>JAOWBW010000555.1:0-605131 GCA_026119855.1 Campanula takesimana
ACGAGAGTTGTGTGACTTCTCGTAGCCTCGCGTCTTCGAGTCCAAATTCTGGCCCCTAATTTCTGAAAACTTGCTGAAATATTGTTGTAGCCATGGAAGGGCTGGATTTAGGGCGTAAACTCCGTCCCGACCTGTTTGGTTGCTGCCGGAGGGCCGGTGGGGTATACAGGCTCCTGTTGAAACGCCTGGAAACGGCTTGTCCTTGAATGAGTTCATTGCCATAGGTTTAGCGTATAGCTGGGAACCCTGGGTCTTGCCCCTGTTGTGGGAAACAGGTCCCTCCGTCATTATGACTCCACAAGGATGAGGGTGTTGGGGAGAGGAACACTTGGGCATTTTGTCACGGCTGTTTTAACTCGATTCCCCGATAATGTAGATATGGCTGGAAATGCTAGAAGGTTGGTAAGGTCGTGCGGGGAGCGTGTAGCCTCGAGTGGCCCTGATTCTCTCAGTTGGATGGACGCTCCTTTAACGAGGACGAGCAGGCACGATCTCCGGGCTTGGCCCCTGGTGTTATTGAAGTCACGAGCCAGTGCGGAGGCTTCCGATCAAGAAGTGGGGGTTGATGGTGAAACCGCTCTTGAGGATGATGTTGGGGCGATCGTGGCTCACGGGCTAGTAGATGAGTCTGAGTCATCTGAGACACCTTCTGACCCCGGGGGGATTTAGAGAGAATGGCCCAGGTACAGCGCGTATGGTCAAGCGCATTCGCTCCCCGGTTCAAATATTGGCTTCCTTCCCCGAGGGGCCCGACGATAGGGTCAAGAGCCAGGCGGAGCTTCCAGCTCAGGAGCGGGCATGGTGGAGGAGCAGGACTCCGATGATGAGTTTTTGACCGTGTACCCACATCGATCGCAAAGTCTACCTTGTCGGCGGTCTCGATGATTATTCCTCTCCGTCAGGGAGCAATTTGGCTGGTCCTAGCCCGCGTCCGGGCAGATAATATCGCCTGCGTGTTTTATCCCGTTCAGTTTGAGAATGGCCTCCGGCTTCCCTTGGACGCCGTTCATTTGCGAGTTCCTGGAGTTTCCAAGTGCCTTCCCATGGACTTGACTCCCAACGCGATTCGTTACCTGGTGTCTTTTATTGTTGTGAGCAGGGTATTGGGATATGAACCCTCTTTGTCCGCCTTGTACGTTTTCTTCACTCATCAGGTCACCGCGAGCAGTTTGAGCTTGAAAACGAAGCCTAGGTCGAAAAAGATCTTTTCTGCGGCTTCTAATAAATTCGATCAGTGGCAGAGATATCCTCTGGTGATTCAGAATCGACTCGGGTGGCCCTTTTCTAAGCCTGATAATACTTCCCCGCTGTCCATATCTTCCAAGGATTATCCTAGCTCAGATGGGGGTATTGAGCTTGCGTCCGCCATGCAGGATTACCTCGCCCGGCATACGAAATCAGTCACTTTAGAGGACCAGACTGTGGTCGTGGTTGAACAAGTTTTCGACGTTCAAGCCATCATCAACAACGAGAGTCTTTTGGCTTACGCCGGGTGGCCCCATGCCGAAATCCTGATTTTGAGAGCAGGGTTAGCATGACTCCTATGTGGCGGGATCCTTGCTGGAGGGTTCACCAGGATTTTGCCTTTGCCCATGAGTGCTCTGCTTGCCGATTGGGGAACAATGCCGGATCCGGGCTTGACTGGTCTTTTTCATACTTAATCAACTGGAATTCCATACCTGTTAGTTTATCCGATCATATCTGACTGACTGTTACTTTGCCTGCAGATCCCACTGATACCACGCCTCCCAAGAATATTAATGCCTTGAGATTGGCTGCGAAGTAGCGGAGGCTGAGGCGAAGCAGCAGAGGCAGGCCGAAATGCGCAAGGCCGAGGCCCCAGGGAGAAAACTGCCGGTTACGGATCTTCTGGACAAGGCAAAGAAGGTTGTTGCAGTTGTCCCGACGACTGGCGAGCTTCCTCTACGGCCCCGCGGGAGCGGACGGGGAAAGGATTTGACAGGCTCGGGGTCTCCCACTCCCTCGCATGATGCAGGCAGAACAGTGCCCGAGGCTACGAAGAAAAGGGGACCGAGTCCGGTCGCTGACCCCTTGCCTCCAAAAAATAAACAGCCCCGCCTGGAGTCTCCTTCTCGCGGCTTTACCGTATCCTCCCCCGCCAAAGGGACCTTATGCTCGGAGCGCTTCCCCGTCGAACTAATTGAAGACAAGGACCGAGCTAAGGAGTTTGGGAAGAAAGTAGCTGAGGCCCCTGAGGTATACGGGGTTGATCTCCATAGCCGCCGCGGCTTCAATTCTTATGTTGGCGATGGGCTTCTGCACCGGATGAATTTCCCGGACTATCAACAGAAGGTGCTGTCCAAGACCAACTTCCTGACCGCCCTGGGTCACGCGGGCTTGGCTATGACTGAGGTTAGTGTCTCACTTTCCATGTCTAAACCGACGTGCTCTTTCTTTTTATACATCGATCCTTTGACCCTCTAATTCCTCGTCCCGATTTTTAATATAATCTCCACATGCTCCTTTATTAATCAGGTTAGCAATGACCTGCTATATATGCGGTCTCAGTATGAAGCCGAAGTTGCCTTGGCCGCGGCGAGGGGGAAGAATCTGGCGGAGGCGAAGGATGAGATTGCCCGCCTGTCCAAGGTCCTGGAGGGCTCGGGAGAGGAGCTTAAGAATAAAGATGCCGAGTTGATGACTGCTGTCAAGGAGAACTCCAAACTGAGCAACGATCTCGACGCAGCTCGCGAGGCCAAAGACCGGGCTGAGGCTGAAAAAGCAACCGTTGAGTCTGAAAAGCAACGACTCGAAGCTCGCCTGGCCGAGGCTGAGAAGCGGTTGGAGGAGGAGAGGGAGAAGAACAGGAGCTTATCTGAGAAGGTTGATGAACTGGACGGCAAGGTTTTAGATGCCATGCGGTTTGAGAAAGACCGGGAACTTGTTTTGAATGAAGAGCGAGGGAAAGCCGTGGCGAGTTTGAGGCGTCTGATGCTTACAGAGAAAAGGTGGAGGAGGCAAGCATAGAGCAATATAACTCAGCTCTCCATACAGTAGGTCGTAACCTGGCAGCTACGGGCAAATACAGTGCGCAAGAGATTGCGATCCTTTGCTCCATTACGGCCTCAGACCCTCAATGTTTTACCGGCCACGCTCTGGTGCCCTTTACCGCGGACCAACTCTCCGAGTTACCCGAGTCTGTCAGATCAACTCTCCCTCCCGTCGCTCCGGTCACCGTCCAAGATCTTCTTTCTGCTATCGACGGGTTCAGATATTCTGCCGCGGGTACCTTGCCTCTGGTCGCAGCTTTGGAGAGGACTTTTGGCCCCGGCGGCCCGTACATTGATGGTATGGTTCTTCCTTACTCTCCTTTTGCCTCCGCTCTTGCTGATGCTTCTCAGGATCAGTCTGGGTCTGTGCCTGACACTGATGCCTCTGCCTCTGTTCCAGAGATGGAGAATGCTCCTCCCCCGGCCTTTTGAAGATCAGACCGGGTTGCATCCCGGGAAATTTTGTAATAGTGTAGGTCCGGACATTATCGAACAAGTGATTTTTGGTTTGTATGTGAATAATTGTTTCCAGCTTTGCTATTGACTTCTTTTCTTGCGTGCTCTTTTGTTATCACTCTTTTGATTACATAGCTTAAAGGGTTGTTCTCGCACGAACTGTCTTTGTTTCCACGCGCGTGGTTTAGCTCGGGAGCGTATGGCCGCGCCTTCTCCCACTTTAGTCGAGCTCAAAGGCGTAGGATATGGGCCCTGCAGTATAGCTCGAGAGCGTATGACCGCGCATCTTGGGTCTCAGGAATTTCACAAGGAAATGATCCCACCAAGGAATTCATTCCCCCACTTTAGTCTAGCTCAAGGGCGTAAGACGTGGGCCCTGCGGTCTAGCTCGAGGGCGTATGACCGCGCATCTTGGGTCTTAGGAATTTCACAAGGAAATGATCCCACCAAGGAATTCATTCTCCCACTTTAGTCTAGCTCAAGGGCGTAAGACGTGGGCCCTGCGGTCTAGCTCGAGGGCGTATGACCGCGCATCTTGGGTCTTAGGAATTTCACAAGGAAATGATCCCACCAAGGAATTCATTCTCCCACTTTAGTCTAGCTCAAGGGCGTAAGACGTGGGCCCTGCGGTCTAGCTCGAGGGCGTATGACCGCGCATCTTGGGTCTTAGGAATTTCACAAGGAAATGATCCCACCAAGGAATTCATTCTCCCACTTTAGTCTAGCTCAAGGGCGTAAGACGTGGGCCCTGCGGTCTAGCTCGAGGGCGTATGACCGCGCATCGTTCGTAGACTTGCAAACGGCATCCGCATCGCGGGCATGCGGTCTGGTTCGAGAGCACATGACCGCGCTTTGAGAACGAACATACTTGAGTAATTTCATAGAACGATAGCAGTTTTATTTACTTTACTCGAACAGATTACATTGCCACTTTGTTACAATACATGAGTATTTCCATAATTTCTAACTGCTACTGATTTGCAAAAAGATTTCAAGATCTACCATTCTGTCTTCTAAAGGTAGTACTTTTTCAGATGATCGCTATGCCAGGCGTTTTTCAAGTCTTTTCCTTCTGCCGTTAGAAGCCTGTAGGTTCCCTCTTTGATTATGCGGGCAATCTGATAAGGGCCTTCCCAGTTGGGCGAAAGCTTGTTGTATCCGGGCTGCCTCCCTGTGACTTCAACTTTCCTCAGAACCCAGTCTCCCACGGCAAACGATCTCTTGTTCACCCTTTTGTCATGATGGACTTTTGCCTTCTGTTTATAATTGACCATCTTTGCCCGCGCTTCCAACCGTTTTTTCTTCGGTAGAGTCTAAGTCTTTTCTGCGGGCTTCCTCATTCTCTGCTTCATTAAATTGGGCGACCCTATACGTGGGTAAGGCTACTTCCACAGGTGCGACCGCCTCTGATCCATATGTCAGGGAAAAAGGGGTTTCTCCCGTTGAGTTCCTTGTCGTGGTTCGGACAACCCATAGAGCAGTACTGAGCTCTTCCATCCAGCGACCACTCCTTCCCTTCAAACTTTTGTGCAAAGCGGTCATGAGCAACTTGTTCGCGGCCTCGGCCTGTCCATTTCCCTGTGGTCTTGCGACTGAGGATTGTCGATGTTCCACGTTGAGTCTCTTGCACTCCGCCGTGAACTTGCTTTGGAATTGGGGCCCGTGATCGGAGACAATAGCCCGCGGTAGACCAAACCGGCAGAAGATGTGATCATGTACGAACTTGATGATGCTTGCTTCCGTAGTACTAGCCAGTGCTTTTGCCTCAACCCATTTTGTGAAGTAGTCCACAGCAACCACTACCATTTGCGCTCCCCGGGCGCTTTGGGATAAGGCCCAATCAAATCAATCCCCCACATATCAAAAGGCCAAGTTGGGACTATCAAACTCTGCTCGGTGGACGGCTGCCTTGGTATGTTGGCGAACCTCTGGCATTGGTCGCATTTGCGGACGTAGTCTTCTGCATCTCTTTTCATTGTGGGCCAATAATACCCGAGGAATCTGATTTTGTCGGATAGAGTCCGGGCTCCGGGATGCCCTCCGCACACGCCTTCGTGAACTTCATATAACAGGTTGGTGACTGTCTCGGACCTGACACACCTCAGCAGTGGTTTGGTAAAGGATCTCCGATAAAGCACGCCATCAATAATTGTGTATCGAGCAGCCTGTTTCATCAAGACTCTTGCCCGGTCAGGGTTGTTGGGGAGGGTTTGCCGCTCGATATATTCCCTGATCTCGTCAACCCAATCTTTTTCCGAATCTCCGATTTGGTGGATCTCTATTCTGTCGATGGCTGGGCGCTCGGTGAACTCTATCCAGCAGTCCACACTAAGCTTGGCAATGTCCTCATTTGTGATCCTGGAGAGCAAGTCCGCCTCGGAATTTTCGGCCCGGTTAACTTGGTTCAGCTCATGGTATTCGAATTCCTTTAACAAGTCTGTCGCGAGCTCCTTGTATTTGACCAAAACCGGGTGATTTGTTTCGTATTCCCCTTTCACCTGGTTTATTACTAGTTGTGAGTCACTCTTCACGACCAGCTTTGATACTTTCATGTCCCGGGCTAATTCCAAACCCGCTATCAATGCCTCGTACTCGGCCTGGTTGTTTGAGACCGCGAACTTAAATCTCAAGGCTCGCTTGAACCTTTGACCCTCCGGGGCGGTCAAGAGAATTCCGGCGCCGCTGACTGTCTTTCCCGCGGATCCATCCACACTTAACGACCAGCAATTTTCCGGTCTCTCCCCTGCAACTATTGCCTTCTCGCCTCTCTTTTTCTTTGTCTTTGCAGGTTGGGTTCCGTCCGGCTCGATCTCCTTTGATTCAAATGTGGTCTCTGCCACAAAGTCTGCCAGTGCCTGTGCCTTGATGGTCTTCCGTGGGGAGTAGGTAATCTGGAATTCAGTCAGTTCTATGGACCACGATAGCATTCTCCCCGAGGATTCGGGCTTATGGAGTATCTTCTTCAGCGGGGTGTCTGAATAAACCGTGATTGGGTGGGCGATGAAGTATGCCCGCAGCTTCCGAGCGGCCACCAGCAAGGCGAAAGCTAGCTTTTCAATGTTTAGATAGCGGCCTTCCACAGCAGAAAGTGCCTTGGAGACATAATACACGGGTTTCTGAAGTTTGCCCTCTTCCCTTACCAAAACAGCGGCCACTGCATGATCTGTTGCGGCCAAGAAGACGTAGAGTTCCTCCCCAAACACCGGGCTGCTCAATAGCGGCGGCTTTCCCAGGTAAGCTTTTATTTGCTCGAAAGCGATCTGGCAGTCCTCGTTCCACTCGAAGCCCTTCTCTCCTCCTCCTTTTAAGGTTTTGAAGAAAGGCAGGCATTTTTCGGCTGACTTAGCAATGAATCTTCCCAAAGCCGTAATGCGGCCATTAAGCTTCTGCACCTCCTTAACGCATCTGGGGGGCTGCATGTTTATCAACGCCGTGATTTTCTCGGGGTTTGCTTCGATCCCTCTTTGGTTTACCATGAACCCCAAAAATTTTCCTGCCTTTACTCCGAAAGCGCACTTGGAGGGATTGAGCTTCATGTTATTTTCCCGGAGGTTGGTGAAGGTTTCTGCCATATCAATGTCGTGAGAGGTCTCCTTGGTCTTGATAACCATATCGTCGATGTAAGCCTCCAGGTTCCGGCCTAATTGATCATCAAAGACGATTCCTACCATCCTTTGATACGTGCCGCCTGCGTTCTTGAGGCCGAACGGCATGTTGTTAAATGTGTAGGTTTTGCCCGCGGCATAGAAAGCGCACGAAGGGACGTCATCCTCCTTCATTTTGATCTGATGGTAGCCCGAGTACGCATCTATGAAGCTTAACACCCTATGCCCGGCGATAGAGTCTACTAATTGATCGATCCGGGGAAGAGGGTAACAATCCTTAGGGCAGGCCTTGTTCAAATCGGTGAAATCCACGCACATCCTCCACTTTCCATTTGCTTTGGTTACCATGACGACGTTGGCCAACCATCTCGGATATTTGATCGGGCTTATGATTCCTGCCTTCAGTAGCTTATCCACCTCGATTTTGATCGCCGCTTTCTTCTCCGGCGAAAAGTATCTTTCTTTCTGGAGGAACCGGGTAAATGTGGGATCGACGTTCAGTTCATGCTCGATGACCTCTCTACTTAACCCCTTCATATCTTCGACAGTCCAGGCAAAAATGTCCGCGCTTTTTCGCAGCAGCTCGATCAGAATCTTCCTTTCTTCTGCGGGGATTTCCAGCCCTACCTTGACCGTTTGTTCGGGGTAAGCGGGGTTTATGACTACATCCTCCAGAGCATCGTTGGGGCGGATGTCCCTTATTTCCCTGTCGTGCAGCGAATCGATCACGATGTCTATCTGCTCGGTCTTTGCAGCAATACGACGGACTCTCCTACTCCGTTTAAATTCAGCCCGTGTTGAATGGAACGACAAAGTTCCAATCATGGCCGCCTCCTCGGTCCTGTCGCTGTTGGTTTTGACCTTCTTTGCCTCCCTCGGGCTTACCAATCTTGCCTCCATCGCGCTCTCCCTTCTTTTCTTCTCTATTATTTTGAGAAAAAGCTCGGGCTTGTTCTCGATGCACGCTATCCCTGCGGGGGTGCTGAACTTGATCTTCTGGTGAGGGATTGACGCAACGATTCCTAAGGCAGCCTGAGCGGTCACTCCCAAGATTGCGTTGTACTGGGACTTCAGATCGATCACCATGAACGTGACACGGGCTGTTTTTTCGAACGGCCTCTCTCCAATGGTCACTTCGAAGTCAATGGTCCCTTTTGCGTAGACCGTATGATTCGTGAACCCTTCCAACAAGCCCGCATATGGGGTTAAGTGCGCCTCGGACATCCCCATTTCTTCTAAACAATGGAAGTAGAGTATGTCCCGTGAAGCCCCGGTATCAATGAGGACCCTCCCAATATCCGCTCTACCAATAGCCATCTTGATTGTCAATGGCTGTGTTGAATGGAAGAGTGTGGAGGCCAGCTCGCTCCTCCTGAACCCGATCATTTCCTCTTGCTCGGGTGGGTAGGCTGGTATCAGGAACACCTTTTCCAATTTCTTGATCTGAATGGAAAGCTGGGTGTTGCTCGGGGCTTCTTCCCCGATATACAGGATGTCATAGCGTTTTTCCCCGTCGGCATCGTTATCCCTAACACACTGGACATGTCCCCGTGGGGCCCCTCCTTTATTGCTGGGTCCCTCGATCCACTTTTTCAATTCTCCGGCCTCGACTTTCTGTTGTATTATCTTCTTCATCTGAAAACACTCATCCGTGTTATGCCCATGGCTCTCGTGGTAGCCGCACCACTTCTTCTTGTTCGCCTCATAAGGCTTTCTTTCTAGGGGTGGGGGAGGAGGCAGGGCTTCTGCCCGCAGAATCTCCGTCCTTGGGGCTATCAAAGGAGTGAAGGTGCTGTCATTTCTTTTGAAATTGGTCGTGCCCCTCGGTCTTCCTCTATTTCAGCCGCCACTGCCCCCCGAATAGCCAGCGTGGTACCTTGAGTCATGAGCGGGCTCGAGCCTATCCCTAATACTCCTGCGGGCATCTTCCATAAACGAGGGCTCAACTCCGGCCATGGCAATGGCTCGATTGTACATTTCCTCCGTTCCCTCGGGCTTTCGACAAGCGAACTCTTGCCTCAAGGTATAGGATGTCAATCCTCCCAAGAAGCACAGCTCGATGTCATTTCTCGTTAGGTCCACGATTTGTTCGGTCATTTTTCTAAACCGAGTAATGTATGCTTTTGTACTTTCTCCGGGATATTGCTTCACACCGCATAGATCCGATTTCGGTCTTGCGACCTCCCCAGCGCCCGCGAACGAATTCAGGAACGACGTCCGTAACTGCTCGTAGCTGCAAATGGAGCGGGGCTTATGGGCCAACAACCATCCCAGCGCCTTCCCCTTGAAGGTGGATGCTAGAGCCTTGCACTTTACGGCCTCATCCGTTGAAAATAGAGTCATCTGCCCTTCAAACCGCCCAACATGGCTTTTGGAGTTAGACGAGCCGTCATAAGCGTCTAGCGTGGGGACCTTTCCCCGCTGGATCGGGGAATCAGCTATCCAGGAGGCAAAAGCATCTATGGGTCCAATGCATTTTGCCACACTTTGCTTAGACTCCCATAGGTCCCTGATCATCCCCTGGACCTTGTAATCAATCTCTTCCCCGGTTTTCACCCTTTTTGCCGTTCCCGCAAATTGCTCTCCGGTTCTAACAGTTGCTTTTCCCTTGTAGTGGCCTTTGGACCTTCGAGGTTGAGACTCTCCTTCTTCACTCCTTCTCCCTTCTTCTCCTTCTCCATCGTCGTCTTCCACAACGATCGTTCTTTTCTTCTTTCCCTCCACCCTGCTGGCTATGCTTTTAGAACCATGAGTTTTTGATCTTTCAAGAGGGATTGCCGTGTCAGCCTCGGCATTAAATAGCTCTTCCAGGGCCAGGTTTAACTGAAGCCCTTCCGCTACTAGATCCTGCCTGTCTTTCAGGAGCTGGATTTTCTTTTGAATCTGCTCAGGGGTGAGGGGAGTGACGGGGATTTTCTGTACCTTGCGTGCTTTTGATGTTTCGATACGATCTCTCAGATCCGCCTCTCTTCTTGCTTTCTGAGAGGGAGTTCCCGAGCAGCCACTAGGCGCCTTGTCTCCCAATCTGGCAAAGATGGATCCTTGAGGCGCTTGTTTCGATGGGCTAGCATTTGGGTTCAAGATTTCTTTCCCAGTCATTGTAAATATTTGGAATGTCGAGTGTATTTTAGAACCGTAGAAACAAAAGAATGGTTTTGTCGAGTCAGACTAGACTGGGAATTCGAAAGAACTCAGAAGATTGCACTAGGAAGATTTTCGTTTCCCGGCAATGGAACCACTGATGACGCCCTAGATTTCTGGGGTCACGGAGATAGAACTCCAACTTTGCTGTCTCTTGATCCTGATCACAACACAAACAAGAACACCGTTAAGACCAAGGCCGGGTTGGAATCCGGCTTAGGCCCTCGGGTGTGAGAGTAAGATCTCTGAGGAAAACCTAGGAAGAAGGTTCAATGAAGACCTTGTGTGTGTGAATAGGATAGAGCACGTACCTCTCTCATGGGGCGAAAAGGGGTATATATATGACCAAGGGAAAGAAACCTGCACAAGGTACTAACCACCCTGGTACTGGGGGGACACGTGGCGAGTCCCCAGTGGATCGGTCAGGAGAGTGGCTGGGAAGGTGGCGTGTCTGTCAGGGAAGCATGGTTCCATCACCAACCGTTATGGTGTGTCAGGTACGGTTAGGTGACGCCTCGCGTTCGTTTGTGCCAGCTGGGCACTACGGGCTCCTCAGGATGACGGGAGGCAGAGTCAACTCGGGCATATTCATCAGGAGATAAATCCTCTCGGGCTTACTAGCCCGCGTTCCTTGTCGGTTAGGCCTCCAGAGTTCAGGTCCGGTTCGGGCGCGTTAGATCGCATTGATTCTAGACCGGCGAGCATCCGGCCCAGAAGGCTCGGTCTCATCACCTACCTGAAAAAGTTCACAATTGGAAAGATAGGCCTCTGATCATCGTTTCTCGCACTGGGTGGACTCACCCTTGCTATTTGAAACCTTTAAAATTGTCTTTGGGTAAGCAAAAGCCTTTAAGTCCTGCTGATAAGTAATCAGAGACCCGTATCTTGAACACTTTCTCCAACATCCCCGATTTTCCAAACGCCAAATTGTCCTGGAGGCAAATCTTGCGGGATCGCAAACTGTTGTGCCAAGTGGGTTTATCTGACAATTTTCCTGTTGCCCCTGCGCGGGTTGCTATATCTTACCCTCCTTTTTATGCCGGATGGGAAGTTCACTGGGGAAACCTGTTATCCTTCGAATGTCACTTGTGCGGAATACCTGGGAATCATTGTCCCGCAATGGCTGAAGTTATAAGTACACTTCTTGAATCTTTTATCTCGCTTTTTCCCTTACTTTCATTATCCCCATGTTTATTCTGAATCTGTTTTTTTTTTTTTTTTAGAGAATGTAAAATGAGTTCAGGCTCCCGTCACAACGCCAATTTGGACTCTGAGGCACGCCGGAAGCAAACTGCTGAGGCTCGTGCCAGCGACTTGGGTAATCTCCCCTCTTATTTAGATCACTAGTTTAACATTGTACAACTATTAGTCAAATGATAGAACGAGACCAACTCTAGTTAAAAATGAGACAATTCCGTCAGTGGGGTGAGCGCATTGGAAAGAAACAAACTTTAAGGACCACATCTGAAAAATATTAGTATAATGTCGTTAAGTTTTTAACACCAGTTAAAAAACTCGATCGAAATGTTAATAAACTAAAGTACGCAGGTTACATTGGGAGTTTTGACAGTACAAGTGAGAAGTTACAATAATCTGATAATATGCATGTCTGTTTTACAAAAAACTCCTTTTGAAACTATCACATTAAATTCACGTGTTGGGTGGACAAATTTGACTACTATCATGACTTAATTCAAACTTTAACGAAAATGCTATATGTGAATAATTTATGATTATAATTTATGATTAGCTGGCCACTATTTATGAGCAATGCTAGGGTTACAAAATTTTTCTTACAACAATAGTTGTCAAAAAGTAATTGAATTTTGAATTAATAAGTAGTAGGTTTTGAAAACACAACATCCAACCATTCTCTGACAACACTGTTTATACGCAAAATTTTGTAATATATTTTTGTAACTTTAATCGTACTCATAATTTATTGTTGATCATGACAATTTTATTGAAGATATATGAGTAAAGCTCAAGAATTTGAAATTAGCAAACTTATACGATTTTTCACTAAATTGAAGAGCTTAAAATAAATTACTACTAAATTACAAACCTTCCTACCCAGCACCTACCTTTCTCATCAATATATCTCTCTATTAAAGGTACTACCCCACCCTAAAATATCATTATTGATTATTTATATTAATTTGATTGAAAATTTATCAAAAAACTTGCAAAATTTTAGTTACTTAAATAAAATATAAAAAATATAACTATTGAAATATAATTATGAAAATTTAGTTGATATTTTATTAAAAGTATTATCAGTATTTTTTAAAAATTTTATTGAGAACAATTAATCCTTATATATATATATATATATATATATATATATATATATATATATATATATATATATTTATCATAGTTTAATCAAAGTGATTAAATTATTGTGTGTGTTTTTTGGGGATGGAATAACCTTTTTACGGAATAACACAGAACATACAATATATATATATATATATATATATATATATATATATATATATATGAACTATTTCAAACTTTATGTGGTGATAGTTTAATTGACATAATATAAAAGATATTATGATAATTACACTAAATTAGTTGGATGGGTTTTAGGACATTGGAGTTCAATCTAAAGCTAGACGGTGCCACGTGAAATTTTACGTCATAATTCCAAATGACATATTGTAGAGAATAAAATTTGACTCTGCTATTATATTATATTCAACAATATGATAACTAATACCTATACAATTGTGAACAAAGTCATCTATATTTATTTAAAAAAAAAAACTAGTGTATCACCCGTGCGTTAAACACACGGCTAAAAAACTTTGATAAATAAAGAAACTTAAATAAAAAATACTATAACAACATACATCAAATTCTCTATTGTATTTATTCATGCCTGTAATTTATATTATTTTTTCAATTAAACTATCGTTATATGCATTGTTGTTGTAGACATTGAATGGTAACTGCAGTTTCCCAAGGTCAATAAATGAATCAACATTGTTGAATTACCGGTACCATTACACAGACTATACTATACATTTTAAATTATACATTTTAAATTAAAATTAACTATTAAAATCCTTTATTAACAAATGAAGCCTAGAAATTTGGCTACAAACACACTTGAAAAATTGAATTTGCTAACAAATACTTTATTTCACAATAAATATCCCATTTGAAATGTAAATATTTTAAGAAATATATTATATTTGGTTGTAGATTGCTTGTATCATGGTAAAATTGACTAAAATTAATATTTATTTTAAAAGAGATAGTATGTATTTTAAAATGACTAAAAAAATGTAGTATTTTTTATTTATTATAGAATGGAGGGGTAAATATATACAATCTTTCGACGCTAATATTAGAAAATCAAAAGTGAAGTCAAGAAATCTAAAAGAAAATACATTTACTTTGTCACGTACCAAAAAAATTAGTAATGATTACAACACCATATTAATGAAATACTCACTCCGTTCCAGTTTACTTGAGATTTATTTTTATTTTGGTACGTCTCAGCTCATTTGAGACCTCCCCAAATAGCCAACTTTTAATAATTTTATGTTGAACCTACCCCATCACTCATTCTCTCTCTTCATTTTACATCTCTCAATTTATTCAACCAACACTAGTATTCACCACACTCATTCTATTTCTTCCTTTTCTACTACACATTTTGCTTATTTTATTCTTTTTCTTTAGTTATTGTGCCCAACTCTTAGGTGTCAAGTGAGGTGGGACAGATGGAGTATACAACATCTACCAAAAAATGGTGGATATAGAAGAAATTGCAATTAGTTCAATATAATTTTCTCCAATAGCTCAAAAGCCTAGCAAGAGCAAGCTTGAAAATTTAACATTTCATTTGAATCGGACTAAGAATAACGGTTTAATCAACATAGAACCCACTGTGCTCAATTCATTTTGACCCTTTTATGAAAATTAAAACAATCGAGAACGGAAATATAAATTGCAAATGTTTTGAAGGGTGAGAAGACAAACCTGCACTTCAAGCAACATGTTGCATTCAGAAAGGTTCTCAGTGCCATGTTTGAATGTTTGGTTCTAGCATGATCTATTGTTCATATTTGGTGATAAAAACGGTTGGGAATTTAGTGGTACCCCGATGCAAACAAGATTAAGAACACAACACCCACAATCATAAATATGAGAGAATCACACACAAAGAACACAAGAATTGTTTGCCCGGTTCGTTCAACTTATGAACTACGTCCGGGGCAATCGTCAAGCCAATATTTTATTAAATATTCTTTAATATGGTGTTACAATGTGTTCTAGGTCGGAACTATGCTTATATAGGTGTACAAGGAAGTCCTAGGTTTATTTGGAAGAGATACAATCAAAATAGGAAACAAATCAGGAATCAGTCCTGGCCCCGGAATAGGTGTACGGTCGCCCACGTTAAGGTGTGCGGCCGCCCACTATATCCTATTTAAGCCCAAAAACCTCTCAGTACCATTGGGCGGTCGCCCTCTCCCTTTTGGGTGGTCGCCCTCTCCTCCGGCTGCTGTTGTTTCCTTCTCCCGATCAAACTCCGCTTCAACTCTTCCACCTCCTTGACTTGGACTCCTTCTTCCCCTTGTCTCTTTATTGTTTTAGGACTCTAATCCCAACAATCTCCCACCTAGAGACTAAAGCTGTTGGGTATGCCCACATATATCTCAGTTTTAATGTAATAGGATTTATTAGATTTGATTGATCCATCACCTAAGTTTTATTTCATGGACTTTAGACCCACATGTAAGAAGTATTTATACTTCATTTTTTTAGGTTGTCCATTGTTATAGAATAGTCTTAGAAATAAGGCAAGAAGATCAAGATTCAAGAAAATCACATTTTGAGCTGAGCCATATGCCTATGCGCCTATGCGCCATACGCCTTCTAGCGCGCGCATATAAGCATTCTTCTAAGAAATGCTATGCGCCTCTTTTTGATCATATGCGCCATGCGCTTCATATGCCTTAGCGCGCGCATTCTCTATGCGCCTCTTGGCTCAACGTGCCTCAAAGTGTTTATTCAACACTCAGTGATTTATTGAAGATTCAAAGACTTGAAGAGAATTCAAATTACGCCAATGATCCAACGGTGGTAAAAAGATGCATATACGCCTAATCTGTTGACACGTGTCCACAACGGTCACATTTATGTTGAGTGTCAAAATGGCCATAATATATGCATGCTCCAATCAACGAGCGACAACTCATCTTATCCACAAGGATCTCCAACGGCTAGTTTTTGGAAGTTCACTATAAATACCCCATAACTTCAACATTTTGAAGTTGCTGAGTTTTGCTAAGAATTTCAAGAATTTCTCTCTCAAAGCATTTGTTGAAGATTTGAAGATTGCCTTTGTGTTTCCAGAATTCCTCAAGAACATCTTCATACCTTCATCCTTAGCCCAGATCTTCAAGCTATAACACTTTAGTTTCATTGTGCTCTAAATCATAAAGATCTAAAGAGCCTTGATACTAAAATCACACACGCACCTCTTTAAGTTTGATCATTTAGATCCTTCTTTTAGAGATACACCGGTTATTGTTTTGGATTTGTTCATTCATAGAATATTAGATCTTGAGTTAGTGTAGAAGCTCAAAAGTTGTAATTTGTAACACTCACTCATTATATAAGATCTCCATTAGAAATCCAAGACTAACCATCTTGGTAGAGGACGTAGATCTTTCATTGATCGAACCTCTCCAAATAGCTTGTGTTATTATCTTGTCATTTACTTTCAAGTTATTATCTTCACTCACTATTTGTTTGTTTACTCATTGTAGATTGATTGATCTGAATTGTGTTGTGTTGTTAACTCATTTGCCTTAGTTTCTTATTTCACCCACTTTGAGCCAAAATACTTAGAGTGTGTGTGCGCCCCCTTTATCATACTTTGCGCCTATTTTACATTACTAAATTCCGCTGTGTATTTCACTCACTCACTTAGGCGCATATCATAACGCTTACTTGATAAAGTGCGCATTTGCAATTGAGTTTATCAAGGGTACGAAAAGAATTTTAAAACAGCTATTCACCCCCCCTCTAGCTATTTTTCATACCCTTGTTGCCCTTTGGGACCAACAAGTGGTATCAGAGCAAACACCTTTATAAAACATTTTCGTTTTTCAAGCTTAACAGCTTGGGTGCCGATTCTAAATGGCAAACTCAAAACCTATGGCAACTGCAAACTACACTCACGTTCCGGCTTTTGATGAAGATCATTTTGACGTGTGAAAATTCAGCATCTTAACTCATCTCAACTCAATCGATGAAAGACTTCACGACACCGTGGTTTATGGACCTTACATTCCTATGAAAGCGAATCCAAATCCGCGCACAAATGCTGTTCAACCAACCGTCAAGAAACCAAAAGAGGAATGGACTGAGGAAGAAACAAGAAGAGTTGCAAATGATGGCAAAGCAAGAAACATACTTCTAAGCACTCTAAGCACGGCTATGAAACAACAAGTCATGCATTGTGCTACCGCTAATGAGCTATGGGATGCTATTGAAGAGCATATTGAAGGAGACACCGTCTGCAAGGAAAACAAGAAATATGAAGTGCAAAAGAGATTCAACAATTTCTCTCAACTCCCCGGTGAAACTTTAAGACAAACTTATGAACTCTACTGTGAAATTATAAATCTATGCATTTCACTTGGCATGAAGTTTTCTAACAAAGATTTGAATGTCAATTTTATCCAAGCCTTTGGATCAAGATACCTACATAAATCCAGCGCTCTTGAAGACGCCGGAACTTTAGATGTATGGACTTTAAGGAACCTTTATGCAAGTCTCAAGGTTTATGAGCTCAAACTCCAACGAATCAGCGAAACTGAAGGAAAGTCAAAATCTATGGCTATGGTGGTGCACAGAGAAGCTGCGCCTGCGCCTGCACCTGCTCCTGCGCCTACTCATGATGAGAAAAGTTCCGATCCCAAAATTTCTACTTCTGAGCTATTGGACATGGACGATGAAGACTTCGCTTTATTTGTGAAGAGATTCCAGAAGTTTAGAAAATTTACCAAGCCCGGCTTAACCAGCAAATTTCAAGGATCTACCAGCAGAGCTCCTCCAAAGTTCACGAGGAGCAGTGACTCAAAAAGAAAAGAAGACCTTGTTTGTTTTAATTGCAGGAAACCAGGACACTTTGCTTCAAGCTGCCCAACTCCAAAATTTGAATATATGCAGAAGAAGAGCAGACATACTCCCAAGTTCACTCCCAAATTCACTCGACACAAGGGAATGGTTGCGGAAGAAGAAGCACCAGCAAATGAGCAGAACACTTGGATTGAAACAGACTCAGATGAGAGCGATGAAGATTCCGATGATGGACTCGTTTGTTTGATGGCAAATGATGATGAAGTTGATACTTATGATTCTGATGATGACTTCTCCAAGGATGTTCCGGATATGAATGCCTTGAATAAACCTATCAAGAAATCTGTAGGTTTTCAAGAAGTGAAAAGGAAGAAAGGACCAACCATCAGCGAGCTCGTTGAACAAGGATTTCTCACTCCAGCTCAAAGCGATGGTGGATTGTTATTCTCACGATGTGATCTTAGTGCAAGGAACAAGTTGAGAAAAGGAGCATACATTAGACCTCAAGTTGAACCAACTGCTCCAATCTCCAAAATCAATGATGATGAAGTGATTGCTGAACAAGAAAAATTGTTCAAAAAGGCTGAAAAGGTAATCACTAGATTTGATAGTATGAAGGAAGCTTTAGCACTTTCATGTGATGAAATTTCCCAGCTTAAGACCGAGAAATCTCTACTTAAATCTGAACTCACCCTCCTTAAGGAGCAGATAAAGAGCATGACTCCTCTTACTGTTAAAAACACTTTTCTAACAGAACAGAACTCACTTCTTAAAGTTCAAAACGATGAATTAGTTGCTCAAATTACTGATCTTAAAAAGATTACAAATGAGTGGTCCAATTCTCGTGTCACTATGGAGAATATATTTGAGTCCCAAAAAGTCAGTGGTGATAAAAGTGGCTTGGGATTCTCATCAACTAGTGACAACTTTAAATGTGATGTCTGTGCTGAAAGAAATAGTGAATTTACTAACCAGCAAATTTTTGAAATTCCCAAGGAAAAATATTCTAATTCAATGGGTAAAGGACAGGAAAAAGTCAAGAGACAAACATTCCATTATGTCTACCCAACGAAGCAATTTGGGAAAGCTAATGGGAAAGATATAGCTACAGATGAATCATCTCCTAGCAAAATCATTCTTGAAAATAGGCGCGCTCCTTCTCCGAGTGCTCATTATGAGCCTAAGAGCCACGCGCCTCATCGCCGTGCGCCTCCTAGCTCTATGCGCCCTCCAAGAAAAAGCGCTCCAAAATTTCAAAAGAAAGATTTTGTTAAGGCTAGTTCATCTGACCCAAAGAAGAATGCCATCCCTAAGAAAAGTAAAGAGTTTGTGAAAACTCACATGATTGGTGGCTTTCATCATTGCTCCATTTGTGATTGTTCAGGACACAAGGCCGTGGAATGCCTTTTGCGATTCACTCCCAATGCCAAAGGACGTAAAAATCCTAAGGTCAAGCAAGAGTGGGTTGTCAAAAGTTGCTAACCCTAGGACCTAAAAGGAATAAAGGGGACCTGCTTAAATGTCTATATTTCAGGTTCTTTGTTTCATGGCTGGATCTTCAAAAGCTAGAAATTATGAATGGATTCTCGATAGTGGGTGTTCAAGACACATGACTGGAGATGAATCCTTATTAGAAGATGTCCATGAAGAAAGAGGTCACTCCGTAACATTTGGTGATAATAACAAAGGTCAAGTTGTAGCATATGGAAAGCTCAAGAAAGACAAAGTGTGCATTGAAAGAGTCTCACTCGTCGAAGAGCTCAAGCATAACTTATTATCCATATCTCAATTCTGCGACAAAGGATTAGAATGCCATTTTACTTCAACGCAATGTCTTATCAAGAATGGAAAAACTGGAGCTATCTTACTCACGGGATATCGTAAGACAAATATTTATATTATTGATTTCCATAGTATGAACTCTAGTACTAATCTTTGTTTTGTAGCAAAAAGTATGAACGAAAATAATTGGCTATGGCACAAACGCTTAAGTCACTTGAACTTCAAGTATCTATCTAAACTCAGCAGGAATAATCTTGTCAAAGGACTTCCCAAGGTTGCTGATCATCATGACAAAAAGTGCGCCGCGTGTCAACTTGGCAAACAACCGAAGCAGTCATTTTCAAGCAAGTCAAATCCTTCAACTTCTAGATGTTTGCAACTGCTTCACATTGATCTATTTGGACCAGTTACCACCGCAAGTATTAGAAGAAACAAGTATACTCTAGTTGTGGTGGATGATTATTCAAGATATACATGGGTGGAGATGATGATTACAAAAGATGATTGTTATGATATTCTCACTACCTTATTTCGACTGCTCCAAACCCAAAAAGAAGATGACATCGTTAGTGTTCGATCCGACAATGGAACAGAATTCAAAAACAACGGTGTTGCTCGATATTGTGAAGATCATGGGATAGATCACAACTTTTCAACCGCCGGAGTTCCTCAACAAAATGGCGTTGTTGAAAGAAAGAATAGGACGTTGATTGAAGCGGGAAAGACGATGATAGCTGAAGCAAAATTGCCTAAGTACTTTTGGGAAGAAGCTATCAACACTGCATGTTTTACTCAAAATCGTTCTCTCATCAACAAACTTCACAACAAGACTCCGTATGAACTTTGGCGTGGTAGAACTCCCAACATTGCATTCTTCAAGATCTTTGGTTGCAAATGTTATATCCTCTACAACGGAAACGAACATAGAGGTAAATTTGATGCCAAAGCCGACGAAGGTATTTTTGTTGGGTATGCCAAACACTCTAAAGCTTTTCGCGTTTTTAATAGAACTACATTAGTGATAGTTGAATCTGTACATATTATGTTTGATGAACATTCTCTCCTTGAGCCACATTTGGCTCCAAATGTTGCTGATGATTCTGTTGAGCTAAATGATACAGGTGCTCCTATTCATGTTGCGCCTACTCAACATCAGAATTTATCAACTCAAGGAAATCCATCTACATCAAATGCGCCTAATTCATTGAATGGTGCGCCTGGTGAATCCTCTATTGCGTCTCATTCCAATGATGCGCCTCATGATTCCTCTCATGCACCTATCTCTACTGCTGCATCTGGTGTAAACCCAAGTTTCAACTCTACACCAATTCAACCCCCAAATTTTGATGATTTAGAATCTGGTGAAGATGTACCAATTGAAGACCTTCAAGTTACTACGACTCAACCTAACTTACCTCCTGAAATTCGTGAAGTTAGAGGTCACCCAATTGCTAATATCATCGGTGATCTACAAGTTGGTGTTCGTACAAGGAGTGCTACAAACTTTGATGCTTACACTGCTTTTATCTCTCAAATTGAACCGAAGAAGGCTGATGAAGCGCCTCAAGATCCTAATTGGGTTGTTGCAATGCAAGAAGAACTCAATCAATTTGAACGATGTAAGGTTTGGACTCTAGTTCCAAGACCAAATGATCATGGAGTGATTGGTACGAAATGGGTGTTCAGGAACAAGATGGATGAGAATGGAACCATCACGAGAAACAAAGCAAGATTGGTTGCACAAGGCTATAGGCAAGAAGAAGGAATTGACTATGATGAAACTTTTGCGCCCGTAGAAAGACTTGAAGCTATCATATTATTTCTAGCTTACGCCGCTCACAAGAACTTCAAGTTATATCAAATGGATGTGAAGAGCGCGTTTCTAAATGGTGAACTCCAAGAACAAGTCTATGTTGCTCAACCACTTGGGTTTGAAGATTCACAATTTCCAAATCATGTGTACAAACTCCAGAAAGCTTTGTATGGACTCAAACAAGCACCAAGAGCATGGTACGATACACTATCAAAGTTTCTCATCGAAAAAGGCTTCACTCGCGGTAAAATCGATACAACTCTTTTCATTGCCAAACATAATGGTCATAAATTACTTGTTCAAATTTATGTTGATGATATTATATTTGGTTCTACTAATGAATTGTTGTGCAAGCGCTTTGAGAAACTAATGAAGAGCAAGTTTGAAATGAGCATGATGGGAGAACTTACATTCTTCCTCGGGCTTCAAATCAATCAAATGAGTGAAGGCAAATTTATCAATCAAGCCAAATACACAAAGGACTTAATCAAGAAGTTTGGACTTGAAAATGCCAAAGCATACGATACTCCAATGGCCACCGGCAACAAACTCGACAAAGATCTAAAAGGTAAACGTGTTGATCAAACGCTCTATCGAGGTATGAGTGGCTCACTCCTTTATCTTACTGCTAGTAGGCCCGATATTATATTTAGTGTTTGTGTTTGTGCTCGTTATCAATCCGACCCTAGAGAAGCACACTTAATTGCTGTGAAACGTATTATAAGATATCTCTCAGGCACTGTTAACCTTGGACTTTGGTATACCAAAGATTCGAACTTTAAACTTGTAGGTTATTCAGATGCGGTTTACGCAGCATGCACCATTGATAGGAAAAGCACTAGTGGCACTTGTCATTTCCTCGGATATCGACTTGTGTCATGGGCAAGTAAGAAACAAGCTTCTGTATCTGTCTCAACTACCGAAGCCGAATATATCGCTGCGGGAAGTTGTTGTTGTCAAATACTTTGGATGAAGCAGCAATTGGTGGACTATGATATCATCGAAGAAAATTGTCCCATCTACTGCGACAATACATCAACAATTGCGGTTTCTGAAAATCCTGTCATGCACTCCAAGACCAAACACATCGACATCAAATATCACTTCCTCAAAGACCACGTGGAGAAAGGAAATATTCATTTGGAACACGTGGGAACCGACTATCAAATCGCCGACATTCTAACGAAAGCACTCGACGCGAAACGGTTCATGTTTTTGAGAGGTGAAATGGGTATGCTTGAACTCAACTAAATTCAATATTGTTTTGTCAATACTAATGATTTTATGTTTTGTTGAGTTATGAGTAAACTAGGTTCAAATGTTAAATCATTTCAAAGTTGCAAGGAAACTTCATGCGCCATAAGATTCAATGTGCGCGCCACACTATCATGCGCGCCTAGCATCTCATGCGTGCCTAGCATCTAATGCGCGCCAAATACATATGCGCGCTCAAACATTTCTCTCTGCGCGCCTTGATGACTAATGCGCCCCTTCATGCGCGCATTTACTTATGCGGCTCAATCAATGCTACCATACTTATTATCTCAATAATTGATTGTATTAAATTTTCACAAGCACCAGGTACGTAAATTCCCATCATTTATTATAGGAATTTTTGTCTTTTGACATTTCATTAATTGTTCAAGGGTACTTGTGCAATTATTTTTTTCCCTCGTTTTGCGTTTTTCAAAATTTTATTTTCTGGGGATATATTTCTTGCACCCCAAACTTACACCAAAATAAATGTTTTTGGGGTTTGTGCAAAAATTAGTCAAAATTGCTCATACACTTAAAGGGAAAGTGGAGCAGTTTTTCTTTTATCCAAGATGTCACATCAATCGTACTTTGTGTCATTCTTCATTTAATGTTCTTCAAATCACAAAAACCCTCATAAATGCGCCGTACACCTGTCATGATGAGCCGTCTTTCATAAAACCTCTCATAAATGCACATCCTTTCAACTTCCCATCTTTTTAAATTTTTGACAGTATTATTTCCATATCAGTGCAAAATTTTTAAACCTAACCTATATATACTTCCCTTCACCCTCTCTCTCTCTCACCAACTCCTTCATCATTTCCCTACACCCCCTACCAACTCAGTCTCTCTCCCGTCTCTCTCTTTCTCTATATATATTTCTCTTTTCTTCTTCTAAATTTCATTAATGGGTCCTAAGAAAGCTTCGAAATCTATTCAAGACGAAATGGTATGGATTCTTAAACTCTAAAACTCTTTAAATTTCTGAAAAAAAATTTCATCATTCTCTGTGTTCGTCTTTTTCAAAACCCGGATCACATTTTTCTTGTTTAATCTTGCTTCGGTGATCCGTTTTCAAAATCGTTTATTAGGTTATGTTCGTTTCATGATTTCCAGTCTTTATAGCTAAACTTTTCAACGATCAAGTCGTTATATTTCGCAAATCTGAAGATTTTCCATTTTTTGACTTTTCGGTTTTTCGGTTCTTTGAATCCATTTACTGGATTCGTTGTTGATTCTTACTTGTTTTGTTTTACATTTTTGTTATCCTTGTCTTCGTGCGGTCATTTTGATATATTGTATGCTTGATTTGGTGAAGTTTCACGAATTATGTGTTCTTGGTGTTCTTCGAGCACTCAAGGCATGTTCTTCGTGTTCTTCGTTATTTTTGCTTGACTTGGGTTTCATAATTTTCAAAACTTGTTTTTCAAAATTTTCACGTTTTGATTATAAAAACTTGCATATGTATGTTTGCATGTGTTTGTGAGTTTTTATACTGAGTTTAAATTTCTACATAGTAATGCGCCTATATATGAATTCATGCGCCTAGTATGATTATGCGCACATTGATATTATGCGCCTCAAAGATATTCTTGCGCTTACTTGTGTTTGCGCCTCAATCCTTTATGCGCCTAATATCATTTTGCACCTACACTTACTATGCGCCCCAAATTCATACTTAGTCAAATTTTTATGTTCAAATTTTTCTTAGTATATTTCATAGAACCATAAATATGCGCCCTGTATTTATATGCGCCTCATAATTTCATGCGCCTACTATAATCATGCGCCTTGACTCACTGTGCTCTCTTATGCGCCTATGACTCTCTGCGCCTAATTATTTTATGCGCCTAAAATTTTGTATGCGCCTAGTCCTCACTTTGCTTATTTATGATTCTATGCGCCTGATTCACACTGATTCCTTTCAATGTTTATCTTTTTCAGGATCTCAATAATTTCAGACCTGGTGAAACCTTTGATTTAAATGAGCTAGCTGCTGATCCCATGGGTGTAGATGTTATGGAATATATCAGACTTGCTGGACTCCTTCCCTTATTCACTCTGGAGCAACCTTTCTACTCACCGCTCCTAGTTGATGAATTTTTCTCCACAGCTAAATTTGTGGAAATTCCAACTGATGTAGAAGGGATGGTGCGCTATCGGATACGCGCAGTGGTTCAAGATGTTGAAATCACTATGTCTGCTGGCACTATCAAAAAGATTGTCAACTTCAACACAACTGGCCCTTTGAGTGTTGCTGGCAAAATCAGTTCTTATTCAGACGCTGCTCAAAATATTATGGCGCGCTATCTTCTTAAGATTCCTACTCTTCAAAAAAATATCAAAACTATGGAAATTAGAGATGGTGGTGATTTACTGGCGCATATTGCGCATCTGGTTGGCACTTCCATTATCTTCAAAACTGGAAATGTCAACAGATTTACTATGGAGCAGTGGGAATATACAGCTGCTATTATGGCAAAGACCATCCTCAACTGGCCTCATATCTTATTCACAAATCTTCAAGACCAGATTGACAAGTACAATAAAAACAAGGTTGGGGGAAAGACGAAGTTCAAGACTCACTGCCGTATTCTAACCAAGATCTTTCTTTCCTATCCTGCTCTTGAATATTTCCTTGCTCAGAACCCAGCCTACCAAACCACTGATGTTCCTATTTTTGGTAAGGACAGTTTAGTGATGAAAAGGCGCAGAAAGCGCATGGCCAAGCACGCGCCAAGGGTGAAAGGCGCTCAGTTGGTTGATGAAGCCACTGATTCTGATGAAGAAGCAGCTGGCGCAGATGGTGAAGAAGAACCTACAGTAGCGCCTCGCGCAGAATCTAGACCTGCTCCTGGCGCAGTTAAAGGCAAAGGCAAAGGGATTGCTGAAGAACCAAGCAGACCTGCTAAGCGCCCCAGAACCGACACTGAAGAAGAAAAAGAGCTGAAACGCGCTAAAGAAGCCAGTAGACTGGAAGCGCAGTTGAAAAGAGATGAAGAATTCAGATTGCAACAGGCTGCTGATTTATCTAAGTCTGAAAGGCGCAAAGGCGCAGGGTCTAGCGCTGATGCACGCGCGCCTGCTCCTGATGCACCTCCAACTATTCATGCGCCTCCACCAACACCATCTTCTGATCATCAACAACTCAAAGATAAAATCTCTACAGATTTATTTGGTGAAGATAATGAGGATCAACCTCAGGGGGAGCAAGAACCTTTAAGGCGCAAACCATCTTCAATGCTCCCAAAGGCTCCTGCGCCTCAACCTGAAGAAATTTCTTCAAGTGCAGAGTATCTTCCATCTCCTCCCCGCGCTCCTACTCCTCCGATGCGCCCCTCTACTCCTGCGCCTCCTCCTCCCACTCCTGATATGAGTGTGGTTATTTCTCTTCTACAGCAACTCCAGCAGGGCCAAACTCAAATGAACTCACAATTAGAGCTTCATACTTCAATGCTTACCCAGCAGGCTGATGAGATTGCTGCCATTAAGGGGGAGATAAAGCGCATAGATGCCAATATCAAGGACAAACATTTCCTGACCCCTCAACAGTGGAATGATGCTATTGATCAGATGAACGATTTATTCAAAGGTACTCTTGCTTCCCTTCACGAGCGAATTAGCGCTGGCATCCAACTCACCGATGGCCAAGATTTTATTGATGCTATAAAGGAAGTAGAGTTGAACATAGCGGGTGATATAAGGAAACTGTTTGAAATGGTGGCTGGAGATAGCCATAAGTTATTGAGCGTTGTTGATAAGCTCAACGAAGTTAAGGATGAGCTACAAATCCTGGGACTATCTGTCTATGGCGCAGAACCAAATGATGAACCCAGCGCTGCTCCAATTGCACCTGATTCACATGCGCCTGGATCTCATGCGCCCTCTTCCAGCTCTGCTCCAGCTCCTAGCGCGCATGTTGACATTAATTCCCTGCTTTCAAATATTGAAGTCTTGAAGGAATTAGTTGTCACCCACTTCAACGCCGTGTACTCCAGTGCAGACAGGCGCTCAGATAGGACTTCCTCTGACATTGTTTCAGCGCAGGCTGCCATTGAAGCAAAATTTCAGAACGTTGCAGAAAATGTCGCTCAACAGCAAGCCATTACTCAACGCACCATTGATGAATATCAAAACATCAATATTGGTCATTTGCGCTACCTCAGAGACGGCTTCACGGACACTCATGGTTTAGTGAACCGTAGTCATCAGCTTGCAAAGCAAATTCAGCGCTCCGTTTCAGAGATCGTTGAAGGATTGAAGGACGATGACGCGCCTCCCAACCCTTAGTTTGTATTTGTTTATAAGTTTGTTAGAACTCTGTTTTAGAGTCTTTTGTGATAGAAACTACTTTTTGTGTTAGTGATTTAGTGCTTACATGTTTTAGCACATCTTTTGTTTTTGTTCTATTCAAAACTTGCAATCTGTAACTCCTACACCCCAATTTTTAATGAGAACAATGCATCACTTATTATCAAACCTTGTTCACTCAAACTCCTTGTTTGTAGAACAATGAATATTGTTTAAATTCATATGCATCATATTGAAGTGTTTCATACTTTCATGCATTGAGTTTAAACTTGGTTTAAACACATTTCAAAACTAAAATTCATACATCATTTTGAATGTGTTGAAACTATTATTTCTATCTTTCCATATGTAATGCTTTATCCTTATTGGAATAGATTAGAAATCTATATCTTGGACTAGTGTGTGCATTAACTTGAGACATGATTTATCAAAGTTATCTATTTGAACATGTTTTTATCAAGTATAATGTTTGTCCTTGATATAGTAGGTAATGGCATCAATCAAATAGGGGGAGATTGTTGGGTATGCCCACATATATCTCAGTTTTAATGTAATAGGATTTATTAGATTTGATTGATCCATCACCTAAGTTTTATTTCATGGACTTTAGACCCACATGTAAGAAGTATTTATACTTCATTTTTTAGGTTGTCCATTGTTATAGAATAGGCTTAGAAATAGGGCAAGAAGATCAAGATTCAAGAAAATCACATTTTGAGCTGAGCCATGCGCCTATGCGCCATGCGCTTTCTAGCGCACGCATATAAGCATTCTTCTAGGAAATGCTATGCGCCTCTTTTTGATCATATGCACCATGCGCCTCACATGCCTTAGCGCGCGCATTCTCTATGTGCCTCTTGGCTCAACGCGCCTCAAAATGTTTATTCAACACTCAGTGATTTATTGAAGATTCAAAGACTTAAAGAGAATTCAAATTACGCCAATGATCCAACGGTGGTTAAAAGATGCATATACGCCTAATCTGTTGACACGTGTCCACAACGGTCACATTTATGCTGAGTGTCAAAATGGCCATAATATATGCATGCTCCAATCAACGAGCGACAGCTCATCTTATCCACAAGGATCTCCAACGGCTAGTTTTTGGAAGTTCACTATAAATACCCCATAACTTCAACATTTTGAAGTTGCTGAGTTTTGCTAAGAATTTCAAGAATTTCTCTCTCAAAGCATTTGTTGAAGATTTGAAGATTGCCTTTGTTTTTCCAGAATTCCTCAAGAACATCTTCATACATTCATCCTTAGCCCAGATCTTCAAGCTATAACACTTTAGTTTCATTGTGCTCTAAATCATAAAGATCTAAAGAGCCTTGATACTAAAATCACACACGCACCTCTTTAAGTTTGATCATTTAGATCCTTCTTTTAGAGATACACCGGTTATTGTTTTGGATTTGTTCATTCATAGAATATTAGATCTTGAGTTAGTGTAGAAGCTCAAAAGTTGTAATTTGTAACACTCACTCATTATATAAGATCTCCATTAGAAATCCAAGACTAACCATCTTGGTAGAGGACGTAGATCTTTCATTGATCGAACCTCTCCAAATAGCTTGTGTTATTATCTTGTCATTTACTTTCAAGTTATTATCTTCACTCACTATTTGCTTGTTTACTCATTGTAGATTGATTGATCTGAATTGTGTTGTGTTGTTAACTCATTTGCCTTAGTTTCTTATTTCACCCACTTTGAGCCAAAATACTTAGAGTGTGTGTGCGCCCCCTTTATCATACTTTGCGCCTATTTTACATTACTAAATTCCGCTGTGCATTTCACTCACTCACTTAGGCGCATATCATAACGCTTACTTGATAAAGTGCGCATTTGCAATTGAGTTTATCAAGCGTACGAAAAGAATTTTAAAACAGCTATTCACCCCCCCTCTAGCTATTTTTCATACACTTGTTGCCCTTTGGGACCAACAAAAACCATAAGCAAGATCGATTATCACTCCCACCAAGAAATGAACCTCCTTTGAACACATTTTTACTCTATATTGACTTGGCGTTGCCGTGCCTCCCCGCTTAAGTGCTAAGGCGAGTTGAAACCAAGCGACGTTTCAACCCCTCCATGTTAGATAGTTCTTGCCTCTCTAAATCAGCTTCTACCTTGATTTCTCCCCGCAAGTCTAACTTCGCCTTCTCCCTCCAGACCCACCTTCCTCGCAATGCTTCCCCTTGAAACTTGGACATACCTTGTTTCTTGCATCGTCTTCTCTTGGTCTGAACACGCTCTCTGTTAGGGCACTTGGACTTCCACACCGCGTTGATCAACTTTGTGTCACTCTCCCCCCTAACACACCATTTCTTGATGTCTCCCCTTTGTACACCAATAGGCCGGTCCTTTAGCCCTTGCTCCCACCCGAGCGAACATCGACATTGTAGGTAGAGTACAACATCTTCTCCTTAACTCCATAAGCGATAACCTTAGATCCTCTTGTGACTTCCCAAGACCTATGAAGGTCACACCATACCCTTCATCATCAAGTTGTCCAACAGAAATCACCCTCCTCCTCAAATCCGGAACATGCATTAAATCATGTAATTGTAAAACAGCCCCATTAGGTATCTTCATCATCACATCCCCCTTACCTTCGATCTTCAATGGTTGATCATCACCAAGATAAACAACCCCAAAATCTCCCAGTGTATATCGCTCCATTGACTCTGCATCTCCACTTACATGATAAGAAGCTCTAGAATCCAACACCCAATCTTCGCCCGACTGCTCCTTTCCTAGGATTAATACATCCTTATCATCCACCATATGTGCATCACCATCTTCCTTATCCGGACAATCATAACTAATGTGACCCTTCGCGCCACAATTGTAGCACTTGACCGATTTATTTTTCCCCTTTTTTCGGTCCTCCCCTTCCCCTAGCTTTCTCCACCCTAAGTGCAGCCCCATCTACGAAAGATTCTCCCCTTTTCTCTTTCCTTCTAAACTCCTCTTGAAGGATGAGATCTCTAACCTCCGTATACACCAATGGTGCCTTCGACGTACTAATCGTTGTAACAGTTACCTCCTAACTATCATGCAACGATTTTAGAAGAAAACATGCTAGCACTTCATCCGAGAAAGTAATATCGACACTTTTTAATTGGTCCACCATACCTTTAAAATTGCCGATATGACTTGTTGCTGTCTGCCCCTCTGACATCTTCGTATTCGCAAACCTCTTTATCAAGTTCGCCTTATTGATATTCTACAGCTTCTCATACATGTCTGATAGCATCTATAGCAACCCCACCGTTGTCTTGGCCTCCATCGCGTTCCGTGCAACATCGTCGGTTAGAGCGCTCCTCACCGCTCCCAACGCCTTACGATCCAACGTCTCCCAATCCACTTGTGACATGTCTGCGGGTTTCTCGCTTAAGGGTTTATGAAGATCCTTACAATAAAGGTAGTCTTCAACCCTTGTCCTCCAAAACGTGAAATTCACACCATGAATTTCTCTATTGAGTTCTTCATCATGATTGCTTCACAAAGTCCCTACGAACGTGATTCAAAATAATCAACGAATGAAACTTTAAATCCTCCGAACCAAAGCTCTTGATACCAGTTATTAGGAATTTAGTGGTACCCCGATGCAAACAAGATTAAGAACACAACAACCACAATCACAAATATGAGAGAATGACACACAAAGAACACAAGAATTGTTTGCCCGATTCGTTCAACTTATGAACTACGTCCGGGGGCAATCGCCAAGCCAATATTTTATTAAATATTCTTTAATATGGTGCTACAATGTGTTCTAGGTCGGAACTATGCTTATATAGGTGTACAAGGAAGTCCTAGGTTTATTTGGAAGAGATGTAATCAAAATAGGAAACAAATTAGGAATCAGTTCTAGGCCCGGAATAGGTGTGCGGTTGCCCACTTTAAGGTGTGCGACCGCCCACTATATCCTATTTAAGCCCAAAAACCTCTCAGTACCATTGGGCGGTCACCCTCTCCCTTTTGGGCGGTCACCCTCTCCTCCGGCTGCTGTTGTTTCCTTCTCCCCATCGAACTCCGCTTCAACTCTTCCACCTCCTTGACTTGGAATCCTTCTTCCCCTTATCTCTTTATTGTTTTCGGACTCTAATCCCAACAAAAACCAACCTAAGCACAAAAATAAGAAAATAAACTAAACATGGGCATACTTAACTACTTGTTTCTCACTGCCATGTTTTCTGTACTCCCTGCTCTATAGAATATGGTGGGTGGGGGGGGAATACTAAACAACTAAAGAGGGGAAAATATATTGGAGGTAATTTCATGTATATCTAATTAATGTATATAGACAAACTAATGATCAAATTCACAATTACTCCGATGATTGTTTTCTACTTCAATTCATTCAGCATGCTAGAACAAACATTTGGTTTGGGATGATGTATACGATATTAAGATGAACATAAGAAGAGCTCTAATCACCATTTGATCGAGTAATATGTCCAACAAAAAGTGATAAAAATTTTGATAAAAAAGAATAAGATCTAGTAATTGATAATAATCTTTGGTCAAAGTTCACATGTGTTGACCGTCAAAAATCCAAAGTGGACTATCTTTCTGGGACATAGGGAGTATAAAAGTACTAAATGAAATATACATAAATGCAATACGAAAATACAGTAAACAAATATTGGAAGACAAAGAATTGAAGAACTTAGATTGAGACAAAGAAAAAGATCAATTTAGAATTACCTTGTGGACTGCGAAATGGGAACGAATCTGAGAAAGAAAAGAGCTCAGTGAAATTTCAATGATTAAGTATAGTTTAAATAACCATGAGTCATTTCTTATTTAGATTGATTTGAAATTTCAAATAATTTTGAATTTATGATTAAATTATGATAGCAATGAATATTCAAATCCTTTCCTTAGTTGAGACTCATTTGCATATGCCAATAGGACGCCGCCACGTGGAATTCCACGTCATAAAGCCACGTGACGAGCTGTGAGGCTTGGAATTGTTTCTGGTTTAATATATTATGTTAGTAAATCAAACCCAAGAGATAAATAATAACAACGCAAATCAACACAGAATATACGTGGTTCACCAATCTCTATTGGCTACCTCCACGGGCAAAGGGAAACAGATATTATTATGGCGGAGAAACAATTACAAGAAGATAATCACACTAATCTATGTTTGCATGAACTTTGATCACAAAGTTCCTAGCTATGCAAATCCCTAGAACTAGAATTACTGATCTCTCTCTCCATGTCAATTGAATCAAGCACACAAAAATACTAGTTTATGGCTAGTATTTATAGGCTAGAGACCTAAACCAGAAGACAGAAGGAATCCTTAATTAAATCTCAAAAAGGATTTAATTACTTTCCTTTTTCTTCTCAAATTTGACTTATTCAAAGTCATTTACTCTAACAATCTCCACCTTGACTTTGAATCTCCCCTAATAATTCAGTTGCACGAGCTTCCGACATAGACTCCACCTTGACCCACATCCCTCGTACCAGATTTTTCAACCTTTGCCTCAGTCTGTCTTTTGTCAAAGACACTAGATTTGTCCTCCGGACAACCAGATTTTCCTCGCGCGCCATGTATCTTCAAGACACTCAGAATTTGCCTCACCAGGCAAACAACCTTGTCCTCTGGACAATTAGATTTTCTGCATGCAATGTATCCTACGGACACCCAGAATCACCCCAACGGGAAATTAACAGTCATTCAGACGTGGCCCATCCAGTCGACATTGGATCTTGCCAACCATGACTGACACAATTGGTATGTGTTGATCTTCTAGCCGTGGCTTGCCCAGTTCACTCTGGCCTAGAGTAAAATGATGCTCCACCTGCTCGCCAACACCCTCACCAATCTCAGAACCTTGGAGGATAAACAAGGAATCTTTTCTTCCGCCCTTCAGAATCACATCCGAACCTTTGTAGACATCCAGAACTCCACCTTCACCTTTGAAACTGTATCCCTTCTTGTCCAACCGACTAAGTGATACTAGATTCTTTGCTTCTTGTGGAACGTGTCTCACCTTGTTCAATGTGAGATATTTATCACCAGAAGTTCTCACCCTTACAGAGCCCATGCCAAATACTTCGCAGATAGATCCATTAGCCACATAAATACGGTCTTTATTGTAAACTGCTCCTTGCGCGAACACATGCGATAAAAAACTCCCGAATCTAGAAGCCATGCAACTTCCTTACACGCTTCTTCTTCGGTCACCAGGGAAAAATCACCATCCTCATTCAGATTGTCACTGCTCACCATCGCTGCAGCCTCAGACGCGGAGTCAGATGTACAACTCTGAAATCTAACCAGATTATTGCCTCGGGCAACACAAATTTTGTATCTACTTCTAGATCACTAGAATAGACTACAACAGATGTTAGATCTTCAGATTATACCAGACAGCTAACTTCTGATCACAAAACCCTAGCTTCAAATATCCGTCTTCAGATATAGATACTAGACACCGAAATGTTCTAGATGCGTTCTTGGATCACCACCGAACACCAGACGAACTTTCAGATGCTGATCTACCAGATTTGCAATTTCTAGCACAAATTTCTGCACGGACACTACACGCGGACTGCACGAAAAAAACTGCACGTGAACTGCACCAAAACTGCATGCGACCCGCACCAAGACTGCACGCGAACTGCACCAAGACTGCACGCGACCCGCACCAAGACTGCACGCGAACTGCACATTTTCTGCACGCGATCTGCACTTCTGTCCGCGACCAGCACGCCCAATCCATAATCTTCAATTAGATAATAAACCTGTTCTTTGCGTCAGACTTGTTGATTTTCTTGTCCATCCCGGAATCCATCTCTTTCTACCGCAGCGGAATGCCCTGATCTTTCTTTACTAACCAGACTCTGGTGCAACCAGAGCTCTGATACCACTTGTTAGTAAGTCAAACCCAAGAGATAAATAATAACGAACGCAAATCAACACAGAATATACGTGGTTCACCAATCTCTATTGGCTACCTCCACGGGCAAAGGGAAACAGATATTATTATGGCGGAGAAACAATTACAAGAAGATAATCACACTAATCTATGTTTGCATGAACTTTGATCACAAAGTTCCTAGCTATGCAAATCCCTAGAACTAGAATTACTGATCTCTCTCTCCATGTCAATTGAATCAAGCACACAAAAATACTAGTTTATGGCCAGTATTTATAAGCTAGAGACCTAAACCAGAAGACAGAAGGAATCCTTAATTAAATCTCAAAAAGGATTTAATTACTTTCCTTTTTCTTCTCAAATTTGACTTATTCAAAGTCATTTACTCTAACATATTATATGGATGGATAAACATGAAACATCTTCCCGACCTCATATGCAGTCAGAATATAGTCATTTATCTCATATAAATAAAAAAAATTTATATATATTTTTTAGAAAATTAACATAATTAAAAACTCTGCTATCTAATCTATGAACGTGCACTAATATTTGAATAAATAATCAATACCATAAAACAACAAAAAGCACCTCCAAAAATCCTAGAACAAAGTATTTAAACATTATGCAACCCTAAAACTAAATAACCCCTAATTAAAAAAAACACAACAAAGACCAAAATCTAATAAAAAGTTTAGAAGCTTGTATGAGGCCCTAATTAATATTTTTTTTGGGCCTTTTAAACCCTGCATCAAGGGGCTTCGCTTTATGACTTTTGTTCGTCTCGCTCAGGCATTCGATTTGACATGCGGTGCGTTCCGTGGTTGATCCAAAGTCAAAAGTTACGATCATTTCCGTGCACGCGCTCAAATAACTCTAAAAACTTCAATGCCTTTCGTCCGCATCAATTAGTAATTTTTCACTATATAGTGATCAAAATTCATTTTTCACTAAATAAAAAAAATAAAAAGTACCATATAAAAATCAATCTACAAGCAAAATTGACTACTTGTGTCAAATTAAAGATAATGGCATACTCCCTCCGTCTCAGTTTAAGGTTCTTACTTTCCTTTTTGGTATGTCCCAGTTTAACCGTGTCGTCAAAACGAATCAAACAAGTACACTCAACACATAATTCAAAATTTAAATATAAAAAATTCATTTTTCATTTGTAAAAAATTGAGAAAATCATTTTTATTTCTCAATTGATTTCAAGTTGTTTGATTTCACTGTTGTGTCATTTTTTTTTTTTATTTTTCACTTGTAAAATCATTTCTTAATTGATTTCACAGTTGTGTCATTTTTTTATTTTTCACTTGTAAAATCATTTCTCAAATAATTTCACAGTTGTATGATTTCACAGTTGTGTCATATATTTTTTTTCATTTTCACTTGTAAAATCATTTCTCAATTAATTTCACAGTTGTATAATTTCACAGTTGTTTGATTACAAAACTGTGTGATTTTAACATTTGAGAAATCAGTTTACCAGTTGTTCAAAGAAAAATAGATTTAGTTAATAAATGTAGTGACACACACCCTTTGAACAATAGATAACCCAATTTATCAATTATTTCTCACTTGTGAACGATTGTAAAGTTCATTTCTCAAATTTTCACATTTAAAACTGATAAATTCATCTCTCGGTTATTCTCATTTGTTCATACTGGAGTATATAACTGAGTTATTTATTTCTCATTTGTTCATCATCGAGTATAAAATTGATAAACTAATTTCTCAATTTTCACAATTGATTGTCAAATTTGACAAATGTTTAAATTAAAAAAATTGAGGCATTCATTTCTCATTTTCTCATAATTGAGTATAAAACGGATTAATTTATCTCTCATTCATTTCTCATTTTTTACATTATTATAATAACTGAGACATGCATTTCACAGTTGTTCACACATGAATTTGATTATAATAATTGGGTTATTCATTTCACAGTTGTTCACACATGAGTTTGAGTTTAATAACTAAGACATTCTTTTCACAGTTATTCAAACATGAATTTAAAAATAATAACTAGGACATTCGTTTATCAATTATTGACATGCGAGTTGAGTATAATAATTAAAAATTCATCTATCAATTTTTCACAAGTGACACTCATTTTCACAGTTGTGTATTGTCAAATGATCTTTAAACAATTATCAAATAAATTTATTCCGTTGTTTTAAGCTAAATATTTAGTTAATAAATATAAAGTGACATCACGTTTGACACAATTGATAACTCAATCTCGTAGTTGTTTAAAGTTAAAAAAAGAACATACTCTCATATGCACACTAGACAAATGATAAATTAATTGATTATTATTATTATTAGTATTTGTATTATTATTAAAATTGAGTAAATGATCATTTATTAAGAATGCTCCTACACAAAAACAAAAAAAAACATAAGAAATGTAATTTTGTTGTGTTAAATTTAAAACACTTCATAAAAGTCACAAGGATGTGGTTGGCATAGTGGTAAAGTCTCTCATTTAAAACCAAGAGGTCTTGGCTTTAAACCTTGGTGGAGGCAATATGTTTTTGATTATTTGTAGTTGTCAAATGTTGTGTTAAATTTAAAACAGTTCATAAAAGTCACAAGGATGTGGTTGGCATAGTTGTAAAGTCTCACATTAAAAACAAAAGGTCTTGTGTTCAAACCTTGGTAGAGGTAATATATTTTTGATTATTTGTAGTTGTCAAAGATGGATCTGGAGGGGAAGGGTGGCGCCGGTCGGAGGTGGTTGGAGGTCTTGAATTGGTGGCCGGTGGTAATGGTTGGAGGTCTTGAATTGGTGGACGGTGGTGGTGGCTGGCGGCGGCGGAAGGTGGCGGTGGTTGCGGAGTGAGGCAGTGGTGGCTGCTGGCGGCGGTGGTGGGCGGCGACAGCGGTGGTCAAAGGTTAAGGTGGAGGTCAAAAGTGGTCAAATGTTAAAGGTGTGAGATGATTTTATTTGGGTTGGGGGTATTTTTGCCATTTAAAAGGTGGGAGAGATTTATTGGTGAAATTGATTTGAACCCAGGGATCCTAAGGTAGAATATGAAATTTTGTGTTTATATTGGCAAATAGCACATTCCCCCGGGGACTTATTTGTAAAAATCCCATAAAAAAAGGTTTAGTGTAAGGAATGAAAAAAATACTCCCTCGATCTCTGAGTAAACGTTCTAAAGTAACAGTCTCATCTCTAAAATGCTAATTGATGAAAAGTGTTTTGGATACTTTTGTCCTTATAATGCTTATGTCATCACAAAAACCTACACTTTCAACATACTTTTTACCTACTTGCTTGCATAATAAATGGTGTTTTGGATAATTTACCCTCAACTCACTTGTATTATTTATTTATTTTTAATTGTTTTCTTAATAAGCGTGCATAACTAAGGTGTGATGGAGAGGGTAGTTTAAGTATGAAATCTACAACAAGCTTATAGATTGAGTGATTTTTGCCTAAATTATTCTTGACGATATTATTATATAGAAGGTTTTATCAATACACCCTTTGGCCAAAAGAAAACAACTATTATGGACAGACATTTTCAAAACTAACCAAAAAGTCTTTAATATATTTTTTGATCATGAGTGCCCCTAAGCTACTTCCAACTTCTTTCTAGCACTTTCTTCCTTTCTCTTTCTTTTCTTTTTTCACTCAAAAACATTTAAAAGTAATATAACAAACATTACAAATAAAAAAGCAATCCAAAACCACCGTATTATCGTACCATTAATACGAATTAAACAAGCGCACGAGATTTTATTTATTTTATTATTTTTGTTTACACTTGTTAAAAACTGAGGTACATTTCTAAGTTGTTATCATAATAACTAGGATATGCATTTCTCAGTTGTTAGTATGATAATTGTGACATGAATTTCTCAGTTGTTAGTTTAATAACTGAGACATGCATTTCGCAGTTATTCACACGTGAGTTTGTGTATTATAATAGGGACATCAATTTCACAGCCGTTCACACATGAATTGAAAATAATAATTGAAACATGCATTTCACATTTGTTTAAAAATGAGTATGAGTAATATAATTGGGACATGTATTCACAGTTGTTCACATATGAGTTAGTATAATAACTGAGACATGCATTTCACAATTGTTTGGGTAATATAACTGGGAAACCCATTTCACAGTTTTTCACACATGGGTTTAAAATAATAATGGAGATATGCATTTGACAATTTTTCACACATGAGTATGAGTGTTATAATTGGGACATGCATTTCACAGTTGTTCACACATAAATTGAGTATATTAACTGAGACGTGCACTTCACAATTGTTTACACATGAGTATTAGTATAATAAATGAGACATGAATTTCTAAATTGTTAGTGTAATAATTAGGACATGTATTTCTCAATTGTTGAGTATAATAACTAAGACATTGTAGATACCCCGAGCGGAGCCCACTCGCTTGGATAGAGCGGCGGATGGATCCTAGGATGTCTATTTGTGTTTTAATTGTAGAGTCACCACCTATGTTTTAGAGGAACATAAGAAAAACCTAATATTTAGCCTAAGTTTGATTACGAAAACAGAGATTCTTGTTATGAGGTTCGGGGGTTAGATTACGAGATGGGAAGTACTTAAACACCCATCTCGTCCAACTAATGTTGGTCTTGCTTGATCAAAGTCTACATAAATAAAATGTTCTTCCTATTTTTTGTAATGATAAAAGGGGGGGGGGTTTAAAAAGGGGTGTTTGGAATGTAGGGAGATAACTCCTTTACCAACTTCAATGGAATGAAGTGGCCTTTGGTGTCATGTCCCAAAATGGTTTTGGGTGATTGCACGTTTGATGAAATCAAAGAGAAGAAAGGAGATGAAGTAGAAAGGATGGAGGAAAGTAGAGTTTTACCTACACTTCAAATGATCTTTCAAATGCTTTGAAAATGTTTGTGTATAGTTTTCTTAGTCACAAAAAGTCCTCCTCTTTAAAGGTGAATTAGAGGGGTTTATATAGGTGTAAAACTAGTGTTTTTGGTGCCAAAACGAGGTCACCAAGAAATCTTTTCCAGGCAAAATTATGTAAAATGAGCAAAGGACGGATTCTTGGACAGAAATCTGTAACTGACGCCCAGAGGCACGCGCCCCCTGTGTTGGTAGCGGGACGCGCGCGCTTCTGACCCCTACGGGCGGAGGCACGCGACTTTGATATGGATTTTTTGACAGAATGGACTGGAAAGCCTGCCCTGTTATTCAGTTTAGTCCCTAGACTTAATGGGGTCAGTGAGGAACTTAACGGAAGTAACAGAAACTAACAGAAAATACTCAAAACAGGGAGAAACACAAAATCAAATGTGCAATCAGGGTGAGCGGTCCAAGGCGGGGTGTCTACAAAGCCCCTCGGTGACGTGGATTGTAAAGCAAAACGCGTCGACGAAAGAAAGTACACCCGCCGAGGACATCACTAAGAAAAAGCAAAGACTCGATGACAGTAGGAATTTGAAATTGCGAGAGATAGGGGTGTGCTCCCTGTGTGAGTGGATTTTGTTGATAGAGTAGGTGGCATGATCCGTTTATAAATATGCTGGCTGAATCCGTTAGTGAATACGCTTAATGAATCCGTTTGTGAACCTTGTTGGCGAATCCGTTTGATGAATCCGTTAGTGAATCTATTGAATGAGCCCATTGGTGAACCCTGTTGCCGAATCTGTTAGTGAATCCGTTTGATGAATCCGTTAGTGAATCCATTGAATAAGCCCGTTGGTGAACCCTGTTGATGAATCCGTTAGTGAGTCCGCTTGATGAATCCGTTAGTGAATCCATTGAATGATCCCATTGGTGAACCCTATTTGACGAATCCGTTAGTGAATCCGTTTGATGAATCCGTTAGTGAATCCATTGAATGAGCCCGTTGGTGAACCCTGTTGACGAATCCGTTAGTGAATCCGTTTGATGATCCATTTGTGAATCCATTGAATGAGCCCGTGGTGAACCCTGTTGATGAATCCGTTAGTGAATCCGTTTGATGAATCCGTTTGATGAATCCGTTTGTGAATCCATTGAATGAGCCCGTTGGTGAACCCTGTTGACGAATATGTTAGTGAATCCGCTTGATGAATCCGTTAGTGAATCCATTGAATGAGCCCGTTGGTGAACCCTGTTGACGAATCCGTTAGTGAATCCGCTTGATGAATCCGTTAGTGAATCCATTGAATGAGTCCGTTGGTGAACCCTTTTGACGAATCCGCTTGATGAATCCGTTAGTGAATCCACTGGATGAGTCCGTTAGTGAACCCTATTGACGAATCTGTTAGTGAATCCACTTGATGAATCCGTTAGTGAATCCATTGAATGAGTCCGTTGGTGAACCCTGTTGACGAATCCGTTAGTGAATCCGCTTGATGAATCCGTTAGTGAATCCATTGAATGAGTACGTTGGTGAACCCTTGTAGTCCAATAGTAGCCAATGCGGAGTATATTCTTGGCTAACATAATCCCATTCATGTGGGGTCCACACTCGCCTTCATGGACTTCGTGCATGATTTCTTGAGCTTCGATCTCATTTGCACATAAGAGATTGACCCCTTGATGATGCCTCTTGTAGACTCGGCTCCCAATCAATACATATCTGGCGGCTAGATTTTGCAATGCCACTCGAGATTTCCCATTGTTGTTCTCGGGGAAGGTGCCATTGTTGAGGAAATTCATGATGTCTGTGTACCACGGGGGGTTATCTTGGACTTTATTGATCTCAATACTCATACAGTATGCCAGACTAGTCCTTCTTGAAATTTTGAAGGGCTTCACCATTTTTCCTTTGGTCATCTCAACCAGTGAGGCTATGGTGGCTAAAGCATCGGCAAAACGGTTCTTGTCCCTCAGCAAATAATTGAACGTGATGTCTTGGAACTGTTCAACTAATTCCTCGAGGTGTTGACCATACTGTTGGAGGGTCAGGTCTTGGATTCGCCATTTACCCGATGTCTGATTGATAAGGAGCAGGGAGTCACCGAATACTTCTAGCTCTGTGACATTTATTTCTAGTGCTGCTTCTAGCCCCGCTATACATACCTCATATTCAGCAATGTTGTTGGTAGCTTCGAATTCAAGATGGATTACAATTGGAGTGTAGATGTCCTTTGGATCGACAAGCAACATTCCTATCCCATAACCGTGTTTATTGGCTACGCCATCGAAAAAAAGTTGCCACTTATTTTCCTCGGTTGTAGTGCAAATCAAGTGCTCGTCGGGAAATTGTAATTCTTCCCCCTTCACTTCATCACACGGAAATTCAGCAAGCTAATCACTGAACACTTTCCCCCTGATGGAATTGAGTGTGACGTAAGTGATATCATAGCCGGCGAGCATGAATACCACTTAGCTATCCTTGTTGACATGAAAGGCTTCTCGAAGATGTAGCAGAGCGGGTCCACCTTTTCTACTAGCTTGATCGAAAAGGCTTCCATGTAATGTTTGAGCTTTTGAGTGACCCAAACCAATACCGCACATGACTTCTCCAAGACGGAGTAGTTCTTTTTGCCTCCTTGAAATCGGCGACTGACAAAATAAATGGCATTCTCCTTTGTGGAGTCTCGTTGCTCTTGTGCTAGCATAGCCCCTAGGGCTTCATCATTCACTGTGAGGTAGAGCAAGAGAGGCTTCTCTTTATGTGGTGGAACCAAAACTGGAGGGCATGTCAAGTAATGCTTCACTTGGTCGAAGGCTTCTTGGCAGGAGTTGGTCCATTCTAGAGCTACATTTTTCTTGAGTATCTTGAAGATTGGCTCACACATGGAAGTGAGTTGGTGCACAAACCGACTGATATACTGAAGTCTGCCCATGAAACCTTTGATTTCTTTCTGTGTCTTTGGAGGAGGCATGTCAATGATTGCCTTGATTTTTGAGGGATCTGCTTCAATTCCCCTTTCAGTGACCATGTAGCCAAGAATTTTGCCTCGGATAACCCCAAAAGTGTACTTTGCGGGGTTGAGCCTCATCTTGTGTTGTCGAAGCCGTTCAAAGAACTAGTGGAGGTCGATCAAATGTTGATCGCCGGTCCCCTTCGAGTGGATAATCATGTCGTCCATATAGACTTCAATTTCCTTGTGAATCATGTCATGGAATAAGTCTGTCACATCCCTTTGATAGGTAGCCCCAGCGTTCCTCAACCCAAATGGCATGACTGTATAGCAAAAGGTGCCCCACAGTATTGTGAATGCAGTCTTGTGTTGATCCTCCTCGGCCATGAGAATCTGATTATACCCAGCAAAACCCATCCACAAATGAGCGGACCTCGTAGGCAGCAGTGGAATCGACTAGCATGTCGATGTTGGGTAGTGGGAAGTCATCCTTCGGAGAAGCTTTGTTCAAATCCCAGAAATCCACACAAACACGGACCTTGCCGTTAGTTTTTATGACCGTCACCACATTGGCTAGCCATGTAGGATACTCAATAACTTTGATGAAGCCCACACTGAGAAGCTTCTCTATTTCTTCTTTGACTTGTAAAGACCATTCTGGCTTGATCTTTTTGAGTTTCTGTTTTTTCGGCTTAGCGTCGTCTCTGATCGGAATCCTGTGCTCGGCGACCTTTCTGTCTAAACCTGGCATGTCTTTGTATGACCATGCAAATACATCCACGAACTCTTTAAGCAGTGCAGTCAATCTGTCTTTCTCCTCCCCCTTGAAGAAGCTTCTGATCTTGTTTTCTTTCGGCTCCTCAGCGGTACCCAGATTAACAACATGCAATTCTTCGTCAGCCCCTGGACCATTGTCACCATGACTACGGACCTGTTGAGAAAGTTCATTTAAGTATTTTGTGTTTTTGTGGTCTATTTAATCATTATTTGAATCGTTATTAACTAGTTCATTAAATTCATTATTAGTTAATTCATCATTCATGATGTTTACAATCTCGGGATACTTAGAAAGATTAAATTTTTCATTAACAAAGAAAGGGAACACACGCTCGGCTATTGCCTCCATATCATCTTGGGTGAGGGTATCGGAAACACACTCGGACTCGAAAGTGAATGTGAATAAGTCTTCCTTTGTAACCTTGCGCGGTATGCAACCCATCTTCTTGACCAAGAATTCCTCGGATACCACGGGTCCCTTTGTAGAATACCAATTGTTGATCGGCTCGGAGCTTGGCTTGATCTCGCTGATAGGCCCACTCCCCTTGTCGGTGTCGTCGGAGATGGCATTTACTTGGCACTCGAAAACAGAAGTAGGCTATTGATTTGCAAGGGTTAGTTTCTTTCTTATTATAGATTGTATCCCAATCTAGACAAACCGAGTTTTCTTTCATTCCATATCATATATGGTTCATTTGAAACTATTTTGATGGAACTCAAATTAGTGTAATTATAGCGGTTTCCAATGCGTAACTCCAAAATAAATAATGGAAGATCAATTTGACTTTTATCATCTAATGAACCATATCCAATAAAGTTCAATTCCTCCATTTAGACACATCATTGAAAATGGTGTTCTTGGTGGAGTTAATTGTGAAACAACTTCACAATCTTAAAGATGATTGTCAAATTCTTGGTTCAATTATTTATCATCACGATCGTATCGGAATCTTTGAATAGTTTTGCCAAGTTTTACCAAAATCCTCTTTTAGCATTGCCACTTAATGAACCATATACATCGACATGTATTAGGTTTAATAAGTCACTAGCCCTTTTACTACTCCTAGTAAAAAATGTCTTGGTCCAAGTAAATAAGATTTGCATATATCATATGATTCTAAATCGTATGACTTTAAAACTCCGTCCCATGGAATTTTAGATATGCGTCTCTCATTTATTTGATCAAAACAATAATGCCATGAGAATTTAATTTATTTATGTTATAGCCTTATATATATTATCTTGTTCTTCAAGATTTATGATATTAGATTTATTTATATGATTTAACAATACGATAAAGCAAATCATAATAAATAAATCAATTTCTTATTCTCAATAAGAAATTAATATCCTTCATTATTTTATAACAAAATAATACTTTTCTACTTAATAAATAAAGCCACTTCATAAGTGTTCTACGAACAATATTGCAACTCTTGCATCATTATCATTCGTAGATTAACTTTACTTTTAAGTAGTATTTCAATTTACTAATTCTTGCACATTTTACAAATGTGGAATCAAATCCGGTATCCAATACCCAATAATTAAAATTAGAAAGATTAATCTTATAACATAAATGTCCGAAGTGGTAGTTCACTACCATTCACTTTCTTTGATCATCCAGAATTTTGATTACAATTTTAAATGGTCAATCCAATTGCCACGTTACCAAATTGTACTATTTAGAGTTATAGCTTTAGCCACAATTATTACCTTTAGGTTTGACAACCTTTGTCTCACCTTTATCTTTTAATCCTCTTTCCTTTTAGAAATTTATTAAGTCAAAAATCAAATTTTTGACTTAGATCATCATCTTTCCGCACTTTATTTCAGATATTGAGAGCACAAACTGTATGGCCGAAACTAAGCCAAAAGGCATCCACAATTCCGTACATCATTCAGAAATTTAGAGAACAGTCCATACGGCCGAAACTAAGCCAAAAGGCATCCACATTTCCGTATGAAACTGTAGTCTTGTTTCTAAATTCCATGTCTCACCAATTTAACTGATTTCAGCAATCAAGAACAATTTATGATTCTGACTTCTGAATTGACATCACTTTTCAGGAAACACAGTTTCGAAAACCAGCCATTTGAAATTAGATTCAATCCCAGATTAATTTTGAAACTGACATTTAATTTTAGGAAACATGGTTTCTAAAACCAGCCATCAGACAATTAAATTCAACTCAAAATATTTATTATAAAAGCGGTAGATTTTCAATTTCCAAAATTTACCTTAAAATTGCTTTCCTTGATTCAATTAGGATTTGGTGTTCATGGTGATAGAATCATCATGATTATCAAAACCAAGAATAAACAATTTATTCATGAATCTAAGATCATCAACAAGTTAATCACATTAAATTTTGATGATCCTACGGAACATATTAATCAAATTAATATTGCAATTTAGGTTACTTAGGATTATTAAAAAAAATATAATTTTCATTCTTGCTTTAGAACAATTCTTAAGCTCGTGATCCAATCAAAGAAATTAATTTCATTCTCTTTTAACTTTGTCCTTTCAAGAACAGATCGCAGTAACAAACATGATCAAAGCATAAGATAATATTCTACACAAATATGCAAATAAATATACACCAAATTTCATACCAATTATTTAAGAGATAAATTATTTGTATTTCATAAATACTCCCACTAAATTATATAATCTTCATATACAACAATTGTATAATATAATTTGTGTAGGCTAAGATCCAACTTTAATTTAACTTTAAGTCCGCTTTGGTGATACTGCTCAAAATTAAATTAATTAGGTAGATAACTCTTATCAATCACATCTTATGTGACTCTTAGATCTTTTATGAGATTTAATTAGACATCTTATATCAAACATATTTTAATCTCATCTTGTGCCTTAGGCCCAAAACTTTGTCTTTTGATAGCCTAATTAAGTCAAACCATGATAAACGCATAGGAAATTCTCATTCACTCATCTTGCTCATGCACTGATAGAATTAATGCACTTCGCTTTGGCAGAGCCTACATAAAACTACCCGGTGTACTCACAAGTGTCTATCATGGGTTGACACATGACTTAAAATTTTAAAGAATGTTCTTTCATATAGCAACGCGCATAACTAAGGTATAATTAATCTAATTAATTAATGAACGGATACTATGTGAATATAATTATGAATTTTAGATTTTCATAGAGTCCCACTCTAGGTATAATACATATTGAACAATGAATTCATTCAAAGAGTCAAACTCTATTAAGAATGCATTACTTCATAGAATACAATTCCATGATCAATACGTATTCTACAATGCATCTTCAAGTCTGAAAATCACGAATTCAGAAATCTGCACTGCACGCAAACTGCACGAATTCGTGCATTGCACGCGAACTGCACGAAAATTTTGCACAAAATTCTGGACTGCACGTGCGCTGCACGTAATCTGCACGAAAATTCTGCACAAAACGTGTATTGCACGCGAACCGCACAATCGCTATTTATCAAATCTTGATCCTTTTAAGAATTAAACTATTTATGATAATCAAATTATCATAAACATCAAACCCTAAGAACAAACAATTTGTTCTTCAAGATCAAGAATCATCAAATCAATAATCCAATTAAAGAAATTGATGATCCGATAAATAGATTAATCATATTAATCATGAATCTTGAAAACCTTGTTCATAATCATACTATATCAAATATATAATTGTTTCACCAAACAATTCACATAAATCCCTTATTCTAAATTCTATCATGCTAGATCATATAATCAAATCATATATCAAACATGATAATATTAAAATAACCATACATGAACGGGGCTCTGATACCACTGTTGGGTTTTGAGGCAACATGCGCAGCAGAATTAAGCAATATAAAATCAACAAAACCCTAAGCCCCAAGATCCATTCATGATGATTAAATAAATACCAAGATGAATTTAGAATACTAACCGTTGTTCTGCATTTAAATTTTCTGGATCACCAAATCTTCAAGTCTTCAAGCTTTAAGATTTGATCTCCTCATTCTTCGCGTTCTTCGGATCAGGATCACAGGAACACGAACTTGAGATGTTAAAGCAAACATCCTCTATGTGTATCCACACACGGACGAATATCTAGAACCATTCTAGATCTGGATTGCTAGACCCATTAGAAAACAATTTTCTAATCTTCAAAGGCTATATGAATTTTGATGTTCTTGATCTTGATTCTCAATCTTGGATCAAAAATTATATTTCTCAAACATACTAGGTTGCATTAGTTTAATGGCTGATGAAAAGATGTATTTATAGTCCCTAGTCATTAACCCTTAATGACCTAGAAGACCTAAATTCCGTCACCAATTAAACTGCACAAATCTGGCCCCAGGAATATTGGCACGGTCGTGCTCACCAAATGGCATGGACGTGCCACTTGGTCTGAGCTCCACTTGCCGCAATTCAATAATGGCACGGTCGAGTCAGCTAATTTGCACGGCCGTGCAAATCAGCACCGTCGTGCTCTATAACCTGCACGGCCGTGCCCGCCAGGAATTCACTTTTTGTCTTTTTCTTGATTCGTCCTTTTTGTGTGTGACACCATAGGATTATATTAAGTTGGTAATGAGTCCAACCAAGGTCAAACTCATAAGTCATGAGCGGACTCTAGCAAGCCATCATGACTACCCAATTAATATAACTTAAACGACGTTCGTTATCCTCATAGAACATATCACAATCCTTTTGTCGCATGATATCATATTGGACATAAGTCATGGTCCACGTCAACTTATGTTGTCCAATGCTTTCTCGATCCCGAGTAGATTGATATGAGAAAATGACATTGAACACTTCAATTCCTTTGGGTATGGCCATACACTATCATAAATCTCTCTCATCGAGAGGCTAAGCAGATATCTCTCTTGAGAGAGGGACAAATCCCATCTTGACTTATCATTCTTCCCTACATGAATCTGATTATGCCAATCGTAGCCTTTATAACCACCCGGTTAGGGGTAGCGTTTGAGTACGTCAAACATAATGTTCATCATGTGGAAGACTATGATAATCTCAGGTCTAAGGATAAATGATATAACTATCATGAGATTTATTTATGACATCTGACCATGACATAAATCTCATAAGTGGGTCAAGTCCAGTATTTGTTCTCCAACAAGTACCCATAAGCTTAATTTGTATCACATACACATGATTATCATATGATCCTCAATTAAACTTATACTAGTCTTTCATAAGAACTAGGGACGGGGATTACTATAATAAATATGTAAAACATATAATAACCCAGGGTTGTTATCTCTATAAAAAATGAGAACATGATGCAACGTAAGGCCTTTCTCAAGGGCCTAGGGCATAATCTCCAACAATCTCCCACTTGCACTAGGCTCAATCAATGCGTATCCAATACCATTGAGCTTAGCTTATGACCATCATAACAGCATGTGGAGGATCTTATGTAGGATGATTGTCCTTGTTATCATCATAAAGTATTTTGCATATTTTGACATCTCCCATGTCAACGATTTCTCGTAGAGACGGAAATGTCTAAGTGTGTGTTTTGATCATAGGTGAGTCTTTGGCACCTTAGCTTGTGGAATAACGATTATTTCACAATAAAGGTCCATAGGATTAGTAGTACTAGAAACTATTTCTAGTTTTACTAATAACATCTATATTCAAACAACTCCCCTAGTTACAACTCTTGTAACTAAATACTCAATTTTATTGTTAGAATAATTTATAGTGTATTTGCTTGGAACTATTCCAACTAATAGCACTCACTTTAAACATATGTTTATACTGCGATTTAAATTACCTTTGTCGATGTGGAAGCATGCATCTATGTAACCATTTACTAAATCATCTCCCATGTCAACAACCATCAAGAATGCATCCTTAGTTCTTCTCAAGTACATAAGGACATTCTTGATTACTATCTACTGACTTTCACTAGGATATGATTAGTTTGTTCTCATCATACTCCGAGTATATGAGTTATCTCGTCTTAGTACATAATATGACATACATGATAGATCCAATTGCCGAAGCATATGGAATCATAATCATGTATTCTTGCTCATTAGTCTTCCACTAAGACTATGTCTTGCCAAGAACATTGTCATTAGACAACTTTGCAAGTTCTTCTCTAAGAGTCTTGCATACTGAACAATTCAGTATTTTGTCTTTATAAGTACTTTGACACAAATCAATCAACTTCCTATATTTATATCAACAGATATTAATTCCAATGATGTTAGCGACTTCTTCCTAAGTCTTTCATTAAGAAACTCTTTCAAAATGAATTATATGTCAACCACATATACCAGACTAGGAATTAGACTATGCTCCCACTAATTTCTTAGCAAACACAAGTCTTATCTTTGATGAATTTCAACTGATTTGAACACTTTATCAAAATGATTGTTTCAACTCCAAGAACCTTGCTTCCATCCATCCCATGTATTTCCACAACTAACATACTTTATTAGAATTTTCTAGACTATCAAAACCTTTAGGTTGTATCCAATACATCCTTAAGTTAATTCCCATTAAGGAACTCTATTTTGATATTCATTTGTCAAATTTCATATTCCAAATATGAGGATATGACAATGAGAATTCTATTGTCTTAAAACATGACTACGAGCAAGAAAGTTTTATCATAGTCGAAATATGAGTCAACATTTCACACTTAGTCTTGCTTGAAGGGTATGTTTCTTGCTACCCATATTAGTTTTCTCCAAGAAAACTCAACTCCATCCTTTGGTTTTTTACACCTTAGGTTAGAACGATCAAGTTCCAAACTTGATTATATAACATGGATTGCCTTTTAGATTCTATGACTCCAAGCCATTAATCTAAATACGGAGCGGACTTTGCATTTTGATAGGTGGTAAATATGTCATTCTCAATGAACTTTACCTCAATACATTCTATTTTGAGAAATCCAGTATTTCTTGTTATAGATTGTATCATATCATAATTATTTAATGCGATTATTTTATTGATATGATCATGAGAAACTATTTTGATGGAACTATTTGAGTTCCATAAAAAAAAAACCTATCATAAAATTCCACTGTAATAAAACCTTGCAAGTGTACAAGTGTCAAAGCAGCAGTATAGAAAAGTAAGGTTCGAACCACAGAGACTCGTGGATAAACAAGTTGATTTAATTAATGTAAAGAGTAACCAAAGGGTTTTTTTGATTTGATTAAACTAATTTAACTACTAAGCAATAAAAATGAACTAAAGAATTACGATCGCAAAAGCAAGCAAAGATTGTACTCAAGAATGACAAAGATTCACAGATTGGGATTCACAACTATCTTCACTCTATGCTATTTTTAATAATAAAATTATCAAACTTGTTCAAGAAATCGTTCACTTAATTAAGGGTTGGGACGGTCTGGTTACTAGATTGCAACTCTATTATTACCTCTATCTGATGTGTTCCACTAGGTCAACAACACACATAAATAATTTATTAAGATCAAAAGAACACTTGATTTTAGACTCTTTTGATTTCCGCTAGGTCCTCAATTAAATCTAATCACAAGAATATGGTCAATGTATAAACTATTCACGCTAGTGCACCAATTTATACCTAGATGATTTAAAGACCAAAAATATCAATTTATATAGTTGAAATCTATAAATGAATTAAGATCTATTCCAATGAACAAGAACAAGATTGATATTAATTAAGCACGATTTAGCATAGAGATTCGATAGTGCTACACCCAATCCATGAACAAGGAGATTAACTACTCATAGACATAGCAATCAACATAAGAAAATAGTTAAAAACCATAAACCTGGATAAACGCTTGAGATGAATAAAAATCTCAAATCTTGATTACACCTTTTAAGACTAAAGAAAACCTAAAAGAAAACATAAGAAAAACTGATACTAAAACCTAATCTATTTTATACATGAAAGAGGAGTCCAAAATAGGGAAAGAAATAACAAAATAATGGCAATTAAACAAATCCCGTAATTCTTGGCGGAAGGAGCGAGCGGGCGCTCGAGCTGATGCAGGCGGGCGCTCATGTTGGCAGTCAGTTTGGCCGTCTGAGAAATTAATTCAAGCGGGTGCTTGGCACGTATCGAGCGGGCGCTTGGCGAGCGGGCTCTTGAACCTATACCGAGCGGGCGCCTGGTGTCTGCTCATGTTTTTCTTCTTTTCTTCACCTCTTGACCTTGACTACTATTGACTTTGACCTCAAGCAATGCTGGTCTTCAACACTCTAAACCTCTAGGACTTTGTAATAACCAAAATAACACTAAAAAGTGTCTCAAAACAAACATATTCTCACAAAGTTCCTCAAGTAAATAAAGACCAAAATTACATCAAAACTATTCTAACTTACATCCAAAAGTCAATAAAAATAGTACGAAAATGTAGAGATAATACATATGAAAACCGATCCATCAAATTCCCCCACGCTTAGACCATTACTCATCCCAGAGTAATATTCCTAACCCCACATCTAAGCACCGATCTAATAAGCATAGCATGGAGGAAAATGATACCTATCTCCTCTACATCTCCCAACAACCAAGTCAAGATCAAGATAAAAAAAAAACACTCAGAGTGTAAGGAACTCTGCTTCCTTATATCTCCCAACAAAAACAAATAACAATAAAATTGGCCCTAATTGATATCAACACCAATAGTAAGAAACGAAAACACATATCCAACTAGGACCCACTCAAAAATCTAGGGGGAACTAAAATGGCCTACGTTTCCCCCACGCTTATCTTTCACTACATTCTCCCTTAAAAAGAAATCAAAACTAGGATAATCCTTAGCAATGATTTACCTCATAATAAGCTCCAACGCCCCTTATGACTCCACAAAATGAATGATGATTTCTAACCTACCACCTCTAAACAAACCTCCTACTCCAATTATATCCTACCCAAACACTCCAATCCCCCCTTATGTCTCCTACGCCATGGAATTTGTTCTCTTCCTCTCCTTTTGCCTAGGCGCCCTTTCGGGTTTTTACCTAGACTCTGTTTTCTTTTCATATATATATATATATATATATATATATATATATATATATATATATATATATATATATATATATATATATATATATATATAAATACTAACTAAACTATACAACAAGTGATAACATCAATCCAAACCACAGGTATCCCCCACCCCCAAAAAAAATGAGCAGTGCCCCCAATGCTCTCTTATATAAAGTGCAAAAATAAAATGATAGGGATACCTCCAACTAATCACTGCGGAGGCGGAAAGATATGGTCCCAAGGACCCGGCATACCCGAACTCGAACTCGACCCCTGATCCGGTCCTCTAGTGAGCTGGTCCTAAGTGGCCCCTGCCCATGCACTGCTAGGTGGTGGTGGTGGAGGAGTATACTGCGATGGAGGAGGAGGGTAAAAAATGGGAGGGAACTGCTCTCCCGGAAAGTGATGCGCCATCATCCGGCACCTATAATATTGTTCCTCCTCGATATTAGCGTAAACTGCCTCCTCCATTTTCCTTAGCCTCTCATCATTCTCATCCTCTCGGCACTGACGATGATAGTTGGATAACATTTGTTGCTGCTGATAGTCTTGCAGTCTCTTATGCACCCCTGAATTTGCCCTGACAGATAATAATTCATTTCCTGTTGGGACAATCCTCACCCATACCACTCTGAACTGGGGCCCTTCCTCGCCCTCCTACCTGAGCTCCTCCACTCTCAATGGTGGACTTCGTCACTGTGGTGCCGAGAGACAAGATTTTGAGGAATCCTGCCATAGGCACCCCTGCCCTATCTGCTAGAGTCGTGATCATGATCGGGTAAAGATAGTTTTTGTTCTCCAGGTTCTTGGCCCTGTCCCCCATTTCACTGCGCATTATGCCCCCTTTATTCACGGGCATCCTCCTCATCATGGCATAAAGTAAAGGGGCCCTGTACCAATGGACCTCCTGATAATGAGAGGTAGGCATGATCCTCTCACAGATAAACCGGTACAATGCCCGCTTCTCCAATCTCAACTCCCTAATGTGGAACAAATACCCATGTCTGATATTCGCCGTATCAATATGCACACCAAACTCTGCAGAAAATAGAGCTAGAGTCTCAACCAGGTTCTCCTGCAACTCTCTCTTCAATCTCTAATAATCACAATCATTAACCTCCACATCATTAGACAACCCATAATAAGTATTGATGGCCGCATCGGACGCATTGAAATTATGTCTCCTAACCCAGATGTTGGTGGCCTCAGTCGCCGAATGGAAATTCGCGTAGAATTCCTGTACCAACAGTTTAGAACCCGTCTGTTTTGGTTTGGCGAACAATCGTCTCAACTTGTAAAATGTGATCACCTCTTCTAACCCACAGTCTTTCAAATCAAACCCCCGTTCTACAGTCACCCCATTATTTTGTTTATTCTCAAAATAATCTTATGATGCCCGTGACATAAAACGGGTGTTATCAAAATCTAATGCAACTTGGGGTGGGGGAACACGACCTTTTCCCTTTGGAGGCATTATCAAAGTCGAATTCTACAAAAATCCGCAAAATAACTGAATTTACCTTTACCGGAAGGTTGCCGGAAAAACTCACCGGAATCTCGCCGGAGTTGGGGAAGATGATAGCCAGAGAGCCCTTGATCCCATAATCACTTTATCCTTCTATGGCCCCTTCAAATTTCAACCCGAACACCTTCAAATCAACCCGATTCTCTTCCTTCAAAGTTGAACAATGTATAGCAATTCCCCGGATTTAATGTTGATTTAAGGCTTGGATCCTTGATAATGGGTGTGGGAAGGGAAGAATTTGGTAGTGTTAAGGTTTAATTTGATGATTGGGTGAGTAATTTGTAGAGAGAGAGAGATGGGTGTGAGGGGGGTTTTGCTAGAGAGAGGAAGAATATGGGGAAGATGGTGAGTAATTAGGGAATTAACCCCCAAATTCCTTTTTTTTTAACCGGCCCAGGACTCCCTTTTTCCGTCGCGCACTCGAGTAAGGTCAGGCGGGCGCTTGTCGACCACACGTGCGCTTGATAGAGACCAGGCGGGCGCTCAAGTAGGCAGAGAATTTGGAGTTTTCGACTTTTTAATTCAGGCGGGTGCCTGGTGACTACCAAGCGGGCGCCTGGTCCAATTTCCAGCAGACAACACATTTTTTTTCGCTCCTGTTGGGTTGAATCTCTGCACATCACCACAAACAAACATCAGAAGCATAATGTCCAAAAAAATGACTCAATAAAATAAAATTTTTTTGGAGGGTGACACTATTTACACTCCCCTATAAACCCACAAACTCAGAGAGATCCATGAAGGATGACACGGACTAACTTTTGACCGCACTTTCGTTGCCTACGTTCCCCCTAGGACAATAAGGGGCTCAGGTCACCGTAGTTCGAACCGACCCAGAAATAAAAGACACAAAAGCAAATTTTTTTTTTTTATGAATACCACCACCCCCAAACCAAAAGCATGCTATGTCCTCATTGCATCAAAAATAAACATGCTCCCAAGCTAAGAATGATGATAGACTGAAATAAAAGAAAGCTAATAAAATGATACCTGGTTGGGTTGCCTCCCAACAAGCGCCTTTGTTTTAAGTAACTGGCTCGACATAGTGCCACATGAAGATTAAGTGGCTCCCTCTGAGTCCGTCAAATCAATTACATCAATTTCATTGATGTCTTCCAAAATTGATAGCCCCTCATAATATGGCTTCACCCGGTGTCCATTCACTTTAAATAATGTCCCATCTTTCAAATCTTTAAGCTCTACTGCTCCATGGGGAAAGACACGAACCAACTCATATGGACCCATCTGTAGACACCCCGCCTTGGACCTCTCACCCCGATTGCATACAAAGTATTTTTATTTAACTTATTTTTGTTGATTTCTGTTACTTCGGTTAAGTACCTAACTGATTCCGTTAGTTTTGGACTAAACTGCATAACAGAGTTAACTTTTAGGGTCATTCTGTCATTCTGTCATTTTTCACCCGCGGGCGCTTCCGGCACTGCCAGTGAGCCGCGCGCGCGTTCCGCCCCTAAAGCCGGACCCGCGCGCTTCCCACTTTGGCAGTAACGGATTGCACATTATTTCCCTCCCTTTTCTTATTTGCAACATCTTTTTCTTGATCACAAAAGACCTCTTTTCTCATCCACATTCATCCCCCCTTTTCTCATTAACTCCCAATCCCAAATTCTAAGCCTTTTCCCAAAAAACTAATATTTCTTTCATTTATTATTTGATTTCTTTTATTTCTTTTATTTTTCTTTTATTCATTTATCTTATTTGTGATTGGCCCATTCCATTTCACATGGATGACCAATTTCCCTCCATCATTTCCCTCTTTTTTTCACCTATAAAAACCATCATCTCCTACCTTGGAAAAGGACCTCATTTTTTTAGACTTGGAACTTTCTCTCTACACAAATTCTATATCATTTTCCCTACACAAATTCTCCCAACAAGAGTTTTACGCAACGAAACTCTACACAAATCTCTACACAACAACATCATTTTCAAGTCCAAGTTTGAAGTCTTCTTTCTAAAGGTACAAGTCTTCTTTTTTTTATTCTATTCATGTTCTAGTCAATGTATGCAATCCCCATTAATGGGACATGACCAGCATGACTACTTCACATATTGAAGTTAGTTAAGGTTATCTCCCTACATTTTAATTTTAACTTTAATTCACCATGTTAATTTCTCTTCATCTCTTAATGTAATTCTTTAACATTACTTGTTACATGTAATCTTTATCATTAAATAAATAAAACAATTCTATTTTATTTCCCCTTTATTTCCCCTTTTCTTCTCATCACAATTGTTAGCACATTTCTATTTAATTAATTGAAGGACATATAAATATTAGAACACCAATAGTAGCAAGACCCGCGTAAGCGGGGCGGAGTGGGTGTTTAAGTACTTCCCACTCCGTCACCTAACCCCCGAACCCTTCTCTCCCGAATCTCTGGTTTTGTACATAAATTAGGCTATTTCTAGGTTTTTCTTATGTTCCTTTAAAAACATAGGTGGAGACTCTAAACAATCTAAAACAAGTTAGACATCCTAGGATAATTCACCGCTCTAGCCAAGCCGTGGTTCCCCGGGGTATCTACACCATCCACCTTGAACACAATTTTCCCGGGAAGAGTTTGAGGCGAGAATTAAAGAGGAGGACCTTCATACCCGGTTTAAGAAACTTGGGCTTAAGATTTTTGTTGTGATACCTCTTGGTCCTCTCCTTGTACAATTTAGCACTCTCATAGCTATCTTGCCTCATCTCTGCTAACTTATCCAAATCCAATAGCCTCTTTTCTCCCGCTAGATTCAAATCCATATTTAATTCTTTAGTTGCCCAATACGCCTTGTGTTCCAATTCCACCAGAAGGTGGCACTCCTTCCCATAGACTATACGGTACGGACTCATACCAATAGGAGTTTTATATGCAGTCCGATACGCCCACAGTGCATCACATAGTTTCACAGACCAATCCCTACGATTTGGATGCACTGTCTTCTCAAGCACTGCCTTGATTTGGCGATTGGTCACCTCGACTTGGCCCGAAGTTTGAGGATGGTAGGCCGTAGCCAACTTGTGACCAACCCCGTACTTCTTCAGCACTTGGTTGAACATACGGTTAGTGAAATGTGTCCCTTGGTCACTGACGGTGACACGCGGTACTCCATACCTGCTAAAGATATTATCACGCATAAACTTGCACACAACGTTAGCATCATTAGTGCGGGTAGGAATTGCTTCCACCCACTTGGACACATAATCAACAGCAACAAGTATGTACAAGTAACCATGGGAAGGGGGAAAGAGACCCATAAAATCAATGCCCCAAACATCAAAAATATCAACAATTAAATTATGTTGTAGGGGAACTTATCTCTTTTTCCTATGTTGCCAGTCCGTTGGCATCTATCACATCTCACACAAAATTCCTGAGCATCTTTAAATATAGTGGGCCAATATAGCCCCGCTTGAAGCACTTTCCTAGCGGTCTTTTGCCCACTAAAATGACCCCCACATTGGAGTTCATGGCAAAACCGCAACACACTAGCTTGCTCATGCTCAGGAATACAACACCGAATAATCTTATCCGGACACACTTTCCACAGATAAGGGTCATCCCAAATATAATGCTTCACATCCGACTTAAACTTTCGTTTTTGGTCGTAAGTGAAGTGTGGTGGCATCAAGTTAGTCACAAGATAATTCACGAAGTCAGCATACCAAGGCTCTTGGACATGTAAAGCAAAGAGTTGCTCATTCGGAAAATTTTCATTAACCGGAATCGCCCCATCAATGACACTCGTGAAAGTGAAATCCTCAAGCCTAGATAAGTGATCCGCCACCACATTTTTGGTCCCCTTTTTATCTCTAATCTCAATGTCAAACTCCTGCAGTAGGAGCATCCACATAAGAAGTCTAGGTTTAGCATCCTTTTTATTCAACAGATATTTAAGTGCAGCATGATCAGAGTAGACAATTACCTTGGATCCAAGCAAGTAAGAACGAAACCTTTCAAGAGCAAACACAACTGCTAAAAACTCATTTTCAGTGGTAGTATAATTCAGTTGTGCATCATTTAAAGTTTTACTTGCATAATGAATCACATGAGGTAGCTTGTCCACTCTTTTCCCCAACACAGCCCCAATCGTAAAATCAGACGCATCACACATGATCTCAAAGGGTAGAGACCAATTGGGGCTAGACAAAATGGGGGCACAAGTCAATTTTTCTTTCAACACATTGAATGCTTCCAAGCACTCTTGGTCGAAGATGAACTCGGTATCCTTGGCGAGCAGGTTACATAAAGGCTTACAAATTTTGGAAAAATCTTTTATGAAACACCTATAAAAACCCGCATGGCCCAGAAAACTTCGTACACCTTTAACCGACACAGGGGGAGGTAATTTAGAAATAACATCAATTTTTGCTTTATCTACCTTAATCCCTTACTAGACACCAAGTGCCCTAACACAATCCCATGCCTCACGAGAAAATGACATTTTTCCCAACTAAGGGTCAAATTTGTCTCACAACAGCGTTTTAAAACCATTGTCAAATTCTCGAGGCATCCATCAAAACTGTCCCCAAATACAGAGAAGTCATCCATGAAGATTTCAACACATCTTTCTATCAAATCAGAGAATATGGAGGTCATACACCTTTGAAAGGTCACAGGTGCATTACATAGCCTAAAAGGGAATCCTCCTAAACGCAAATGTGCCAAAGGGACAAGTAAAAGTAGTCTTGGCTTGGTCCTCTGGTGCAATGGGAATTTGGTTATATCCCGAGAAACCATCCAAGAAGCAATAATACGCATGTCCTGCTAACCTCTCTAGAATCTGATCAATAAAAGGCAAAGGGAAATGAACTTTCTTTGTTGCAGCATTAAGTTTGCGCAAATCTATGCACATTCTAAGCCCAGTCACTTCCCTAGTAGGCACTTCCTCACCTTTATCATTAGTGGTGACAGTGTAACCCGATTTCTTTGGAACAACTTGAACCGGGCTCACCCACTCACTATCCGCGACGGCATAGATAATGCCCGCATCTAACAACTTGAGGACCTCTTTCCTAACTGTCTCCTCCATGTGAGGGTTCAACCTCCTCTGTCTTTCCCTAGATGGCTTAGCACCATCCACAAGATTAATTTTATGCATGCACATGGAGGGGCTTATGCCTTTTATGTCTGCTAATGACCACCCTATGGCCGACTTGTGCTCACAAAGCACTTTTATCAACTTGGCCTCTTGCTCTAGGGTCAAATCAAAGGCAATGATTACCGGTAAAGTCTCGCCCTCCCCAAGAAAGACATACTTTAAATTTTAGGGGAGGGTTTTCAGCTCAAGAGCTGGAGGGGTTACAATATAAGGCACCGACTTCTCATTGAAGTGGCCTAGGGTGTGAAATGGGCCATCACTAGGATGGTGTTCATCGGCCTTTTCCACAGCCATCAGTTGAACATCCGCATTATCCCTAGATTTCTCACCGCCAATCGACAACAAAGACTCTAACTCCTCACAGTCTCTCTCATGCCACAAGAATTCACTCACACAGTCCTCTACCACATCCACACAAGTACATGACTCATCATCTATGGGACTTTGCATGACATCAAACACAGATATTTCAATTTTCTCATTAGCCACACATATGGACAAAGTCCCAACACCCACATTAATGATAGTATTGGTAGTAGCCATAAATGGACGCCCAAGCAATATGGGAGAATCCTGACTATTCCCAACACCATTAACAGTTTCAAGCACCACAAAGTCCACAGGTATAATCAAATTGGCTACCTGCACTAGAATATCCTCCACAATTCCCAATGGCCTCTTGATTGAACGATCGGCTAGTTGCAAGGTCATTGTGGTGGGTTTTAGCAGGTAAACCCAACTCAAGATACAAATGATGGGGCAACAGATTAATGCTAGCACCAAGATCAAACATTGCCTTCACCTTTTTAGAGTCCCCCATAGATAAGAAATGTTAAAACTTCCGGGGTCCTTCAATTTAGGTGGGAGGTTCTGTTGTACCACGGCACTGGCACTTTCACCCATAATCAACTTCTCATCATTCCCATACTTGGGTTTCCTGGAATTTAGTTCTTTGAAAAACTTAGCATAAGCTGGAATATTTTTTATGACATTCAACAATGGGAGATTAATGTTAACTTTTGAAAACATGTCATACAAATCAGACATTTTCTTATCCAGCTTGCTCCTCATAAATCTACCAGGAAACGGTACGGGAGGTACATATGGCTTGGGGGGTAGAAGAATCAGTAACAGGAATTTCCCCCATGCCATTAGTACTCTTAACAACAACATCCTCAACAGGGATTTCAGAAGATTTAGGAGAGGGTTCAGAATGTACCTCACTATTTACCTATTTGCCATTCCTTAGGGTCATAATGGCCTTAGCTTGCTCCCCTTGACTTGGGAAGGTTCCCGGTTTGTGCCCTTGTTGCCTTTCAGCTAGTTGACAATCTGGGTCTCCAGCTATTTGTTGACAGCATCCTGCTGCTTCTCTCTTTGCTCCACCATCATCCTCATCTGTTGTTGTTCTTGCAGCATTGACCTCATCATCTCCTCCATAAATTTCTTGGGCTGCTATTCTGGATTCCCTTGTGGGGGAGGAGCATAAAGAGGTTTTTGTTGAAACTGGTTCCCTTGGTTACCCCTCCATAACAAATTCAGATGATATTTCCAATCTGGATTATAGGTGTTAGAATAAATACCACCTTGATTCTGTCGTGGGGGATAACCTTGCATTGCATTAACCTGTTCAGAATCACACTGTGCAACAACTTAGCAACCATTAGTAGCATGAGAATTAGAACCACAGTTAGCACATAAATCAGATACAACATTAGCACTTGATGAAGCCATATTAATGTTAAATTTCGCAAGATTTTGGTTCATCAAGGCCACCTGTCTAGCAAATTCATCCACACCACTTAACTCATGTACTCCCCTAAGTTTTCCTCTATAGCCTTTTTCTTGAGAATTGGCCCCTAACATCTCAAATAATTCCTGGGTTTGATCAACAGTTTTTGCTCCTAGAAAGTCACCTGCTACGTTGTCAACCATAGCTTGGTCAACTGCACTCAACCCATCATAAAATGTTTGATGTAAAAGGGCCTCAGGAAAAGCATGATGGGGACACTGCACTTGTAACATTTTAAACCTATCCCACGCCTCATGAAATGGCTCACCTTGTTCTTGAGTAAACCCTATGATTTTCTGTCTAAAGTGGCCAAAGTGGCATGTGGGAAGAATTTTTTAAGAAAAGCAACATGCAACCCATCCCATGTATTAATGCTCCTAGCAGGAAGTAACATTAGCCAAGTTTTAGCTGCCCCTTGAAGAGCAAAAGGAAAGTATTTAAGCCTTAATTGTTCGTCAGTGACTCCCTCCTTAACTGGAAATCCCGACACAATCATCATATACTCTCTCAAGAAGTTCAAAGAATCTTCAGCGGGAAGACCCTGGAACTTAGGCAGCTGACTAAAATAATGGCCCTTTGCCTCATAGGTCTTAGCTACATTAGTCAAGACAATGCACGACACCGATGTGTCGACCTTGGGCCTAGCATATTCTTTCATTAATGGATTAGCCATGACTACTTCAATTTCTTCTCCCTCGTTGGAAGAATTTTCCAATTCACTTAAAACTACCTCTGTCTCGGTGACAGAAGCTTCAGACTCAGATTCAGATTCACTAATAGAGGGAATGCCCCTATCAAGTCTATCAATATTATCGTTCAAAGGGACCAACTCGGGATCTAATGAACGTCTACCAAACATACACAGATTAAATTAACTTATAAATCACAACAAGTCCCCGGCAACGGCGCCAAAAACTTGATGGATAAAATTCCACTGTAATAAAACCTTGCAAGTGTACAAGTGCCAAAGCAACAGTATACAAAAGTAAGGGTCGAACCACAGAGACTCGTGGATAAACAAGTTGATTTAATTAATGTAAAGAGTAACCAAATGGGTTTTTTTTATTTGATTAAACTAATTTAACTAGTAAGCAATAAAAATAAACTAAAGAATTACGATCGCAAAAGCAAGCAAAGATTGTTCTCAAGAATGACAAAGATTCACAGATTGGGATTCACAACTATCTTCACTCTATGCTATTTTTAATAATAAAATTACCAAACTTGTTCAAGAAATTGTTTACTTAATTAAGGGTTGGGACGGTCTGGTCACTGGATTGCAACTCTATTATTACCTCTATGTGATGTGTTCCGCTAGGTCAACAACACACACAAATAATTTATTAAGATCCAAAGAACACTTGATTTTAGATTCTTTTGATTTCCGCTAGGTCCTCAATTAAATCTAATCACAAGAATACGGTCAATGTATAAACTATCCACGCTAGTGCAACAATTTATACCTAGATGATTTAAAGACCAAAAATATCAATTTATATAGTTGAAATCTCTAAATGAATTAAGATCTATTCCAATGAACAAGAACAAGATTGATATTAGTTAAGCACGATTTAGCATAGAGATTCGATAGTGCTACGCCCAATCCATGAACAAGGAGATTAACTACTCATAGACATAGCAATCAACATAAGAAAATAGTTAAACACCATAAACCTGGATAAACGCTTGATGATGAATAAAAATCTCAAATCTTGATTACACCTTTTAAGACTAAAGAAAACCTAAAAGAAAACATAAGAAAAAATGATACTAAAACCTAATCTATTTTATACATGAAAGAGGAGTCCAAAATAGGGAAGGAAATAACAAAATAATGGCAATTAAACAAATCCCGTAATTCTTGGCGGAAGGAGCGAGCGGGCGCTCGAGCTGATGCAGGTGGGCGCTCATGTTGGCAGTCAGTTTGGCCGTCTGAGAAATTAATTCAAGCGGGCACTTGGCACGTATCGAGCGGGCGCTTGAACCTATACCGAGCGGGCGCCTGGTGTCTGCTCCTGTTTTTCTTCTTTTCTTCACCTCTTGACCTTGACTACTATTGACTTTGACCTCAAGCAATGCTGGTCTTCAACACTCTAAACCTCTAGGACTTTGCAATAACCAAAATAACACTAAAAAGTGTCTCAAAACAAACATATTCTCACAAAGTTCCTCAAGTAAATAAAGACCAAAATTACATCAAAACTATTCTAAATTACATCCAAAAGTCAATAAAAATAATACGAAAATGTAGAGATAATACATATGAAAACTGATCCATCACTCGTCCATGATGGCAAGTTCCTCGAACATGGAGGCTAGATCAGTCGATTCCTCCCTCACTGTAATCTCTGTTTTGGACTCTACAGTCACTTTCTTACCCCACCATTCACGGGGTGACATAGGAGTTGGTTCCTCTTCATGCTTCTGAATCTCACAATCGGAAAATATTTTGAGACCGGGATTTCTGATGCCTTTACTGTTGATCCATGGCTCAGGAAAGATTATGTACGGGACATCTTCCCCCTGACGGACAAAGTATCCATTTAGTGTCTTGCGGTAAGGCCTCAAATTGAGAATTTCATAGTAACGGCCTTCCCTACGAGCCCGAGCTTTCTCATTCTTGACGGCTTGCTCATATTTCAAGTCGGCCTCAGAAGGCTCATATCCCAAACCGCACTTGTTCTTGACGAATGGGACCTCTACGGGTTGCATTCTCCCTTGTTGGTGCTTCCCTAGGTCTAAACTGGGGAAGTAATTCATGTTCCTCATCATGCGGAGGACTTTGTGGTTGCCGAGGGTCCATGATCTATTTCCTCCTTGTTCGTCGATGGCGTTGATTGAGATGCCAGAGAGGGTGGAGTCTTCTAACCCATGCTGTACTTGATGAACGGGTTCCCCATTCCTATGGATAGTGATGATTTCTGCCATGACGGTCACTTTCATCTCCATTTCTGAACTTGACACATTGATGGAGAGTTGAAGGGATGGCGTTGGAACTGTGTATCCATGGTCGGCCCAAAAGCAATTTGAATGAAGAGGGGACATCGAGCACTTGAAATGGGACGGACATAACCATGCTCCCAAACTCAATGTCTATTTCCACCATACCCATGACTGTGCGGGCAGTGCTGTTGTAACCTCGGATTACTTGAGTAGAAGGCTTTAGATCTGAACTCTTAAACCCCAGTATGCCCATGATTCGGCCGGGCATTAAGTTGAGTGCGGAACCACCGTCAACCAAGACTCTTGAAATAGGTCTCCCCATGTCTCTTACTTTGAGATAGATGGCCTCATTGTGATCGGGCTCAAATGGTGGAAGGTCCATATCGGTAAAAGTGATGACATTGCCAAAATATATGTCGTCAAGATTGATGATGACAAGATCTCGGTGCTTCTTTGAAGATGCAATGAGGTCCCAAATGGAGATGTTGGCATGAGTTTTCTTGAGTTGAACCAGTAAAGGGTCTTCGGGAGTGTCGCGAGTTTGCGATCTTGGAGAAGAGGTGCTTGGCACAGAAGTGGTGGGGTTGCTTGCTATGACTCATCCAGATCGAGTTAGCATGTTGACGTTCCCATCTTGCCTCTTTTTCCTATTCTCTAGTACTTCCCTCATTACCTCATCGTAAGTCACAACGTAACAAGAATTATCAATCTTATTCATAACATTGGAGCCCTCATTCACAATTGGAATTGAATGAGTGGTCTCCACAAGTTCTCCTATTTCTATCACATGCACATTACCCTCATTGGGAACTATGAATTCCTTTTTGTCTATGAGGTATTGGATGATGTTGCAAAGAACAAAGCATTCCTCAGTGAGATGGCCACTATGTTGGTGGTAGCCACAATATTTGTGATGAGCATGGTTGGCATTGATCGCCTTGGGTTAGTACCCTTGTATAGGTGTGATTTTCCCCTTTGCTTTGAGAACTTTGAAGGCCTCGGTTTGAGTCATGCCTTGGAGAGGAGTGTAGACACGATCATTTTGAGGCCTCTTGCCTTGAGGTGGAGGAACCCTTTTGTAATTCCCCTTGTCACTAGTGACGGCATTGATTGAAGCCTCTTTTGTTGAGTTAGAGGCGGCCTTGTATCGGAAGCTAGGAGCATTTTTCTTGATTTCTTTGAGCAAATCATCCATTCGGACCCCCGCCTCATACATTTGAGAGAAATCTGCATAGCAAGCCCCACTTAGGTGGTTGCGGAGATCAATCTTTAGACACTTAAGAAAGATGTCCATTTGCTCCCTGGTGTTAGGCCTCTCGACAATTTCATCAAGCTTGTCATTCCACCTTATTGTAAAATCAATAAAGGACTCATTGTCCCTTTGAGTGGTGTTCTCGAGCTCTTTCTTGGCCGGGCGGTGAGTGGTGTTGCCTTGGTATTGACTTTTGAAGGCAAGCATGGCGGCATCCCAATCAAGACGGTCTGTGAGCGGGAGAGTTGCATACCAATCTTTTGCCGCCCCCTCGAGAGTAAGAGGGAAGCATTATGCCATAACTTTGGGAGAGACCTTCTTCGGAACCATAGCCCATATATAAGTCTCGATGTGTGCCATGGGGCAAGAGTTGCCTTTAAACTTGCTAATGTCATCCATATTGAACTTGTCGGGGAGAGCGGCCATGGTGATCATGAGAATAGATGACTGATAAAGGCTTGTGTCGGAGCCTTTCCCCATGTTGAGACCGTTGAAGCGTTGATCTATGTAAGCCATAATTGAATCAACCATCTTGTGATCTTTGTTGTTGGTGCTTGTCTCCCCCATTTTCTTGGTATGGGCACTAACATAAGGGCTTTCAATCAAGCCTTTGGTCCACTCGGACTCTTCATTGTCCTCCATGCCTTTACCACTTGAAAGCTTAGTGAGTTTGGCCTTCATTTGTTCCATCTCGGCCTCGTGAGACTCCCTTTGATTGTCGAGGTGGGATTGCCAAAGGTCATCTTTGTTTTGGGCCTCCTTATTGAGAGTGGAGACTTGCTCTTGGAGAAGTTGGACCATAGCTGAGAGTTGTTCAAGAGACATGGTTTTGTCGGTGTTGGAGCCGCGGGCCATTGATGATGTCGGAGCTGCTGGAGTGATTAATTCACGAACTAGCCAGTTCGCTGAATCACGGTAGACTCGGTAAGTACCAATTGGACCTATATTGCAGAAGAGGCCCTTGCCAGTCTCGAATAACACTTTCGGTCCATGAGAACACACAGTGGGCACACGACTCAAAACCACATAAAGAAAAAGACTATTTTTTTTATACAAATCGGAGGGACGGGATCTCTTTTGGGTTTTTCCTAAGAAAATAGTGGAATCGTCACACTAGTATATAGACCTTCTCGTAGTCCCATATACTCATCGGATTCCACAACGCTTGTGATTCCTACATGTGTCGGGATTAAACTAAATTAATGTAGTAAAGCATACATGCGGGGATGGATTTTTTATTTTCGTCCATAATAACCACTTGGGGACGGAGTTTTATTTTTTCCATGATAACCACTTGGCATGTATGATTTGAAGACATTAGTTTAGGTAAATCTCGGCACATGAAAACCGACTTGGTCACGGAGTGTTAGACCCTAACTAGAATTGTGTTGGCTTGTGCTCGGCTAATGAGAGGCTTAAGGTCACCCCTGGCATGTAGTCATGAACTACGCCACGGGCTGATGTTTACCGCTTCGAGAGAGTCAAGGTCGGGTGGAGCTTGAAACTCTCTAGGACGGGCCTCGACGGGTTTGGGGTTATGAACTTGTGCGACTCGATAGTGAGCAATTGATAAGAATTTGTGCACGTAGTGTGAGGTCCAATATGTGACAAAACATTTTTTTCTTTTTAAAAAAAAACAAAACAAAACAAAACAAAAGCAAATAAGCACATAATTACAACTCTCGATTCACCCATGTGACCGATAAAAAACACAAAACAAAACAGTTAAAAGGGGTCCAAATCAGTCCTGATGCAGGCAATTGTGCCCACACCCCAATCATTCTGCTCTGTTCTGGAACCTGTTCCTGTTCTGGAAAACCGCCCAGAAGCGCGCGCCTCTGGTTTGTGTTATGACATGCGCGCGCGGGGCGCAGAGTATATGGGAGGCGCCCGCTTCTGGGCAAACCTGTCATATTGCAGACTTTGGACTCAGGGGATTGCCCTGGTCTTGAATGTCTATTGGAACCCCTGCAAAGATGATTAATGTAGAAAAAAGAGAAGAAGAATATGAAGAACATTGAGAAGCGGGCGATTCTGGTCCTTGGTGTGGGATGCGCGTGCCTTAGGCCAAGAAGTCCAGAGGCGCACGCTTCCCCCATCAGAGACCAGAATGCCCAGAAAAATATAGACTTTGAACAGAAATGCAAGTTTAACCCTCAAACGTCTCCAGCGGAGTCGCCACTGTAGATACCCCGGGCGGAGCCCACTCACTTGGCTAGAGCGGCGGATGGATCCTAGGATGTCTATTTGTGTTTTAATTGTAGAGTCGCCACCTATGTTTTAGAGGAACATAAGAAAAACCTAATATTTAGCCTAAGTTTGATTACGAAAACAGAGATTCTTGTTATGAGGTTCGGGGGTTAGGTTACGAGATGGGAAGTACTAAAACACCCATCTCGCCCAACTAATGTTGGTCTTGCTTGATCAAAGTCTACATAAATAAAATGTTCTTCCTATTTTTTGTAATGATAAAAGGGGGGGGGTTAAAAAGAGGTGTTTGGAATGTAGGGAGATAACTCCTTGGCCAACTTCAATGGAATGAAGTGGCGATTGGTGTCATGTCCCAAAATGGTTTTGGGGTGATTGCACGTTTGATGAAATCAAAGAGAAGAAGGGAGATGAAGTAGAAAGGATGGACGAAAGTAGAGTTTTACCTACACTTCAAATGATCTTTCAACACTTCTTGGATAATTGCCTTGAAATGCCTTGAAAATGTTTGTGTATAGTTTTCTTAGTCACAAAAAGTCCTCCTCTTCAAAGGTGAATTAGAGGGGTTTATATGTTGGTGTTGTATGCTCTAGGCACGTTTTGTAAAACGATTAATGTTATTTATATTAAAGATATTGAATGTTTGATTATTATATTCTTTGCATGTTTAGTATAATAATCCCCGTCCCTGATAATTATGATTAGTTATTAGTATAAGTTTAATGGATAATCATATGATGATTATGGTGTATGGGATACAATTAAACTTATGGGTATTTGTTGGAGACCAAATACTGGACTGACCCATATGAGATTTATGTCATGGTCACAATGTCATAATTAAGTCTCATATAGTTATATTACTGGAATCTTTAGACCTGAGATTATCACAGTCTTCCACTTGATGAACATTACGTTTGACATAGTCAAACGTTACCCCTAATCGGGTAGCTATAAAGAATGTGATTGGCGTAATCGGATTCATGTAGGGAAAGGTAATAAATCAAGAAGGGATTTGTTCCTTGTAAGAGAGAGATGTCAAGCTTTGGCCACTCGAAGAATGGTGTTGATGAAATGCATGGCCGTGCTCAAATAAGATTTGTACTATCAATACATTCTGGATCGAGAAAGCATTGAACATTGTAAGTTGACCATTGACCATGGCTTACGTTCAATAGACATCGTGAAACAAAGAGATTGTAATATGTTCTATAAAGGATTCACGAACTTATACAAGTTATATTAATTGGGTAGTCATGATGGCTTGCTAGAGTCCGCTCATGATTTATGAGCACAAATGTGTTTGGGCTCATTGCCAACTTAATATAATCCTATGGGGTCACACACAAGAGAATGAATTATTTAAAAGGCTAAAATCAGGATTCTGGTGGTGCTCGGCCGAGCACTTCATAAGACTCGGCCGAGCATGTCCATCAGAAGGTCAGATTATTTTGGAGCAAGGTGCTCGGCCGAACACCTCAAAGGACTCGGCCGAGCAGGCCCTGTTCGGGCCCAATAACTGATTTCGTGTTGTGACGGGTTTTAACCTATTTCTCCTAAAAGGTTTAGGACTAATAAGTATATAAACTCCTAACAACGACCTAATCAGTAGAGATTGATTCATATCAATTAGAGAGCCTCCGAGAGAGAGAGAGAAAAACAAGTTCTTCTTCTTCCTCAAGAACAAGAACATTGATTTTCCATATAGCCTTAAAAGTAGAAAGAGTTTCTATTGGGTCTAGCAATCCGGTTCAAGAATCGTTCTTGAAATTCGTTCGCGTGTGGATAAACATAGAGGGCGTTGGCATCAACTCCTTCAAAGTTCGTGATCCAAGTTTTGCGGTCGTTCCTACGTTCGTGATTCGAAGAAGCGCGAAGAACAAAGATTGAAGATCTCAGAATTTTAAAGCTCTGTCACGGTTAGTGTTCTAAATTCATCTCCATATTAATTTAATCATCGTGATCGGATCTAGGCTTTTGGGTTTTATTCCGCTGCGCATGTTTGCTCAAAACCCAACAGTGGTATCAGAGCCCCGTTCATCATGATTATTTTAATAATAACATGTTAATGATATAATTGGATTATATGTTTTGGCATGCTATGAGAATTTGGATTCAAGATGTTTATGTGATCTGAGTTTTATGTTTGTATATGAGATATATTGAAATCATAAAATCGCACCGTTTAAATACGTTATGTGGGATCTAAGATTGCAATAATAATTTGATTATTATGTTCCTTTAGATTATCAAAAATTAATTGGATTGATTTGTTGATGATCTTTGATTCATGAATAAATCGTTTATTCAAGGTTTTGATGAACATGATGATATGATCATTATGAACACCAAATCCTAAATGAATCGGGAAGGCAATCTTAGAATTAAAATTCGACAAGAAAATCTGTTCTGTTCGTGGTGCTCGGCCGAGCAGTCTATAAGACTCGGCCGAGCAGAGTCGTCAGAAGCAAAGGGTTTTCTGGAACACAGAGGTGCTCGGCCGAGCACCTTAAAGGACTCGTCCGAGCAGGTTGATTTTGGATATAATTTGTTTTTCAGATGGCTGGTTTTAGAAACCGTGTTTCCTGAAATTAAATGGCTTGTTTAAAATCACTTTGGATTGAATTTGTTTGTCAGATGGCTGGTTTGAGAAACCGTGTTTCCTGAAAACAAATATCAAGGTCAAAGTAATGAATTGATGGGACAAAAGAATTTAGAATCGAGTTACTTTATGTAAGGGATTGTGGATGCCTATTGGCTTAGTTTCGACCTTACATAGTTGTTTCTTCTAGTTTCTAAATTTGGTACGGGATTGTGGATGCCTTCTGGCTTAGTTTCGACCGTACAATCGTGCTCTCAATAATGTGTTAAAGAATTTATCCCCATAAATCAATCACATGAAATCTTAATTTAATTAATGAGATTAGTTAAATTATTAACCATTGCTTTATGTGTTTATATTATGTGACTATAAACATTGACCATGCTATATGTCATGAACCTTCTTTAAAATTTAAGTTCCGTGCCAATCCATGATTAAAACACTTGTGAGTACGTGGGTAGTTTTGTGTGGGTTACGCCCTAGCGTAGGTGCATTGATTCTATCAATTTATGAGCAAGATGAGGAAACAGTGATTCCTATACGTTTAAAATGGTTTAACTTAATTAGGCTATCAAAACAGTTTTGGGCCTAAGGCACAGATGAGATTAAAACATGTTAGATATACGATATCTAAAATCTCATAAAAGATCTAAGAGTCATATACGATATGATTGACAAGGAGTTGTCTACCTAAATAACTTATTTTGAGCAGTCGTGCCCTAGCCGACTCAAAGTTAAGTGAAATATGGATCTTAGCCCATTCAAATTATATTATACATTGGATGTATATGAAGGTTATATAATTTAGTGGGAGTATTTGTAAAATACTATTAATTTAATATCTTTAATTAAGTTGGTACATATATTTAATTATATGTTTGCATAATTGTAGATAATGGCTCAGAATACAAATTTATCACTGCGATCTATCCTTGAGAAGGAGAAACTTCAAGAAGATGGAGCTAACTATACGGATTGGATCCGTAGCCTTAGAATTGTTCTAAAGCATGAGGATAAGCTCTATATTCTTGATGAGCCCGTTCCTGAAGAAGAACCTGCTTCTAATGCACCCAAGGATGAGAGAAACGCCTACAAGAAACATGTGAATGATTCTCGTGAGGTGGGTTGTCTTATGCTTGCGGCCATGTGTTCAGAACTTCAGAAGATTCTTGAACACTTGGAAGCATTTGACCTTGCTGCTACATTGAAAGATATGTTCCAAGAACAAGCAAGGCAAGAGAGGTTCGACACCATAGCTGCCCTAGTCTCATGCAAGATGAGCGAAGGACAGTCTGTGAGCCCTCATGTTTTGAAAATGAAGGCTTACTTTGAGAAACTAGAGAGGCTTGGCCATCCAATTGAGATTGAGTTGGCTACCGATTTTATTCTTAATTCATTGCCCAAAAGCTATAATCAGTTCGTCATGAACTTTAATATGCAAGGGATGGATAAGACTATGTCTGAATTGCATGGGATGCTTAAGCAGGCAGAAAAGAAAATCGGTAAAGAGACCGCTCCTGTACTCATTGTGTCTAAGGAAGGAAAGGGCCCAAAAGGCAAAGGAAAGGGTAAGGCAAAAGTTGTCAAACCCAAGATTAGCAAGGCAATTGTTGCCAAAGCTAATGTGGCTAAACCTGCTTCCCAAAAGGATGCAATTTGTTTCCACTGCAATGAGATTGGACATTGGAAACGCAATTGCAAGGTTTACAAGGAAGAGTTAAAGAAGAAGAAGAGCAGTGGGACTGCATCTATTTCAGGTATCTATGTTATAGATATTCTACTTTCTACTTCTAGCTCCTGGGTATTAGATAGATACTGGATGTGGATCTCACATTTGTTTAAATGTGCAGGGACTAAGGAATAGAAGGCTACTTAAAGATGGCGAAGTGGACCTACGCGTGGGGAATGGAGCAAGAGTTGCTGCATTAGCCGTAGGAACATATGATGTCATTTTACCTAGCGGATTAATTCTTGTTTTGAACAATTGTTATTACGTTCCGGATTTAAGTAGAAATATTATTTCAATTTCTTGTTTGGATAATGAAGGTTTTAAGTTTCTTATTGAAAATAAGAAGTTTTCTATTTATTTAAATGATATGCTTTATTGTACTGCATGTTCATTTAATGGCCTTTATGTTCTTGATGTTGAAAGTGGGAATAATGAGAATGTTTATAATGTAAATAAGAAATCCAAACCTAATGATGTAAATCATACTTATTTGTGGCATTGCCGTCTTGGTCATATTAATGAGAAGCGTATCTCAAAACTCCATGGGGACGGACTTCTAGATTCACATGATTTTGAATCATATGAAACTTGTGAGTCATGTTTACTTGGAAAAATGACTAAGGCACCTTTTACTAAGAGTAGTGAAAGGGCTAATGACTTATTGGCCCTCATACATACTGATGTGTGTGGACCAATGAGTTGCAATGCTATGGGAGGATATCAATACTTCATAACTTTTACTGATGATTTTAGTAGATATGGCTATGTCTACTTAATGAAACATAAAAGTGAATCTTTTGAGATATTTAGAATATTTCAAAATGAAGTACAAAATCAATTTGGCAAAACTATTAAAGCACTTCGATCAGATCGTGGTGGAGAATATTTAAGCCAAGAATTTGACAATCATCTGAAAGATTGTGGAATTGTTTCACAATTAACTCCACCTGGGACACCACAATGGAATGGTGTGTCCGAACAGAGAAATAGGACTTTATTGGATATGGTCCGCTCCATGATGAGTCAAGTTGATCTTCCTTTAACCTTTTAGGGACATGCACTAGAAACTGCTGCACTAACACTAAATAATGTTCCAACAAAATCTGTTCCAAAGACTCCACATGAGATGTGGACTGGAAGAAAACCTAGTTTGTCTTTCATGAAGATTTGGGGTTGTGAAGCATTTGTTAAGAAGCTCATATCTGACAAACTCACACCTAAATCTGATAAATGTATTTTCGTTGGTTACCCTAAGGAAACTAAGGGTTATTACTTTTACAACCGCGCGGAAAACAAAGTGTTTGTTGCCCGTCATGGTACCTTTCTAGAGAAAGAGTTTATCTCCAAAGGAATTAGTGGGAGTAAAATTAATCTCGAAGAAATTCGAGAACCCGAAAATTACATGGAACAAAATGTTGGATCTGAACAAGTTTCACAAAGAGTTGTGGAACCTATTCAGAATACTCAAGTTCCTCGCAAAACTGGTAGGGTGCGATCTGAACCTGAGAGATATGGATTTCTCATGACGGATAGCAATGAAGTAGAAGTCATAGTTGATGACGAACCTACCTCCTACCAAGAAGCGATGTCCGCTCCTGATTCAGATAAATGGCTTGGAGCCATGGAATCTGAAATTAAATCCATGTATGATAATCAAGTTTGGAACTTGATTGATGCGCCCGAAGGTGTAAAAACCATAGGATGCAAATGGGTTTTCAAAAAGAAAACTGACATGGATGGAAAGGTGCATACTGTTGGTCCCAGAGACACAACAAGGGTATGAAAAGAGGCTAGAGGGGGGGGGGGTGAATAGCCTATTTAAAATTTCAACCCTTTTTCAAAATTCAACCTTTATGCTTACACTTGAATTTTGCGGTAGATAAAAACTACGCGGTCAAGTATAAAATGCACAGCGGAAGTTTTTGTTGAAACAAGTTAAGAGTTGGTTTTGATAAGTTCAATGCGGTAGGTTGGTGTGCGGTAGGTAGAAGTGCGGTAGGTGTGTATGCGGTAGGTATAAATGCGGTAGGTTAAAGTGAGGTAGGTTGAGAGATTAAAAACTTGTGTCTTAGAAATTTTTGGCAAATGATAAGTTAGTCAGATTTTAACTTAGGCAATGAGGTAGACAAACAAACACAATTCGCAATAGTTCATAAATCTGAAAGGATCAAAACACTAAACGACAAACAAGATTAATATGAACAAGTGAAGAACAATATGAACAAGATGAACAAGACTTAAAGTAAATTTGCAGAAAGGTAAAGTGCAGTAAGTAAATGACACAATGATTTGGAAAGGTTCGATCTGTTAAAAGATCTACGTCCTTTACCAAGATGGTCAGTCTTGGATTTTGAATGGAGGATGTATTAATTCTCTTGAGTACAGATTACAAAGATGAAGAACTGAATTAACTCCTATTTTCTATGAAGAACAATCCTAGACTTAGACCAGTGTATCCCTAATGATTCAATCTATGTGATTGATCAATCGGGGTGAGTGTGTGTAAGAATCAAGAGCTCTTTGAAATCTATATGATTTTAGAGCCTAATGAATCTTGTGTTGAGAGGCTTGAGATTTGATCTTGAAGGTTGCTGGAGATTTGTTGAAGACTTGAAGGTTGAGTGCTTGAAGATTCAAAGGATTCTGGAAATCTTGAGTATGATCTTCAATCACCAAGAATTTCAACAGCAATTTCTCTCTTGGAATCTCAGCTTGTCTTCAATGAAGAATTCAAGGTCTATTTATAGCTTTGAAGGAGAAACTAGCCGTTTGAATTCTTGGAGGGCAAGTTTGGAGGACAATGAGCTGTTGATTTCTAATTGGAGCTCAGTCTGAGTTGTCATTTTGTTGCAGAGTCATGGTGGTACAACTGTACTAAAATGACAGTTGTAATCAAATTTGAAATTTGAATTTGCAACGTTCTAAACTAACCAAGGTAAGGACACACGTGTGACCATGGTTAAGTTTGAACCAACTTGAGTTTCTTCAACCATGGTTCCATGCGGTAGATATTCACGCGGTAGGATGGAACCATGCGGCAAGGTTATCTGCGGCAAGCATAGAGAATGCGGCACCTTGGTCGTGCGGTAGGTTACATGCGGTAGACATATGACCTACCTCATTTCTCCAGACTTAGAAAAATTTAGGGTCCTAATCTGTTAAACCTATCAAACTAGAAAGTGGACTATTCTAAATGAAGTACAAGTACTTCTTACAATATATCCTAAAGTCCACAAAGAGTAAAGTAAGGTTATGGGATCAATCAAATTAAGGTAATAGGAGTGGTTTATAATAAGCATACCCAACAATCTCCCCCTATTTGATTGAGACCATTACCTACTATAACAAAGGCTAATTCATTGTACTTGGTAAAAACATGCTTTTGAGAATAAACATTTTATTAATATCATGTCCCAAGTTAATGCACACACTAAGCCAATGTTATAGATTTCTATCATCCTAAAAAGAAAAAACAAATTACTAATCCTAGAAGATAGAAAAATTATTTGAAGCATTTCAAGATAAATAATCAGAGAAGGAGTAGAAATGCAACAAACACAATAATCATACTCCAAGATGATAATCATTAAGGCAGCAAGAGTATAAGGATCTCAAAAGAGAAAAATTGTTTTAAGTTACAAACCCAGAATAAAAACATAACAGTAAGATTGTTTTAAACATCAAATTTTCATGACCACATGCGGTCAGATCAAATGCGGTCAATATCAATGAGGTCTTCAATGAATTTTGCGGTAAGAGGAAAGCGGTAAGCTGGGATATTCAATCCTGGAATCATGACTGGAGAAGTGACTCCATCTTCTTCTTCCTCTTCACCGTGAGCTTGAACATTGCCGTGACCTGCTTCAGGAGGTTGAAAAGCTTCCTGCGCAGCTTGAATCACGCCTTGTCGATTAAGCCTGTTCATTACCGTATTGATGCGGTTGGATAGGAGGTCAATCTTGGTAGATTGTCCTTCAATTCTGACGTTGTTGATCTCAATACGGTTGGTTTGAACCTTCATCGCTTCAGTCATCGCGGCAATCTTGGGAGTAAACTTTTCAGCAACCGTAAGAAGTGCGGTATTTGTTTGAACCATTATTTCCTCCTTTAGAGAAGATTTCAACTTCTTCAGCTCTTTGCCCAGCTCATCCTTGACTTCAAGTTTATCAGAATTCATAGCCTTTGACAATTCTTTGCTCGCACCTTCAACACCATTGACAACACTGGTACTGATGTAATTAGTTTGCTTATGAAGGGCCTCTCTGAGTGCGGCATAAGTGAGCGCAGGATCTGCGGCAGGAGGTGCGGTAGAGCTGCTAGTTGTTCCTTGCATGATGTCCTTAACAGCCTTTGTTATCACAACACTCTCCCCCTTAATGGTCGAAATCATTTCGGAGGGAAGTGCGGCAACATCTCGCTTCAATGCGGCTTGATCAGTCTTCAGCTCAATAACCTCCTCTCGAAGCGCCACCATACTAGACACTAAGGATTCAACCTGGGATTGAGTGTCTGCCTGCATCTGAGTAAGAAGCTTGACTGCGGCAAGCAGTTCAGGAATAGAGTGATTTGACTCAAGAGCAGGTGGTGCGGTCGATGGAGCTGGTGCGGTAGGGACAGGAGGCACGGTAGGAGGAACTTCAATGTTTTGTTCGGAGACCTTAGCCTTTGGTGATGTGGTAGCATCATCATCACCATCCTCAATATCAAAAAGAGTATCGACCTTCTCAGGAACAATATCGTCTTCAATATGCTCAACATCCATATCTTTTTCTGCGGCAGACTTGTCACTTGCGGCAGAATCTCCATGTTCTTCCTCAGAACTCTCATCAACCAATCCCTTATCAATAGGCTTCTCAACAGCTTGTTCCTCTGTTTCACTTTCAGTGTCATCTTCAGACTGCTCATCCTCTTCTGCGGCAGCATCATCCTCATTCTCAGAGCCACTCACTTCTTCCATATCAGCCTCTTGGGCATCCAGAACAAAATTCTTTGAAATTTTGGGAGGGGCAACCACTATTTCATCGTCAGATGAAAGGGTTGGGGAGATTACCTCAGGTGAAGGTTGCTTAGCCACCTTAGCCTTTTTGGAGACTTTGACTGGGCTAGGGGTATGAGATCTTTTCTTATCAAACGACTCCCCCTGACTTGGTGCTGTTTTGAGGGATATAGAAGGTTTGGATTTGAGGGAAGGCACGGTAGATTGAGGGACAACATAGGGTTGTTTTGGCGCAGCAGGTTTGGAAGAGAGGTATTTAGAGACTTTGGATTTTGGTTGAGGTTCAGGGGATGGGGAAGGAGACATTGGAGGTGCAGTAGGAATGACCTTAGATTTTGGAGGTTTTGGCGCGGCAGGACGAACAGGTGCGGTAGGTGCAATCTTGACGCCCTGGGAAACTGGTCTTGACTTCCTTGTCGGTTCCCCAACCTCCTTCTTTGCCTTTAACAGAAGTTGGAGGAGAGGGGAGTTCAACACTTTTACCCTTTTCACGAGTCTTCATTTCGGCAGCATTCTTGCGGTCGAGCTCAAATGCGGCAGCCTCCACATCACTCACCATCCTTTCACCGAGGTTGGCTTGACCTCTTTTAGAGTATTTGGGGGGAATTTACTCTTCGATGGGATCTCGGAGAAGGTAAGAGCGGTACATTTCATCACCAAAATTACCACGGTAATTGGTCTTCATAGATTTGCGGCAGAAGTCTTTTGAGGTAGGAATTGGAACCTTATAATTCTTGTTCTGCTCATACAATTCCCTAATTCTGATTGTGTGACTCATCAAGTAGGAAATCAACCTACTGTTCGTGCGGTACTTGGTCTCGCCTTCATCAGCCGCATCCTTATATGAGAGAATATTGGCTCGCAGGATATCATACATGATTTGACCCCAATCTAATCGCTTGCCAAGATAAATAGCAGCAGAGATCATCCATTGAGTGTGATTAAAGTTGGCATGATTGCCAGTCTTGCATAATAGGGCATGATCTACCAGATGGCCAATATGGTACATTATTTCACCAACGTCCTTACGCTGTATTTTGAGAATGTCTGCCGTGCCTGCTAGTTTCTTAGCCAGACTAAGGGTCTCCTGCCGTGAAATCGTATCAAAGTCCTTGCTTTTCTTGATTCCCACGGCATGGGCAATGTCACTAGCATCAAAGGCCAATTGGATTCCCATAACAGTGGCTTTAAGGAATTTAGGGTGTGCGGCAGGCTCTTCTGGACTTTCCATTTCAACAGCCGAACTGAAGAATTCGTCAACAAAAGCGGGGAGATGAAATTCTTGATCAAAGGTAAAGAGAGGGAGAATTCCAGATTTGTGCATGCGACCCAAGATATTTCGGCCAATGGCATCCTTCTTGAGATCTGCATGGTCTATGACTATCCCAGGAATGAAATGGTTTAAGTCCTGAAACAAAAGCAAAATTTAAAGTTTAGAAAACGAGGTAGGCCGTGCGGTCACTTGACAAGAGTGTAAGGCAATGATGGTGCGGTCAAGTGAGGCACGGTAGGGAAGAAATACGGTAAGGAGAGGATGGAAATACCAAGGTTACCGCAAACAACAAAGTGTTGCAAAAAAATGAATCAAAATGTGAACATTTTATAAACACTAAATAACAAACGAGGGTATGAAAAGATGGATCAAAAATATGAACTATGTCAAGAACACGAAGAACATTTTGATGAACACGATGAACATCATAAGCACAGTTACCCAGACTCCTAGAAAGATGACTAAAACAAATGAAAATGACCTGGGAAGAATCGGAAATGCCTATAGAGCAATAAAAACACATCAATTTCATGAACTAATCAACATTAAACTCAGAAATTAAAAGGGGAAAGTGTTTGAATGTCGAAAATTCAAAAACCCATTTGGCTAAAAATGAATTCAACCAAAAAAAAACTGGATAAAGTATTATGAAATCTACAAATATATGAACTAGAACCAAGAATAAACAATCAATGCAAGATTTGCATACCAATAATGCAAGGCATCGAAGAAAATTTCAAGGAATATGAAAGGTTTTCGAAATTTTCACCAAGAGCAATAATGGCGAGTTCAAGAGATTCATACCATGACCACGACTGGAGGAGTAGATTGAATTTGAGGTTCGTCTCTTGATTCAACTGATTTTGAAGACTTCTTGGATTGATGCTTAGACATTATATAAAGAGATTTTGAGAGAATGGAGTTTTAGAAAGGGAGGTTTTAGAGAGAGGTTAGAGAGAGAGTGATTTTCTGAGAAAGTAAAAGAAGCAGAGAGTGGTGGAGAAGAAGATAGTGGGACGGTTTGGTGAAGGGGTTATGCAGAGGTCAGAGTGATGGGAAGTTGGGAGGTTAACTCTGAAAAAGGTACTGAGGTGACCTAGGTTGTCTATTCGAATTAAATGTAAGGTTACTAGGTGTCAAATCAATAGCCAATGACGGCTCATAAATAGTTTTAAGGAATAAAAATTAAATGAAAATTTAATGCTCCAAAAAATTTGAATTAAATAAAACGAGGGAAAAGAGGAAGTTACCTTAATACCCTTGAGGTAGGTTAGATCTAAGCAACCTAGATATCTCTAAGTTAGAAAGACTTACCTGGGGCCTTAGAGTGCGGTAACTTGAAGATCGACCGTGACATGTGCGGTCGATTAAGGTCTTACCTTGCTTGGTTGAGCTTTTGAGATGAAGTATTATAATGAGGTAGCAAGATTTTACGCGGCAGTGTGAAGTGTGCGGCAACATTTGAATGATGCGGCAAACTGGAGGTGCGGTCAATTTGAGGAATTGAAAAATCAATGGTATTTGCTTGACTGTGATATGTCTGCCGTGTACCTATCTTGAGTTTGAACTTTTGACAAACATTAGTACAAGAAATTTGTATGGACAAGTTAAAGTTCAAGCATACCCATTTCTCCTCTTAGATACCTAAATCTCTTGGAATCGAGAGCTTTAGTGAGAATGTCTGCAATTTGATCATCAGTACTCACATACTCTAGGTGGATATTACCTTTTTCAACATGATCCTTGAGAAAATGGTATTTGATATCAATGTGTTTGGTCTTGGAATGCATGACAGGGTTGTTGGAGACAGCAATGGTAGATGTATTGTCACAAAAGATTGGACAATTTTCTTCTTTGATTCCGTAGTCAACCAATTGTTGCTTCATCCACAGCACTTGGCAGCAGCAGCTTCCAGCAGCTATATATTCAGCTTCTGTGGTAGATACAGAGACTGAGGCTTGTTTCTTGCTTGCCCATGAAACTAGTCGATTTCCAAGGAAATGACAAGTTCCACTCGTGCTTTTCCTGTCAATGGTACATGCTGCATAATCTGCATCTGAGTAACCTATAAGATAAAAAGTTGAATCTTTGGAGTACCAAAGTCCAAGGTTAATAGTCCCAGATAGATATCGAATAATTCGTTTAACAGCAATAAGATGTGCTTCTCGAGGATCAGCTTGATAACGAGCACAAACGCAAACACTAAACATGATATCTGGCCTACTAGCAGTTAAATATAGGAGAGAGCCAATCATACCTCGATATAAGGTTTGATCAACCTTCTTACCTTTCAAGTCTTTATCTAGCTTGTTACCAGTAGCCATAGGAGTGTCGTATGCCTTTGCATTTTCAAGTCCAAATTTCTTGATAAGATCTCTTGTGTACTTAGCTTGGTTGAGGAAGATGCCTTCAGCACATTGTTTAATTTGAAGTCCAAGGAAGAATGTCAATTCTCCCATCATGCTCATCTCAAATTTGCTTTTCATGAGTTTCTCAAAACGCTTACACAACAATTCATTAGTAGAACCAAAAATAATATCATCTACATATATTTGAACAAGTAAAGTATGATCATTATATTTAGCAATGAATAAAGTTGTGTCGATCTTACCACGCTTGAATCCCTTTTCAAGAAGAAACTTAGATAGAGTATCATACCATGCTCGTGGAGCTTGTTTGAGTCCATACAAGACTTTACGGAGTTTGTAGACATGATTTGGAAATTTGGGATCTTCAAATCTGGGCGGTTGAGCAACAAAGACGGTTTCTTGAAGTTCTCCGTTGAGAAATGCACTCTTCACATCCATTTGATATAGCTTGAATCTTTTGTAAGAGGCATAAGCTAAGAATATCCTTATAGCTTCGAGTCTTGCAACGGGGGCAAATGTTTCATCATAATCAATGCCTTCTTCTTGTCTATATCCTTGTGCAACCAACCTAGCTTTGTTCCTTGTGATGCTTCCATTCTCGTCCATCTTGTTTCGGAACACCCACTTTGTACCAATCACTCCTTGATCTTGTGGCCTTGGAACCAAGGTCCAAACTTTACATCTTTCAAATTGGTTGAGCTCTTCTTGCATAGCCACAACCCAACTTGAGTCCTGGAGTGCTTCATCAACTTTCTTAGGTTTAACTTGAGATATGAATGCGGTAAGTGCATCATAGTTTGATCTTCTTGTTCTAACACCAGAATGCAAATCACCAATGATATTCTGAATTGGGTGATCTCTAACCTCACGAACTTATTGAGGTAAGTCTGGTTGAGTTGATGGTGGTTGTAAGTCTTCTAGTGGTACATCATTTGAGCCATCCCAATCATAAGTAATTTGAGGGATAGGTTCTTCAACATTTATGGGTGTCTCAACTTCAACTCCATTTGAGGTAGCAGCAGATGAGGTAGCTTCTGGTGCTTTATATGAGGTAGGTGGAGGTGCAGTTGAGGTAGATGGGTTTCCTTGAGTTGATTGATTTTGTGGTTGAGTTGTACCTGTCTCATTTATCTCAACAAAATCATCAGCAACATTTGGAGCCATATGTGGCTCAAGGAGAGAATGTTCATCAAAAGTAACATGGACGGATTCAACTATCTTAAGAGTGGTTTTATTAAATACACGAAAAGCTTTTGAGTGTTTAGCATACCCAATAAATATACCTTCATCTGCCTTAGGAGCAAATTTACCTCGATGTTCTTTACCGTTGTAGAGTATAAAGCATTTGCATCCAAATATCTTGAAGTATGCTATGTTGGGGGTTCTTCCTCTCCAAAGTTCATAAGGAGTTTTGTTGTAGGTCTTGTTGATGAGGGATCTATTCTGAGTGAAGCATGCTGTATTGACGGCTTCAGCCCAAAAGTATTGAGGTAGCTTAGCTTCAGCAATCATTGTCTTTCCAGCCTCTATCAACGTTCTATTCTTTCTTTCCACTACACCGTTTTGTTGTGGAACTTCAGCAGCAGAGAAGTTGTGGTCAATACCATGATCATCACAGTATTGAGCAACGCCGTTGTTCTTGAATTCTGTACCGTTGTCGGATCGAACACTAACGATGTCATCTTCTTTTTGTGTTTGGAGCTGTCTAAAGAGTGCGGTCAAAATGTCATAACAATCATCTTTGGAGCTTATCATCTCGACCCACGTATATCTTGAGTAGTCATCTACCACAACTAAGGAATATCTATTTCCTCCAATACTTGCGGTAGAAACAGGTCCAAACAGATCCATATGTAGTAGTTGCAAACATCTAGAAGTTGAAGGTGTGGTCTTGCTGGAGAAAGACGCTTTTGGTTGTTTGCCTAGTTGACATGCTGTGCACTTCTCATCGTGGTGATCAGCTACTTTGGGTAGACCACGAACTAGATTTTCTCTACCAATCTTGGAGAGATACTTGAAGTTTAAGTGACTTAGTCTTTTATGCCACAGCCAACTATTCTCACTAACATTCTTTGCTACAAAACAGAGATTAGAAGAAATGCAAGATGAGTTAAAATCAACAACATAAACATTTTTCTTACGAATCCCTTTGAGCAAAGTGACGCCGGATATGCCATCTTTGATGAGACAGAAATTTGAAGTGAAGTGGCATTGCAATCCTTTGTCGCAGAACTGAGATATTGAGAGTAGATTGTGTTGTAGTCCAATAACTAGAGAGACTTCTTGGATGGTGATTTTTCCTTTACGAATGACTCCATATCCTACAGTCTTTCCTTTGTTATTATCTCCGAAGGTTACTGATGGCCCTTTTTCTTCACGGACATCTTCCAATAAGTTGATATCTCCGGTCATGTGCCTTGAACAGCCACTATCGAGATACCATAAACTTGATCTATCCTTGGAGAGTCCAGCCATTAAGCAGAGAACCTATAAAATAAACATTTAAGAACAAGGTCCCCTTTTTATTCTTTTGGGTCCAAAGGGTTAGCAACTTTTGACGACCCACACCTGTCTCACAGAAGGAGGGTTACTCTTTCTGGGATTGGGTGTGAATCTCAAAAGACATTCAGCAGCCTTATGACCATAACCATCACACACGGAACAATGGTGGAAGCCACCCAACTGAGTTTTAACAAACTTCGTTGAAGTCTTGAGCACAACATCATTTACAGGTATGGATGAGGTCTCCTTAACAAAATTCATCCTTTTGAACTTTGCTGCCTTGCCGCCACTTGCGGTCGATGGTTTCCTTGCGGTCACCATCCTCCTTGGTGCGGTCGATTGACCTCGCGGCAGGATAATGCGGTAAGGAGCGCCATCTACCTTGCTAGAGGAAGCCTCTGCGGTAGGTTCATCCATGGCAATACCTTTCATCTTTGCCTTGCCAGTTTGTTTCTTAGGGTAGACATAGTTGAACTCTAGTTTCTTCTTTGGTTCTTGTCCTACACCCTTTGAAACATGATGTTTAGCCTTCGACCCTTCCAAAGTCTGCTGGGTAAATTTCTCATCTCTTTCACAACAAGATGCACATTTAAAGTTGTCATTAGTTTGAAATCCTAAGCCTTCCTTATCACCACTCGGCTTTTGGGATTCTAAGATTTGTTCCATAGTGACACGAGAATTGGTCCACTCATTAGTGATCTTTTTCAAGTCATTTATCTCAGCGACCAATTCATCATTTTTAACTTTAAATATAGCATTTTGTTCTTCTAAGAAACGGTTTCGATCAGTAAGAGGAGTCATGCTCTTGATCTGCTCCTTAAGGAGGGTGAGTTCAGATCTTAGTAGAGATTTCTCCGTCTTAAGCTGGGAAATTTCTTCAGTTGAAAGTGCTAAAGCTTCCTTCATGCCAGAAAACTTACTAATTACCTGTTCAGCTTTTGCAAACATCTTTTCTTGTTCATCGGGGGAAATTTCAAACTTGACTTGAGGTGTGGTAGACAGAACTTCCTTCACTTTGGGGTTTAGTAGAGCCTTCTTTGCTGCACTAACATCACATCTTGAAAATAGAAGATCACCATTCTTTTGAACCGGAGTTAGGAATCCTTTTTCAGCAAGTTCATCGGCCGTATAACTTATCCGTTTAGGTTTGGCATTTGGTGAGTGACGACTTTTATTAGCATCCTCATCATCGGACTGAACGACCAAACAAATGTGACCTTCTTCAGGATCTTCATCACTTTCATCAGAGTCTGACTCTATCCATGTAGCTAACTCTTTTGAGGTAGAGTCTTCTTCAGCCATCATTCCCTTTTGCTTTGAATACCTTGGAGTAAAGTTACTTTTCTTCTTCATATATTCATACTTGGGAATTGGACATTCTGATGCGAAGTGACCTGGTTTCCTGCAATTAAAACAAACAAGATCTTCTTTCTTCTTGGAGAAGTTGAAGTTCTCTTTCTTCTTTGAAGGGCTGCTCCTTGAAAACCTTGTTGGAGCTTTGCTTGTTGATCCGGGTCTTGCTGTCTTTCTGAACTTTTGGAATCTTTTCACGAACATAGCAAAATCATCATCATCCATATCAAGTAAATCTGATGTGGAGATTTTTGGATCTTCTTCCTCGATCACTTCTTCCTTTTGAGCAACCAACGATAAGCTCTTTGTTTTTCCTTCCATTTCAGCAATGTTGTTAAGCTTGATATCAAAGACCTTGAGGTTGGCATAGAGGCTTCTAAGAGACATGTCATCTAGTAGCTTGGTATCTTCAAGAGTGTTTCCTTTGTGTAGATATTGTGAACCAAGAGCGGCAAGAAAATTAACATTAATTTCTTTCTTGGTAAGCTTCTTTCCGAGTGCTGTATAAGTACTCACGATCTCACAATAACGATCGTAAGTGGCTCTTAGTGATTCACCGGGGATCTTAGCAAAGTTGTTGAATCTTCTTTGAATTGCAAATTTTTTGCTTTCCTTGCAAGCTTGATCTCCTTCGATGTAATCTTCAATTGCATCCCAAAGTTCTTTTGCAGTAGAGCATTCCATGATCTGTCGACGCTGTGACGTACTCAAGGTACTTAGAAGTATGCCTTTTGCTTTCACATCCATTCCAACCAGTCTTTTCTCTTCATCGGTCCATTCAGCCTTTGGTTTCTTGATAGTCGGATTTGCACCATTGGTTTCTGGATCCGGATTAGCTTTCATTGGGAAGTATGGTCCAATGGTAAGACAATCACCAAGTTGCTCGTCCATGGAGTAGAACTGAGTTAGAATGCTGTGCTTCCATACGTCAAAATTATCTTCGTCGAACGCTGGAACGTGAGTGAAGTTAACCGTTGCCATAGTTTTCTGACTTGCCATTTCGAATCGGCACCCAAGCTGTTAAGCTTGAAAAACAGAAGTTTTATAAAGGTGTTTGCTCTGATACCACTTATTGGTCCCAGAGACACAACAAGGGTATGAAAAGAGGCTAGAGGGGGGGGGGGTGAATAGCCTATTTAAAATTCCAACCCTTTTTCAAAATTCAACCTTTATGCTTACACTTGAATTTTGCGGTAGATAAAAACTACGCGGTCAAGTATAAAATGCACAGCGGAAGTTTTTGTTGAAACAAGTTAAGAGTTGGTTTTGATAAGTTCAATGCGGTAGGTTGGTGTGCGGTAGGTAGAAGTGCGGTAGGTGTGTATGCGGTAGGTATAAATGCGGTAGGTTAAAGTGAGGTAGGTTGAGAGATTAAAAACTTGTGTCTTAGAAATTTTTGGCAAATGATAAGTTAGTCAGATTTTAACTTAGGCAATGAGGTAGACAAACAAACACAATTCGCAATAGTTCATAAATCTGAAAGGATCAAAACACTGAACGACAAACAAGATTAATATGAACAAGTGAAGAACAATATGAACAAGATGAACAAGACTTAAAGTAAATTTGCAGAAAGGTAAAGTGCAGTAAGTAAATGACACAATGATTTGGAAAGGTTCGATCTGTTAAAAGATCTACGTCCTTTACCAAGATGGTCAGTCTTGGATTTTGAATGGAGGATGTATTAATTCTCTTGAGTACAGATTACAAAGATGAAGAACTGAATTAACTCCTATTTTCTATGAAGAACAATCCTAGACTTAGACCAGTGTATCCCTAATGATTCAATCTATGTGATTGATCAATCGGGGTGAGTGTGTGTAAGAATCAAGAGCTCTTTGAAATCTATATGATTTTAGAGCCTAATGAATCTTGTGTTGAGAGGCTTGAGATTTGATCTTGAAGGTTGCTGGAGATTTGTTGAAGACTTGAAGGTTGAGTGCTTGAAGATTCAAAGGATTCTGGAAATCTTGAGTATGATCTTCAATCACCAAGAATTTCAACAGCAATTTCTCTCTTGGAATCTCAGCTTGTCTTCAATGAAGAATTCAAGGTCTATTTATAGCTTTGAAGGAGAAACTAGCCGTTTGAATTCTTGGAGGGCAAGTTTGGAGGACAATGAGCTGTTGATTTCTAATTGGAGCTCAGTCTGAGTTGTCATTTTGTTGCAGAGTCATGGTGGTACAACTGTACTAAAATGACAGTTGTAATCAAATTTGAAATTTGAATTTGCAACGTTCTAAACTAACCAAGGTAAGGACACACGTGTGACCATGGTTAAGTTTGAACCAACTTGAGTTTCTTCAACCATGGTTCCATGCGGTAGATATTCACGCGGTAGGATGGAACCATGCGGCAAGGTTATCTGCGGCAAGCATAGAGAATGCGGCACCTTGGTCGTGCGGTAGGTTACATGCGGTAGACATATGACCTACCTCATTTCTCCAGACTTAGAAAACAAGCCTCTAGGAGTTGGAATCACAACCTGAAGGTTTACATGACACAACCTGAAGGTTTTGTAATTCCAGAAAATTCTAACAAAGTATGCAAATTGCAACGATCCATTTATGGATTGAAACAAGCCTCTAGGAGTTGGAATCTTCGATTTGATGAATCGGTCAAAGAGTTTGGCTTCATCAAGAACGAAGATGAACCTTGCGTTTACAAGAAGATTAGTGGGAGTGTACTATCATTTCTGGTACTATATGTTGATGACATATTGATCATAGGAAACGACATTCTCGCACTGCAGTCTGTAAAGACTTGGTTAGGAAAGTGTTTCTCTATGAAAGATATGGGAGAAGCCGCTTATATCCTTGGCATTAGGATCTATCGTGATAGATCCAAGAAATTGATTGGTTTAAGTCAAGATACATATATTGACAAAGTTCTTAAGAGATTCTGCATGGAAAACTCTAAGAGAGGAAATTTGCCAGTAGGACATGGCATAACTCTAAGCAAGAATCAGTGTCCTAAGACAACTGATGAGCATAAGAGAATTATTGGGATTCCATATGCTTCCGCAATTGGATCAATCATGTATGCCATGATATGTACTAGACCCGATGTCTCGTATGCTTTGAGCATGACGAGTAGATACCAATCAAATCCTGGTGAAAATCATTGGATTGCAGTCAAGACGATTCTTAAGTACTTGCGAAGGACTAAAGATTCGTTCTTGGTGTATGGAGGTGTGGAAGGTGATCTTGTTGTAAGTGGTTACACAGATGCAAGCTTCCAAACCGACAAGGATGATTTTAGATCGCAATCTGGATTTGTATTTGTGCTTAATGGAGGTGCTGTTAGCTGGAAGAGTTCTAAGCAAAGTACTTTCGCTGATTCTACAACGGAAGCTGAGTATATTGCTGCATCCGATGCTGCTAAAGAAGCTGTTTGGATCAAGAAGTTCATAACTGAACTAGAGGTAGTTCCTAGCATTGCTGATCCAATAGACCTTTATTGTGATAATAATGGTGCTATTGCTCAAGCAAGGGAACCAAGAAACCATCAGAAGTCCAAACACATACTTAGGCGTTACCATGTCATTCGAGAAATCATTAACAGAGGTGACGTGAATATATGCAGAGTACCAACTGATGATAACATTGCCGACCCATTAACAAAGGGTCTTCCTCAAACGAAGCATGATGGTCATGTTAGGTCTATGGGTATTCGATACATTAATAAGGCCTAGTGCAAGTGGGAGATTGTTGGTGTTGTATGCTCTAGGCACGTTTTGTAAAACGATTAATGTTATTTATATTAAAGATATTGAATGTTTGATTATTATATCCTTTGCATGTTTAGTATAATAATCCCCGTCCCTGATAATTATGATTAATTATTAGTATAAGTTTAATGGATAATCATATGATGATTATGGTGTATGGGATACAATTAAACTTATGGGTATTTGTTGGAGACCAAATACTGGACTGACCCATATGAGATTTATGTCATGGTCACAATGTCATAATTAAGTCTCATATAGTTATATTACTGGAATCTTTAGACCTGAGATTATCACAGTCTTCCACTTGATGAACATTACGTTTGACATATTCAAACGTTACCCCTAATCGGGTAGCTATAAAGAATGTGATTGGCGTAATCGGATTCATGTAGGGAAAGGTAATAAATCAAGAAGGGATTTGTTCCTCGTAAGAGAGAGATGTCAAGCTTTGGCCACTCGAAGAATGGTGTTGATGAAATGCATGGCCGTGCTCAAATAAGATTTGTACTATCAATACATTCTGGATCGAGAAAGCATTGAACATTGCAAGTTGACCATTGACCATGGCTTACGTTCAATAGACATCGTGAAACAAAGAGATTGTAATATGTTCTATAAAGGATTCACGAACTTATACAAGTTATATTAATTGGGTAGTCATGATGGCTTGCTAGAGTCCGCTCGTGATTTATGAGCACAAATGTGTTTGGGCTCATTGCCAACTTAATATAATCCTATGGGGTCACACACAAGAGAATGAATTATTTAAAAGGCTAAAATCAGGATTCTGGTGGTGCTCGGCCGAGCACTTCATAAGACTCGGCTGAGCATGTCCATCAGAAGGTCAGATTATTTTGGAGCAAGGTGCTCGGCCGAGCACCTCAAAGGACTCGGCCGAGCAGGCCCTGTTCGGGCCCAATAACTGATTTCGTGTTGTGACGGGTTTTAACCTATTTCTCCTAAAAGGTTTAGGACTAATAAGTATATAAACTCCTAACAACGACCTAATCAGTAGAGATTGATTCATATCAATTAGAGAGCCTCCGAGAGAGAGAAAAATAAGTTCTTCTTCTTCCTCAAGAACAAGAACATTGATTTTCCATATAGCCTTAAAAGTAGAACGAGTTTCTATTGGGTCTAGTAATCCGGTTCAAGAATCGTTCTTGAAATTCGTTCGCGTGTGGATAAACATAGAGGGCGTTGGCATCAACTCCTTCAAAGTTCGTGATCCAAGTTTTGCGGTCGTTCCTACGTTCGTGATTCGAAGAAGCGCGAAGAACAAAGATTGAAGATCTCAGAATTTTAAAGCTCTGTCACGGTTAGTGTTCTAAATTCATCTCCATATTAATTTAATCATCGTGATCGGATCTAGGCTTTTGGGTTTTATTCCGCTGCGCATGTTTGCTCAAAACCCAACATTATATAGGTGTAAAACTGGTGTTTTTGGTGCCAAAACGAGGTCACCAAAAAATCTTTCCCGTGCAAAATCATGTAAAATGAGCAAGGGAGGGATTCTTAGACAGAAATCTGTAACTGACGCCCAGAGGCGCGCGCCCCCTGCGTTGGTAGCGGGACGCGTACGCTTCTGACCCATACGGGCGGAGGCTCGCGACTTTGAAATGGTTTTTTTGACAGAATGGACTGGAAAGTCAGCCCTGTTATTTAGTGTAGTCCCTGGACTTAACGGGGTCAGTTAAGAACTTAACAGAAGTAACAGAAGCTAACAGAAAACAATCAAAATAGGGAGAAACACAAAATCAAATGTGCAATCAGGGTGAGCGGTCCAAGGCGGGGTGTCTACAAACATGCATTTCTCATTTGTTGGTATAATAAATGATAATCCAATATTGCGGTTGTTTAAAGTCAAAAGTGAGCATGCTATCACTCTCTCTTTAGATAAATGATAAATTAATTTACCTCTTTTTTTTTATTAAAAATTGAGCAAACTTTCAATTGTGAAAATACTCCTATTCAAAAGAAAAAAAATGAGAAATCTGGCATAATGTATGTTATATATTTAACAGTTTACAAAAGATACAGAAAATATGATTGATATAGTGGTTTGGAAGCATGCTTGGGAGCTAGAGGTCATGGTTTATTTTTGGTAATTACAAAATATTTTTATTGTAAGTATTTATGGAAGAAAGTGTGCGGAGGTGATAGTCAAAGGTCCGTCGGTGGTGGTGGCCGGAGTTCTGGCAGTTAGCGGTGAGTGGAGGCCGGAGGTCTGTCAGTAGCACTGGTTGTCGGAGCTTCGGGGCGGCGGCCCGGCGATGGTGGTGGTTTGGCGGTCGGCGGTGGTGGTGGGCTGGAGGTTGTGGCACGTAGTTGTGGTCAAAGATGGTCCAAGGATGGGGTATTATATTATTTTATTTACATGGAGGGTAGTTTCATCATTTTAGAAAAATGAAGGATTTTTAGGTATTTTAATTTTAGGAATAGAGATTTATTGATTAGATTAGAAAAATATGTGTTTTTATTACTGCCTCCACTTCAAAATACAAGATGTTTCAGGTGTTAATTTTTGTTTCAAAATACTTGACGTTTTACTATTACCAAGGAATATTTACTTTTTTTACCTACAATAACCTTATGACAAAGTCTCAGGTACAACTGGTGCACCAGCGTGCGGCGGGCAAACCCGACCCGACCCGCCTTTACTCCATTCTCAGCTTGACACATGGCGCGCTGTGAGCCACACACTGGTTCACCCAAAAGCGCGCTGCCACGTGTCCTCCCTAAAAAAAACCCAATAACTTTAAAATGCTATATCTTGAGATTTATAACTCAAAAAAAAAAAATACCGTTGTGTTCGTCTTGACGAGACGAATAAAACTACATAGGTCATGATATGGTTTTTTTTTTTTTTTTAAAACATATTTTTTTTTACACACAAAAAGTTTGAGCTGCTCATCAGCTAAGATGTAACACTCTATTCTGATAAAAGTAACAATTTAATCTTCAAAAAGTAACACTTTCTACTGTTAAAAGTAACAACAGTTTTACAAAAAAAAAAAAAAATGGGTTTGCATTTCAATTGTTACTTTCTCAATAAAAAATTGTTACATTTCAGATATAATGTTACATTTAAGAATATAAACTGTTATAAATTGAGAAAAAAATGTTACATTCTTTTTTTTATAAAATGTAACATTAGTTTAGTTTGTCAATCCTATGTTAATTTGGGGAGAAAAAAAAGGTGTTACATTTGAAAAAAATGAGTGTTACATTCCTTTATAAAAAGTGTTACATTAGTTTAGTTTGTCAATCCTATGTTAATTTTGGGGGAAACGCGTTTCCCCCTAATGTTAAAAAAAGACCTGTTTTTTAATATGGTTTCACCCTTAAAACAGCGAGTTTAGGCCTTAAAATATTGAGTTTAGGCCTCAAAACACCTAGAAAATAAAATAGCAAGTTTAGGCATTAAAACAGTAAGAAAATAAAATAGCAAGTTTAGGCTTTAAAACAGTGAGTTTAGGCCTTAAAACACCAAGTCCGTATATTTAAAACACGTCTTTTTTTTAACATTAGGGGGAAACGCGTTTTAAAACAGGTCTTTTTTTAACATTAGGGGGAAACGCGTTTCCCCCAAAATTTTGTGAAAAAAAAAAACGGTTCGGCTCGCCTGGCGCCGTCGCACGCCGTGCGGCGGTTGCACAGGAGACCGGCTCTAACCTTATTCATTACTTGTAAGCTATCCCTTGTGTAAGCATTTAACTGTCTAGGAAATTAGAATCTATTAGTGGTACATAAGTCTTTTTAATATGTATTAATTGTATTTTTAATATATGCGAAAAAATCTAAAACGACATGTATTTTGAAATAGAGGGTGTAATAAATAAGTGTATCAACTAAGGATTTAATGGAAAAAATCCCTAATATATAAATAAAAATGTAAAACATCAAAATTATGTTTGGGCTTGGGCCTATCCGAAACACAACATTTGAAGCAGACTTGGACTGTGTTGGATGGAAGGGGGTTTAGAGGCATAATTCTAAAGGCCCAAAACACAAATAAACAACCAGCCCTAAACCCAACTCAATTGAAAGTTTGAAACAACCACCCTAAAAATTCATAACCCTAATTCTTGATTTCTTTCAACACACTACTATCACTTCCTTTATAAAACCCTTACTCCTCTATCTCTTTCACCTCACTCAGCCGCGAAGCGTTAGTTCCTTCGTTTGTATATTCATCATTTCTTCCTGATTCTCAATTCTTCTTCAATTAGTCGTTCGAATGTCGGTAAATTGCACTTAAAAGATTTTCCTTTTGATTTTTCCTCATCAATAGAGTCCATTTTCATTAATTTTTTGCTTCTGATTTTTTCCATTTTGTTGATCTCTTGAGATTTAAATTAGAAATCTGATTCAAATATGCCTGCTGGGTTCCCAATTATCCGATGGGAAACAATTTTTTATGTGCCTTTTCATAATTTTCTATTATTTACTGTTGAATTTATTTTGATTTGATTGTTGAACGGTAAAAGTGGTATAGAATGATGAAAAAAATTAGATGGGTGAATTACATGATCAAAACTATCGAGGCATTTATGATAGTCTGACTTGCCACTTTTCTATTTTATATGGATTATTTTTTTCCAGATTTTTATGGTTATCCAAAAATACATCTTTGTTATTTATTTATTTTTCGAATTGTTCTTTCTTGGGTTCGTTGTGAATAGTTTATTGAAATAGAAAATGAGGATGACGATAGAAATCAATCGGATTCCTAATGATTTCTCTTTTTAGAGAGAATGATATCTCAACCAGCTACTTCTGACTCATTTTCTATGGTGATCTTTTAATTATTGTCTTATCAATATGTTATGTAAGATTTTGGAAAATTTATTTCTCTTTTTATTTTTCTAATGATATCTCTATTGATTTGCGATTTGACGCAATATTGCTAGATGATGTAATTTCTGGTAGGGTTAATGACAATTTAGACCCTAAAGAGTGGTATACTGCCCTCCCAAATGGACATGTTTTTTTCGCCAGATCAGACATTGATGTGAAAAATACTCGCCAGTTTGGGTCTTTTTTTTACGGTTTTCGTTAGAAAAGTTAGTTAAGTAGCATATGTCATGTACGTGAGTAATGAAATTGAGTAGTTTGAAGCTGATATTTCATTAAGGGGCTTAATGAAAATTTCAAATTTAGAAGGGTTGAAAATCAAAACAATTATTATTTCAATTTTTTTTTTACCAATTTGTGCACCTATTAAAAAAATCGTAGAAAAAAGTAATTTTTATTCTAAATAGTAGAATTAATTTTTTTTATTAGAAAAATTAAAATAATTATAAAAATGAAAAAAAAATATATATAAGAACATAATTATTTGAGGAATGTATGGAATTCTTATTTCCATTTTTTTATCAATATTTATATTAATTTTTGAGACAAATGAGTATATGTAATATATTTTTAGCAAATGATTTTTGCATTTGACTATTCAAACATTTTAATGTTATGAACTGTTGCTAGACGATTCATGTTATGTTTATACATTTTTAAGTTTAAATTGTAAATATTCGATTTTTTCGGGACAATGAAAAATGATGAATAAAAGGACAAACTACCCATATAGTCCCTGTACTATGTGCGTTTTATAGGATTAGTCTCTATACCTAAATTTTGAAAAAATATGTCCCTTTACCACTCAAGTTAAATGCAGTTAGTCCCTCCGTTAAATTTCATTAGTTTTTAGCGTTAAATCATGTTTCGTACAACTCAAATGATATTTAATATGTGCAAAATAGTCATTACAGTAAAATAGTACAAAGACTGATTGAGTAAAGCTAAGTACTCCTTCCGTCCCACCACAAGTGAAACTAATTTCCTTTTCAGGCTCTCCCACCACAAGTGAGACTGCTCAAAATGAAAATATTTTAATATATTTATATTCAACCAACCCCACTATTTAATCTCACTTATTCTCTCTTTTTATTTTCCATCACTCATTTTATTCAACCAACATTACTATACCCCACTTATTCTTTCTCTTCATTTTCTATCACACATACACTATCTTTTTTCTTAATTATTGTGCCCCACAAGTTGGTCTCACTTGTGGTGGGACGGAGGGAGTATATGTTATTCATCATGTGTCTCTCTTTCTATATATAATGAAATTATTTTTGATTTTTTGTATGCTTTGTTATATGTTTCTTAAATGACTAGATTGAAATTGATTATTAACAAAAACGTAAACAAACAACCCAAAATCACCAAGAAACTATCTTAAAAATATTGTGAATATTCTCATTAGTCATTCATCCATCACAAAAAAACAAATGTATGGTAAACAGTTGAATTGATATTCTACCATGGTTCATGAACATACTAATTGACAGTTTTTTGAATCTTTGTTTGTAGTGGATGAATAACTGATGACTATTCACATTTTTTTGTCAAGGTAGTTTCATGGTAATTTTGTGTTGTTTGTTAAAGATTAATTTCAACAAAGTCATTTAAAATACATATAACAAACATATAAGAAAAGGGAAGGGCTAATGCCACTACATTTTTTGCTTATCCACTACATTTGTAAAAGTTTTAATAAATTAATTGACATGTTGACACAATTACCCTTACATTCATATCACTTTAGAAGGAAAGAACTTACCAAAGTTATCATTTATTTTTAATTTTTTTGAATTTAACTTTTTTTGGGTTTTGAAATAAATTAAAATTATTCATTATATTAACAAAATAATCTATTTTTATGCACATTAATTAAAAGTACAAAATAAGCAGCTAAAAGAAAGTAATGAAATAGTTTTTCCCCTTTTCCATTAGAAACCAAATGAATGACGTTAGTTTCGTGATTAAAAAAAAAAAACTGTAGTTACAAATACTGAAGGTTAGGTTCTCAAAAACATTTTTTTTACTCAAAATAAAATAAATAAATCATTCTCCTCTACAAAATTTGATACCTCGAAGAGGGATTTTCTTGAACATAAATATTAATTATTTAAAATCATAAAACTCACACTATTTTGCTAATTATATTTTTTAACTTGTATTTTTTAATCATTATTGTGCATAAAAATTAAGTTATTTTTAATCATTACTAATAATAATTTATTTTCAAAACCTAAAAAGAAATTCAAATAATTATGCTAACTTTGGAAAGTTCATTTCCTTTTAAAAGTGAGTTGATTTATGGGCAAATGTGTCAAAATGTTAACTTATTTATTCAAACTTTAATGAATGTAGTGGAAAAGTAAAAAGTGTAGTGGTAATAGCCCTTCCCATAAGAAAATTCAAACATAATTTCATTATATATATATATATATATATATATATATATATATATATATATATATATATATATACCGTGAGAACTTGGATACATTAGGTTTTTACCAATGGTTCACTTGGATACATTTGATACATTACTTGGATACATTAGGTAAAAACTAATGTATCCAATGGTTCACTTGGATACATTGGATACATTACTTGGATACATTAGGTTCTTGCCTAATGTATCCAAGTTCTCACGGTTTTCACGATATTTAGGTTCTCATTTGAGCACCTGCCCATGTATATATATATATATATATATATATACATGATGAATAACATAGACTTAGTTTACCCAATCAATTCATTTATTATTTTACTGTGATAACTATTTTGCTCATATTAAATGTTACTTGAGTTGTACCCAATATGATTTAACGCTAATAACTAATGAAATTTGATGGAGGGACTGACTGCATTTAATTTGAGTGGTGAAGGGATGTATTTTTTGAAAATTTGGGTACAGGGACTATAAGACACACGTAGTAGAGGGACTATTTGGATAGTTTGTCTTAAATAAAAAGATCATTTTGAGACAGAGTGAGCATATATTTTTTTCAATAGTAATTAAACACTGTGTAAATTAACTTCCGCCACACGACCACCCAACCATTTCAACCACCGCTGCTACCAGCGCCACCACCGCCGCTGCACCAGCACCATCCACTACTAACACCACTATCAACATAAGAAAACAAATCAAAGAAAAATAATAAATCCAACCCAAATCGAAACTGAAAACTAGTCAATGGTTGTCTGGTGGAAGACAACGATGGCAGCGAAGAAGAACAACGGCAAAGGGAAGGAAAGGAAGGCGAAGGGAAGGCCCGAAATAGAGCCCAAAGGTCTGCAATCTTCGTATCGGCAACACATATTGAATTTCCGAAGAGAATAGTTTGGTTTGTGGATTTGGATCGTGAGTCTTTGAGGAAGAAGAGAGACTTCTTTAATTTCATGAGTTTACTCACTATTTTGATCCATCAATGACATAGATTGGCCTAGGGTTTCAAATTTGGGGAAACTTTTGAAATTAAACGGAAAAGAAGAACAACGGCGTGGAGAAGGAGATAGGGTGATGATAGGGATGGGTGTTGAAGGAAATGTGGCGGGGCGGCGTGGGGCGGGGGAGGAATGTGGTGGCGGCTGGGGATGGGAGGGTGGAGACGTAATGGTTCAGAGAGAGCGGATAATTTGGTCTATTCTCATTCCCAGATCTGCAAATGGGAGTTTAAAAGCATGGTGTTTAAATGGTACTTTATTTTAGCCCTCATAGTTTTAGAATTTAATCTAAGCCCCCTAAAAGCTAATATTAATTACAAATTCATCCAACCCATCCATCACTTGCATGGCACATGCTACTTAACTGACTTTTCTAACAAAAACCGTCAAAAAATCCCTAACTGATGAGATTTTTACACGTCAAGGTCTGATCTGGCGAAAAAACAAAACATCAGGGTCCGTTTGGGAGGGTAGTATATCACTTTAGGGTCTAAATTGTCATTAACCCTTTCTGGTATTACGGTACTAGGGCTTCCACATTTTAAATAAACAGGCTAAGAACACTGAAAAATTTGAAGTATAATATAGAATTTGTAATATTTGGTCCAAAATAATTGCCGGTTTTAGGTTAAATTACTCTTTTATCCCGACATTGGAAATTGTTTTTATTTATTGATTGTTTTTGTTGTGAGAAGATATGTAGGTGGAGTTGTAATAAATAAGGGTAAATTTAGTTTTTTTTTTTTGTTTAAATTAGGGCAACTCCAATGGTGGGTACCAAAATCAAATTTTGATACCCACCCCAAAGAGTTAGTATCTCCAATAACAAAAAGTTGAGGTATCAAAATTAGATAAAGAGTTAGGGGAGTTACCAAATTTAGTACCTTGCGTAACTCTTTCTTGTGTCAACACACTCGCGCGTGGGAAGTGTTTTGAAGCAAATTTGTAGTCTGATCACCCACTAAAGGCCCGTTTGTCGCAGCTGATGGCTGATGACTTATGGCTGATGGCTGATGGCTTTTGGCTGAATGACTTATGTCTTATTGTCAGAATACTGTTTGTTTTGGCTGATTTGAAAATGCTTATGAGCTGTCTTAAGCTAATTGTGACTGTTTGTTGAAAAAGCTAAAAAATGGCTTAATATAATACAAATACCAAAATACTCCTCATATATAAATAAACATATAATAATTATAATATAATATAATTGTATAACTATTATTATCTAATTATAATTATTTAATTGTTATAATTATTAATGATTATATATTCATAATAATCATAATTATATAAAATTAATATTATATATAATATTATGAAGTATATATTAATAATGATAAAATAATATTAATAATAGTAATATAGTTTTAATATATGATGATTATATAATATTAATAATATAATTATAGTAATAATAATACTAATAATAATAATAATTTTTTATATTTTTTTATTAATTTTATAATGATAATAATAGCACAATTGTAATAGACAAATTCTTGTATGCGGCAACTTCAGCCGTGCGACGGCTGTGCGGCAGGTCCGCCATGGGTCAGATCCGGGTTGGCCCGCCCCACCCGCCCAGGTCCATTAAAAAAAAAAACCAAAAAACATTAAAATGTCATATCTTGTGATTTATAAGTCGAATTTTTTTTTAAAAATACCGTTGTGTTCGTCTCGACGAGACGAATAAAACTACATATGTCATGATATGGTTTGATTTTTTTTTAAAAAAAATACATTTTTTACACAAAAACAAATTGATCTGCTGTCAGCTGAAAATGTAACACTCTGTTATGATAAAAGTAACACTTTTATCTTCAAAAAGTAACACTTTCTACTGTTAAAGGTAACATCAGTTTTTACAAAACAAATTGATCAGCTGTCAGCTGAAAATGTAACATTCTGTTCTGATAAAAGTAACACTTTCATCTTCAAAAAGTAACACTTTCTACTGTTAAAGGTAACATCAGTTTTTACAAAAAAAAAAAAATAGGTTTGCATTTCAATTGTTACTTTCTCAATAAAAAATTGTTACATTTCATGTATAATGTTACATTTAGGAATATAAACTCTTACAATTAAGAAAAAAAAATGTTACATTCATTTTTTATAAAATGTAACATTAGTTTTTAGTTGTCAATCCTATGTTAATTTTGGGAGAAAAAAAAAGTGTTACATTTGAAAAAATGAGTGTTACATTCCTTTATAAAAAGTGTTACATTAATTTAGTTGTGAATCTTTATGTTATCTTTAATCTATTGCATCAAAATTGTGGTACATTTGTTTTGAAAAAAAGTGTTACATTTAAAGAAAAAAAATGTTACATTTCGGTATAAAAAGTGTTACTTTTGTTGGAGGAAAAAAAGTTGGGGTGGCGAAAAAAAAAAAAATCGGCCAAAAAAAAAAAAAAAAAAAAAAATTCGGCGCCGAGCCGAGCCGTCGCACGCCGTACACCGGGTGTACAGGAGACGACCTCATTGTAATAATAATATATTTCTGATTATATAATGATAATAATATAATTATAAAATAATAAAATTATTATTATTATTATTATTATTATTATTATTATTATTATTATTTTAAGTCAAAAGCCATAAGCCAACTCAAGTGAAAACAAACAGGCACTAACTTTGTTGGAGCTCAAGTATCCATGAGTCTTTTTGGATTTTTGAAGCCAATTCAGCTTGGTACCCATGAACAACTATGATATTTTTGTATTGTTCATATATTATTTTTTTTTTTTTTTCTGAAATCACTTTTGAAACTTTTGGGTCAAAATAAATTATTATATTTTTTTAAAAAAATTAATTTAAAAGTTTTAACATTTATTTACTTTTTACTTAAACTAAATAATTATTTATAATTATATTAATTTATTCAATTTAATTATTATAAATATTAATTAGTTAAAATATTTTAAATGTAAAATAAAATTAACAATATAAATATGTAAAATCAAAATTTGATTCTGATATCTACCATTGGAGATACTAATACTTTTTATATAGGTATCAAATGTTTTTGATACCTACCATTGTAGATAAAAATTGGTACCATAAACTTTGCTTAACTCTCTCCATTGGAGATGCCCTTAGAGTGGAGGGAATGCATGTGTGTCTATATATATATATATAAAAACTAAAGTTGTTAATTTTATCTCTCAAAAATGTCAAGTTCGATGACAAATTTGTAACTTCTATTTGGCAAGGGTAAATATGTTATTATTTTCAATTTGGTAGAAGTAGTCAACATGTACAATTTTTTTTTTATTTTGAAAATGTTAAGACTAATAGAATATTCAGAAATAGAGTGTTGTCCACAGTGTTGTGCAACACTGAACACAGCAAAATTATAAAATCAGATTTAGAACAAAGCATAGCGAAAATAATTACATTGAAAAACTGAATTTTCACAAGTTATATAAATATAACTTGTGTTTGCCCTAAGGCAAAAAGACTTTCACTAAAGATTTCTTTTGAGTACAAAGTCAAATAAAAAAACTCCTCTAATGATGTTTTAAAGACTAAGATGAAGGGGTAAGGATGCTTGCATATACAACGGACAAGATTTCAAAAGGACAACCAAATAAGAGCACTCTAATTCTTGCATACACAAAGAACAACCTAACAAGAAACATCATCGTGCCAAAAGCTAGCTAAAAAAAATAAGTCCAAAAGAAAGTTTATCCAAAAAGACTAATGCAAATTAAACTAACACCAAAAAACAGAACCATCATGTGTCGCTGCTCCATGTTGCTGCTCTTTCAACTTGGGCTGCTTGTAGTTGTTTCTCCCCCTTTTTGGTAAGAAAGTTTCTTCATCTCATGTTTCACTTCATCACGTATGTTTGTAAATGTGAAATTTCAACATGCATTTATTGAATTAAAGAAGCCATACGCAGCAGTTGAGAGTCAGCTACGGTGTTGTCTGATGTGATGCGTGTATTGTCAACAACACTCTCAACTTGCATAAGTATTAACACCGGTTGTACCACGAGCAAAATCTGATATTGTCGGACTGGAACTCAAATCATCTTCAATTCTACTTGTTCCAACATCAGTTACGGATTTTCATGGGAGGTCGAGTTCCCGATTCCCTCGGAGCAAGGCTGAGTTAAAGTGATACTTGTCGGGAGTTCGACTAAGTTCAACGGTTGGGAGAAGTAGCATTGCTTGCGATGCATATAATATATAAAAGATGGAAATGGCAGTAAACCCGAGATCTTTTCAGCATGAAGTGATATTGAAAAATATTAATCGACTAAAATCAACTGGAATTTTCTTTCCCAGCTTAAATAATAAAACAGCTTGTTCCCAAGTAAGAGATAAATCATTTGTAGTAGGAATCTAGTTACGAATTGCAATTTTGTACAAAACGAAGTAAAGGAAGGTAAGCCTTGAAAGTTGAAACAAAGATTTTAGAGAGTGTTGGCCAAACTGAAACTCACATGCTGTGATAAAGTGGGCTACCATATCCTTCTCACAAATTTTCCAGACCAAGTACTTTGTTGATGAACTTAGGATTGAACTTGTACAAATTTTCTCGAACAAAAACTCTACCAAATTTCGGCGATGAGTTAACAGTTATCATGTGACTTAAATTTGAGTAAATTTTTTGACAACGTCCTCAACAAAAGAATCCACATGTGTAAGTGTAGAAATGATCTTTCTAGAACAAAAAACTGATAGATTTCCTAATCAGAACAAGAACAAATATCGATTCCCTTTTCACCAATTAAACCCTTAGTGCGGATTTGTTCCCACATCTCACTATTAATCTTTCTATAAAAATAGTTAGGGAAATATGGTACCTCAGTCTGAATAGTCACCATTAGACTCATACTTGATTAAAGCTTGGATCTTGGCTAAATTCTGAGTCTGCCATAATCGATTCTTCTTCTTCAAAATCTGTATCTCCTGGTAGACACCCCCCTTTGGACCTCTCATGTCCCGATTGCTTACACAATCTATGTTTTCCTCTTTTCTGTTAACTTTCGTTACTTTTCGTTAAGTTCCCGAATGACTCTGTTAGTCTTGGATTTGACTAAGTAACAAAGTCAACCTTGAGTCTTTGTTCCATTGGTTTTTGTTGACTTTCGTTGGTCTTCATTGAGTTTCTGACAGATTTCTTTAGTTCGGGAGGCTTAACTGCATAACGAGACCAACTTTTGGGTTAACATATGAATTTTCTAAAGGCCGGACGCGCGCGTCTTTGCCCCTTATGTGGGAAGTGTGCCCTTCCCATAGGGGGTCAAAGGCACGTGCTTCCCGCTTCCAGAATCCCATATTTCGCCATTTTCCCCTCCTTTTCTGATTTATAACCCCTTTGGCCATTACTCCTTTGCTTGATCCGGAGAAAGACCATCTTTTTCATCTCAAACACTCCCCTACACCTATAAAAAAAAAAAAAAAAAAAACCCTCATTCCACCTTGAAAAAGACTCCAACTTTTCCTCTCTACAAAGACTCTAAACAATTTCTCCCAGCAACATTTCTCGTATTAAAAATCTACACAAACTTCTACACATTTTCTATCTATAAAAACACCATTTTCTCACAAAGTTTGAAGGTTTCTCTTCCCAAACTAAGGTACATGTCTTTGTCTTTTTTTCTTATTTTCTTTTATGTCTTTTAAATGTATGCAATCCCAATCAAATGGGGCATATGACCAAATGATCACTTCATTACATTGAAGTTGGTGAAAGGTTATTTCCCTACATTTCAAACTCCCCTTTAATTTGCCCTTTTTCTTTAATGTAATTGTTAAGATGATCAATAAATAAAAGAATGACTTTTCATACAAGAACACCTAAAGTAGCAAAACCGGCTTTAGCTGAGCGGAGTGGGTGTTTAACTACTTACCACTACGTAACCTAACCCCCGAACCCGTCTCCCCGAATCTCTGGTTTTCGTAAGCAAATTGGGATAGTTGTTGTAATACATACTCCCTGCGTCCCAGCACAAATAAGACTAGAGGGGTTTGCACACTAATTAAGACAAACAAGTAAATGTGTGGTAGAAAATGAAGAGAGAGAATGAGTGGAGTAAATAGTAGTGTTAGTTGGATAAATTGAGTAGTGGAAAATGAAGATAGAGAATGGGTGGGATAAATAGTAGTGTTGGTTGAATAAATTGAGTGGTGGAAAATGAAGAGAGAGAATGAGTTGGGTTGAAACATTTCCATTTTGGGCAGTCTCACTTTTAGTGGGACGGCCTAAAAGGGAAAAAAGTCTCACTTGTGCTGGGACGGAGGGAGTATGTAAAAAGTAATAATTCAATCATTTACACTTTAAAACTAAAAACACTTGTTTTAGTAACAATATAAAAATAAGAAAGTAACAATTTCTATAAATGAATGTAACACTATTAGTAGAAAATTATACTATACTCCCTCCGTCCCACTCGAATTAGGGCAAAATTCTATTTTGGGTGTCCCAATCGAATTAGGACAACCCAAAAATGGAAGTGTTTTATTTAATGTGACTCACATTCACAACAACTTTCCACTCATTATTCTCTGAGTCCAAATCCCCTGTGCCATTTTGTGTACCACTTCATGTGCCACAAGCAGTGTTCTAAAAATCGGTCTAGGCGGCGCCTAGGCGCTACGCGGTGGTGCTCCGCCGCGACTTTCTTCAAATCGGCCAAATTCGGCGTTGGGCGGGCTAGGCGGAGTTAGGCGGCCCTAGGCGGTGCTAGGCGGGCTTAGGCGGACGGCGGCGGCTGACGGCGGCGGATGGGACGGCGGCTGACGAATGGGTGGAGCAGAAAAGGGTGGTGACGGAGGGGAAGAAAACGGTGGTGGCGGCGGCGGCATGTTGAGTAGAAATGAGAAAGAAAGAGAGAGATGAAAGAAAGAGAGAGACTGAGAGAGAGAGAGAGAGCAGATGCAAAAAAAAAAAAAAAAAAAAAAAAAAAAAAAAACGTGAAGTGAAGACTGGAGAGAAAAGAACGTGTGAGTGTATGACGGCGCAAGAAAGAGAGGAAATAAGGTTAAGAGTTTGTGTATATGGGTATTGGGCTGGGCTGGGCTGCATATATGGGCTAGGTTAGGATGTATGAATTTTTATTTGGGTTAGTGTATCAATTTTCCACTTGAACATCATAATATACTCTAAATTATGATTTATTTTTTATTTAAAATAATGTGAACTATTAATTTTTAACACATAAAAAAAAAGTGGCACTAACTTTTGGATATCTATATATATATATATATATATATATATATATATATATATATACAGATTTATATATATACAGATTTATAAAAAAATATTAAAAATGTGTTAATTTCTCGGCCCCGCCTAGGCCCCTAGGCGCTAGGCCCGGCTTCGCCGCCTAGTCCCCGCCTAGCGCTTTTTAGAACACTGGCCACAAGTGATCTAATGGTTCACAGTTATTGAGATTTGTATTATTGTAATATTATGTAAACATGTGAACGGTTGGATTACAAGTGGTATATGGAGTGGCACACAAAAGTGGTACATGAGATCTCAACTCTTATTCTCTACCTCACTTTCTCTTTCCTACTTCACTTTCCATACTCACAACTAGGGGTGTCAGCGGTTCGGTCTGAACCGCGTTTCGAAACCGAACCGAACCAAACCATGCGGTTTAGTTCGGTTTTTGAACATTAATGGTTCAGTTCGGTTTGTAAATTTGACAAACCACTTGGTTCGGTTTTGTCTACGGTCTGACCCTCCAAACCAAACCGAACCAAACCATTCTTAGCTGAACCGAGGTTTGAACCGCGAGACCGAACCAAGGTCTGAACTGCGAGACCGAACCGAGGTCTAAACCGATAAACCAAACCATGGCTTGACCATTTGTATCCACCTCCTCCTTCTTCCCCTTTCTTTGCTTCTCAATGTGGGAAAAAATGTACTTACTCATATTCTCACCTTCAAGCCTTGAACAGTCTCAAAAATCTAATTCCCCCTCACCCGTCTCCCTCTTCACATTATCCTACACTCACCCATGGCTGACCAAATCCCCTTCCTAATTCTCATCTTCAAAACTCAAACAAAAAGTTTCTCAAACTGTCAAAAATTCTGGATACCACTATCATTAATAGTACCAAGGCCAACTCCAATGGCTTCTTGGTTCCCAAACTGTCAAAAATTCTTAGATGGCTTCCTAATTATCATCTTCAAAATCCATCTCCAACTAAATACCTACTACTAAACGAAATAAGAATAATTAAAAATCAAACTGTTAAAATAAAAGTATTGGGATGAGACGGGTTACTTTACACTCAATAGTATTGAGTACTCCGTACTAGGACAACTCGTGTCCTTTTTTTATTTTTTCATTTAACTTATTGTTTACCTTTGCAAATGATACAGAATGCATGAATAGTTAAGAATGCATGAATAGTGAACTGCTTGAATGTCTTCCTTCTCATCTGAATGATGTATTTAACTCCTTCTGTCCCGAAAATACTACATACTTCTTTCGTAGTTATTACGATGATATTTTGAACACTAGGTTTGAGTTAATTTAATTATTCTAATCAAAACCTAAAAGTAGTTATGTGATAGTATTGATGAAGGTGTATCGATAACAAGTTTTATATGTTCTTTAAGATAATTCATTTAACCTAAAATTATTGCTCAAAATACTTTTGTAGTAACTACGAAAAAAGTATAAAGATCATTTTGGGGCGGAAGGAGTATATAAGTTGGTTGTTTACATTATGATATTTAAGCATGTCACCTAGTTTGATCTAGGAATGTGAATGTGTCTTTAGGGTAGCAGACATTTCTCATCCAAGAGTTCAGCATCAGGATCACAATTCTCCATCATCTTTGCAAACAAGAAAAAACCCTTGTCAACTTCGTTCTCTCTACAATGTCCTAATTTATATAGAGAAATTGGTGAAGTACTGAAGTACAGAGAGAAAGGAGTTGTGGGGAATGTTTTGATGGTGTTGGATAGGAAAAGAATTGATGTGGACTGGGTGAAGTGAAGAAGGGGAAGGTTTGGGTGTTTGGGTTTTAAAGAAGTTATATGTTTCCCACATGGAAAAGAAAGAAAAGGGTTAAGGGAGGAAGTAGAATAAAATGAGGTGGAGTAGCTTAGGAAATTTAGAAGGATTAAGCAGGTGAACCACTTGAGCTGAAATCCATGTAGTAAGATTAACTAATCGGTTTATACCATGGTTTGGCCAGTGAACCAGATTGTGGTTTGATTAATGGTATGGACTAGGTTTGAATAATGGTCTAGACCAAGGTTTAGATCGCAGCTCAAACCGAAATATTAAACCTCGGTTCAGACCGAATCGAACCAAACTTTTGTGGTTCAGTTTGAAAATTTTGATGGTTTGGTTCAGTTTGAGATTTTCTCAGACCGTTGACTAGCGGTTTGGTCCTTAAATTTGCTCAAACCGAACCATTTACACCCCTACTCACAACACCTACTCCACTAACACTTTTTCCTTAATCCCCGTGTCCAACCCAAAAATCTTAATTCGGATGGGACGGAGGGAATATTTTCTTTTACCAAAGTGTAAAGTGTTATATTTTTCAAATAATATGTTACATTTCATTTAAAAAGTATTACATTTTGTCTAAAAAATTGTTACGTTCACTTATATAATAACTATATCTATCTGTTTTAAAATAATAAGTTACAATGGGTTCAATTTATCATGATATATGTAAAAGTTTTACATTATCTATAGAAATGTGTTACAATTTTGTCTACCAAAGTGTTACATTTACTTGTACAAATAATTACATTCTTGTGTATAAAATATTATTTTCCATATGTTACTTTCAAAAAAAATAAAATTAAAATACTCTAGTTCTTGAGACGGGTTTAAGCTGTTACACGTAATAGTTAGTATTACAGTTGAAAGATGAGTAAAATCAACGATTTTTTTTTGTAAAACATGTGTTACATTTACTTATAAACAATGTTAATTATAAGTAATACATTTGTTATATTTGGTTATAGTAAGTATTACTTTTGACGGATGAAAAAACTAAAAAAAAAAATATCTGATTTTTTAGTAACCGGGTCATGGATCGACCCGTCTTTACTATGAGACGGGTTTAAGCTGTTCTCATAGGAGACCAGCTCTTTTTGGTTTAGATGCACTTAACAGTTGAATATTTTGCAAAAAAATAAAAAAAATGTGTTTAGTTTGTGAATTCAAAAGCCCTTCCCCTGTTTCTTGATTTCTTTCCGTTTATAGGACAAATAAAATTACCTCGAAAAAAAAAAAAAAAAAGTCATCCCACTCAAATCAATATTCCAACTGAGATCATCACGGATTGAGAGAGAGATTAATTTATTTTCATTGACTCATCTTTTTCCTGTTTATTCAATCCATGTATACCGTCAGAGACCGAATCGGAGGAGTATTCAATTCTTATACCCCTCTGTATTTAGGGACAAGATGGGAGGAGTTTCCCTTTTACCACTTTACCCTCCCCCACCATCATCCCTATCCCTACTGTGATTTTTCGTTAGTCCACGCTACGCAACTTGGAGGCACTCTATGCAACTAGGAGAGTTGGAGGGCATTTTAGTGAAAAGAGCTCAATTATTAATTCTGTTATCTGACAAATGCACATTAAAACAAAAAAAAATCATATTGGCAATTTGTCATTAGCCTTTGGACCGTTGGGTAACACAGTAATCACATGCTCAACTAAACTTAAACAAAAACACATGTATTAGTTGAAATAAACTTATATTAATCCAAATGGATAACCTACAAAAAGATATATTAAAATGAATAAACAGTGTGCTCTTAGTTATATTTGGATTTTTTTTGACGAAGGTAATATATAGAATCAATCAGGAAAAAGATATTTTAAGGCGCGGGTTTGGTTCATTTAGATAAATCAGGTGTTAAACACTCACACCGACAATTATATTAGAGAAATATTAGGGTCACAATTACAAAATTTTGCGTGTAATGATTTTATTGATGTTTTAATCAGAATGTAGCGGTTCCATTATTAATGCAACGAATAAATTACCGTCCACTCATTTTTGAGCAAGAATTTGTGACTTTATTTTGTCAATTTGTGGCCCTTGCATCGCTCATTATAAAAACACGCACACTATTGTAGACGCTCGGGAAGCGCCGCTAGTCTAACTGATTCGATTTCCTAAGATGTTTATTTACTTTTAGAGTCACCCACGTTTTTTTAAGGAACAAAGGAAAACCTAAGACTATTAACGAAAACCAAAGATTCGAGATGATGTTCGGGGATCTAACTGAACGGGAAGGTGTTAGGCACCCGACCCGCCCGGCCTTATGGCCGGTCTTGCCAATTAGGTGTGTCCTAGTTCCTTATGTCTTTCCTATACTAACAATTTATAATTAAAGAGATCAGTGATAAAAGGAGGAGTTGAAATTTAGAGAGATACCTGATAGATGTGTTTTTACCCATCCAAATGGCTACTTCTATGACTTATTTGATGCTCAACCTTGGGTCTCTTAATGGGTTTTTAAGTGTTTATGAGTATAGGTAAGGAGAGGAAGAATGTACATATTCTTGGACTTTAAAGTGCGAAAAAGAAAAATAAAGAGATGCGACCATTGTGAAATCAAGACAATTGGATAGTAATCGAAAATAGCTTTCCAAACGATAGTTGTCAAGTCCAAATCGGAGTTCGTATGAAGAAATTATGGTCTCTGAAAGTTTGCATGAGAAAGGTAGCCACCCCCCCCCCCAACCAGATCTGAGCCCATGCATTCTGTAATATATAAGGGCGCAAGCTCCAAGCCAGGGATCTTTATGGAATTTCCAAAATTACAAGGGCTATTAGGAATTTAAGAAATCGAAAGGACTTTGTAGGAAATTATTTTTTGGGACTTTTTTGCTATTTTTGGAGGGATTTTCTGGAATTATAAAAATCCCAGGGACCTTCGGCTGGCAGCTTCTTATTTTCCTTTTTCAACAAGAAATCCTAAGATTTTCTTAATTTTGACACTTCTTTAGCCCTATTATAATTATAACTGTAGACACCCCGCCTTGGACATCTCACCCCGATTGCATACATAATATTTTATTTAACTTATTTTCGTTAATTTCTGTTACTTCAGTTAAGTTCTTAACTGATTCTGTTAGTTTTGGACTAAACTGCATAACATAGTTAACTTTTAGCCTTTTCCCTCGCAGCCAAAGCAGGAAGCGCGCGCCTCCCATTATGGCAGTTACGGATTGCAGCCTTTTTCCTCTATTTTTCTTGATCACAAAAACTCTCTTTTTACCTCCAAGTTCATCCCCCCTAGGTTTGTAACTCACAATCCCATTATTCTAGCCATTTCTTTAAAACTAAATATTTCTTTTATTTATTATTTGATTTTCTCTTTATTATTTGATTTTTTTTATTTTCTTATTGGTTGGAAAAGCTTCTTTCCCTCCTTTCTCCACCTATTTAAACCTCTCATTTTTACCTTAGAAAAGAGACTCCCTCTTGACAATAAAAGGACTTCAACTTTCTCTATACTTACTATACACAAATTCTCCCAACAAGAGTTTTAGCAACAAAACTGTACACAAATTTCTACACAATAATTTCTCTACAACAACTCCATCTCCAAGATAAAGTTTGAAGTTCTTCTTTTTCTAAAGGTACTTTATTCTTCTTCTTCTTCTTCTTCTTCTATTTTATTTGTCTTAGTAATAATGTATGCAATCACCATCAATTGGGATATGACTAAATGACCATTTTACTACATTAAAGTTGGTTAAGGTTATCTCCCTACATTTCAATCTCTAGTTTAATTTACTCTTCTTCTCTTAATGTAATCTTTAGCATAAATCAATAAAATACTCTCTTATTTCCCTTTGCAATTCCCCTTTTCTTTACATTATAATTGTTAGCACTATTAATAAATTGAAGGACTTTTACATTAGAACACCAACAGTAGCAAGACCCACGTAAGAGGGGCGGAGAGGGCGTTTAAGTACTTCCCACTCCGTCACCTAACTCCCGAACCCTTATCTTCCCGAATATCTGGTTTTGTACATAAATTAGGCTATTTCTAGGTTTTTTTTTATATTCTTTTAAAAACATAGGTGGCGACTCTACAATCTAAAATCAAATAGACATCCTAGGATAATCCACCGCTCTAGCCAAGTAGTGGGGTTCTCCCGGGGTATCTACAATAACACTCTATCCAACTTTTTTATTATTCATGATTTATTGAATGATTAAAGATTGTAACAAGGATTTCATAAATTCAATTCTGGTTTTGATTTTTTGTATTATTTTTCTTATTCTTTATTCCATAAGTATGAGTAGCTAAATAGTTAGATTCATGGATTGGTAGTAACAATATATGTTTTTTATTTTTTAATTCATAATTCAATATTATTCTAGAGTGGTGAAATAATATTAATTCATTTTAGGGTTTCAGATTTATGTTAAGATACTTTTGGCCCTAAAATTTTCGAGTATCAATTGGGCCCTTAATGTGGGTGATTGATACGTCGACCATTGTTTTACCACCAAGATCCAATTGAGGACTTAACTGAAGTAAGCGGATCTAGATTCACATATTCTCATGATCTTCATGTATTCTCTGCTTGTTATATGTACGTAACTGGAACTATAATAAAAGGAGAATATATGGGTTGCAAATCGCCACCAAACGTCCCAACTCGTAATATGGTGAATGAACCCTAGAATGAGATTGATGACTTCACTAATAAAATAGCATAAAGTGAATGTATTGTGAAACTTATTCCGTGAATCTCGTTTTCAAATCTTGAATTCAATCCATGCTTTAATATGTGATCTTTAATTATTAGTTTAATTCATTTTTATAATTAGGTTAGTTAATTAAATCAAAAACAAAACACCTTTATATTTACTTTTCTGTTTTGGTTACAGTCTTGTTTTCCCGTCAAGTCCTTGTAAATTCGACACTTGCTTGTGCATACCTCAATATGCTCCTCTCCCATATTCTTGTAATCAAGGATGAGGGAACTATTAACCATCAGGCTTTGGCTTGGTGGCCAGAGCTCATGGCTTCCAACTTGGAGGTCATGGGTTCGATCCCCCCTTCCCCCAGAAGTTAGAGAGAAGATTTTTCTCTCCTTAGGATTTGTCTCCTAGGCGCTTCTGCTGATGATTATGTATTGGGTTCAATTATGAATTAAATTTGATTTTTTTTTTAAAAAAAAAAAAAAAAGGATGAGGGAACTATTCAAACATGAACTTGAATAATCAAGAGCCTCTTTATTATGATTCACCACAAGCACAACATGATAAACAATTGCAGGAGGAGTCTTTGGAAATGATGGGTGAAGATCAACGACTAGAGGGGATTGAGGAAATATCTAGCACGATAAACGCACATGCGAGCAAAATATTAGAGGCCTTAAGGAATCATATGCCAGACACAAATCCTAGTTAGCATGAACGTTTGGGATCAGACACCATGCTTTGGGATGAAAATTCCTTAAAAAAGTTTGCGGCGATGATGAGTGTTTGGGGGTAAAAAAGCTAAACTGTTCTTCAACATGTTGGGCTACTCAGTTTGTCTCACTCAACTTATACCTTGAACTTACAAGTTGCTGGTATGTACGACTTACAGTTATCTTTTAATAATGTCTTATTTGGATAATGTTTTATCTCCTAATTTTCAGGAACACAAGCCGAATTATGGAATATGATCCATAAACAACATGTGACTAAATCAAGACTCAAAGACTAAGTCAAACTCATCTCCTATCAACAGCAAAGGGATAAGAGACTAACTAACTGGCCGAGAATTATTGGAGCAACCTTCAATCCATCAGCTATTGTGTAGTATAAATAGAAATGATAAACACTTGTAACAACACACATTCCCACTGCACTGAAATTTTCACACATTCTTTGTATTCTCTCGATCTCAAAATCAATACTAACAAAGTTTTCTTCCCCGAGGTTTTGTGCCGGCGAACAAGTTGTTCAAGGGCTTTCCTCGTTAAACTTTTGTGTTCATTTCATTCTCTAGTTTCTTTATAATTACATTCCATTGTGCCCAATAATCTTACTTAAAGTTGAATTGAGAAATTTGACCAAAACAATTTGGCGCCGTCCGTGGGAATTTTGGTCTTATAATTGTTAAAGGAATTTGAGATGTCGACAGCAATGTCTTCAACCATGACTTCAGTCGGTATGAGTTCGACAGTGGGGACAAACCCAGTTTCATCAACGGTGGTATCTTCAACTCAGCACATTGGCGGTGTATCACAACCAATTCAGATCCAGGATGGAGTTCCTGTTACTACGACCCAGGAAGTCACAATTGACATAGCCTCCAACCTGACCTCTATGATGAGCGAAGTCAGGAACCAGATCCAAGTTCAGAACGATACCTCCACCATGCTGATGAATCAAGTTGCCAGGTTGCAAAATGAAGTAACTTCTCTTCAGGGAGGAACGCCAATGGTGCAACAGACCAGCTTCCCTAGTATATTTCAATCTGTTGCTCCAGATGCACCTTCCAACCTGTACTCTCCTTATCAACCTCGAAGGCTTACTTTTGAGGGAGACACTGCTGGACCATCTGGATTTGGTGGATTCACACCGGTAGCCAGCCTGACCAATAGTACCGTTGTTAATCCTGAAGCTATCGCTCCAACTTCGACAACATTGTTGGCCCCTTCAACAGCGGCAGCGGGCGGTTTTAATCCTCAACCTGATTTCAATCATTTAAATAATTATCAATTTGCTGTTGCTAATAATGATGTAGGTAGCTTGCTTAGCCGTCAAATGCAGGAGCTGAAAGAATTAGTCATGAGTGTACCAGGGATGACCATGCCACACAACCAGGCATCTCCAACATGCTACAATGAATCTCGCTTTGTTCCAGCCATAGCCAACGTGGTCATACCAAAGAAGTTCAGTCCGCCTCACATGAAGCAATACGACGGAACGACGGATCCAGCTGAACATGTTGCATTATATCAAGAGAAGATGGATGTTGTCCATATTCCACCCCAATACAAGGAAAGCTTGCTTTTGCAGGGGTTTTGGCTCGACTCTCACAGGGGCAGCTCTGAGATGGCTTATTAGCCAACCATTGGGTTCCATTGGATCATATGCTCAACTTATTAACCTGTTTACTAATCAGTTTTCATGCAACAGGGTGTTTGAAAAGCTGACAAGTGATCTTTACAGGGTGGTCCAACAACCTGATGAGCTACTAAAGGACTACTTGAGCAGATTCAACAAGGAGGCAGTGAACATATCCAACCTGGACACTGTAACTGCAATTGAAGCCTTCAGGATGGGACTCAAGAAAGACTCTCCATATTATGATGACTTAGTAATGACACCATGCAGAAGGCTGGATGAGATCAGAACCAGAGCTTCTAAATTTATCAGGCTAGAAGAAGACAAGTTGCTTCAGGACAAAACAACCAAGAAGAATGCAACTCCAGAACATTCTAATGGCAGAACTGATTCATCTCATTCTGGTGGCAAGATGGAAACATCCCACGCCAGATCCAATAGGGGCAAACCCTACTCTAAACCTGACTCTTGTAGAATTCATGTTGTTGATGATAATGATGAGGATGATGATTCTTCCTATCCTAGAATTGATGACTATTGTTTTTCCGTTGATATTGCAGGATTAATCAATGCCTTGGACAACTTGGGGAAAAAAGTCAGGTGGCCCAAGAAAGCAGACAAGCCTTCGATTTGGAAAGACAAGTCCAAGTGGTGCGCCTATCATGAAGATTTTGGGCACACTACGGAAAATTGTATTGTACTCAGGAAGGAGATCAGCCACTTGTTGTCTAAAGGTCTCCTCAAAGAATTACTTGGTAGAAGGCGTGGACGTACTGAAGATCGTGCAGGCGACCAGGAGAAACAACTTGAGAATCTTCCACCTCATCCATCTCCAACCAGAGTGGTCAACATGATCAGTGGAGGCTCAAATATCTGTGGTACAACCTATTCAGCAGCCAAGCGTCGCGCTGCAGAGGCAAAGGAGGTCATGGCCTATTTACCCTCAAGATCGGTCGGAAAGGATAAGGGACAGGAAATCTCTTTCGATGAAGATGACAGGGTCACCATCCAGGATCCACATCATGATGCTTTGGTTGTAAGCTTACAAGTTGCAAACTGTCTGGTGAGGCGCATCTTGATCGATAATGGAAGTTCAGTTAACATTGTAACAACAGATGGCTTGAAAGGAATGGGGATCCCACTTGAGAATGTAACTAAGAGTTCGTCTGTCTTGGTTGGATTCAGTGGGGAGACGAAACAGACCTTTGGAGAAATCACTTTTCCAGTATATGTTGAAGGGATTAACTCCATGGAAAAGTTCTGCGCGATAGAATGTCAGTCATCTTACAATATCATCCTGGGCAGACCCTGGATCCACAATGTGAAAGCTGTACCTTCAACTTACCATCAGTGCCTCAAGTTGCCAACACCTTGGGGAGTAGTCAAGGTGCCAGGTGATCAGCAAACTGCTAAAGAATGTTATAAGGTGTCCATAAAGGCAGCGAGCAGTCCAAGGCAAGCGTAGCAATTACAGAGAAAGGCACGGGATGTACTTGAAACTGCGAAATTTGATATTAAGGAGGTGAAACTTGATCCTTCTAATCCCGATGTCAAAGTTCTTATAGGTGCAGACTTACCTCCTGATATAGAAGGAAAGGTCATTGAGTTTCTGAGGAGCAGGATGAAGTGCTTTGCTTGGAAGCATGAAGATATGACTGGAATCAGCAAAGATGTGATCACCCACAAATTGAACATTGACCCAAATGCCAAGCCTGTTCACCAGAAAAGGAGGAAATTTGGTCATGAACGTAATCAAATTATCAGGGAAGAAGTAGAGAGGTTGCTAAAGTCCAAGATGATCAGAGAGGTTGACTATCCTAAGTGGTTGGCCAACGTGGTGGTTGTAGAAAAGAAGAATGGGAAGTGGCGAGTCTGTGTGGACTTTACAGACTTAAATAAAGCGTGCCCCAAAGACCCGTTTCCCTTGCCTCACATTGATGCCCTAGTTGATGCAACAGCTGGCCATGAGGTCTTGGCATTTATGGATGCTTATTCAGGATTTCAACAGATTCAAATGGAGCCTTCAGACCAGGAAGATACGGCGTTCATCACTCCAGATGGTGTATATTGCTTTATTGTCATGCCTTTTGGATTAAGGAATGCAGGGGCAACCTACCAGAGACTAGTCAACATGATGTTTATGAACCAGCTTGGAAAGACTATGGAAGTATACATTGACGACATGCTGGTGAAGTTTAAGTGTATTGAGGACCATGCTCGAGATCTAAAGGAAGCTTTTGACATCCTGGAGGCATTCAACATGAACCTGAACTCATCAAAATGTAACTTTGGTGTTAAGGCTGGAAAATTCCTTGGCTACATGGTAACCAAGAGGGGCATTGAAGCAAGTCCAGAACAGATAAAAGCCATTATCAACCTGAAGTCTCCAAAGAATATTAAGGAAGTGCAAAGGCTCACAGGCAAGGTGGCAGCCCTAACCAGGTTCATCTCCAAATCATCTGACAGGTGCAGGTTGTTCTATGATGTGTTGAGAAAACACAAGTTGTTCCAGTGGACAGAAGAGAACGAAGCAGCCTTCAACCAGCTTAAAGACTATTTGGCAACGCCACCTCTACTTTCCAAACCTGAAACTGGTGAAGCTTTGTATCTGTACCTCGCAGTATCAGAAAATGCAGTCAGCGTGGTCTTAGAAAGAGAACAAGATGGTAGTCAACTTCCTGTTTATTATGTAAGTAAGTCTCTTTTAGATGCGGAAACCAGGTACTCCCATCTTGAGAAACTTGTTCTTGCTTTAATAACTGCTTCTATTAAGTTGCGCCATTATTTTGAAGTTCATCCTATTATTGTGAGAACTAACTATCCTATCAGGAACGTAATAAGAAAACCTGAGATGTCAGGTAGGATGGCAAAATGGTCTATGCAACTTAGTACATATGATATTCAGTATGAAGCAAGGACTGCGATCAAGTCACAAGCCCTAGCTGACTTTGTGGCAGATTTCAGTCCCGACCTCCAACCTGAAGTTGAACTCGAAGTCCAACAACTTGAAGGTTCAGACTCTCCCAGATTTTGGACGCTTTATACAGAAGGAGCATCAAATACTAGGGGCATAGGTTTGGGCATAGTCTTGAGATCCCCCCAAGGAGAACTGATTCCACAGGCTGTGGCTTATGAATTCCAAGCTACAAATAATGAGGCTGAATATGAAGCCCTGTAGACACCCCGCCTTGGACCTCTCATGTCCCGATTGCATACACATTCTTTGTCTTCCTCTTTTCTGTTAAGTTTTGTTACTTTTTGTTAACTTTCGTTACTTTTCGTTAAGTTCCTGACTTACTCCGTTAGTCTTGGATTTGACTAAGTGGCAAAGTCAACCTTGAGTCTTTGTTTCATTTATTTTCGTTGACTTTCGTGATGTTCATTAAGTTTTTGAACTAATTCCGTTAGTTTTGGGGCTTAACTGCATAACGGGGTTAACCTTTGGGCTGAAATATGAATTTCCTGAAGCTGGGATGCGCACGCCTTTTCCCTCCTTTGTGGGAGGCGTGCTCCTCCAATAGGGGGGGTGGGAAGCGCGCGCTTCCCGCTTCCAGAATCTCAGATTTTGCCAAATTTCCCTCATTTTCTGATTTGTAACCCCCAAGAGCATTATGCCTTGGCTTGATCCGGGGAATGGCCATCTTTGTGACCACAAACACTTCTCCAACACCTACATAAACCTCTTCATTTCATCATGAAAGGAGAGGATGACTTCTTAACACAAAAATACTTCAAAACACACAAGTCTATTTTTCAAGAAGTGGTCAACACAAAGATTTGGTTCTTATCCATTCAAGCATAAGGTACAAGGTTTATTCTCTTCTTCTAAATTCTAAGTCTTATTTCCTTTCTTCATCTTCTCATATCTTCTAAGTGAGTATGCAATCTCCATAAAAAGGGATACAACCAAAAGGCCACTTCACTATTGAAGTTTGGCCAAGGTTACATCCCAACACTCCAAACTACATTTTAATTCACCATTTTCATCTCTTCATGTAATTGTCTAGCATAATTATTACATGTAATATTTAGCATTAAATCAATAAAATCATTCTTTTCCCCTCTTCTTTTCATTATAATTGTTAGCACATTTCTATTTAATTAATTGAAGGACATGTAAATATTAGAACACCAAAAGTAGCAAGACCGGCTTAAGCCGGGCGAAGTGGGTGTTTAAGTACTTCCCACTCCCTCACCTAACCCCCGAACCCTTCTTCCTTGAATCTCTAGTTTCGTAATCATTAAAAAGGCTCTTTTCTAAGGTTTTCTCGTGTTCCTCTAAAACGTGGGTGGCGACTCTTAAAATCAAGTAGACATCTTAGGATAATTCACCGCCCTAGCCAAGCGGGGGTTTCCCGGGGTATCTACAGTGGCGACTCCGCTGGGGACATTAGAGGGTTAAACTTGCGTTTTCATTTTTTTTGGTGTTCTAATTTCTGTTTTCTAGGCATTCTGGTAAAAAGGGTAGGAAGCGCGCGCCTCCGGCCTTCTTGGCCTAACGCGCGCGCGTCCGACCCTTATTATCAGAATCGCCCGCCTTCCTTCTTGTCCTTCAATTTCATATTTCTGTGCTAACAAGTTTCCGCAGGGGAAAGTTACATAATTTGGAACCAGGGCAATCCCCTGAGTCCGCAGTTTCTTCTAACATTCTGACAGGTACCCCAGATGCGCGCGCCTCCCATATTCATTGCGCAATGCGCGCGCTTCCCACATCACTTCCTTGAGGCGCGTGCTTCTGGGCAATTTTCCAGAAACAGAACAGTGCACAGAAAGCAGAACAGAGCAGAATGACAGTGTGTGGGCACCGGGCCTGCATACAATTTCTTTTACTTTCTGTTTATTTTTATCGGTCACACGGGTGATTCGGGAGTTGTAAATACGTGCTTATTTGTTTCCTTTTTTTCTTTCTTTGAAAAAAAAAATATTTTGTCACTTGTTAGACCTCACACTTCATGCACATATTCTTATCAATTGCTCACTATCGAGTCGCACAAGTCCAGCCCCAAACCCGTCGAGGCCCGTCCTAGAAAGTTTCAAGCTCCACCCGACCTTGACTCTTTCGAAGCGGTCAACCTCAGCCCGTGGCGTAGTTCAAGACTACATGCCGGGGGTGACCTTTAAGCCTCTCTTTAGCCGAGCACAAGCCACACAATTCTAGTCTAGGGTCTAACACTCCGTGACTCAAGTCGGTTTTTCATGTATCGAGATTTCCCTAAACTAATGTCTTCAAATCATACATGCCAACTTGTTGCAATGGACGAAATAAAACCCCGTCCCCAAAAGTGGGCATTTTGGATGAAAATAAAAATCCGTCCCCGCATGTATGATTTACTACATTAATTTAGTTTAATCCCGTCACATGTAGGTATCACAAGCGTGGTGGAATCTGATGAGTATATGGGACCGCGAGAAGGTCTATATACTAGTGTGACGATTCCACTATTTTTCTAGAAACCCCAAAAAGGACTCCGTCCTTCCGACTTTGTAAAAAAAAAAAAAGAAAAAAAATAGTCATTTTTCTCTATGTGGTTGAGTCTTTTTCCTTGTTTATGGGTTTAATCATATTACTCAAAAGGTGTTTCTGGGGCCAACCTAAGATCAACCGTGTTCTTCCAATAGGTCCAATGGCTTCCAACAGCAACAACAACAACGGTAGAAATGATTTCGTGTCCAACGAAGGGTTACTCAACATAATGAAATCAATGGAGGAACAAATGGATAGGATTGTCGAGGATGCCTGCCGTAAAGACAATTTGTGGCAAGCCCGTTTCGATATCGACAAGAGGATTCACAAAGAAGAGGTTTCCGAACTCAAGGCCCGTCTTGATTATGAAAGAAGAATTCACGAGGAAGAGGTTTCCGAACTCAAAGCCCGTTTTCAAGAGCTCACCGACGGCAAAGCAAAGTTCAATGGTAAAGCACGCTCAAGTGGCCCGACCCTCAAAAGCTACAAAGGTACCACCAACAACCGAGTTTTCACTCCTTTCCTAGGAGTAACCCAAGCCGAGGCATTTGAAACTTTGGTGGCAAGTGGGAAGGTCAAACCTTTGGAAGGGTACAAGCCGAAGGCGATACTGAAGAATCATGCACATAGTGAATGGTGCGGCTACCACAAGCATAGTGGCCATACTACCGAAGGGTGCTTCCTTCTCCGAAACATCATCCAAGATTTGATCGACAACGGCTAATTTACTGTGGGTGAAAAGCAACCGCTAGAGAATGGCAACATGCAAGAACCCATCAAGGAAAAAGCTTGGTTTTGAAATGGGCCTTCAACAAGAGATCATGCCGCAAGGAGACTACAACGGCAAAGACGACGACAGCAATATCCGTTTCTCTTTATCTACCTAGTAGTAGGAATAAAAAAAAAAGAGTGAGAGTCCTCTTTTGTGTGCATTAATTTTTCTTCCTTCTCATGTCAATGTTTGAGTCGATCTTATCAAATAAAAGTCATTCTTGTCCTCATACACAATTCCAAGTTTTTCAATTTAATTCTTGGCAAAATGATGAAAAGATGTCTAAACAAGTTTTAGAACGAAGGCCATCGCTTGAACGCCTAGGGGCTAAACATCGTGACGAAGGCAACGACATCAACAACAACGGCGAATCCAAGACATCAAGCATGGAGAAAAATCAAGCAAAGTTTTCAAAGGGGGATCAAAAAAAAAAAAAAAAAAGAGCTCGCTAGGTTGAAATCATCAAATCAACCTAGGCAAAAGTTAGAGCACAAAAAAATCCCTGTCAATCAAAGAAGATCAACATCATCATCCACCAATAAAGGACGAAGCTACGAAGCAACAATTCCATCACGAAGAATGGAGAATCCACAAGAACTACGGTGACCTGAGCCTCTACACTGGAGGAACGTAGGCAACCTGCGGGTCCGGTCTCATGCAAGAAAGAAGATATGTTTAGCCCTAGCATGTTATGGTGATCGGCCTTCATCTCGAACTTGTCAAGACATCTTTGTACGATTCATTTGCCAATGAATTAATCACCAAAAAGATTGAACAACTTTCTTAGATTTGGAATCATTTCGCGTTCCTTGTCGAGTCTAGGGACCTCTATTCTTTATGCATACTCCCAATTTCTTGCAATCAAATTGGGGCTTTTCTTCTCTTCTCTCTTAATGACTTACTTGCCTTCATGAGTCATTCAAAAAAACGGTCAAATACATGAAGTCAATACTAGGGACACTTCCCTAATCAAGTCAATGTCACTCACCTTTAGTGACAAGAGGTCTCCACCGCAAAATCACATGTCTTATCTCCTCAGCTAGAGTCAATGCACACTCCCTCATTAATCGAGTCAAAATGAAGACGCAAAAGAGATGCCCGCTAGATTGGAAACCCGAAAGGGCGGTCTAGGCAAAAAACAGGGTGCATCATAAAAAAAATGAGAGAGTGAGAGAGAGAAGGGAAAGAGAAATGGAGATCTCCGGCCTCTAAAGAAGACAACTGCACGAGCTCTACATTGGATCTCCTCAGCAAGTCAATTCCCCACCGAGTCAACTTTGGGATTGCAAAAGGCTCGACAAGATATGGCACCATCAAAGGTTGTTTTGGGTTATTGGCATCATTCTCTAGCAGTGTGCATTTTTGGGTTCATGAAAAGAAGGCCCGTGGTAGCCAAGACCCATCCGAGAACGAGACCATCATAAAAGGGCACGAGGTTGCACAAATAATCCCTAGCTTGTCAATTGGCTTGGGCAACAAATAGCAACAACATGTGTCTCAGTTTTCAAAGATTCTTCAAGTCTTTGCTTTTAAAGTACGCCAAAAGGCTCCCGAGAAATGGAGTAGCTCTTGCCATGTCCTTTCATGTTTGTTCCCTCGCACGAGGATGAGTCACTCATGCTTTTCTCAACAAATGGTGACGCCCTAGGGGCTATGTGACTCAAGGACAAGGAATTTTTTTGCTTCACTTGACAATCAATACGCCCTAGAGGCTATGTTCGAGAAAGATGTGTGAGACTATCCTCAAAGTCTCCCAAAAAGGGATGTCAAAAAGCCCTCTTGTCGCGTGTGCCCGTGCTCATTCCCCCAATCAAGGATGGACCTTTCTCGCAATCAATGATGGTACTCTAAGGGCTACGGTCAAATCTTAAAGGCTCCCTCGGCAAAGATCAATTAACTCCCCAGCAGTATCCCCAGCCGAGTCATGTGCAACATTGGAAGCTTCCTCAATTCGGCACCGAAGGTCTCAAGGGACTTCGCAATCTACAATCTTTTGGGCTATGGCATTACAGTAATCCGAGCAAAGGGCAATATTGGGGCTTCGCGACCGACAGTCTTTTGGGCAACAATACTCGAGCAACGCAATTTGGGAGTAGTCTCCATGAAAGGGATCAAGCTTCAAAGGGTCTCTCAACACTTTAAGTCAAAGGCCTCTTGGTTTTAAATGAAGACTCCGATGTTATGAATGAAGTTGATGATTTTTTTTAGAGCTCACAGCGAGATTTTGAAGGAAGTCTTAGAGAAAAGGAAAAAGATTCAATATGCTAAACTCTAATCAAAATAAGGTTATAGCGGGAAATGCCATAGCCAATCCCAATGTTTCTGCAATTCAGCACACCCTTCTCCAAGATCAAAAGCACAAGGTGCAGCTCAGATAAAGTTGGGCCACAACACTAGTTGCATCCGAAGATCCGTCATTAGTTCAAGTCAAGAAGAGTCAAGCAAGCATACTCATTTGGGACTTTATCACACCAAGACCTTATCCTCCGCGACTTCGACGGCACCGCAAGACATTACTGCATCTTTTGACATAAGCCCTCAGCCATTTGGGTATCGACCACAATGAGGCCATTCATCTCCCCAGTAAGAGCAAGAAGGAGATCTCTATCAAAAATTCTACCAAACGGTACATCCGCTCTCAATGCCGAACCGATCACAAGATAATTTGGGGCTTTACATCGAAAGGTCTTCACACTCCACCGTCTTGAAGCTCGCAAAGAAGAAGTCCATGACATTTGGGGCTTTGCAATCTCTCGAGGCTTGGTATCAATAATCTACTCTTGGGATTTGCTCACGCCAACAACAAAAGGCGGTTTATTTGAATGGGCCAAGAATTGATTTATCTTGGGGCTATGCAAGCCACTCAAATTTTGGCATCAAAGGCATTCTAGGAGCTTTAAAATCAGTAACCCCTTATCTCGGCATCAAATTCCTTTTGGAGCCCCATAATCGACAAATCTCTTGGGGCTAGACATCAATTTCGTTGGACACCACAGCAACAACGACAGAATTCAACAAGGCAATCCGGACTTCGATTGAATACGACTTGATCTTGGTTTGGCTTCACAAGCACACAATGGTTAAAATGGTTCACACACGAACTAAAAAAAAAAAAAAAACTTTTCCTCACATGTGCATATTCTTTCCCTTCTAATCTAAAAAAAAAAAAAATAATAAAAAAAATAAAAATAAAAAATTTCTCCTTCTATGTGCAAAAGTATGTGCTTTACTTTGCCTTGCTCCATAGCTTCTTCCCCAGAGTTCTCCATCATCCTTGAACTACGCTGGTCTGATTCCCTTCAAGGGATACGTAGGCAGCCTTTGGCACGACCAACCCATCATCCAGAGTACCATCTCGCCAACCCATCATCAAGAGCGTTCTCTCATCAACATCCAAAGAATGGACATTCTCCATCAAAGCATCTTCCGCGGACATCAGAAATCCATCTCCACTCAAGCGGCAATGGTAAGTGAAGGTATGAATACATCCAATACTTTCCTCAAAATCACACCGCACACAAGATCACTCTCTACATTCTTACTTCTCTCTCATTGCAAGGGTGTTCCAAAATCCCATCACACCACGAACACAATTTCTCTCTCTTCATTTCACACTTCATGCATCTTCTTGCAAGAACACATATACCTGTCAAGTACACACATAACAGGTACCACCACGAAGTCAACAGCATCCGCTACTCAAGGCACTTCATCCCCACCAGAAAGTGGTCAACTGTGCCCACACCCCACAAAGTCAACAACATAAGCAGATGCAGCTCCAAGTCAGCAACTCGGTCCATATCGAGACAAGCTCCCATGAGCTCCAAGTCGGCAACTCGGTCCATATCGAGACAAGCTCCCATGAGCTCCAAGTCGGCAACTCGGTCCATATCGAGACAAGCTCCCATGAGCTCCAAGTCGGCAACTCGGTGCATATCGAGACAAGCTCTCATGAGCTCCAAGTCGGCAACTCGGTCCATATCGAGACAAGCTCCCATGATCTTCAATTCGGCAACTCGGTCCATATCGAGACAAGCTCCCATGAGCTCCAAGTCGGCAACTCGTTCCATATCGAGACAAGCTCCCATGAGCTCCAAGTCGGCAACTCGGTCCATATCGAGACAAGCTCCCATGAGCCCCAACTCCACAACTCGGTCCATATCAAGACAAGCTCCCATGAGCTCCAATACAACACTCCAGCAAAAGTCGCTCATGCAAGGAGCGCACCTTTATTTATCGCAATATCAAATTCCTACTTTTATCGAGTCTTTGTTTTCTTTTCTTCCTTTTTTCTTTGTCGATGTCCTCTGCGGGTGTTTTTTACATTCGTCGACGCGTTTTGCTTTGCAATCCACGTCGCCGAGGGGCTCTGTAGACACCCCGCCTTGGACCTCTCATGTCCCGATTGTATACACATTCTTTGTCTTCCTCTTTTCTGTTAAGTTTTGTTACTTTTCGTTAACTTTCGTTACTTTTCGTTAAGTTCCTGACTTACTCCGTTAGTCTTGGATTTGACTAAGTGGCAAAGTCAACCTTGAGTCTTTGTTTCATTTATTTTCGTTGACTTTCGTGATGTTTGTTAAGTTTTTGGACTAATTCCGTTAGTTTTGGGGCTTAACTGCATAACGGGGTTAACTTTTGTGCTGAAATATGAATTTCCTGAAGCTGGGATGCGCACGCCTTTGCCCTCCTTTGTGGGAGGCATGATCCTACCATAGGGGGGGTGGGAAGCGCGCGCTTCCCGCTTCCAGAATCTCAGATTTTGCCAAATTTCCCTCCTTTTCTGATTTGTAACCCCCAAGACCATTATGCCTTGGCTTGATCCGGGGAATGGCCATCTTTGTGACCACAAACACTTCTCCAACACCTATATAAACCTCTTCATTCCATAATGAAAGGAGAGGATGATTTCTTAACACAAAAATACTTCAAAACACACAAGTCTATTTTTCAAGAAGTGGTCAACACAAAGATTTGGTTCTTATCCATTCAAGCATAAGGTACAAGGTTTATTCTCTTCTTCTAAATTCTAAGTCTTATTTCCTTTCTTCATCTTCTCATCTCTTCTAAGTGAGTATGCAATCTCCATAAAAAGGGATACAACCAAAAGGCCACTTCACTATTTAAGTTTGGCCAAGGTTACATCCCAACATTCCGAACTACATTTTAATTCACCATTTTCATCTCTTCATGTAATTGTCTAGCATAATTATTACATGTAATATTTAGCATTAAATCAATAAAATCATTCTTTTCCCCTCTTCTTTTCATTATAATTGTTAGCACATTTCTATTTAATTAATTGAAGGACATGTAAATATTAGAACACCAAAAGTAGCAAGACCGGCTTAAGCCGGGCGAAGTGGGTGTTTAAGTACTTCCCACTCCGTCACCTAACCCCCGAACCCTTCTTCCTTGAATCTCTAGTTTCGTAATCATTAAAAAGGTTCTTTTCTAAGGTTTTCTCGCGTTCCTCTAAAACGTGGGTGGCGACCCTTAAAATCAAGTAATTCACCGCCCTAGCCAAGCGGGGGTTTCCCGGGGTATCTACAAGCCCTCATCATGGGTTTGGTTACTGCTTTAAGTTTAAATGTTAAATATCTCAATGTTTTCAGTGATTCCTTGTTGTTGGTTAACCATTTCAATGGGTCTTATACAGCGAAACATAGCAGGATGTTGAGTTATCTGCAACATGTCAAATCCTTAGCTGGACAATTTGAAGATCTTACTTTCCAACAAATCCCAAGGGATGAGAATGCTGAAGCTGACGCATTAGCCAACCTTGGATCAAGTTGCAGGAGCATGTTGAACAATTCCATACCTATAATCCACATCCTGCATCCTGCAATAGACCATCCTGAAACAAACCAAGTTGATGATCAACCAGACACATCAAATAACTCCTCAAAGGAAGAGACATCTTGGACACTGCCCATAATAACATTTCTGTAGGAGGGAACAGTGCCACAAGGTGTCAAAAATACTAAAGCTTTCAGGATGAAGGTATCAAGATTTGTATTAATTGATAATGTACTATTTTGTAAGTCTTTCACAGGTTTGTACATGAGATGCTTGGATCCACAACAAGCTGAACAAGTTTTGAGAGAGCTACATGAAGGTGAATGTGGCAATCATTCTGGGGGCAAGTCACTGTCCTCTAAGGCATTAAGAATAGGATACTATTGGCCAACTATGCATCAGGATGCGTTCAGTTATGTTCAAAAATGTGATTCTTGCCAGAGACACAGCAACATCCTGCACCAACCTGCCGAACCTCTCCACCCTATTTTATCACCTTGGCCCTTCATGCAGTGGGGAATGGACATTGTAGGAAAATTTCCTAAAGCACCTGGGGGCAAAGTGTTCATGTTAGCCATGACTGATTACTTCTCAAAATGGATAGAGGCCGAAGCTTTTGTGCAAGTTAGAGATAAAGAAGTGATTTCATTCCTAAAAAGGAACATCATCAGCAGGTTTGGAGTCCCTTCAGAACTTATTTGTGACAATGGTTCCCAGTTTATCAGCAAGAAGACTCAAGATTTCTGTACAAGATGGGGAATCAAGTTGATTACTTCTACACCGGTACATCCTCAAGCGAATGGTCAAGCAGAATCAAGCAACAAGTTGATTGTGAACAACCTGAAGAAACGTCTGGATCAAAAGAAAGGAAGATGGGCTGAAGAATTGCCACTAGTGTTATGGGCAGATAGGACAACTCCTAAAAATGCAACAGGCCAAACTCCTTTCTCCCTAGTTTATGGAACTGAAGCCGTGATTCCAATAGAATTTTCCATCCCAACAGCTAGATATGGCTTAATAACTCCAGAAGACAACCAAATTGTACTTGCTGAAGATCTTGATACTATTGATGAACTAAGAGATTTGGCCAAGATCAGGATGGCAGCCTATCAATAGAGAATTGCCAAGTCTTACAACAAAAATGTGCGCATCAGGAGATTTCGAATTGGAGACATGGTACTCAGAAAGGTCTTTCAGAACACAAGGGAGCTGAACGCAGGCAAACTTGCAGCCAAGTGGGAAGGTCCCTACCTTGTTGATACAGAATCTGGTAAAAGGGCATATTGGCTCTCCACCTTGGATGGGGTTAGAATACCAAGAAGTTGGAACGCAATCCATCTTAAAGCATATTATATGTAAGTTGTAGCTTGTCCATTCCATTCCAAGAATCAGGTATGGTTTAATTAAGCTTTATTTCAATATTGTTATTTTCAATTTATTTATTTTTTGAACACTTACTGACTTAAGCATCGGAGGGGTGTTAGCTAAGCTAACACCCACCCCTAACATGTGTTTGTTTTGCAAGGCTACTCAAAATTCCAACTTAGATCAACATGATCAACATGTTCGAACAATTTGCTAAGATTATCAACTTGAGTGGTTCAAGATGAAGGTTGTCAACTTGTTCACAAAATACTGGATGAAAGTTTGAACTGTTCAAATAAGTAAGTAAGTACTTTGACGAATCTTATGCATTTTTTCTTAGAAGTTTGCACTCAGGTTGTAAAGGTTTTCGCCTTTCAAAGGTTTAAATATTTTACATCTTTCATAAGTTTAAGGTTCATACACCTTCGCCCGTGCGCACGTTTTTCACGTTTGTTTAAGTTGTAAGGTGGCCAGTGTAATTTATTACATATTGATTACTATCTTGCACTCAAACAACTTGTGAACTCAAGTAATTAACAATTGGTTGTAACATTAACGTGTTACCAAAGGCAAAAGTTTAAAGGATTAAAACATCTTTTCATTCATAACTAATAGCATAAACCTGTCATATTTTTCCTTCTTAAAGGCCAACTTGAACAATTTGCATCTCTATTTCTACCTTACCTATCTTATCAAAGTCAACCGTTTTTACAACCAAGATAATCAAAGAAAGCTCAAACAAACCAAGCTATTCTTAACATCCAAAAAGTCAAACTCATGCTAGCAGCATGACATCAGTTGACTACAACAAAAACATGAAACTTGTCCAAAAAACCAAATTACATCCTAGATTATCTTAATTGTTTACGAGGACATCCCCCCCCTCATTGATAAAACCTAAAAACATAAAAAGAAAATTGTTCTTGACATCATTCCCTGCAGGGCAAAACAAGAAAAAAGAAGTTACCTTTCAGGTGGCATCTCCAACCTTCCCCTCCTGGTTGTCATCAACTTGTTCCACCTTGTCGGCAATGGGCATTTTGGAAGTAACTTCTTCACCATCAATTGCTTCCCCAGTAATTTTCTTCAAATTGTCATACTCCTCCTCCAAATTCCACTCAGAATACTTACCAGCTTGGTGCTCTTTGATCATTTGTATCCTCATTTCAAACAAAGACTTAGCAGCATCATTCATGCATTGATTATGCAGAACCTCCATCTCCTTGCCGTGATCTTGATTCACCTTCACTAGCCTCATTGTCATATCTCTAACTTCTTTATCTTTCTTATCTAACTCTTTTTCAGCAGCCTTGGCCCTTTCCTCGGCTTCATACATCTTCTTGAAAGAAGCCTCTGCTTTCTCTTTCCAAACTTGAACTTCATTGACCAAGAATCAAACAGCCTTCACAACCTGTATACAGAATCGACTTAGAATCAAACTTGAACAGAAATCTAGCTAAGATATTGCCAGTTGATAGTTACCTTCTTCTCATACTTTCTTTCAACATGAATAGCAGTCTCTACATCCACAATCTCTTTGGCCTTCCTCTTCTTATTCACCTTGTCTTCTCCTGCATCCAACTTAGGCACTGGAGGCTTGCTACCCTCAACCTTCACCTTACCGCGAACCATTGCCATCAAGTCCTTAGCACCAAACCTAGATTGAGAACGGGTAACTACAAAAATGGGAAAAAATTAGACATCTCAGAGCTACAAAAGTGAAATACAAGTTAAGCTAATTAGTACCTGAAGACATCTTGTGGGCACAAACTGAATCCTCCTGTTTATCCTCTGGGTTCTCCTCTTCACAACTTGAGTTTTCTACAGGCTTAATAAACCTACGCCTAGCAGGAGGCAGTGCACAAATCTTCTCCACTTTCACCAGTGTGTCCGCCTTTTTAGGAAACAGCTCCTCCAACTTGGTAACTGCAAGATGCAAGAAATGTTATAAACTCTCGAAATCCAGAAAAACTCAGAAGAAGAAGCAAAGGCACAACTACCTTTACTATTCCATTCTGAAACCAGACCTTCACCTCCCTCCAAACTAATTTTCTTAACATAGAAGAACCTGTTTTTCCAACCTCTATCCTTGTCAACAGACTCAACTACCAAGCTGTATGCTTTGTTTTTAATGCTTTGTTTTTAACCCTAAATCCATACCTAGAGTTCACATGAGCCCTTAAGACATAACAAAAATCCAATTCTTCAAGATCAACCTGAAGCCCAGTCTCTTCGCTAAGCTTACCCAAAGCTATTAGAGCCCTCCAACCAACAGTCATAAGTTGGGCATAAGCCAATTTAGAAGACTCGAAGAAACGAGTAATGAGAGGGGGAAAAGGGAATTCCAAACCTAATACAAAGGGATACTCGAAAAAGCATACCCATTCATCAGACATAGACAATTGACACCTATCCTCATCAGGATGTTTGATGAGCTCCAAACATCTAAAGCCTTTGGGAATTTCAGGAGCTTTCTTAGCTTTGCCCATTTCTGAACCCTAGAAATTAAGAGAGAGAGTAAGAAGAACTCACCAGGGAAATTTTGGAGGAGATCCTTATGCTGCGTAAATGAGGAGGGTGGTTGAATGAGACTTCTTAAAGAAATAAAATTAGACGGTTCTAGATTCCTAGCTCTACTCAAATGCATAGACCCTAGACTCCTATTGATTGCTCCTCACCGTCCACGTATAAGTCTCCCATCAAAGATAATTTTCGACTTTAAATCTTCTTCTTTAAAACTCGAAAATTGGGGGCAATTGTTTGGGGGTAAAAAAGCTAAACTGTTCTTCAACATGTTGGGCTACTCAGTTTGTCTCAATCAACTTATACCTTGAACTTACAAGTTGCTTCTATGTACGACTTACAGGTATCTTTTAATAATGTCTTATTTGGATAATGTTTTATCTCCTAATTTTCAGGAACACAAGCTGAATTATGGAATATGATCCATAAACAACATGTGACTAAATCGAGACTCAAAGACTAAGTCAAACTCATCTCCTATCAACAGCAAATGGATAAGAGACTAACTAACTGGCCGAGAATTATGGGAGCAACCTTCAATCCGTCAGCTATTGTGTAGTATAAATAGAAATGATAAACACTTGTAATAACACACATTCCCACTGCACTGAAATTTTCACACATTCTTTGTATTCTCTCGATCTCAAAATCAATACTAACAAAGTTTTCTTCCCCAAGGTTTTGTGCCGGCGAACAAGTTGTTCAAGGGCTTTCCTCAACTCTTGTGTTCATTTCATTCTCTAGTTTCTTTACAATTACATTCCATTGTGCCCAATAATCTTACTTAAAGTTGAATTGAGAAATTTGACCAAAACAATGAGGTAGTATATGATCCGACTTGTGATCCATGTTATATTAGTGCTTTACCACCACCTCAACTGAGAGAGCAACATTTAACCCTAATTTGGCATGTGAACGCTGATGGGAAAAAGATAGTATATGATCCAACTTGTGAGCCATGTTATGTTAGTGATCTACTACCACAATCCGAAATCAACTTTTGGAGGGCGCTAAAGAGGATTTTGTCTATGAAATTTCTAATGATGACAATAAGGATGGATTACAATGTGATAGTTCAAGTTGGTGTATGGAGAAGGTAGAGTATGTGGAGAAAACATGGTATGAGAAAGCCATAGAGGAGCTTGAGTTTGCACTATATTAAACACACTGAGACTATTAACACACGATTAATACTTTTTAATACTATTGTTGGCACCCTTTAACACACACATTAACACTTTTTAACACTACTACTTATTTTTCAGTTTCAATATTTATAAATGTCGATATAATTAGTTGGCACTCTCTAACACTATCACTAGCACTTATTAAAAGTGTCAATTGTAATATTTATGAATGCCAGTAAGAATAGCTTGCAATGTGTAAAGAGTAGGAATGTCAATTACGATGCAGAATAGCCCTTTTTAAGAAACACTTTTTTCCTAAACGCTAGAAAAAACACATTTTTCATAAGACCTGCTCAATAATCTGATAAGTGTATTTTCTTTTATTGTAATGATGAGGGTAGCTTGGGGATTTGAGATTATTATTAAACTAACGGGGCCTTAACCCCAACAAAGACACGAGGGGGGGGGGGAATTGAAATAGTATGTCCTCTTTAAGAATTGGATAGTTTTGGGGGGCTTAGAGATATACGCCCTATATACTCCTTCCGTCTAAAAAAAAAAAAAAGAGTTGTGCATGAAGAATACTCCCCGTCCCAAAAGTAAGAGTCATATTTTTTTTTCTTTTAGTAAGTCTGAGAGTAAGAGTTCTTTCCTAATATGACAAATGATAAATAGTATTATAGACTATTTTGTCCTTATAATACTTCAACAATTACAAGAAAACCAACATTTACTAACGTACTTTAACCACTTGAATTCTGAATTGTATTTTGAAAAATTACATCATTTACCACTTGCAATGCTTATCAATTTTTTGTTCTTTCCCTAATAATAATAAGCGTGCAGAGCCAAGGATTCTTACTCTGGAATGGAGGGAGTATAAAATAATGATAGCTGAGTGGGTGTTGCGAGCATGAAAAGTGGGTAGGGGAGAGAAAGTGAGGTAGAAAATATCTAGTGGATAGCTGTTGTTAATATGACAAGTGAGTCTCAAAATATTAATATCTCTGTCCTAGTGTAAGAGTCTTACTTGGTCATGCACTCTTATTAAGAAAATAAGATAAGAGGTATATAGAATACAAGTGGATTGACGGTATAATTGTTGAAAGACAAACTTGTATGAGAACACCATGACCCGTCTCATAGTCGAGACAGGTCATTTTTGACCCATGACTCGGACCCACGACCCAGATCCATGACCCACGAGAAAAAAAAATACTCCCTCCATCCCACCCGAATTAGGATTTTTGGGTTGGGCACGGGGATTAAGGAAAAAGTGTTAGTGGAGTAGGTGTTGTGAGTATGAAAAGTAAAGTAAGAGAGAGAAAGTGGGGAAGAGAATAATGAGTGGAAAGTTGTTGTGAGTGTGAATGTGAGTCCTTTTAAATAAAACATTTTTATTTTTGGGTTGTCCTAATTCGAATGGGACACCCAAAATGGAAATTTGTCCTAATTCGAGTGGGACGGAGGGAGTATAGTTTATATAGTTTTATTTTGGTGTTTTTTTGGTTTGTCAAAAGTAATAGTTACAATAACTAAATGTAACAAACGTGTTACTTATATGTAACAGTTTGTATACATAAAAGTAATACATATATACAGAAAAGTAACAGTGTTTTTTTTTTTATGTTTTCTTCATTTGCCAAAAATAATACTTATTATAACTAAAATGTAACGAACGTGTTACTTATATGTAACTGATGCTGCCAAAAACGTACTGGATCAGCCCTTCGTCTAGAGGTTCGGATAAATCCAGCAATGAGAACTTTCCTCGTTCGAATCTACACGCAATGAGCAAACGTAAACTACGCCGGGGCTTCACCGGCAAAGGCCCTCTGGCGTGAGAATAAGAATATGAATTGTGTATGAAATAGAGAAATCAATTAACTAAAGTTTAGAGCCAAAAGTGTTCATTACCCATTTCCTGCATGGAGGACCTGTTTATATAGGCGTGGGTGAATGAGTCCTGACTTGTTAGAAAAGCCAGGGAGCCCGTGTTGATGTGTGTCTCGTATTCTGATGAGATAGAGTCCTGATAAGGATGAGTGATATCCTGTTTGTATTGTATTAGAAATCTCCTTGTTTAGATAAGGATCCTCTGTACTTGTATGGAATACAGAGTCTGATAGTTGTTATGGCAAAATAGTAGGAATGTACTTGTATTCCTGTTAAATCGGAACAAGTCGGCTTACGTGCTACATCTCTACATAGGCTCTCGATGGGCTGTCTTGGCCCTTGGTAAATGGGCTTGGGCCCACATACTGCACCTCGGTTTAGTACATGTCGTTCAGTGGCCCCCGAGTTTCTATGTAGGCTTTGTCGAATAGAAACTATACCGTCTTGTCTTTGATAATTATAGTTGTGTTGACGTTTGATGTGATTGATAGCCGCCAAATCTATATACCTTCTGACAAATATTTGATTTCCCCCAAAGAGTAATCATGATTCCGATTGGAAAGCGGAGCTTCATTAATTGTACTCCCACCATGAATAGTAACAGCTTCCCTCCTTGACACGCCCCAAGTCCCGGGGTTCTATAATGGAACCTCGAACCTGGAGCGCGTAACTAACAAGAAGCGGAAAAACGGGAATGACACTTGAATAAATCAACTGGTACCATATATACTCAAGAGAAACGAGCTAAAATAGCTCACCACAAGTTCTATACCAAGAAATTTAAATCAAATGTGGTTATACACAGCGGAAAACATGCCTAGCACATAAGCTGGCATTACAAGAACTATATAAGTCTACCCAATATACTGAGTCTAAACAACTGATACAAGATCGTCCTCACCAAAACTGGAAAGGATAACAATCCCCAAACAAGAACAACCTGCCAAGTAGGCCCCTGCTAAGTCGAGCCTCACAACGTATTACCACTTGCTTTCCTGGGGGGGGGGAAACAAATAACCAAGGAACGGGGTGAGATAAATCGAAGTAAGTTACTAGATACAAGTACATAGCATGTTATCATGAAATCATGCAAATCAAGAAGATTATCAAGTAATCATGCTCAAGATGTTATCAAGTAACAAGTATATGAGAGGCTAAGCCAACTCATCAAGTAACTAGCACATAAGGCTAAACTATCACGTTACAAAGGATATTCCAACCTTATTCCTGCCAAGTAAACCATTGTTGTCGTTTCTTATTGCAGTTGACAAATCACGATCAATCAAGTTGCTGCTGTGCAGTACACAAGAGGACCCGGTAACCAGTGTCACACTCGAGAACAAGATTCAAGACAAGAGGTATAGTAGTTACTTTATCAGGCGTATTGCTCTAACAAAGGAGGCTATATGCCCTTATTATGATCGGTAGTAAGGAGTCAAGCGCAGATACATAGATCCCCGATTATCACTTAGCCCCAGAATTTCACGATAAGCGTGAACCTATATATCTCCGAACAAGCAAGGACCAGCTGGACTCACACAAGAATGCACAAGTAGTGTTTACTTGAACTACGAGAGTAGAACTAAGTCCAAAAGTAGTGGACTAGCTCTTCATGAACCATGTAATCATGTGCTTACCAAATACAAGTACACGTACGCAATAATTGCGAATATAAATCAGTATAACAATGGCACATAATGTGTCCACGTAACACAATCAAGCCAAATTAGAGTCTATTAATAACAGACCCCAACCAAGAAGTAGGGTAAGTCATACTATATCACTTTGTCATATGAAATATTTGCACGTAAGGTGTCACAACACTTACCAGGACATCTTATACTAAGGCTATACTCCCTCTGTTCCGCTTAAGTTGCAACATTTTGCCATTTTCGGCATTTCACTTAAGTTGCAACATTACCAAAAAAGGAAACTTTTATTATTTTTATAATTCTCCACTCATTCTCTCTCTTCCACAACCACTCATCTCCACTCATTCTCTCTCTTCCTCCCAACCACTCATTATTCTCCACTCATTCTCTCTCTTCCTCCCAACCACTCATTATTCCCCTTTCTTAATTTACGTGCTTCAACCCTCATGTTGCAACCTTAGCGGAACGGAGGGAGTATACCTTAACTAGGGTTACTTCCAACTTATACAACTTTGAACAATATTTTTGTTTTTCAGGGCAAGTAGGCGGGCGCCCACTAGGGACCGGGCGGGCGCCTGGTGCAAATTCCAGCAATTGTTCATTTCTTTCCCAGGCTTACAATTGTCCACCCCAAGCGTAGGAGTATACTTTTTACTAACATTCTAACATTCCCAGGAGTATACTAACAAGTTCAAAACACCTATTTCAAGTGTAACTCTTTCTTTTCTACACAGAGGGTTAATACTCCCTTTGTCCCAAGATTACAAGTATCACAAAAATCACCCAAATCACGAAATTAACAAGTACAAGAACCAAGAATAACATAGATGCATGTTATTACAAGCAAGGGGGAGCTAGTGAATTACCTACTCCGAAATCAAATTCACCCAAACTGATTTCTGTTCGGCAGGAAATGCTCTACTCACCGCTCTGATCATTTATGCGGAGTCGGATTTTCGAACATAGGCATAATTAAGCAAGAGGGATCGAGAATAGGGTAAACCCTAACTTTCTTCTGAGACAGATAGAACGTACGAGAAACATTTTGGGGGAAACAATGATTCAGAGAAAGGCAAACACAAAGTTTATCCTTAAAAAACTTTCAAAGATTTGCAATTAGGCCCCTCATGTTCTAACTTTGACAAAAAGGCCCTTCAAGTTTCAATTTGAGAATTTTAGCCCCTAAACTTTAATTTTCACAAATGACCCTAATGTTTCAACTTGAACACTTAGGACTTAAACTTGCTCAATTAGTTAAATAACTAACTCAATTAAAATAGCATATAATTATGCAATCCAAGAATTTAACAAGAATTAGGACGGGCGTTACACTCCTCCGTATTTAGGAATATATAAGGGTACTGTTGGTCCCAGAGACACAACAAGGGTATGAAAAGAGGCTAGAGGGGGGGGGGTGAATAGCCTATTTAAAATTTCAACCCTTTTTCAAAATTCAACCTTTATGCTTACACTTGAATTTTGCGGTAGATAAAAACCACACGGTCAAGTATAAAATTCACAGCGGAAGTTTTCGTTGAAACAAGTTTAGAGTTGGTTTTGATAAGTTCAATGCGGTAGGTTTGTTTTTGCGGTAGGTAGTGCGGTAGATGTATATGCGGTAGGTAGTAGTGCGGTAGGTTAATGTGAGGTAGGTTGAAAGATTGAAAATTTGTGTCTTAGAGATTTTTGGCAAATGATAAGTTAGTCAGATTTTAACTTAGGCAATGAGGTAGACAAACAAACACAATTCACACTTGTTCTTAAATCTGAAAGATCAAACACTAAAAGACAAACAAGATTAATATGAACAAGTGAAGAACAATATGAACAAGATGAACAAGACTTAAAGTAAATTTGCAGAAAGGTAAAGTGCAGTGAGTAAATGACACAATGATTTGGAAAGGTTCGATCTGTTAAAAGATCTACGTCCTTTACCAAGATGGTCAGTCTTGGATTTTGAATGGAGGATGTATTAATTCTCTTGAGTACAGATTACAAAGATGAAGAACTGAATTAACTCCTATTTCTATGAAGTTCAAATCCTAGACTTAGACCAGTGTATCCCTAATGATTCAATCTATGTGATTGATCAATCGGGGTGAGTGTGTGTGTAAGAATCAAAAGCTCTTTGGAATCTATATGATTTTAGAGCGTAATGAATCTTGTGTTGAGAGGCTTGAGATTTGATCTTGAAGGTTGCTGGAGATTTGTTGAAGACTTGAAGGTTGAGTGCTTGAAGATTCAAAGGATTCTGGAAATCTTGAGTATGATCTTCAATCACCAAGAATTTCAACAGCAATTTCTCTCTTAGAATCTCAGCTTTTTTTCAATGAAGAATTCAAGGTCTATTTATAGCCTTGAAGGAGAAACTAGCCGTTTGAATTCTTGGAGGGCAAGTTTGGAGGACAATGAGCTGTTGATTTCTAATTGGAGCTCAGTCTGAGTTGTCCTTTTGTTGCAGAGTCATGGTGGTCCAATTGTACTAAAATGACAGTTGTATTCAAATTTGAAATTTGAATTTGCAACGTTCAAAACTAACCAAGGTAAAGACACAAGTGTGACCATGGTTAAGTTTGAACCAACTTGAGTTTCTTCAACCATGGTTCCATGCGGTAGAGATTCACGCGGTAGGATGAAACCATGCGGCAAGGTTATCTGCGGCAAGCATAGAGAATGCGGCACCTTGGTCATGCGGTAGGTTACATGCGGTAGGCAATGGACCTACCTCATTTTCCAGACTTTGAAAATTTTTCAGCCTATCAATCAAAAGCCTATTCTATCAAGGTTGACTATTCTAAAAATGAAGTTTTAACACTTCTTACAATATATCCTAAAGTCCATAAAAGATAAAATTAGGTTATGGGATCAATCAAATCTAGGTAATAGGAGTGGTTTATAATAAGCATACCCAACAATCTCCCCCTATTTGATTGAGACCATTACCTACTATAACAAAGGCTATTTCATTGTACTTGGTAAAAACATGTTTTTAAGAATAATAATTTTATTAATGTCATGCCCCAAGTCAATGCACACACTAAGCCAATGTCATAGATTTCTATCATCCTAAAAAAGAAAAACAAATTACTAATCCTAGAAGATAGAAATATTATTTGAAGCATTTCAAGATAAGTAATCAGAGAAGGAGTAGAAATGCAACAAACACAATAATCATACTCTAAGATGATAATCATTAAGGCAGCAGGAGTATAAGGATCATAAAAGAGAAATATTGTTCTAAGTTACAAACCCAGAATAAAAACATAAAAGTAAGATTGTTTTAAACATCAAATTTCATGACCACATGCGGTCAGATCAAATGCGGTCAACATCAATGAGGTCTTCAATGAATTTTGCGGTAAGAGGAAAGCGGTAGGCAGGGATATTCAATCCTAGAATCATAACAGGAGCAGTGATTCCATCTTCTTCTTCCTCTTCACCGTGAGCTTGAACATTTCCGTGACCTGCTTCAGGAGTTTGAAAAGCTTCCTGCGCGGCTTGAATCACGCCTTATCGATTTAGCCTGTTCATTACCGTATTGATGCGGTTGGATAGGAGGTCAATCTTGGTAGATTGTCCTTCAATTCTGACGTTGTTGATCTCAATACGGTTGGTTTGAACCTTCATCGCTTCAGTCATCGCGGTAATCTTGGGAGTAAACTTTTCAGCAACCGTAAGAAGTGCGGTATTTGTTTGAACCATAATCTCCTCTTTTAGAGAGGATTTCAATTTCTTCAGCTCCTTTCCCAGCTCATCCTTGACTTCAAGTTTATCAGAATTCATAGCCTTTGATAATTCTTTGCTCGCACCTTCAACACCATTGACAACACTGGTACTGATGTAATTGGTTTGCTTATGAAGGGCTTCTCTGAGTGCAGCATAAGTGAGAGCAGGATCTGCGGCAGGATGTGCGGTAGAGCTGCTAGTTGTTCCTTGCATAATGTCCTTAATAGCCTTTGTTATCACAACACTCTCCCCCTTAATAGTCGCAATCATTTCGGAGGGAAGTGCGGCAACATCTCGCTTCAACGCGGCTTGATCAGTCTTCAGCTCAATAACCTCCTCTCGAAGCGCCACCATACTAGACACTAAAGATTCAACCTGGGATTGAGTGTCTGCCTGCATCTGAGTAAGAAGCTTGACTGCGGCAAGCAGTTCAGGAATAGATTGGTTTGACTCAAGAGCAGGTGGTGCGGTCGATGGAGCTGGTGCGGTAGGGACAGGATGCACGGTAGGAGGAACCTCAATGTTTTGTTCGGAAACCTTAGCCTTTGGTGATATGCTAGCATCATCATCACCATCCTCAATATCAATAAAAGTATCTACCTTTTCAGGGACAATGTCGTGTTCAACATGATCAACATCCATATCTTTTTCTGCGGCAGACTTGTCACTTGCGGCATAATCACCATGTTCTTCCTCAGAACTTTCATCAACCAATCCCTTATCAATGGGCTTCTCAACAGCCTGTTCCTCTGTTTCACTTTCAGTGGCATCCTCAGACTGCTCATCCTCTTCTGCAGCAACATCATCCTCATTCTCAGAGCTACTCACTTCTTCCATATCAGCCTCTTGGGCATCTAGAACAAAATTCTTTGAAATTTTGGGAGGGGCAACCACTATTTCTTCGTCAGATGAAAGGGTTGGGGAGATTACCTCAGGTGAAGGTTGCTTAGCCACCTTAGCCTTTTTGGAGACTTTGACCGGGCTAGGGGTATGAGATCTTTTCTTGTCAAACGACTCCCCCTGACTAGGTGCTGTTTTGAGGGATATAGAAGGTTTAGATTTGAGGGAAGGCACGGTAGATTGAGGGACAACATAGGGTTGTTTTGGCGCGGTAGGTTTGGAAGAGAGGGATTTAGAGACTTTGGATTTTGGTTGAGGTTCAGGGGATGGGGAAGGAGACATTGGAGGTGCAGTAGGAATGACCTTAGATTTTGGAGGTTTTGGCGCGGCAGGACGAACAGGTGCGGTAGGTGCAATCTTGACGCCCTGGGAAACTGGTCTTGATTTCCTTGTCAGTTCCCCAACCTTCTCTTTGCCTTTAACAGAAGTTGGAGGAGAGGGGAGTTCAACATTCTTACCCTTTTCACGAGCCTTCATGGCGGCAGCATTCTTGCGGTCTTGTTCAAATTCGGCAGCCTCTACATCACTTACCATGCGATCACCAAGGTTTGCTTGACCTCGTTTGGAGTACATTGGAGGGATGTATTCTTCAATGGGATCTCTTAAAAGATAGGAGCGTTACATTTCGTCACCAAAATTACCACGGTAATTGGTCTTCATAGATTTGCGGCAGAAGTCTTTTGAGGTAGGAATTGGAACCTTATAATTCTTGTTCTGCTCATACAATTCCCTAATTCTGATTGTGTGACTCATCAAGTAGGAAATCAACCTACTGTTCGTGCGGTACTTGGTCTCGCCTTCATCAGCCGCATCCTTATATGAGAGAATATTGGCTCGCAGGATATCATACATGATTTGACCCCAATCTAATCGCTTGCCAAGATAAATAGCAGCAGAGATCATCCATTGAGTGTGATTAAAGTTGGCATGATTGCCAGTCTTGCATAATAGGGCATGATCTACCAGATGGCCAATATGGTACATTATTTCACCAACGTCCTTACGCTGTATTTTTAGAATGTCTGCCGTGCCTGCTAGTTTCTTAGCCAGACTAAGGGTCTCCTGCCGTGAAATTGTATCAAAGTCCTTGCTTTTCTTGAGTCCCACGGCATGGGCAATGTCACTAGCATCAAAGGCCAATTGGATTCCCATAACAGTGGCTTTAAGGAATTTAGGGTGTGCGGCAGGCTCTTCTGGACTTTCCATTTCAACAGCAGAACTGAAGAATTCGTCAACAAAAGCGGGAAGATGAAATTCTTGATCAAAGGTAAAGAGAGGGAGAATTCCAGATTTGTGCATGCGACCCAAGATATTGCGGCCAATGGCATCCTTCTTGAGATCTGCATGGTCTATGACTATCCCAGGAATGAAATGGTTTAAGTCCTGAAACAAGGCAAAATTTAAAGTTTAGAAAACGAGGTAGGTCGTGCGGTCACTTGACAAGAATGAAAGGCAATGATGGTGCGGTCAAGTGAAGCACGGTAACAAAAGGTTGCGGTAGGTAGAGATGTTAACAACATTACCGTAAACATTGAAGTGTTTGACCCATACAAGATCAAAAAGTGAATAGAGCAGAAACACAAATTTCAAAAGCAAGTAAATTAACAAGGATCAAAAAAGGTGAATTCATTAAGAACACGAAGAACACTAAGATGAACATCAAAAACACCATTAGTCTAACTGAACCCAGATATCCAAAAATTGACTGAAATTCAACGAAAATATCATAGACAGAATCGGAATTGCAAATAAAGTCTTAATGTCAGATCAATTTCATGAAACAAACGCCACATTAAACCCAAAAATTGAAAAGTGAGAATAGGAAAGAAAAAAAAATTGAACCCATTTGCGTGAAATTAAACACTCTACAAAACTGGGGTAAGATATTATGCAGGCATGAGATATACTTAACAAGAACCAAAAATAAATAATCAAAGCAAGATTTTCATATTACTAACTTAAGAGATTTAAGAAAGATTTTAAGGAATAAGAAGGGTTTTCGAAATTTTTACCAAGAACACGGAAAAAAATTGAGAAATTGAAAATTCATACCATAACAACGACGGGAGGAGTGGATTGAATTGGAGGTTCGTCTCTTGATTCAACAGATTTCGAAGTCTTCTTAGATGGGTGTTTAGAAGTCATTTATAGATTGAGAGAATGAGAGTAAGGGAGGCGGTTTTTAGAGAGAAGTTTAGAGAGAGAGAGGTTTTGATTTTTCTGAAAAAGTGATATGAGCAGAGTGGTGGAGAGATAGAAGGAGATGGAACGGTTTTGGTGGAGGGTGGTTTGCAGAGGTCAGATGATGGGAAGATGGAGGGTTAACTCTGCAAAAGGTACTGAGGTGACCTAGGTTGTCTATTCGAATTAAATGCAAGGTTACTAGGTGTCAAATCAATAGCCAAAGACGGCTCATAAATAGTTTTAAGGAATAAAAATTAAATGAAAATTTAATGCTCCAAAAAAAAATTGAATTTATTAAAACGAGGGAAAAAAGAAAGTTACCTTTATGCCCTTGAGGTAGATATGACAGAAACATCCTAAATATCTCTAAGTTAGAATGACTTACCTGGGTCCTTGTGCGGTAACTATGAGGTCGACCGTGACATGTGCGGTCGATTGAGGTCTTACCTTGGTTTAGCTTTTGAGATGAAGTATTACAATGAGGTAACAAGTTTTTACGCGGCAGAGTGAAGTGTGCGGCAACATTTGAATGATGCGGCAGACTGGAGGTGCGGTCAATTGAGGGATTGAAAGATCAATGGTATTTGCTTGACCGTGATATGTCTGCCGTGTACCTATCTTGATTTTGAACTTTTGACAAACATTAGTACAAGAAATTTATATGGACAAGTTTGAGTTAAAGTTCAAGCATACCCATTTCTCCTCTTAGATACCTAAATCTCTTGGAATCGAGAGCTTTGGTGAGAATATCTGCAATTTGATCATCAGTACCCACATACTCTAGATGGATATTACCTTTTTCCACATGATCCTTGAGAAAGTGGTATTTGATATCAATGTGTTTGGTTTTGGAATGCATGATAGGGTTGTTGGAGACAGCAATGGTAGATGTATTGTCACAAAAGATTGGACAATTTTCTTCTTTGATTCCATAGTCAACCAATTGTTGCTTCATCCACAGCACTTGGCAGCAGCAGCTTCCAGCAGCTATATATTCAGCTTCTGTGGTAGATACAGAGACTGAGGCTTGTTTCTTGCTTGCCCATGAAACTAGTCGATTTCCAAGGAAATGACAAGTTCCACTCGTGCTTTTCCTGTCGATGGTACATGCTGCATAATCTACATCTGAGTAACCTATAAGATCAAAAGTTGAATCTTTGGAGTACCAAAGTCCAAGGTTAATAGTTCCAGATAGATATCGAATAATACGTTTAACAGCAATAAGATGTGCTTCTCTAGGATCAGCTTGATAACGAGCACACACGCAAACACTAAACATGATATCTGGCCTACTAGCAGTTAAGTATAGGAGAGAGCCAATCATACCTCGATATAAGGTTTGATCAACCTTCTTACCTTTCAAGTCTTTATCTAGCTTGTTACCAGTAGCCATAGGAGTGTCGTATGCCTTTGCATTTTCAAGTCCAAATTTCTTGATAAGGTCCTTTGTATATTTTGCTTGATTGAGGAAGATGCCTTCAGCACATTGTTTGATTTGTAGCCCAAGGAAGAATGTTAATTCTCCCATCATGCTCATCTCAAATTTACTTTTCATGAGTTTCTCAAAACGCTTACACAACAATTCATTAGTAGAACCAAAAATAATATCATCTACATATATTTGAACAAGTAAAGTATGATCATTATATTTAGCAATGAATAAAGTTGTGTCGATCTTACCACGCTTGAATCCCTTTTCAAGGAGAAACTTAGATAGAGTATCATACCATGCACGTGGAGCTTGTTTGAGTCCATATAAAGCTTTACGGAGTTTGTAGACATGATTTGGAAATTTGGGGTCTTCAAATCCGGGCGGTTGAGCAACAAAGACGGTTTCTTGAAGTTCTCCGTTGAGAAATGCACTCTTCACATCCATTTGATATAGCTTGAATCTTTTGTAAGAGGCATAAGCTAAGAATATCCTTATAGCTTCGAGTCTTGTAACGGGGGCAAATGTTTCATCATAATCAATGCCTTCTTCTTGTCTATATCCTTGTGCAACCAACCTTGCTTTGTTCCTTGTGATGCTTCCATTCTCATCCATCTTGTTTCGGAACACCCACTTTGTACCAATCACTCCTTGATCTTGTGGCCTTGGAACTAAGGTCCAAACTTTGCATCTTTCAAATTGGTTGAGCTCTTCTTGCATAGCAACAACCCAACTTGAGTCCTGGAGTGCTTCATCAACTTTCTTAGGTTCAACTTGAGATATGAATGCGGTAAGTGCTTCATAGTTTGATCTTCTTGTTCTTACACCAGAATGCAAATCACCAATGATATTCTGAATTGGGTGATCTCTGACCTCATGAACTTCTTGAGGTATGTCTGGTTGAGTTGATGGTGGTTGTAAGTCTTCTAGTGGTACATCATTTGAGACATCCCAATCATAAGTAATTTGAGGGATAGGTTCTTTAACATTTATGGGTGTCTCAACTTCAACTCCATTTGAGGTAGCAGCAGATGAGGTAGCTTCTGGTGCTTCATATGAGGTAGGTGGAGGTGCAGTTGAGGTAGATGGGTTTCCTTGAGTTGATTGATTTTGTGGTTGAGTTGTACCTGTCTCATTTATCTCAACAAAATCATCAGCAACATTTGGAGCCATATGTGGCTCAAGGAGAGAATGTTCATCAAAAGTAACATGGACGGATTCAACTATCTTAAGAGTGGTTTTATTAAATACACGAAAAGCTTTTGAGTGTTTAGCATACCCAATAAATATACCTTCATCGGCCTTAGGAGCAAATTTACCTCGATGTTCTTTACCGTTGTAGAGTATAAAGCATTTGCATCCAAATATCTTGAAGTATGCTATGTTGGGGGTTCTTCCTCTCCAAAGTTCATAAGGAGTTTTGTTGTAGGTCTTTTTGATGAGGGATCTATTTTGAGTGAAGCATGCTGTGTTGACGGCTTCAGCCCAAAAGTATTGAGGTAGCTTTGCTTCAGCAATCATTGTCTTTCCGGCCTCTATCAACGTTCTATTCTTTCTTTCCACTACACCATTTTGTTGTGGAACTCCAGCAGCAGAGAAGTTGTGGTCAATACCATGATCATCACAGTATTGAGCAACACCGTTGTTCTTGAATTCTGTACTGTTGTCGGATCGAACACTAACGATGTCATCTTCTTTTTGTGTTTGAAGCTGTCTAAAGAGTGCGGTCAAAATGTCATAACAATCATCTTTGGAGCTCATCATCTCGACCCACGTATATCTTGAGTAGTCATCTACCACAACTAAGGAATATCTATTTCCTCCAATACTTGCGGTAGAAACAGGTCCAAACAGGTCCATATGAAGTAGTTGCAAACATCTAGAAGTTGAAGGTGTCGTCTTGCTGGAGAAAGACGCTTTTGGTTGTTTGCCTAGTTGACATGCTGTGCACTTCTCATCGTGGTGATCAGCTACTTTGGGTAGACCACAAACTAGATTTTCTATACCAATCTTGGAGAGATACTTAAAGTTTAAGTGACTTAGTCTTTTATGCCACAGCCAACTATTTTCACTAACATTCTTTGCTACAAAACAGAGATTAGAAGAAATGCAAGATGAATTAAAATCAACAACATAAACATTTTCTTACGAATCCCTTTGAGCAAAGTGACGCCGGATATGCCATCTTTGATGAGACAGAAATTTGAAGTGAAGTGGCATTGCAATCCTTTGTCGCAGAACTGAGATATTGAGAGAAGATTGTGTTGTAGTCCAATAACTAGAGAGACTTCTTGGATGGTGATTTTTTCTTTACGAATGACTCCATATCCTACAGTCTTTCCTTTGTTATTATCTCCGAAGGTTACTGATGGCCCTTTTTCTTCACGGACATCTTCCAATAAGTTGATATCTCCGGTCATGTGCCTTGAACAGCCACTATCGAGATACCATAAACTTTATCTATCCTTGGAGAGTCCAGCCATTAAGCAGAGAACCTATAAAATAAACATTCAAGAACAAGGTCCCCTTTTTATTCTTATGGGTCCAAAGTGTTAGCAACTTTTGACGACCCACACCTGCCTCACAGAAGGAGGGTTACTCTTTCTGGGATTGGGTGTGAATCTCAAAAGACATTTCAGCAGCCTTATGACCATAACCATCACACACGGAACAATGGTGGAAGCCACCCAACTTAGTTTTAACAAGCTTCGTTGAAGTCTTGAGCACAACATCATTTACTGTATGGATGAGGTCTCTTTAACAAATTCATCCTTTTGAACTTTGCTGCCTTGCCACCACTTGCGGTCGATGGCTTCCTTGCGGTCGCCATCTTCCTTGGTGCGGTCGATTGACCTTGCGGCAGGATAATGCGGTAGGAGCGCCATCTACCTTGCTAGAGGAAGCCTCTGCGGTAGGTTCATCCATGGCAATACCTTTCATCTTTGCCTTGCCAGTTTGTTTCTTAGGGTAGACATAGTTGAACTCTAGTTTCTTCTTTGGTTCTTGTCCTACACCCTTTGAAACATGATGTTTAGCCTTCGACCCTTCCAAAGTTTGCTGGGTAAATTTCTCATCTCTTTCACAACAAGATGCACATTTAAAGTTGTCATTAGTTTGAAATCCTAAGCCTTCCTTATCACCACTAGGCTTTTGGGATTCTAAGATTTGTTCCATAGTGACACGAGAATTGGTCCACTCATTAGTGATCCTTTTCAAGTCATTTATCTCAGCAACCAATTCATCATTTTTAACTTTAAATATAGCATTTTGTTCTTCTAAGAAACGGTTTCGATCAGTAAGAGGAGTCAAGCTCTTGATCTCCTCCTTAAGGAGGGTGAGTTCAGATCTTAGTAGAGATTTCTCCGTCTTAAGCTGGGAAATTTCTTCAGTTGAAAGTGCTAAAGCTTCCTTCATGCCAGAAAACTTACTAATTACCTGTTCAGCTTTTGCAAACATCTTTTCTTGTTCATCGAGAGAAATGTCAAACTTGACTTGAGGTGTGGTAGACAGAACTTCCTTCACTTTGGGTTTAGTAGAGCCTTCTTTGCTGCACTAACATCACATTTTGAAAATAGAAGATCACCATTCTTTTGAACCGGAGTTAGGAATCCTTTTTCAGCAAGTTCATCGGCCGTATAACTTATCCGTTTAGGTTTTGCATTTGGTGAGCGACGACTTTTATTATCATCCTCATCATCGGACTGGACAACCAAACAAATGTGACCTTCTTCAGAATCCTCATCGCTTTCATCAGAGTCTGACTCTATCCAAGTAGCTAACTTTTTTGAGGTAGAGTCTTCTTCAGCCATCATTCCCTTTTGCTTTGAATACCTTGGAGTAAAGTTACTTTTCTTCTTCATATACTCGTACTTGGGAATTGGACATTCTGATGCGAAGTGACCTGGTTTCCTGCAATTAAAACAAACAAGATCTTCTTTCTTCTTGGAGAAGTTGAAGTTCTCTTTCTTCTTTGAAGGGCTGCTCCTTGAAAACCTTGTTGGAGCTTTGCTTGTTGATCCGGGTCTTGCTGTTTTTCTGAACTTTTGGAATCTTTTCACGAACATTGCAAAATCATCATCATCCATATCAAGTAAATCTGATGTGGAGATTTTTGGATCTTCTTCCTCGATCACTTCTTCCTTTTGAGCAACCAACGATAAGCTCTTTGTTTTCCCTTCTATTTCAGCAATGTTGTTAAGCTTGATATCAAAGACTTTGAGGTTGGCATAGAGGCTTCTGAGAGACATGTCATCTAGTAACTTGGTATCTTCAAGAGTGTTTCCTTTGTGTAGATATTGCGAACCAAGAGCGGCAAGAAAATTAACATTGATTTCTTTCTTGGTAAGCTTCTTTCCGAGTGCTGTATAAGTACTTACGATCTCACAATAACGATCATAAGTGGCTCTTAGTGATTCACCGGGGATCTTAGCAAAGTTGTTGAATCTTCTTTGAATTGCAAATTTTTTCTTTCCTTGCAAGCTTGATCTCCTTCGATGTAATCTTCAATTGCATCCAAAGTTCTTTTGCAGTAGAACATTCCATGATCTGTCGACGCTGTGACGTGCTCAAGGTACTTAGAAGTATACTTTTTGCTTTCACATCCATTCCAACCAGTCTTTTCTCTTCATCGGTCCATTCAGCTTTTGGTTTCTTGATAGTCAGATTTGCACCATTGGTTTCTGAGTTAGAATGCTCGTCCATGGAGTAGAACTGAGTTAGAATGCTGTGCTTCCATACGTCAAAATTATCTTCGTCGAACGTTGGAACGTGAGTGAAGTTAACCGTTGCCATAGTTTTCTGACTTGCCATTTCGAATCGGCACCCAAGCTGTTAAGCTTGAAAAACAGAAGTTTTATAAAGGTGTTTGCTCTGATACCACTTGTTGGTCCCAGAGACACAACAAGGGTATGAAAAGAGGCTAGAGGGGGGGGGGGGGTGAATAGCCTATTTAAAATTTCAACCCTTTTTCAAAATTCAACCTTTATGCTTACACTGAATTTTGCGGTAGATAAAAACCACACGGTCAAGTATAAAATTCACAGCGGAAGTTTTCGTTGAAACAAGTTTAGAGTTGGTTTTGATAAGTTCAATGCGGTAGGTTTGTTTTTTGCGGTAGGTAGTGCGGTAGATGTATATGCGGTAGGTAGTAGTGCGGTAGGTTAATGTGAGGTAGGTTGAAAGATTGAAAATTTGTGTCTTAGAGATTTTTGGCAAATGATAAGTTAGTCAGATTTTAACTTAGGCAATGAGGTAGACAAACAAACCACAATTCACACTTGTTCTTAAATCTGAAAGATCAAACACTAAAAGACAAACAAGATTAATATGAACAAGTGAAGAACAATATGAACAAGATGAACAAGACTTAAGTAAATTTGCAGAAAGGTAAAGTGCAGTGAGTAAATGACACAATGATTTGGAAAGGTTCGATCTGTTAAAAGATCTACGTCCTTTACCAAGATGGTCAGTCTTGGATTTTGAATGGAGGATGTATTAATTCTCTTGAGTACAGATTACAAAGATGAAGAACTGAATTAACTCCTATTTCTATGAAGTTCAAATCCTAGACTTAGACCAGTGTATCCCTAATGATTCAATCTATGTGATTGATCAATCGGGGTGAGTGTGTGTGTAAGAATCAAAAGCTCTTTGGAATCTATATGATTTTAGAGCGTAATGAATCTTGTGTTGAGAGGCTTGAGATTTGATCTTGAAGGTTGCTGGAGATTTGTTGGAGACTCTAAGGTTGAGTGCTTGAAGATTCAAAGGATTCTGGAAATCTTGAGTATGATCTTCAATCACCAAGAATTTCAACAGCAATTTCTCTCTTAGAATCTCAGCTTTTTTTCAATGAAGATTTCAAGGTCTATTTATAGCCTTGAAGGAGAAACTAGCCGTTTGAATTCTTGGAGGGCAAGTTTGGAGGACAATGAGCTGTTGATTTCTAATTGGAGCTCAGTCTGAGTTGTCCTTTTGTTGCAGAGTCATGGTGGTCCAACTGTACTAAAATGACAGTTGTATTCAAATTTGAAATTTGAATTTGCAACGTTCAAAACTAACCAAGGTAAAGACACAAGTGTGACCATGGTTAAGTTTGAACCAACTTGAGTTTCTTCAACCATGGTTCTATGCGGTAGAGATTCACGCGGTAGGATGAAACCATGCGGCAAGGTTATCTGCGGCAAGCATAGAGAATGCGGCACCTTGGTCATGCGGTAGGTTACATGAGGTAGGCAATGGACCTACCTCATTTTCCAGACTTAGAATATTTTCAGCCTATCAATCAAAAGCCTATTCTATCAAGGTGGACTATTCTAAAAATGAAGTTTTAACACTTCTTACAATATATCCTAAAGTCCATAAAAGATAAAATTAGGTTATGGGATCAATCAAATCTAGGTAATAGGAGTGGTTTATAATAAGCATACCCAACAGGTACCACCTGTTAAACCCCTTCACTCGTAACTTACCTAATCTCACTTCTTATCTTCAAGACTTTCTTCAAGAAACAAAGATGATGCCTAAGCGATCTTACTCGGACGCATTCCCTGAAAAAGTGGATTCTTCAGATTATGACGATGAAAACCATCAACTGCATAGTGACTACGGCGCCAACAGTGATTCTTCTGCTCCCCCGGAGTCTAGTTTTCCTGCGGGTGAATCACCATCTGATAGCAACAGAGAGTATCAGTCTCCTGATCCCATGGACACTGATAAAGAGGAATCCTCGGACAGTAGCGATGATAGTGATGATGGCTCCGGTGGGGATGGTGAAAGAGAAGAAGACAAAGATAATATTGATGAAGATGTCTCAATGGAGGACACTAACTGAGGTTACGATGGGGATCATAAATGGGATGCTATGGATGCTGAATAGGATCGTTTTTAAATTTTCTGTGTAGCTTTTTTTTTTTTTTTTACTTGGTAAAGTGTTGGGTATGCTTATTATTTAATCCTCCTATATATGTTAGAATTGATTGATACCATCACCTAAGTTTATTTTAAGGACTTTAGGACCCTATGTAAGAAGTTTTATAACTTCAGTTTTAGCTAAAAAATCTTTATAGACTAGGCTTAGTGTTTAGGGCTGAAGCTTTGGATTTGAGGCCTCATGAGCAAATGTCTAAGTGTGATGCGCATGACCTTCATGCGCAGCACCATCTGTGCATACCTATGCGCATGATTTTTATACGCAGGGCAGATATACCTGAGTCAAATCTCTTATTTCCTGACCTCACCTTTGTATAGCTTGGAAAACGTTATGTAAAGCTACACTTTTTGGTATGAGTCAAAGTGCTGATGAGGACAATCGATAAAACGTGAACACTCAGCATACACGTGGATGGAGAGACGCGCCTCTGTTTGAAATTCAAATTGAAGACAGCTGTCACCCTTCTAGAAGATATCTGAAAGCTGTCAACTTGCTGTCTTCAACAGCTATAAAGGACAGCTGCGCACCAATCACATTGTGACAGCACATCGTCCTTGCTGAAGCTCCCCAACGAGTAGCTCTTGGAGCTCCACTATAAATAGCATGCTCTTCCTCATTTTCCAAGCTGCTTGTGCTTTTGCTTCCAAAGAGAAAGTTTGAAGATTTGAAGATTGCTTGCTCATTTCCAGAATTCCCAAGAACAACCTTCATACCTTCATACTCAATCCAAGCCCAGATCCTAAGCCTTTGTATCACCAGAATTCTTTGTGCTCTCCATCATACGATTCATAGAGCCCAGAATTCTGTCACACATACACCTTTTGAAGTTTCGATCTAATCGAACTTACTTCTAGAGATACACCGGTTATTGTCTAGGATTTGTTCTTTCATAGATTATAGATATTTGAGATAGTTTGTTCTAAATCGTTGTAACTTGTACCTCTCTCATATAATAAGATCTCCTTTAGAAATCCAAAACTAACCATCTTGGTAGAGGACGTAGATCTTTTCCCGATCGAACCTCTCCAAATAGCTTGTCTATTTATTGTGCTTTTCATTCTACATTTAAGCTTTACTTATATATTTTTTTGTTTGATCTTTGTAGATTGTCTTGCATCATTCGAATTGTGTTTGTGTGCTTTTTGCCTTAGTTCCTTTTTGCGCCAATCTTTAAGCTAAACTTAGTGCATGTGTATTTACACTTCTGCGCATACTCTTTGTGCATAAGTGATTGCTTTAAGTTTCCGGTGTGTATTTCATACTCTTGTTGCGCGCTATACTTAGCCAAAATAGGACATGTGCGCATTAGCCATTGTTTTGGAAAAGGGTTTGAAAAGAATTTTAAAAACGCTATTCACCCCCACCCCCCTCTAGCATTTTTCATACCCTTGTTGCCCTTCTGGGACCAACAAGTGGTATCAGAGCTTTCACATTTATAAAAACTTTCTATTTTTCAAGCTTAATAGCTTGGGTGCCGATTCGACATGGCAAACTCAAAACCTTCGGCAACTGCTAACTACACACATGTTCCAGTCTTTGATGAAAATCATTTTGATGTGTGGAAATTCAGCATCCTGACTCATCTTACCTCAATTGATGAAAGGCTCCATGACACCGTGGTTTATAGACCTTACATTCTGGTCAAGGCGAATCCCAATCCACGCACCAACGCTGCTCAACCAACCATTCTAAAACCAAGGGAAGAATGGACTGAGGAAGAAATAAGAAGAGTTGCAAATGATGGCAAAGCAAGAAACATTCTTCTAAGCACTCTAAGCATGGCTATGAAACAACAAGTCATGCATTATGCTACTGCTAAGAACTATGGGACGCTATTGAAGAGCATATAAAAAGAGATAATGTTTGTAAGGAAAACAAGAAATATGAAGTGCAAAATAGATTCAACAATTTCTCTCAACTCCCCGGTGAAACCTTAAAACAAACTTATGAACGCTACTGTGAAATTATCAATCTATGTATTTCACTTGGCATGAAATTTTCAAACAAAGATTTGAATGTAAATTTCCTCCAAGCATTTGGCACAAGATATCTTCATAAATCCAGCGCTCTTGAAGACGCCGGACTTTAGATGTATGGACGTTAAGGAATCTTCATGCAAATCTTAAGGTTTATGAGCTCAAACTTCAGCGCATCAGTGAAACTGAAGGAAAATCAAAATCCATAGCAATGGTAACGCATAGAGAAGAAGCGTATGTGCCTGCGCCGGTTCAAGAAGAGAAAAGTTCCGATCCCAAAATTTCTACCTCTGAGCTATTAGACATGGATGATGAAGACTTCGCTTTTTTGTGGAGAAATTTCAAAAGTTCAGAAAATTCTTAACACCCTGCTCAACCAGAAAATTTTAAGGATCTACCAGCAGAGCTCCTCCAAAGTTTACGAGGAGCAGTGATTCTAAAAGAAAAGAAGACTTTGTTTGTTTTAATTGCAGGAAACCAGGACACTTTGCTTCAAGCTGCCCAATTCCAAAATTTGAATACATGCAGAAGAAGAGCATCCATACTCCCAAATTCACTCCCAAATTCACTCGTCATAAGGGAATGGTTGCTGAAGAAGAATCACCAGCAAATGAGTATAACACATGGATTGAAACAGACTCCGATGAGAGTAATGAAGATTCTGATGATGGACTCGTTTGTTTGGTGGAAAATGATGATGAAGTTGATACTTATGATTCTGAAGATGACTACTCCAAAGATGTTCCTGATATGAATTCCTTGAATAAACCTATCAAGAAATCTGCAGGTTTTCTAGATGTGATCTGAGTGCTAGAGGCAAACTCAGAAAGAGTGAATATGTTAGACCTCAAGTTGCACCTATTCCTACAATCAATCATGATGAGGACATTGTAAAGCAAGAAAAGTTATTCAAACAGGCTGAAAAGGTAATCAGTAAATTTGGCAAAATGAAGGAAGCTTTAGCACTATCATGTGATGAAATTTCCCAGCTTAAGACCGAGAAATCTCATCTAAAATATGAACTCACCTTCCTTAAGGAGCAGATAAAGAGCATGACTCCTCTTACTGTTAAAAACACCTATCTAACAGAACAGAACTCTATACTTAAAGTTTAAAACGATGAATTGGTTGCTCAAATTACTGATCTCAAAAATATTACAAATGAGTGGTCCAATTCTCGTGTCACTATGGAAAGTATCTTTGAGTCCCAAAAAGCCTGTGGTGATAAAAGTGGCTTGGGATTCTCATTAACTAGTGATAACTTTAAGTGTGAGGTCTGCGCTGAAAGAGAGAGTGAATTTACACCTCAGCAAACTTATGAAATTCCCAAGGAAAAACATTCTATTTCAATGGGTAAAGGACAGGAAAAAGTCAAGAGACAAACATTCCATTATGTCTACCCAACGAAACAATTTGGGAAAGCTAAAGAGAAGGAAGTAGCTACAGATGAATCATCTCCTAGCAAAATCATTCTTGAAACAAAGCACGCTCCTTCTACTAGTGCGCATTATGCGCCTAGGAGCCATGCGCCTCATCGCCATGCGCATCCTAGCCCTATACGCTCTACTAGAAAAAGCGCTCCAAAATTTCAGAAGAAATATTTTGTTAAGGCTGGCTCATCTGACCCAAAGAAGAATTCTATCCCAAGGAAAGTAAAGAGTCTGCAAAAACTCATGTGATTGGTGGCTTTTATCATTGTTCAATTTGTAATTGTTTTGGACACAAGGCCGTTGAATGCCTTTTGAGATTCACTCCCAATGCCAAAGGACTTAAAAATCATAAGGTCAAGCAAGAGTGGGTCGTCAAAAGTTTCTAACTCTAGGACCAAAAGGAATAAAGGGGACCTGCTTAAATGTCTATATTTCAGGTTCTTTGCTTCATGACTAGATCTTCTAAAGCTAGAACGTATGAATGGATTCTCGACAGTGGGTGCTCACGACACATGACTGGAGATGAATCCTTACTTAAAGATGTTCATGAAGAAAGAGGTCCCTCAGTTACATTTGGTGATAATAACAAAGGTCAAGTTGTAGCATATGGAAAGCTCAAGAAAGACAAAGTGTGCATTGAAAGAGTCTCTCTCGTCGAAGGGTTCAAGCATAATTTATTATTCATATCTCAATTCTACGACAAAGGATTAGAATGCCATTTCACTTCAACTCAATGTCTTATCAAGAATGGCAAAACTGGAGCTACATTACTCATGGGATATCGTAAGACAAATATTTACATTATTGATTTCCATAGTATGAACTCTAGTACTAATCTTTGTTTTGTAGCTAAAATTGTGAGCGAAAATAGTTGGTTGTGGCACAAGCACTTAAGTCACTTGAACTTCAAGTATCTATCTAAACTTAGTAGGAATAATCTTGTTAAAGGACTTCCTAAGGTTGCTGATCATCATGACAAGAAGTGCGCCGCGTGTCAACTTGGCAAACAACCGAAGAAATCTTTCTCCAGCAAGACAAATCCTTCAACGACTAAATGTTTGCAACTGCTGCACATTGATCTATTTGGACCAGTTACCACCGCAAGTATTCGAAAGAACAAGTATACCTTAGTTGTGGTGGATGATTTCTCAAGATACACATGGGTGGAGATGATGATTACTAAAGACGAATGTTATGATAATCTTACCTCATTATTTAGACTGCTCCAAACCCAAAAAAAGATGACATCGTTAGTGTTCGATCCGATAATGGAACAGAATTCAAGAACAACGGTGTTGCTCGATATTGCGACGATCATGGGATAGATCACAACTTCTCAACCGCTGGAGTTCCTCAAAAAAATGGAGTTGTGGAAAGAAAGAATAGAACGTTGATAGAAGCAGGGAAGACGGTGATAGCAGAAGCTAAATTGCCCAAGTATTTCTGGGAGGACGCTATCAACACAGCATGTTTTACTCAAAATCGTTCCCTCATCAACAAGCACCATAACAAGACCCCTTATGAACTTTGGCGTGGTAGAACTCCCAACATTGCTTTCTTCAAGATCTTTGGCTGCAAATGCTATATCCTCTACAACGGAAATGAACATAGAGGTAAATTCGATGCCAAAGCCGAAGAAGGTATTTTTGTTGGGTATGCTAAACATTCTAAAGCTTTTTGTGTTTTTAATAGATCTACATTAGTGATAGTTGAATCTGTACATGTTACATTTGATGAACATTCTCTCCTTGAGCCACATTTGGCTCCTAATGTTGCTGATGATTATGTTGAGTCTATTGTGACAGGTGCGTACTTCCCTACTGCGCATACACAAGATCAGAATGCATCAACACAAGGAAATCCATCTACATCAGTTGCACCTAATTCCCTTTTTGGTGCGTGAAATGAATTATCAGCTGCGCCTCCCTCAAATGATGCACATCTTGATTCTTCTAACGTGCCTATATCTACTGCTGCATCTGGTGTTAACCCCTCTTTCAATTATGAACCAGTTCAACCCCCTAACTTTAGTGACTTTGATGCTGGTGAAGATGTGCCAATTGAAAACCTTCTAGTTACTACGACTCAACCTAACTTACCTCCCGAAATTCGTAAAGTTAGAGATCACCCAATCATAAACATCATTGGTGATCTTTATGTTGGAGTTCGTACAAGGAGAGCTACAAACTTTGATGCTTATAATGTATTTATCTCTCAAATTGAACCAAAGAAGGCTGATGAAGCGCTCCAAGATCCAAATTGGGTTGTTGCAATGCAAGAAGAACTCAATCAATTTGAACGATGTAAAGTCTGGACTCTTGTTCCAAGACCAAATGATCAAGGAGTGATTGGTACAAAGTGGGTGTTCAGAAACAAGATGGACGAGAATAGAACCATCACAAGAAACAAGCCAGGTTGGTTGCACAAGGCTATAGGCAAGAGGAAGGAATCGACTACGATGAAACTTTTGCGCCCGTAGCAAGACTTGAAGCTATAAGGATCTTCCTAGCTTACGCTGCTCACAAAAACTTCAAGTTATATAAAATGGATGTCAAGAGCGCGTTTCTGAATGGTGAACTCCAAGAACAAGTCTACGTAGCTCAACCACCTGGGTTTGAAGATTCTCAATTTCCAAATCATGTCTACAAACTCCAAAAAGCTTTGTATGGGCTAAATCAAGCACCAAGAGCATGGTATGATACACTATCCAAGTTTCTTATTGAGAAAGGCTTCACTCACGGTAAAATCGATACTATTCTTTTCATTGCCAAACATAATGATCATAAATTACTTGTTCAAATTTATGTCGATGATATTATATTTGGTTCTACTAATGAATTGTTGTGCAAGAGCTTTGAGAAACTGATGAAGAGCAAGTTTGAAATTAGCATGATGGGAGAACTCACATTCTTCCTCGAGATACAAATCAAGCAAATGGATGAGGGCATATTTATCAACCAAGCAAAGTATACAAGGGATCTAATCAAGAAATTTGGACTAGATAATGCTAAATTATATGATACTCCAATGGCTACCGGCAACAAATTTGACAAAGACTTAAAAGGTAAGAAAGTTGATCAAACTTTATATTGAGGTATGATTGGCTCTCTCCTTTACCTTACTGCAAGTAGGCCAGATATTATGTTTAGTGTTTGTGTCTGTGCGCGTTACCAATCTGACCCTAGAGAAGCACACTTAATTACTGTGAAACGTATTATAAGATATCTCTCTGGCACTGTTAACCTTGGACTTTGGTACACCAAAGATTCGAATTTTAAACTTGTAGGATATTCAGATGCGGATTATGCAGCATGCTCCATTGAAAGGAAAAGCACAAGCGGCACTTGCCATTTCCTCGGATATCTACTTGTGTCGTGGGCTAGTAAGAAACAAGCTGTAGTTTTTGTCTCAACTACTGAAGTAGAATATATTACTGCTGGAAGCTGTTGCTGTCAGATCCTGTGGATAAAGCAGCAATTGGTGGACTATGACATCAAAGAAGAAAATTGTCCCATCTACTGCGACAATAAATCAACCATTGCGGTTTTAGAAAATCCTGTCATGCACTCCAAGACCAAGCACATTAACATCAAGTATCACTTCCTCAAAGACCACGTGGAGAAAAGAAATATTCATTTGGAACACGTGGGAACCGACTATCAAATTGCTGACATTCTTACAAAAGCACTAGATGCTAAGAGGTTCATATTTTTGAGAGGTGAAATGGGTATGCTTGAACTCAGCTAAATTTTGTCCATAAAATTTGTCAATACTAATGCTTTTTGAGTCTTCTTGAAATTTTCTATGTTAGATGCCTCATGCGCTGCGCATTTCATGCGCACATGATGATGCGCGTAAGGCAATACATTTATGAGATTTCTAATAATCTCTGTGCATTATAAGTACTGCGCATATGCTTCATGCGCATGCCACGTAGACCTCAGGTAAGTTCTCTTTTCAATAGTTACACCTAGGTCCTTGACTTGCTGAGTCAGCACATAATTTGCAAGGGTACTTGCGTAATTATGTATTTTCCCTCATCATTTCTTTTTAAATTTTCTTGGGAAATTACTATTCTACCCCTGCACATGTCCCACCTCATTTAATGCAAAAGCATTGAGTGACGCGCCATTAATGCTTAGTGTGTGCTACTTATGACGAAAGTGGAAGAGTCTCTTCGTGACCATTAATGTCTGACACACGCGCGCGCGCTTCACTCGCCTGACACACCAACTCTCTTGTCAGCGCGCCATGACATCATCTCCCCTTTTCAGCTATAAGCCTCTGAACCGCCGTCTTCTTCCTCACTTCACTCCTTCAATTTTTCTTATACACTCGACCGCCTCGCCTTTTTCTCTCTACTCTCTGACTTTTTTTCTCTCTGCACTCATCACCTTCCTCCATTTTCGAGTATAATCTTCTATAAATATAATCTGATGGCTCCCAAGACATCTACATCTTCCAAGAAACCAGAGGATCCACAAATGGTAAGAATTTCTAACTCATCTTTTCAGTTTCCGCCATTGTTGAGTTCGTAAGTTCAGTTTTCCCCTTTCTGATCTGTTGCTCGTTTTTCAAATTATTTAATGCTATGTGCTCATTTTACTTGTGTGTCTATTCATATATGTAATTTTTTTTTACGATCAATGATCATTTGATATGATTTTTGAGATTTTTCGACTTTTATGTCTTTTTGAATTCTCTTTCGTTTTTCTCAGATCCTGGGTGTTTAATGTTGTTGTTACTGTTGTGGTTTACTTGTTTGTGTGTGATTTTTCATTTTGAACATTTTGATATGCTTTTATCCATTTTGGAGCACTTTGACATTTTCATGTTCTTGGTGCTCTTCATGTATTCGATGCATGTTCTTCATGTTCTTAGTGAATAGTCTTATGATATGCCTTACCATGATTTTTGGTTAATGTTTCTGCTTTTCGCGCCAATTTTAGGCGTGTAGTTTAAATTTTATGTTTTTGGACTTTTTTACCCCTTTATTTATTATTTGTTCTATGGAGTCTAGTTCATGCGCTGCGCATATCGCTCATGCGCATCTTCTCTCCATGCGCATGTCCAGACCTAATTTTTTAATTTTTTTTTGCGCAGAATCTCAACTACTTTATTCCTGGTTGGGAACTCGATGTAGAGGACTTCCTCCATGATGCGCTTGGACGCTATATGATGGAGATCATGGACAAGTCTGGCATCCTACCCATGTTCACTAAAGGTCAGTCATTCATCCTCCCTTCCTACATTGACGAATTCTTCAGCAACACCGAAGAAATAGAGCGTGTCTACGATGACATTACTGTCCCTTGCTTGAAGATCTCTATCCGTGGGATTTTTGTGACCATCAACTATGCGCATATCAGACAGACTATGGGTTTGCCTGCGTGCAACAAGAAGAAGCTAACTCAAAATACGCAGGACAAAGTTGCGCAAAAGCTGATCAAGATTCCCAATCTGGTTGGTCAATACAACAACCATGATAGGAAGGAATTTGGAGAATTGATGTTCCACCTCTGCACTCTCATCGGTGACACCATCAACTGCAAGAATGGGAATAAGTCTACTTTTATCAGCAAGCAGTGGATGTGCTGCACTACCATCTACAAGAAGAAGCGTTTGAGTTGGGCTGAAATCATTTTTGAAGAGTTAGTATGTTGGGTGCGCGTCTATAAGAAGAAGGCTGCTGATCCAAAGAGACCACCAAAGTACAAGACACATTGCAGAATTCTAACTGCAATATTTATGCGCTTTCTTTCTGTGCGCAATTCGGTGGATGAAGACCCCTCTATGAAAGTTGATGTGACTTCTACGCGCACGTATACTCGCGTATTCTTTCAGAATTTCCTCCGTGAAGTCAACAACTATGATTACTGTATGTACTGGGCTGCGGACCCCATTGAGGTGTTTGAAGATATTCACCCTGAGGATCAAGGGTCCCCTCCTGTCTCTAGTAGTGATTTATATGAGGCTTCTTCAACTGAATCAGAATCTGAGAAAGAATCATTCTATGAGCCAGTCCTAAGCAGAGTGGGTGACAAAGAAAAAGACAAGGGTCTAGCCGCTGATACGCTGCCGCGCAAGAAGAAAAAGGCAAAGCAATCTGCTGCTCCTGGGATTAAAATCAAAGAGCCTACTGCGCCTTCTCTGAAGCGCAAGGCTACAACTGACCCCGAGCCTCCTAAGAAATCCAAGAAGGCTAAGGCTGATGCACCTGAAAGGAAGAAGGATGAGAAAAGGAAAGCAAGGCTGTTGAGCCTGAGGAGAAGAAGAAGGAGAAGAAAAAGAAGGAAAAGATCTCGAGAACCCTACTGGATGAGTCTGATGAAGACGTCCACGTAAAAGATGATGCTGCACCTCCTCCACCTGCGCATAAGTCAACGCACACATCTACTCCTCCTGCGGCCCAAGAGGAAGATGAATTTGAAAGTGCTTTCAATGACCCTCTCATCAGCCCTTCCAAATCCACTGGAACCTCTAAGGCTGCACCATCTCAGGGGGAGATTCCCAAGGATACGCACAAGGAAACTTTTAGTGAGGATAATATCCCACTGTCTGCAAAGAAGTCTACTCCCAAGCATCGTGTTAAAAAGGTTGCTACCAAGAATCGTGCCTCAAACCGTACTATGGAAGATTTATCTGATATTGAATCAGATCCTCCAAGTCATTCTCCTCCGCGCACTGAAAAGACTGCGCGTGAAATTTCAAGGGAAGCAAGGCTAGCTAAAGTTGTACAGAGAAATATTGCGCAGCAAGCCCCACCAGTCTTCATTGATGGTGAAGGATTTGCTCATGATGCGCCAGATCCTACTGTTTATAAGGATGCGCCTATAGTTGAAGATGGTGAAGACTCAAGCTCAGAAGATTATGAGGTCCATCGTTCTCCTATCCTCACGTATCACTCTCCAGTTCTTGTGCAAGAGACTCCTGCTGCTGCTGCCACTCCTGTGCAACCTACTGGAGCTTCACAGACTTCTCCAATTATTCCTGTTGTAACTCCAGCAACTGCTCCCTCAGATCCTTCAAGTTCAACAACTGACATGCGCCAAGTCTTGGCCATGCTTCAGACTATCCAGGCAAATCAATTTGCTGCGCAAACCCACCATTTTCAGGTGGTCACTGCGCAAGCCAAAATTCAAGAACATCTGGATACGCAGTCTGCAAGGAAAAATGCGCAAGCCAGTTTACTTCAAGCTATTGATTGTGCCATTAAGGTGGAGAGTTCAACAAAGGCAACCGGTTCTGCTGCTGTTGATGCGCATGCAACTAGTTCTGGAGCTGCGCACATGCCTCAAATTTATGATGCGCTCCAGAAAGACTTAGAGCATGACTTTGGTATTATTACCACTGCGCTCTCGAAGATTCCCTCTATGCATGGTCTGTCTGAAGCTCTTAGCACTTTGGTAAATACTCTCAATGAGGTAATCCAGATTAAAAATGCCAAAGTTATAAACACCATTAATAACTTTGCGCCTAGAGATTCCAGCTATTCCTCCTCCTCTATCGATGTGCTAAAATCTCATGTCACTCACTGCTTAGTTCAGTTCAGTGATACATTCAATGGAGCTATGAACCAAGCTATGTTGGATATACAAGCTAGCCAGAACATGGTTCAAGTGGAGTTGACCAAATCTCTAGCGGATGCGCAGAAGGAGATTCTTGACTCTGTTGCTTCTGCTCAGCAATCTCTGGCAAACCAATTTGGTTCCCTTGAGAATACTTTTAATAGAGTCTCTGAAGACCTTCAGAAAGACAACGATCTGATGCGCTCTGGCATGAAGACTTATGTTAACCAGGCTGTGGAATACAACGCCAAGTTTCAAACTCTCAAGATTGAGATAATGAACAAGATTACCGGCCTGCAGAATGAGCTTAGGGAAGCACTTTCTAGGATTAACATAGACTAGAGATGTATTTTTTTGCTGCGCATATTTTGTAAGTTTTTGATGCGCATTTGTTTTTGCTTTTGATTTTTCTTCCATTGTAAAACTTGTACTGTAACTCTTATCTTTCAAGTATTAATAAGAAGAAATGCATCATTGCTTTTCACAAAACTTTGTTCGATTCAAACTTTTCGTTTGTGGAATAATGAATGCTTTATTAAACCCTACATCATGCGCATAATTTTATCTGCTCATATTTCATTGCATGATGTTTAAATATTCAGTTTAAACGCATACTCAAACTTAATATTATAATATGTTTGTATGCACTGAATGATATTTTTGTCTTTCCCATAATGTAAGTTATTCTTTTGGATAGACTAGAAATCTATAACACTGGCTAGTGTGTGCATTGACTTGAGACATGATTTACCATTTACATTCTTATGGAAATGTTTTTATCAAGTACCTTGTATTGCCTTTGTTGTAGTGGGTAATGGCATCAATCATTTAAGGGGAGATTGTTGGGTATGCTTATTATTTAACCCTCCTATATATGTTAGAATTGATTGATACCATCACCTAAGTTTATTTTAAGGACTTTAGGACCCTATGTAAGAAGTTTTGTAACTTCAATTTTAGCTAAGTCCTCTTTATAGACTAGGCTTAGTGTTTTGGGCTGAAGCTTTGGATTTGAGGTCTCATGAGCAAATGTCTAAGTGTGATGCGCATGACCTTCATGCGCAACACCATCTGCGTATACCTATGCGCATGATTTTCATGCACAGCGCAGATATACCTTAGTCAAATCTTTTATTTCCTGACCTCACCTTTGTATAGCCTGGAAAGCGTTATGTAAAGCTACACTTTTTGGTATGAGTCAAAGTGCTGATGTGGACAATCGACAAAACGTGAACACTCAGCATACACGTGGATGGAGAGACGCGCCTCAGTTTGAAATTCAAATTGAAGACAGTTGTCAACTTGCTGTCTCCAACGGCTATAAAGGACAGCTGCGCACCAATCACATTGTGACAGCACGTCGTCCTTGCTGAAGCTCCCCAACTGCTAGTTCTTGGAGCTCCACTATAAATAGCCAGCTCTTCCTCATTTTCCAAGCTGTTTGTGCTTTTGCTTCCAAAGAGAAAGTTTGAAGATTTGAAGATTGCTTGCTCATTTCCAGAATTCCCAAGAACAACCTTCATACTCAATCCAAGCCCAAATCCTAAGCCTTTGTATCACCAGAATTCTTTATGCTCTCCATCATACGATTCATAGAGCCCAGAATTCTGTCACACATACACCTTTTGAAGTTTCGATCGAATCGATCTTACTTCTAGAGATACACCGGTTATTGTCTAGGATTTGTTCTTTCATAGATTATAGATATTTGAGATAGTTTGTTCTAATCGTTGTAACTTGTAACTCTCTCATATAATAAGATCTCCTTTAGAAAGCCAAGACTAACCATCTTGGTAGAGGACGTAGATCTTTTCCCGATCGAACCTCTCCAAATAGATTGTCTATTTATTGTGCTTTTCATTCTACATTTAAGCTTTACTTATATATTGTTTTGTTTGATGTTTGTAGATTGTCTTGCATCGTTCGAATTGTGTTTGTGTGCTTTTTGCCTTAGTTCCTTTTTGCGCCAATCTTTAAGATAAACTTAGTGCATGCGTATTTACACTTCTGCGCATACTCCCTGCGCATAAGTGATTGCTTTAAGTTTCCGCTGTGCATTTCACACTCTTGTTACGCGATATACTTAGCCAAAATAAGACCTGTGCGCATTAGCCATTGTTTTGCAAAAGGGTTTGAAAAGAATTTTAAAACGCTATTCCACCACCCCCCTCCTCTAGCATTTTTCATACCCTTGTTGCCTTTCTGGAACCAACATAAAGGCCAATCCCCCGACTATTTGTGGGGGTCTTTTGGCTATAGTAATGAACCTATCATTCTCTTCTAATTATCGTATGTCTAAGCTTCGTTGTACGACCTGGATTTACTGTATCTTTTGTGATCTTGCTTTGTAACTTCATTAACGCAACCAGCTTCGTGATGTCGCTCTTCAATAATGTGATCACCTCGTCTTGTCTGACATGTCGGCATATAATATACTTGTATGCAATAGGCTTCTTATAATTCAATCAAACTTGGTCAAAACCGAGATGTTGTTGTGCACGCGTCGGTCTGCGCTGGCAGCCTCAGGAGAGTGTGTTGTTTTCTAGGTCCATAATGTCACAAACTAGTGATGTCACCTATGTCAGCGGGGGACGGTAAACGAAGAGACATTTTTCTTTATGGGGAAGCCACAACCTTAATTGCAGGTAATGATGGTTTAGGGTGATGACGTGTGCAACCGCTAATTACCACGAGATTTTCACGAGATCTCAGACGGATTGGGGTCAAATTCTCAGGATATTCCCGAACCAAGAATTCCAAGCGGTTGAAATCCATAAATCTCTTTTTACTTTTTACTGACCTTGCCAAAACCTTCACAACCCTCAAGGTTCATTCTCCGCCGATTCGACCGGTGGTTGTCAAACTTAGCTTGATTCCAGCGAACATTCAACATTGTTTCCAGCATTCCATCTTCTTTCCGCTCATTTACCTCCATTCTCAACTTCAATTGCTTAGTCAGGTATTTTCCCCCCTTTTCGTATTTCCAATTTCTTTTGCCGTTTCTCTTTTCTACTCTGTTACGCCTCTATTCTGTCATTAGAATCTCCTTTGATTTTTCATCATCGGTCCTCTTGGGATTTCATAGAGTGAATCGTAGGATTTATCGGAGAACATATGGTCCTTGGATTCTGCTATCTTTGGATGAGGTTAGGGAATTTCTTGTAATACATAGGGCTTTTAATGGAACGGTAGAATGGCCTAGCAATAGTCGTCGTTTCGATCGTCTTGGAATGATGAATCCTAATTTAGTAGTCTTCTCCTCTCTGCCTGACCTTCTAAGCCATATTTCTTCTTGTTACATTATGCCAGAGGACGAGTGTTAGTACCCAACCTAAAAATGAGTTATTAGGCATTCTAGACTCACAGGGACCTCCCAGGTATTTATGAGCTGCACAGGACTTATCTGGAATTTCCCGAAAAGCCCAGATAAGAAGGATGTTCTCGACTGATCGGATGAGGGATCGAAGATAGACGTTATCTAGGAGTTCTCAGGAGTCCAGATTGATTAGAACCTCGGGAATTGAGCCAATCCAGTTGGACTGGCTGGCCGGCCCACTCTTCCGGCCGGGCCGGCCACTTCCTCCAGGTCAACTTTTCCTATAAATAGGTGACCTCAGTTCATAATTTTGACACAATTCTCTCCCCGAGTTCCACAGCCAAAACTATGGCAGGAACTCTCTCTCTAAGCCTTTCTAGCTATCCCGAAGGTCCGACGAATCCGCGCAAGAGATTCAACTTCGTTCTTGTCAAGATTGGTAAGAATTCTACATATTTTCTTAGTTTAGATCTGATTTATGCTAGTTTCATTATGTTTATACATCTATATTCATATGATTCATAACGTGTTCTTCATGTTATTTCTAGAATTCATAATATGCTCTATATCTAGGGTAGCGATCTTCATGCTTATGTGTTATCTCAAACATGTTTCATGATGTTCTTATTACTATGTTAGATTGAACATTCTAGGTCTAATGTTTTAATCCCTACTCATAATGCATAGCCGATGATGATCAACGAGATCTAGGAACTACTTCTAAACCCTAAACTTTAGGTAATTACTCCCATGATCAGTAATTCTCCAAGGATGAATATGATGAATGCACATTGATCTTATCGATGGTATAATAATTATTCTAGGATGTGATGATTTAGTATGATTCTTTTGTTGGGTTTTGAGCAAACATGCGCAGCGGAATGAAACCCAAAAGCCTAGATCCGATCACGATGATTAAATTAATACGAGGATGAATTTAGAACACTAACCGTGACAGAGCTTTAAAATTCTGAGATTTTCAATCTTTGTTCTTCGCGCTTCTTCGAATCACGAACGTAGGAACGACCGCAAACTTGGATCACGAACTTTGAAGGAGTTGATGCCAACGCCCTCTATGTTTATCCACACGCGAATGAATTTCAAGAACGATTCTTAAACGGATTGCTAGACCCAATAGAAACTATTTCTATTATAAGGCTATATAAAAAATCAATGTTCTTGTTCTTGAGGAAGAAAAGAACTTATTTTTCTCTCTCTTGGAGGCTCTTTATTTGATATGGAATCAATCTCTACTGATTAGGTCGTTGTTAGGAGTTTATATACTTATTAGTCCTAAACCTTTTAGGAGAAATAGGTTAAAAACCGTCACAACACGAAATCAGTTATTGGGCCCGAACAGGGCCTGCTCGGCCGAGTCCTTTGAGGTGCTCGGCCGAGCCAGGCTATAAAGGACAGCTGCGCACCAATCACATTGTGACAGCACGTCGTCCTTGCTGAAGCTCCCCAACTGCTAGTTCTTGGAGCTCCACTATAAATAGCCAGCTCTTCCTCATTTTCCAAGCTGTTTGTGCTTTTGCTTCCAAAGAAAGTTTGAAGATTTGAAGATTGCTTGCTCATTTCCAGAATTCCCAAGAACAACCTTCATACTCAATCCAAGCCCAAATCCTAAGCCTTTGTATCACCAGAATTCTTTATGCTCTCCATCATACGATTCATAGAGCCCAGAATTCTGTCACACATACACCTTTTGAAGTTTCGATCGAATCGATCTTACTTCTAGAGATACACCGGTTATTGTCTAGGATTTGTTCTTTCATAGATTATAGATATTTGAGATAGTTTGTTCTAAATCGTTGTAACTTGTAACTCTCTCATATAATAAGATCTCCTTTAGAAAGCCAAGACTAACCATCTTGGTAGAGGACGTAGATCTTTTCCCGATCGAACCTCTCCAAATAGATTGTCTATTTATTGTGCTTTTCATTCTACATTTAAGCTTTACTTATATATTGTTTTGTTTGATGTTTGTAGATTGTCTTGCATCGTTCGAATTGTGTTTGTGTGCTTTTTGCCTAGTTCCTTTTTGCGCCAATCTTTAAGATAAACTTAGTGCATGCGTATTTACACTTCTGCGCATACTCCCTGCGCATAAGTGATTGCTTTAAGTTTCCGCTGTGCATTTCACACTCTTGTTACGCGATATACTTAGCCAAAATAAGACCTGTGCGCATTAGCCATTGTTTTGCAAAAGGGTTTGAAAAGAATTTTAAAAACGCTATTCACCACCCCCCTCCTCTAGCATTTTTCATACCCTTGTTGCCCTTCTGGAACCAACATAAAGGCCAATCCCCCGACCTATTTGTGGGGGTCTTTTGGCTATAGTAATGAACCTATCATTCTCTTCTAATTATCGTATGTCTAAGCTTCGTTGTACGACCTGGATTTACTGTATCTTTTGTGATCTTGCTTTGTAACTTCATTAACGCAACCAGCTTCGTGATGTCGCTCTTCAATAATGTGATCACCTCGTCTTGTCTGACATGTCGGCATATAATATACTTGTATGCAATAGGCTTCTTATAATTCAATCAAACTTGGTCAAAACCGAGATGTTGTTGTGCACGCGTCGGTCTGCGCTGGCAGCCTCAGGAGAGTGTGTTGTTTTCTAGGTCCATAATGTCACAAACTAGTGATGTCACCTATGTCAGGCGGGGGACGGTAAACGAAGAGACATTTTTCTTTATGGGGAAGCCACAACCTTAATTGCAGGTAATGATGGTTTAGGGTGATGACGTGTGCAACCGCTAATTACCACGAGATTTTCACGAGATCTCAGACGGATTGGGGTCAAATTCTCAGGATATTCCCGAACCAAGAATTCCAAGCGGTTGAAATCCATAAATCTCTTTTTACTTTTTACTGACCTTGCCAAAACCTTCACAACCTCAAGGTTCATTCTCCGGCGATTCGACCGGTGGTTGTCAAACTTAGCTTGATTCCAGCGAACATTCAACATTGTTCCAGCATTCCATCTTCTTTCCGCTCATTTACCTCCATTCTCAACTTCAATTGCTTAGTCAGTATTTTCCCCCTTTTCGTATTTCCAATTTCTTTTGCCGTTTCTCTTTTCTACTCTGTTACGCCTCTATTCTGTCATTAGAATCTCTTTGATTTTCATCATCGGTCCTCTTGGGATTTCATAGAGTGAATCGTAGGATTTATCGAGAACATATGGTCCTTGGATTCTGCTATCTTTGGATGAGGTTAGGGAATTTCTTGTAATACATAGGGCTTTTAATGGAACGGTAGAATGGCCTAGCAATAGTCGTCGTTTCGATCGTCTTGGAATGATGAATCCTAATTTAGTAGTCTTCTCCTCTCTGCCTGACCTTCTAAGCCATATTTCTTCTTGTTACATTATGCCAGAGGACGAGTGTTAGTACCCAACCTAAAAATGAGTTATTAGGCATTCTAGAACTCACAGGGACCTCCCAGGTATTTATGAGCTGCACAGGACTTATCTGGAATTTCCCGAAAAGCCCAGATAAGAAGATGTTCTCGACTGATCGGATGAGGGATCGAAGATAGACGTTATCTAGGAGTTCTCAGGAGTCCAGATTGATTAGAACCTCGGGAATTGAGCCAATCCAGTTGGACTGGCTGGCCGGCCACTCTTCCGGCCGGGCGGCCACTTCCTCCAGGTCAACTTTTCCTATAAATAGGTGACCTCAGTTCATAATTTTGACACAATTCTCTCCCCCGAGTTCCACAGCCAAAACTGATGGCAGAACTCTCTCTCTAAGCCTTTCTAGCTATCCCGAAGGTCCGACGAATCCGCGCAAGAGATTCAACTTCGTTCTTGTCAAGATTGGTAAGAATTCTACATATTTTCTTAGTTTAGATCTGATTTATGCTAGTTTCATTATGTTTATACATCTATATTCATATGATCATAACGTGTTCTTCATGTTATTTCTAGAATTCATAATATGCTCTATATCTAGGGTAGCGATCTTCATGCTTATGTGTTATCTCAAACATGTTTCATGATGTTCTTATTACTATGTTACTAATTCCTTTGGAGAGAAACTCTTTCTCTAGAAAAGGTACCATGATGGGCAACAAACACTTTGTTTTCCGCGCGGTTGTAAAAGTAATAACCCTTAGTTTCCTTAGGGTAACCAACGAAAATACATTTATCAGATTTAGGTGTGAGTTTGTCCGATATGAGCTTCTTAACAAATGCTTCACAACCCCAAATCTTCATGAAAGACAACTAGGTTTTCTTCCATCCACATCTCATGTGGAGTCTTTGGACAGATTTTGTTGGAACATTATTTAGTGTTAGTGCAGGCAGTTTCTAGTGCATGTCCCCAAAGGTTAAAGGAAGATCAACTTGACTCATCATAGAGCGGACCATATCCAATAAAGTCCTATTTCTCCGTTCGGACACACCATTCCATTGTGGTGTCCCAGGTGGAGTTAATTGTGAAACAATTCCACAATCTTTCAGATGATTGTCAAATTCTTGGCTTAAATATTCTCCACCACGATCTGATCGAAGTGCTTTAATAGTTTTGCCAAGTTGATTTTGTACTTCATTTTGAAATATTCTAAATATCTCAAAGATTCACTTTTATGTTTCATTAAGTAGACGTAGCCATATCTACTAAAATCATCAGTAAAAGTTATGAAGTATTGATATCCTCCCCTAGCATTGCAACTCATTGGTCCACATACATCAGTATGTATGAGGGCCAATAAGTCATTAGCCCTTTCACTACTCTTAGTAAAAGGTGCCTTATTCATTTTTCAAGTAAACATGACTCACAAGTTTCATATGATTCAAAATCATGTGAATCTAGAAGTCCGTCCCCATGGAGTTTTGAGATACGCTTCTCATTAATATGACCAAGACGGCAATGCCACAAATAAGTATGATTTACATCATTAGGTTTGGATTTCTTATTTACATTATAAACATTCTCATTATTCCCACTTTCAACATCAAGAAATAAAGGCCATTAAATGAACATGCAGTACAATAGCATATCTTTAAATAATAGAAAACTCTTATTTTCAATAAAACTTAAAACCTTCATTATCCAAACAAGAAATTGAAATATATTTTTCTACTTAAATCCGGAACGTAATAACAATTGTTCAAAAACAAGAATTAATCCGCTAGGTAAAATACATCATATGTTCCTACGGCTAATGCAGCAACTCTTGCTCCATTCCCCACGCGTAGGTCCGCTTCGCCATCTTTAAGTAGCCTTCTATTCCTTAGTCCCTACACATTTAAACAAATGTGAGATCCACATCCAGTATCTAATACCCAGGAGCTTAGAAGTAGAAAGTAGAATATCTATAACATAGATACCTGAAGTAGATGCAGTCCCACCGCTCTTCTTCTTCTTTAACTCTTCCTTGTAAACCTTGCAATTTCGTTTCAATGTCCAATCTCATTGCAGTGGAAACAAATTGCATCCTTTTGGAAGCAGTTTAGCCATATTAGCTTTGGCAACAATTGCCTTGCTAATCTTGGGTTTGACAACTTTTGCCTTACCCTTTCCTTTGCCTTTTGGCCCTTTCCTTCCTTAGACACAATGAGTACAGGAGCGGTCTCTTTACCGTTTTCTTTTCTGCCTGCTTAAGCATCCCATGCAATTCAGACATAGTCTTATCCATCCCTTGCATATTAACGTTCATGATGAACTGATTATAGCTTTTGGGGCAATGAATTAAGAATAAAATCGGTAGCCAACTCAATCTCAATTGGATGGCCAAGCCTCTCTAGTTTCTCAAAGTAAGCCTTCATTTTCAAAACATGAGGCTCACGACTGTCCTTCGCTCATCTTGCATGAGACTAGGGCAGCTATGGTGTCGACCTCTCTTGCCTTGCTTGTTCTTGAGCATATCTTTCAATGTAGCAGCAAGGTCAAATGCTCCAAGTGTTCAAGAATCTTCTGAAGTTCTGAACACATGGCTGCAAGCATAAGACAACCCACCTCACGAGAATCATTCACATGTTTCCTTTCTCTCATCCAGGTGCATTAGAGCAGGAGTTCTTCTTCAGTCACAAGAATATAGAGCTTATCCTCATGCTTTAGCAATTCTAAGGCCATCCAATCCGTTCCTTGTAGTTAATTTCTCCATCCAAGTTCTTTCTCAAGATAGATCGGGAAGCAGTGATAGCTTTGAGCATTATCTACTTATGCAAACAATTACGAGATATTAAATTAATAGATTTTACAATACTCCCACTAAATTATTAAACCTTGTATTATAATTTGAATGGGCCCATATTTCACTACTTTGAGTGAATGCTCAAAATAAGTTATTTAGCCTCTCTAACTCCTTGTCAATCATATCGTATATGACTCTTAGATATTTTATGAGATTTTAGATATCGTATACCTAACATGTTTTAATCTCATCTGTGCCTTAGGCCCAAAACTGTTTTCATAGCCTAATTAAGTTAAACCATTTTAAACGTATAGGAATCACTGTTTCCTCATCTTGCTCATAAATGGATAGAATCAATGCACCTACGCTAGGGCGTAACCCACACAAAACTACCCACGTACACACAAGTTTTTTAATCATGGATTGGCACGGAACTTAAATTTTAAAGAAGGTTCATGACATATAGCATGGTCAATGTTTATAGTCACATAATATAAACACATAAAGCAACGGTTAATAATTTAACTAATCTCATTAATTAAATTAAGATTTCATGTGATTGATTTATGGGGATAAATTCTTTAACACATTATTGAGAGCACGATTGTACGGTCAAAACTAAGCCAGAAGGCATCCACAATCCCGTACCAAATTTAGAAACTAGAAGAAACAACTATGTAAGGTCGAAACTAAGCCAATAGGCATCCACAATCCCTTACATAAAGTAACTCGATTCTAAATTCTTTTGTCCCATCAATTCATTACTTTGACCTTGATATTTGTTTTCAGGAAACACGGTTTCTCAAACCAGCCATCTGACTAACAAATTCAATCCAAAGTGATTTTAAACAAGCCGTTTAATTTCAGGAAACACGGTTTCTAAAACCAGCCATCTGAAAAACAAATTATGTCCAAAATCAACCTGCTCGGCCGAGTCCTTTAAGGTGCTCGGCCGAGCGCCTCTGTGTTCCAGAAAACCCTTTGCTTCTGACGACTCTGCTCGGCCGAGCACCACGAACAGAACAGATTTTCTTGTCGAATTTTAATTCTAAGATTGATTTCCCGATTCATTTAGGATTTGGTGTTCATAATGATCATATCATCATCTTCATCAAAACCTGAATAACGATTTATTCATGAATCAAAGATCATCAACAAATCAATCCAATTAATTTTTGATAATCTAAAGGAACATAATAATCAAATTATTATTGCAATCGTAGATCCCACATAACGTATTTAAACGGTGCGATTTTATGATTTCAATATATCTCATATACAAACATAAAACTCAGATCACATAAACATCTTGAATCCAAATTCACATAGCATGCCAAAACATATAATCCAATTATATCATTAACAGTTATTATTAAAATAATCATGTTGAACGGGGCTCTGATACCACTGTTGGGTTTTGAGCAAAACATGCGCAGCGGAATGAAACCCAAAAGCCTAGATCCGATCACGATGATTAAATTAATACGAGGATGAATTTAGAACACTAACCGTGACAGAGCTTTAAAATTCTGAGATCTTCAATCTTTGTTCTTCGCGCTTCTTCGAATCACGAACGTAGGAACGACCGCAAAACTTGGATCACGAACTTTGAAGGAGTTGATGCCAACGCCCTCTATGTTTATCCACACGCGAACGAATTTCAAGAACGATTCTTGAACGGATTGCTAGACCCAATAGAAACTATTTCTATTATGAAGGCTATATAAAAATTCAATGTTCTTGTTCTTGAGGAAGAAGAAGAACTTATTTTTCTCTCTCTTGGAGGCTCTCTAATTGATATGGAATCAATCTCTACTGATTAGGTCGTTGTTAGGAGTTTATATACTTATTAGTCCTAAACCTTTTAGGAGAAATAGGTTAAAACCCGTCACAACACGAAATCAGTTATTGGGCCAGAACAGGGCCTGCTCGGCCGAGTCCTTTGAGGTGCTTGGCCGAGCACCTTGCTCCAAAACAATCTGACCTTCTGATGTACATGCTCGGCCGAGTCTTATGAGGTGCTCGGCCGAGCACCACCAGAATCCTGATTTTAGCCTTTTATATAATTCGTTCTTTTGTGTGTGACCCCATAGGATTATATTAAGTTGGCAATGAGCCCAAACACATTTGTGCTCATAAATCATGAGAGGACTCTAGCAAGCCATCATGACTACCCAATTAATATAACTTGTATAAGTTCGTGAATCCTTTATAGAACATATTACAATCTCTTTGTTTCACGATGTCTATTGAACGTAAGCCATGGTCAATGGTCAACTTACAATGTTCAATGCTTTCTCGATCCAGAATGTATTGATAGTACAAATCTTATTTGAGCACGGCCATGCATTTCATCAACACCATTCTTCGAGTGGCCAAAGCTTGACATCTCTCTCTTACGAGGAACAAATCCCTTCTTGATTTATTACCTTTCCCTACATGAATCTGATTACGCCAATCACATTCTTTATAGCTACCCGATTAGGGGTAACGTTTGAATATGTCAAACGTAATGTTCATCAAGTGGAAGACTGTGATAATCTCAGGTCTAAAGATTCCAGTAATATAACTATATGAGACTTAATTATGACATTGTGACCATGACATAAATCTCATATGGGTCAGTCCAGTATTTGGTCTCCAACAAATACCCATAAGTTTAATTGTATCCCATACACCATAATCATCATATGATTATCCATTAAACTTATACTAACAATTAATCATAATTATCAGGGACGGGGATTATTATAATAAACATGCAAAGGATATAATAATCAAACATTCAATATCATTAATATAAATAACATTAATCGTTTTACAAAACGTGCCTAGAGCATACAACACCAACATCTTTCTCCTCCTCCTTCATTATGCATGATCCCGCTTCTTCTCCCTATCCGATTATGTCCGAACTACGCTGACCTGAGCTTCTCAAATGAGAAGAACGTAGGCAATCTTCGGATCCGGTCTCAATCACTAACACACTACTAACACATTCATCATGATAGAAGGTCCGACTGCTCAGGAGATAGGACTGATAACTTGATATTCTTCTCTTGTCGTAACTTGACCCCCGAACCCTCTCAATGTTTTAGCTCGATAAAACAACGTGGAGACTCTTAATAAAGTCAAATGCCAACTTGAATATCCTAAATCCCATAGAAAAGACAAATAAATATAAATAAAAGAAAGACTTCCCGTGCGTCGCCCGCATTTACGGAAAGGAGTATTCATAGTGGCGACTCTGCTAGGGAGTAGCTTTGAATGTCTTCAAACATAGAGGGTCAAAATTTCTTTAATATCATGATTGCACTTACTTGTTCTTTTCCCCTTGTACTTTATCTCTCGTACATATCTGCTTCCCTTGTACTTTAGTGTGTTAATATCTTAACTATTGTCTATTGTACCCTCTTTTAACAGTTTTGCATTGCATACATGTAAATACAAAAAACTCTCTGTTTTCTCCCTAAAAAATAACGAGTTTTTGTCCGCACACTACCACTAGGTCTGTGTCATACTGCACACCCTACTGGATACTCCGCTGAGTGTACAGATTTTGGTGATCCTGTCGTCTCTATCTTCGTGGCACCCGGGCTATCTAACTCACTGTTTTCACTTGTGAAGAAGTCGAGGTTAATCCCTTATTCATTTCAAAACCATGCACTCACAGAGTCTAGGACACTCCAAAGTTGACCGGTTGGTTTGACTAGCTTTTCTTTATAGACAATTAACGTGTCGTTCATTCCGTCATCCGTCAAGTCTTTAATGAGTCGAGATCCTTCGAGAGAAAAAAGCACAAAAAATGAAATTTCCTATAAGGGTGTGCATATAGTAAGCCGAGTGATACTTTGTACAAGGGTCTCAACTCGTTAAAAACTTAAAGGAAGTAACATAAACATTACGTTAAATGCCTTTAAACAAGGGTTAGTCTCTAGGATCCGTTAGGTCGGTGGAAGTCGCTTGCCCTATAGGACCCTCGCCCAAATTTTCCGTTTGGAAGGTGCAATACAGGTCAAAAAACAAGGGGTCTATAGACGTAGTGATGACCTCCACTAATCCAGGTTTTGTAGATAGTAACCCAAAAAGGGGTACCCCTTCCAACCATTAGGACTAATAATACATTGTTTTTGTAAATAACAAAATACAGTGCATGAGCCTAGTCCCGTCCTAAACCTCTCGTCCGCTACCTCTACAGAGAAGCAAGTTTGGGTTCGTTCCGGTGGTCGTTTTCAACGGTCAAGCCTTCCGCAAGCTCAGTCTTCAGTCTCTGCATCAACAATGTCTCCATCATCAGAGCCTACTACTCCTAATGTCTCCACTCCGCCAGTTTCCGCTTCTGCCGATCCAGAAATCGCCGCCAGTATCAATCCCTCGGACATTCCGCCACCTCTCCATGCTTTCTTCACCAACCTCATGCTACAGATCTCTAAGCTTGAGGATCGAAGCAAGTCTCTAGAAAGGGTCAACCAAGAGCTCAAAGATCATCTTCATACTGAGATGAAGAAGAAAGGTGTAGCAACTAGTTTTCACGATGGAGAAGCTATTTTGATCGAAGACGAAACGGTGCCTGTGACCTACCCCGCCAATAATGATACTATCCCTCTCAAGGTGCTCAACTACCAAAGGGTCCCTCCTCCTAATTTCGGTACTTAGGCAACCTCCAGCAAGGGTCCATATGAGCCGTCACCAGAATTGATGGGTAGTTACTTGTCCTCTACCAAGTTGCCACCGCCTTCACTACTGTTAAGTATCGGTGCCGCCGTGCCTACAGTCTCCACTACTTCTCTCGCTGATCAAGCCTATGGTAGCATAGATTTCTCCAATCACTCCTAGTGGTTGCCATGCAAGAATAGATCAGCAAGCTATCCGATACGGTCTCCAAGTAATCCGCTCCGATAGTTAAAACCATTCACCCAAGCAACTTGGGTGCTCTACCTAGAGACTTCAAGATGCCAAAGGTCTCGACATTCCATGGTATTACTTGTCCCAAGACTCATCTCGACAGTTATATGATAGCCATGAGAGCCCGTGACTGCACCAACGAGCAAATGGCCCGAGTCTTCCACACCACTCTGGACGGAATCGCTCTCCGTTGGTTCTTGAGTTTGGATCCCTCCGAACGAGAGACGTGGGAACAAATCACCACTACTTTCTATGAGAAGTATCAGTCGAACCTAGATTGGCACATCAACCGTACTGATTTAGAGAACACAATGCAGAGGCCCGACGAGTCCATTTATGACTTCTACAAGAGATGGAATCACAAGCTAGCGGAAGTTAAATACCCTCCTAAGGAAAAGGAACAAAAGCAAATATTCTTCAAGTTCTTGTTTACCAAGCTTAGGGTGGCAATTGGCAATGGTTACTTTCCCGATCTGCGGGAAATGGTCGATGCTGGGGTTAGACACGAAGCCGGCATTACTAGTGTTGTTAAAGAAGCTGCCAAAAGTGGAAATACCTCATTCCGCTACAAAGCTTCGATAAATGCCGCTCCTAAAGCTAAAGAGGTGACCGGTCAAGTGAGTATGGTCCAAGACAACTCCGCCTTCGATATCCAAGCAGTTACAAGCAGCTTTCCCCGGAAAGAAGATCACTTCGACGACTTGGTATGCCCACTAGCAAAGTCTTTGAAGTGTTGATTAAGAAAGGTTTAATCAAGCCAATCGAGAACTATGAACCATTCAACAAGAAAGCCATTCTTGATCCAACCAATTTCTGCAAGTACCACAAGCATATTGGCCACATGACCGATGACTGCATACAACTCAAGCGAGTCATCAAAAAGCTCATAGCCGATGGAAAGATTGAAAAGCCTAAAGGTCCAAACACCATAGCAAGCCCCCTTCCCAAAAATGAAGGTGTGAACTTGGTCGATGCCGACAAAATAGGTTTGTTAGAAATGATGGACGCCTTCGAACAACTACAAATTACCCTGGATCTTATGTACAACGGTTTAATAGTAATGAGGATGATTCAACCATTAGAAGGATATTATCCCCGCCCGGATAGCACTCAAGAAAGGTTTTGTGATTACCACCAAGTCACCGGTCATGACATTGAAGATTGTTTTGCTCTAAAGACTCTTATTCAAGAACTCATTCATAATGGTCAAGTAGAGGAACCTAGGGAGGCTCTCGTTAGAATTAGAAATGGGACAGACCTCACCAATCTAACCCGATGTTGATTCAGATTGTGCTTCAAAAATTATTAATGATAGTGATTTTCCTTATTACTCTTTGTCATTGGATAATCTATCTCCAAATACTGCATGTCCATCACCCTCCGACAACTTCGTATCCATGATCGAAGATCAGACAAACAAAGTCGATCCAAGGACATTGGTCTCACCAATGGTTGACAAATTGAAGAATTGGTGCACATATGGCGGACCCACAGCAACGACCGACTTCATGATCGAGGAGCTTGGACTGACTGCTCCCCCTATAACCTCCCCTATCGAGTCTCCTGTTAGCTCACCAAAGTCATTTAGGTCGTGTAGGTCCGATGTATTTACCTTTGAATTTGAGTCTTCCTCTCAGTCTAATGACCTCACGTCAGAGGACTATGAAATGGTCTCCAACGCTATCTTTCCCTTCGTGCTAAACGAAAACCTCGACCTTTCCGAGTATCCCACCATAGCCGCTCTTATAAATGATAAATTAACTAATCAATCTAATGATATACAAATAGTTAATAATGATTCATTAAAAAATGCAGACACAGACAAACTAAATAACGAATACATCCGAGAAATCTCAGAGCAGGTTATCAATCAAAGGGAAAACTGAGCCCAAGCTGCCGATGAGGTGTTAACATGTGTGAATCTGGGGACAGACGATGAGCATAAGGAAACACAGATTGGAAGCTTCTTTCAAGGCGAAGAGCGAGAAGCACTGATTGGGTTACTCAAGGAGTATGTCGACGTATTTGCGTAGTCTTACAAAGATATACTGGGGCTAGACAACTCCATTGTAGAGCACATAATTCCGATAGCACCAGACGCCAAGCCGGTAAAATAGAAACTTCGCCGCATCAAGCCAAAATGGTCTCTGCAAGTAAAAGAAGAAATCGAGAAGCTACTCAGAGTGGGTTTCATAAAGGTGATTGAATATCCAACGTGGTTATCAAACATTGTTACAGTGAATAAGGCTAATGGAAAAGTCAGAGTTTGTGTGGATTTCCGTGATCTCAACAAAGCAAGTCCTAAAGATGATTTCCCGCTTCCCAACATCGACATGTTAGTAGATGCAACGGCCAATTATAAAGTCAAGTCGTTTGTGGATGGTTTTGATGGGTACAATCAGATCAAGATGGCTAAAGAATACCAAGAAAAGACTGCTTTCACTATTCCGTGGGGTACGTATTGCTACACCATAATGCCGTTTGGACTTAGGAATGTTGGGGCTACTTCGTGCTGTGACTGCCTTATTTCACGACATGATTCATAAGGAGATCGAAGTCTATGTAGACGACATGATTATACACTCCAAAGGTTTTGACGGTCAACACCTAATTGACTTACGGAAATTCTTCAACAGACTGAGGGAACACTCCATGCACCTGAACCCTGCTAAGTGTACGTTCGGGGTTGTTCGAGGAAAAGTGTTTGGATACATGGTCACGGAGCGCGGAATAGAAGCCGAACCAAGAAATATTCAAGCAATTATGGATATGAAGCCACCCCATACAGAAACTGAGGTCAAAGCATTCATGAGAGGACTACAATACATTAGTCGCTTCATTAACCAGTTGACTACAGTCTGTGAACCAATCTTCAAGCTAATGAAGAAAACTGCTAATGTTGAATGGAATCACGATTGCCAAGAAGCCTTTGAACATATTAAGAGGTACCTGGTGAATACCCCAATCCTACGTTCGCCACATAAGGAGAAGCCGCTACTGCTATACTTAACGGTAACAGACACTGCCGTGGGATCCATGCTGGCACAAGAAGCCAAGGATTCTCGAATAGAAAATGCCATATACTTCGTCAGCTGGAAGCTACAAGGCAGTGAGCTCAACTATTCAGCATTAGAAAAGACATGAACTGGACTGGTATGGGTAGTTTCCAAGCTCAAGCATTACATGGTATCGCACCCCATATGGCTAGTATAAAAAATGGACCCGATCAAGTACTTGTTTGATAAACCGTCAATATCCATGAGACTCGCCAAGTGGTCGGTATTTCTGGGAGAGTTCGATATCACGTATGTTCCAAGAAAGGAAGTTAAAGGGAGAGCTATGGCAGATCAGTTAGCAGATTCTCCAAGCACCGAAGAATGAGGATCAGACCCCAAATTTCCAGACGACGGTATTTTTGCCATGGAAGCTATAGACAAATGGCAGTTATTCTTCGACGGAGCCGCAAACAAAAGAGGCAACGGAGTGGGGCTTCTTCTAGTCGATCCTAAGGACGAACATACTCCAATAGCAATAAAATTGAACTTCACAACCACCAACAACGCTGCACAATATGAGGCATGCATAGCCGGCCTGGAAGCTTCCTTAGAGCGAAATGTAAAGGAGTTAGAAGTATACGGCGATTCGGCTCTAATCATAAACCAAACAGCAAAAAAGTGGAAAACTGTGGATCCCTACCTGCAGTTATACCAAGCCTACATGGACAAACTAATCGAACAATTCCGAGAAGTCACATTCCATTATCTCCCACGAGACGGAAATAGATTCGCCGATGCGCTCGCCACCCTGGCATCTTTAGTAGAAATTCCTGAAGGGAGGCCAGTCAACCCTTTCAGAGTTGGCCGAAGAGAGAACCCAGCATATTATTGTGAGATCCAGATCCAGTCAGAAACAGTCAAAGATCAATGGTACGCACAGATTCACAAATTCCTTAAGGATAGGGAAGCCTCTTTCAAAGGAGACGTGAAGGCCAAAAGCCTACAAGCACTAAAAAGGTTGGCGGGACAGTTCGTACTACTAGATAATACCTTATACAAGAGGCATTATGACGGAATTATACTGTTATGTGTGGGAAGCAAGAAAGCCGAGAATATTATGGAGGAAGTACACAACGGGTTGTGCGGTTCGTATATGAATGCAAGAATGCTCCGACAAAATATCACTCGCCTGGGTTATTATTGGATCACAATGGAAACAGACTGCATCCAATGGGTCAGAAAATGCCACAAATGTCATGTATGCTCCAAATTGAACCACATCCCTCCGCATGACCTCTACAGTATGACTACTCTTTGGCCCTTTGCAACATGGGGCATCGATATCATCGGTCAGATCCATCCCGCGGGAAGTAACGGTTATGAATTTGTATTAGTAGCAGTAGACTATTTCACTAAATGGGTCAAAGCACAATCTTACAACGTATTGAATTCCAAAAAAGTAGCACAGTTTATCAAAGAAAACATCATGTGTCGTTATGGTGTCCCAAATTTGATCATATCAGATAATAGTAGTCACTTCAAAGCAGAGACTGCCCGTTTACTCGCCAAATTCAGAATAGAAAGGAAAAAATCCTCCCCGTACTATCCACAGACCAATGGAGCAGTTGAAGCAACTAACAAGACCATCGAGCAGATCATCAGAAAAATGGCCACAAAAGGAAAGGATTGGCCCGACAAATTACCCTTGACACTCTGGGGCTACAGAACGTCAGTACGCACCACCACCGGGGAGACTCCTTACACTCTTGCTTACGGTATGGAAGCAGTCCTACCTATCGAGTTGGAAATACCGTCCTTAAGGGTGTTGCTCGAGAATCAAGTAAATGAAGTAGAATGGCTCCGCAGTCGCTACGACCAATTAGCTACCCTGGACGAAAGGAGGCTCAAAGCTATGGAACACATCAGAGCCTATCAGAGAAGGACCATAGATAGTTTTAACAAGAAGGTGAAACCAGTAGACATTAAAGAAGGAGATTTGGTGCTCAAAGTACGCCTCCCGAACAAATTCAACGGTGCGGTCTCAACATCGTACAAAAAATCTTCTCCGGAGGTGCAGTCAGAATGGCAGATTTAGATGGAAATCAATTCAAAGAACCAGTCAACATCAGGAAACTCCACCGCTACTACAACTGACCACCACGGTCCTTCTCCATCAGTGGTACTCTCCATCAACGGTCTTTTACAACGGCCATCCCCCTTGTAAAAAATAAAAAAAAAATTATTCTTACTCTCTTTACTTCCCCCCCTTCTATCTTCCTTTTATACAATCAGAAATAAACTACGGTGACCTGAGCCCCTTAGCCCTACTTGTAAAAGGGGAATGTAGGCAGCCTTCAATGGTGCGGTCTCAAAAATAAATAAAAATCCAAATCTGGTTTGAGCAAAAATCCAAATAAAGCAAACAATCTGTTTATTACTAAAGCAAAATCTCTATTTTCCACAAGTCACTACACGTTAACATTTAGTTGATGAGTCTAAGCTCGAAAGAACCTGCGACTAAATAACCTGCTTTGAAATTTAAACAAACTAAAATCTAAACTATGTGTCTGCAACGACTGTGGTTGGATACTCGGAGTCACTATCTCTCTCCTCCTCTTCCTCTCTCTCCTCCTCGTCTTCTTATTCTTTTTCCTTTGACTTCTTATCTCTTCGTCCGCGTCTAGCCTGTCTAGTAGGATCCGTAAATAAAGTCTTCCTCAACTGAGTCACCGCACTTGGGCCTTCTCTCTTTCTTTTCCCCTCAGTAGGTGCTAGCTGGGCCAACTCAGTCTCCACCTCCCGTTATACTTGCTCATCCTCCCTCAAGCGTCTGCTCGAGACATAAGGGACCACTACCCTATGTCTCAGTCATCTCAAAGTCTGTCCCATATTCCCTAAGGTCGTCTGGTACCAGTCCAAGTATTCTCGAGACAGAAGTATGTCACGTGGTTGCTGTATACAGAGAATGCTAGGCATGAGAGTATAAGACCAACACCGCTCCAAGAGCACGGCGACCCTAGTAGTCATGGAGATCATCCTGTCAGTGACCTTGCTACAAGTCTCATCCCATGAGGAAGGTACAATCTGAGGCACCCCGTACTGATGGCACACTCGTACTGCATAGTAATAAGTAGTCTCATCAAAGGCGGGGACCCGAATCATGCAGAGACTGCTCTGAGTCCACCGTGCTCTGATAACCCCCCAATGAGGTACCATCCATTTGATCTGAGTCGTACTCATCTATGCCATATATGTCACCCATGTAGAACGGGCCATCCCCGCAAATCGCTGCTTTATGCGCCTACTCTGACAAACCCAAGGGGATACTAGTCCAACAGGTTCCTCCAAGACTCGATGTCTCTCCTGCAGCCATAAGGTTAATAGTCGGGTACTTCCTCTGGTCATCTTTTGAGCTCCCGAGGCCAACTTTCCAATACCATGCAATGTTTCCCTAAGCAAGCAAGGGACAATACTGCGATTGGCTCGAGCCTAGTCCACCATGACAAGACAACCCATGGTAGCTACTCCTACGTAAGGTGGAAATAATACCTGTTGGTAGTGGTGCCCTAGGCACGTTTAATAAACGTTGTAATTGTTATCATTTATTTCATATCAATAAAAGAGATGTTTTGATTATTATTGTTGTTCATGTTTACTTATAATAATCTCCGTCCCTAGTACTTGTTAAGCACTAGCATAAAGGATAAATGATCATGGGATGATCATGTTAGATTTATGGGTACTTGTTTGGAACAAGGTACTGGACATGACCCGCTGTATGAGATTTATGTCATGGTCTATGTCGTACATATATCTCATATTAGTTATGTCATTTGAATCCTTAGACATGAAGTTATTATAGTCTTCCACTTGATGAACATTGTGTTTGACATATTCAAACGCTACCTTAACACGGTAGTTATAAAGGGTATGATTGGCATAATCGGATTCCCGTTGGGAAGAGTAATAAGCTAAATGGATTTGTCCCTCCACGGAGAGATGTCAAGCTTGGGCCCCTCGAAGGAATGATGTTGGTGAAATGTTCGGCCGGACTCAAATGGATTGATTGGATCAATAGCATTTGAATTATCAACATATTCGGAATCGAGAAAGTATTGAACAAAACAAGTTGACTGTTTGACCATGACTTGTGTTCAATGACATCGTGGACAAAGGGATTGTGACATATTCTAAGAGGAATGCGAACTTGTATCTAGTTATACTATTTGGGTAGGTATGACGGTTTGCTAGAACCTAATCATATCTTATGGTTTCATGTTTGAATCCATTGCCAACTTAGTATAATCCTAGAGGGTCACACACAATAGAATGAATCTTTAAAAGGACTAAATTGGAATTTTGGAAATTCTGGACATTCTGAGAAGTGGGCGACCGCACAGTTTGGACTGGGCGGCCGCACACTTAGTTCAGTTTTGTACCAGTTTTGCTTCAGATAGTTGTGCGACCGCACAGAGTCTTTTGGGCGGCCGCACAACACTGTCGGGTGGCAGATTCCTAATTTGATTAGGAAACGAATTTTGGACGGATTTTGACACAAGTTTCCTATTTGGAATAGGTCATACTTGTGTATAAAAGACCAAATTCGGCCAGCACTTCAGCGAATGATTTTGTGAGTCTCAAAGAGTTTGAGAGAGGGTTTATTTTGTTCTAAGACATTCTTGGTTGAAGAACAAAATAATACACAAAATAAATTCTATATAGTTCTTTTGATTGTGAAAAGGTGTTTCACAATTTGGTCTAGCAACCAAGATCAAAGAAGCTCCTTTGATATTCGTTCGAAGTGTGGATACCGCTAGAGGGTGAAAATCATCATCTTCAAAGTTCGTGTTCAAGCTTTGTGATCGTGATCAAGTCTTCAAACCTCCACCAAAGACCAAGAGAATTTGATAGCCATCAAGGGTTAGTTTTATCCTCTATTCAACTTGTTGTATTTGATTTAATCATATGAACAGATCCATGGCTTTGGGTTTCAAAAAATTTTAAATTGCTATACTCCGCTGCGCATGTATCTACGAAACCCAACAATACCGAGGCAAATAGACAAAGTGCTAGACAATCTAGAGTCGTGTCAGATTCCACCGTACTATTAATAAACCTGATAGGAAGCCTACAGAGGTTGACATCACCATCCAACAGCAAACCCCTAGCATCTTCAACAGAAATTCACAACAGTTGGAAAACCCGAAGCTCCGGAGGCACTTGGTCCTGCGGCATGGCTACCCTATCCATCACACTCGCACCATAAACAGCCACGAAGTCTTCATACATGGGGGTGATTTCATTGTAAGAAAAGTTGAAGACATGATTCTCATTGTCCTAGAACTTGACAGCAGCACGGATCAGGTTTTCATCAGACTTAACCCTATACAAGGACCAAAGGCACTTAATTCCGAATCTCCTATCAAAGTTTGAACGAGTTGTCCTTGAAAGCTTCCCAACCTAGATCTTCAAACTCTTGATGAAGTAGCGTTGTCTATCCTCAGAAATCCTAGGGTGTCTATCCATCAGAAAGGCGTGGAAGAATCGAAATCTAGACCAAAAGGAAGAGAAACTGATGTATGTCTCGTCTCTCTGCGAGTCTGCTGATTAAATAGGGTAGGGAGTTCAAGTCCTGATTGTACAAGGAAAAATCTAACGAAAATCGTGTCAAACCAAGGATTAGCCGCGCGGCCAGTCCTTCCCCATGGTTGGCCACGCGGCCACATAAGCCGGTCTAGACATATTGCAAGTCCGTCCCCAACAAACGCCGGAATGGACCCATCTCAGACATTTCGAAGGTCACAAGGCACAAAAAAGGTCCGATAAAGAGGGTAGAACTGCCCGACAGTGTGTAATCCCCATCTTACCCCTAGGGCTCAGGCATTTTACTAAATCTAAAAAACATGTAAATAAAATACTAATTAACTACATCCAAAAGAACATAAAATATTATACATAAATATGTTTGTCTGTTCCTCTCCTTTCTCTAACAAAATGCAGGAAATAAAAGGACTACATTTAGTCCGAGTCAGAATCCTCGATGTCCATGTCATCATCCTCTCCACCCTGCTCCGTACGGCGAGACCCACCAGCTCCTGAGCTCCTACTCCGGACAGACCTCGAACTCTCAGCCTCCGTGGGGGATCTCTCTCTACGTTGAGGCAGCACCACATCATCCCGACGGCAGGTGCAAGCAGCAGCCAAGCTCCGGAATAGCCTCTCAAAAATATTGCCCCGACGAACAGAGCGGATATAGGCCTCCCGGGTCACCTGGGATAGATAAGCGCAGTTCAGATACAAATCTGAAAAGTGTGTGCAAGACAAAAATGAAAAGGAAAAGGATAACATACCGTAGCTCCAAGCGGAGGAAGCTGAGCCCCAGTAACCTCATCAGCCTCAGTCGGAGTCAGGTCAAAGTCCACCTCAACGCCGCCCCGCTGCATCCGGATACTGTTAGAGAACCGCGGCATGTCCATACCATATCTAGCTCCTCTACTCGAGCTAGCCGGATAGGCACCAGCCTGCCTCCTCTCCAAAACCTGCGGACTCAGCAGTACATGCTCCACAAACCACGCATAGTCAGCACCAATCTGATACAAATGGGCCAGAGTCCTGACCCGGTAGTCACTGCTCCTCCTCAGCCTAGCAGGATACAGTATATCCCTCAGAGGCTCACTCGGGGCCCACAACATAAGATGTCTGCTATGCTGCCTGCAGACTCTCTTGCCAAGGTACATGGTATCCCCAGTCAACCCCATCAAGAAGCAGCGGGAAGTAGTAAAATCCTGAGCCTGAACAACCCCCGCCAATACCTGATCCGACCAGGGAAACAGCTGAAAGTCCTCATGCAGCGGACCACTCAACTTTGCAGTAAAAATCCCCAGATCGAGAGTCTTCCTGGCCTTGCTACGGCCCTCCAACCGGTTCCTCTTGGCCCAGAATCTCAAAACCGAGACTTCATTGACCCCTGTAGATACCCCGGGTGGGTAAAACCCCGGCTTTAGGCTCGAGCGCGCGGGTCGTCCTAGGATGTCTAACTTGTTTTTAGAGTCGCCACCTATGTTTTGAGGAACATAAGAAAAACCTATTGATTGTAGTCTAAGTTTGATTACGAAAACAGAGATTCTTTGTTTTGAGGTTCGGGGTTAGGTTACGAGATGGGAAGTACCGAAACACCCATCTCGTCCAACTTAAGTTGGTCTTGCTTGATCAAAATCTACATGAATGAAAATGTTCTTCTTCTTCTTCTTTAAGTCATAAAAAAAAGGGGGTTTAAAATAGGATTTGGAATGTAGGAGATAACTCCTTAACCAACCTCAATGAGATGAGGTGATCATTAGAGTCATGTCCCAAAATGATTTGGGTGATTGCACATTTGATTAAAGTAAAAGAGAGAGAGGAGATGAAGTAGAAAAGAAAGGAAAAGATGGACTTTTACCTACAATTTGAAGAACTTCAAATGTTGCTTGATGAGATCCTTGGAGAACCTTTAGAAAGTGATTTTTTGTCTAGTTTTCGATCCTTGAAAATGGAGGTAAAGAGATGTTTTTATAGGTGAAAGAGGGGTGTTTTTGGTGCCAAAACTCAGTCACCAAGAAATCCTTCCCGGGCAAAATCTTGTAAATTGAGCAAGGGAGGGAATCCTTGCCAGAAATCTGTAACTGACGCCCAGAGGCGCGCGCTTCCTGCTTTGGGGGCGGGAGGCGCGCGCGCCTGGCTCCTCCTGTCGGAGGCGCGCGACTCAGAGAAGGAAATTTTGACAGAATGGACTAGAAAGTCAGCCCTGTCATTCAGTTTTGTCCCTGGACTTAACGAAGTCAGTCAGGAACTTAACGGAAGTGACAGAAACTAACGAGAAACACTTAAAATGGGGAGAAACACAAAATCAAATGTGCAATCGGGGTGAGAGGTCCAAGGCGGGGTGTCTACAGAGCCCCTCGGCGACGTGGATTGCAAAGCAAAACGCGTCGACGAAAGTTAAAAACACCCGCCGAGGACATCACCAAGAAAAGGCAAAGACTCGATGAAAGCAGGAATTTGAAATTGCGAGAGATAGTGGTGCTCTCCCTGTGTGAGCGGTTTTTATTGATAGAGGGGGTGGCATGATCCGTTAGGTGAACCTGCCGGCTGAATGTTTTGAATGAGGCCGTTAGTGAACCTTTTTGATGAATCCGTTAGTGAATCCCTTGGATGATTCCGTTGGTGAACCCTTGTTGACGAATCCGTTAGTGAATCCGTTTGATGAATCCGTTAGTGAATCCTTGGATGAGTCCGTTGGTGAACCCTTGTTGACGAATCCGTTAGTGATTCCGTTTGATGAATCCGTTAGTGAATCCCTTGGATGAGTCCGTTGGTGAACCCTTGTTGACGAATCCGTTAGTGAATCCGTTTGATGAATCCGTTAGTGAATCCTTTGGATGAGTCTGTTGGTGAACCCTTGTTGACGAATCCGTTAGTGAATCCGTTTGACGAAATATTGCTTAGAAGTCTCGTGCCATTTTGGAGTTACACTTGACTTTTTGAATTGTGGGGTAGGGACAGTTGACCGCGAAGAAAGATGTTCCTGCTGGGGATGAAATGTTGAGATTGACTGATGTGGACCTGACAGAACTTAGGGAGTTCGAATCCGTGGGGAACCCTTTGATAGATGAAAGAGATTTTTGGTGAGACTGTTCAAACCTGCCTGGATGAAGAGGGCGCCGACTGTTGACGCGCGCGCGCTCAGATGCTATGTAAGGAGGCGCGCGCGCCTGGCTTTCCTATCAGGCGCGCTGTCGGAAAAATTTGACAGAATGCCCCACTAGAAAATCACCCCATTCACTTTTCGTGCTCTGGACTTAACGAAGTCAGTCAGGAACTTAACGGAAGTGACAGAAACTAACGAGAAACACTTAAAATGGGGAGAAACACAAAATCAAATGTGCAATCGGGGTGAGAGGTCCAAGGCGGGGTGTCTACAGAGCCCCTCGGCGACGTGGATTGCAAAGCAAAACGCGTCGACGAAAGTTAAAAACACCCGCCGAGGACATCACCAAGAAAAGGCAAAGACTCGATGAAAGCAGGAATTTGAAATTGCGAGAGATAGTGGTGCTCTCCCTGTGTGAGCGGTTTTTATTGATAGAGGGGGTGGCATGATCCGTTAGGTGAACCTGCCGGCTGAATGTTTTGAATGAGGCCGTTAGTGAACCTTTTGATGAATCCGTTAGTGAATCCCTTGGATGATTCCGTTGGTGAACCTTGTTGACGAATCGTTAGTGAATCCGTTTGATGAATCCGTTAGTGAATCCCTTGGATGAGTCGTTGGTGAACCCTTGTTGACGAATCCGTTAGTGATTCCGTTTGATGAATCCGTTAGTGAATCCCTGGATGAGTCGTTGGTGAACCTTGTTGACGAATCCGTTAGTGAATCCGTTTGATGAATCCGTTAGTGAATCCTTTGGATGAGTCTGTTGGTGAACCCTTGTTGACGAATCCGTTAGTGAATCCGTTTGACGAAATATTGCTTAGAAGTCTCGTGCCATTTGGAGTTACACTTGACTTTTTTGAATTGTGGGGTACGGGCACAGTTGACCGCGACCAGAAAGATGTTCCTGCTGGGGATGAAATGTTGAGATTGACTCTTGAGGGGGGTGTGGCACCGTGACAGAACTTAGGGAGTTCGGAATCCGTGGGGAACCCTTTGATACGATGCATGGATTTTTGCATGGGAGACTGCTTCTAAACCTGCCTGATGATGGGAAGAGCGCGCGTCCGGGACTCGTTATGGGACGCGCGCGCCTCAGATGAGTATGTAAGGAGGCGCGCGCCTGGCGCATAAGTTCAGCATATTTAAACAGGCTGTTCGCTGTTTTCGGCCATTTTTCAAAAATTTGAAGAACCCTCCAAATTCCAAGCCCCATTTTCGTAGAGAAATCACCCCAAAACACTTTCTCGCTGCTCTAGGATCAATTCCTTCAAAGAAACGATGTCGGATCGTCAGCAATCACCTCCGTTTGAGATGCCACATGGCGAGGAGCCCGAAATTGGGGTTGAAGCTATGGACCCGAGCTTGCTTACTTTCCGGCCTCATACACATATTTCTCACTTCGTGACTTCGGGTTTGGTAAGAATGCCTCACCTTTCTTGTCGATTTCGGGTTTCATGAAGTTCTGTTTTCTTTACCCGAGATATTGCTGCAGCAGCTTATTGATCATTCATTGCATGTTGTTTGTTGTTGCTGATTTGTTGTAAGAAACATGTTAGGATGTCCATTTTCACGTTCACACACTCGCTTGTACATTGTTCTGCCGTTGAAATCTCTGTGTTGAGTTCATCCGTTTTCTAGCAGTCGTGCTGATGAAATTTTTGTTGTTCCTTTTTTTCCTTTCAGGAGTGGACCCGTTTGACAGAGATTCGCGGTGGGGCTCATGGGCCCATCTCTATATGGAAGAGGTTTCCCGAGAGTGTTCGGGCCCGAGTCACAGGGACTCATTTTGGCCTTTTTGTCACTAGCCTCCCAGCTTTGAAGAATGACCCTGATGTGGTTCAGGCATTGAGGGAGAGATGGTGGGATACCACCCATACCTTCCATTTACCCATGGGCGAGGTGACTATGACGCCTACTGATTTCACAGCTTTTACGGGCTTGCCGTTCATGGGGGTGCCTGTCCCTTTTGGTTTGAGAGGGGTTGTTCGGACTCCGGACGAGTTACTGGCCTTGGTTGACTGCCGGTTCGAGGTCAAGAATTCTCGAGTGACATGGGGGAGAATCCGAGCTTATTTCAGCATCTTGATGGCTGAGGCTCGAGGTGTTACTGCTGATCTGGTTGATGCTGTGGCCCGTTGCTTCATTTGGTACTTGTTATCCCACACTCTGTTTGCCAACGGGGGATCTTCGGCCTCTTTGGCTCTGCTTGACTTGTTAGTGGACTTGGACCCGCTCGACTACCAGCTCTGTTACGGGCTTCAGCTTGCTGTGGGAGGTATACCACTTACTGTCCCTTTTATATTCTCCTTGCCTTAGTCATAACTGCCTTTTTCGTTGACTGTCATTAACTTTGCTTCTGCCTCTTGTCTACAGCTTTGGGCTTTTGCTATCCTGAATCTGAGGGATTTCAAGATTGCCAAGGAAGGCCAGCCCCAGTATCCGGACTGCGCACGGTGGGCGTATAAGGAGAGGAATGTGAAGACTGGCACGAATCCCATTAGTCTTACTTCGGCCCGACGGCACTTGGACACCCTGAGGCCTGAGTCTGTTGCCTTTTCTTTGTATCCGTGGAGATCAGTTCAGCACTGGTTTGAGCACACTCTTATTCCTACCCGTTCTCGGCTTTTGATGAGTTCGGGTGAGTGCATGGCTCTGTACTTGGGAGATAGAGTATTTTGGCAGCATGGTACCCAGGTGACAGACTTTTACACCCCTCCTCGTCCTGCAGTTCCAGACGTCCCTCCTTTCTGCCCTCGTAACTGGAGGTCAATTTCAGAGGCTGATCGTGCAGCATATATGGTAGGGGTTGATGCCGTCCCTTATATTCACTTGGATCAGGATTATGGCCTCTTCAGGGAGAACAACTTGATGTAGGGCTTTACGTTCGCTGATCCGAGGAGATCACAGGCTGCTCCTTCGACCTCTGCTCGGTTTTATACTACCGGTGCCGGGTATTGTTTTGATCCTCCTTTGCCTCCTCCTTATTACACTTATTCAAACTTCGGGGTCTTTGAGGAGCAGAGGGAGATTGTTCCCGAGGATATGTCACCGGAGAGAGAGCCTCCCACTCAGGCTGCTGTGGTATGTTTTTCTGACCATCTTTGCATTTTCTAGTCTTGTTTTTCTGTCCTTTGTATTGATGTAATTTCCTTTCCCTGTTATTTGTTGCAACAGGTGCCCGTAGCTGCTTATAGGCACTTGGGTAGGCAGAACAAAGGGATGAGGCGGAGGCTCCGTCAGCTGGAGGAGAGGGTGCTAGAGCTGTGCAGGGATATTGCTGCCATGACTAGAGATGCTGCTGGTGCTGTCTCTGGTGCTGCGAGAGGAGCTGCCCGAGGTGCTCGGGGCATGGGACGAGGCTGCAGGGATGTTGCATTGGACATTGATGAGGCTGTCTCTTCAGCGAGGCAGTCGCTGAGCAGGAGTCTGAGTCACGGAGGTAGCCATAGTAGGAGCCTGAGCCGAGAGGGTAGCCAGAGCCGGGGCGGCGCCAGTTCATCAGGGAGAGCTGCCAAGAGAACCCGTCCTGATGTTGTGATTGAGACATCTGAGTCTGAGGATGATGATGACGATGATGATGATGAGGATGATAATGACGATGAGGAGACCGAGAGCGGTAGCAGGGGGTGAGCTCAGTGTTGGTGATGACGTGCCCGAGCTGTTGTGGCTGAGAGGATGAGGGATTGAAACACTTTTACTTTTGCCTGTAATAACATTTAACATGTATTTACAATCCTAGTTATCTTACTACTCATTTCATGTTCTATTAGCGACTCGATCTTAGATGTCGACTCTTTACAAACAAATGTGTGCCCAAAGGGTGCTTGTTGTCGATGCTTTGAACTCTTTTTTGTGCTGGGATTTGATTTTGCTGCAGGCTGGATATGTTGAAGTGCTTGGGTTCTGTTCTGAACTGACAAGGGTTGTTTCTGTCTAAACTGCTGTCAAAGGCGCGCGCGTCGGGCCTTGCTTGTGGGAGGCACGCGCGTTGTGCAGCCTTGGTTGGAGGCGCGCGCTTCTGGCCTGCTGAATTACAGCCCCTTTCTTTTCTAATTAGAATGTTCCAACGGCTATAAATTTGAACCATTTTTCGACCAGAATGGCCACACAGCATTCTTTTGCAAACACTTTCTCCCCCTAAACCACAAAATTCTTGTCATAATGGCCCCAATGACTTTCTCCTTTGAAGTTAAGGTTTCCGTCCCCGAGGGTGAGAAGTCCGTTCCAATGGTGAACGTCGTTCCAGCTGTGGGGTCCGTCTCGATGGGGGAGAGGCGTCCGAGCATTTTTGATCGTTTGGGAAGGCCCAATGACGATATTGTTGACCCCGTGAGACCGGTGGTTCATGTGCGGGACTATAGACCCCGTCATTTTCCCAAGAAGAAGAAAGGTAAGGGAAATTCCTCATATGTGTGGAAGCGTCCCATGGTTGTCCCCGCTAAGGCTCCGCTTGATAAGGGTAAAGGGAAAGCCGTTGATGAAGTCCGTCCCGTCCTAGCGTTTTTTCCCGTCTCGGCGGTCCCAAGAATGTTCCATCCCTATCCAAGAAGACTAAAGGACATGACAAGAAGCAATGGGTTCCCAAACCTAAGAAAGATTAGATTTTTCTTTGTACCCCAAGAGATTGCAATTAGACCACTTTGTTTTAGGATTTAATATTTTGATGTCTTTCGTTGCTCAATAAATCCGTTGTAATGGTTTGAATAATTCATTGAATGAATAAAAATTGCATTTTGTTATTTGAAGTGAATTGGGTATTTTTGATATGTTTTAGACCGCACCCGAAGGTTGCCTACGTTCCTCCAGTTGGGAGGCTCAGGTCTTCGTAGTTCAAACAAACAAAGACCATTTTTTTTTTTTTTTTTTTGTTGTGCACCCTGTTTTTTGCCTAGACCGCCCTTTCGGGTTTTCAATCTAGCGGGCTTCTTTTTTGCACGTGCTCTAATTTTTGCCTAGGCCGCCCTTGCGGGTTTTCAACCTAGCGAGCGATTTTTTTTTTTTAATGGTCTTTGTTTATTAAGCGTAGAACCTCTTGAGCTTGTCGAGGTTGACCTCCTTTGGCAGCTGGTCACCATCTAAATCCATGAGCCGGACTGCACCACCGCTTAGTATCTTTTTGACCACGTACGGACCGATCCATCGGGGTCCCCATTTCCCCAGGGGATTCATGGCATTAGGAGGATGTTGTCTTAAGACCAAATCTCCCACATTGATGTTTCGAGGCTTCACTTTTTGTTGAAAGCTCTTGCCATCCTTTTCTGATATGCCCTCGTGCGTTCGAGTGCTTTAACCTTTTCTCGTCGAGTAAGGCTAGTTGTTCGTATCGACTTTGCATCCAGTTGACCTCGTTGACTTGATTCTCGAGGAGGACCCGTAGAGATGGGACTTCAAGTTCGATAGGGAGTACGGCTTCAGAACCATAGACCAATGCATAAGGAGTTTCTCCTGTTGCGGACCGTATGGATGTGCGGTAGCCCCACAGTGCTAATGGTAGCTTCTCGGGCCAATCCCTTCCTGTTGAGGCCATTTTCTTGACGATGGTCTCGATGGTCTTATTTGCTGCTTCGACTGCGCTATTTGCTTGGGTAAGGAGATGACTTATGCTTGGTGATCTTGTATTCTACCAAAAGTGCATCCATTTCCTTCTCAAAGTGAGAGCCATTGTCGGAAATGATTTCATGAGGTACGCCGTATCGGCACATGATATTAATCTTTATAAATTCAGCCACTTTCTTGGCGTTGAGGGTTCGATAGGCTTGCGCTTCGACCCACTTTGTGAAGTAGTCGACTGCCACTAGGACGAATGACTGCCCATTGCTCCCGGCAGGATGAACTTTACTGATGATGTCTATCCCCCAACAAGAGAAAGGCCAAGGTGTGACCATGCTGTAAAGTTGTGAGGGTGGAGCATGTTGCAGATTAGCGTGGAATTGGCATTTGGCACACCTTTTGACTTTCTCGATACAGTCTCGTTCCATAGTGCTCCAATAGTAACCAATGCGAAGTATCTTCTTGACTAGCATAAACCCATTCATGTGGGGTCCACATTCTCCTTCGTGCACTTCACACATTATCTCTTGAGCTTCGGTCTCATTGGCGCATAAGAGATTGATCCCGTCGTGGTGCCTTTTATAGACTCGGTCCCCAATCAGTACGTACCGAGAGGCTAACCTTTGCAGAGCTGCTTGAGACTTCTTATTGATGTTCTCGGGATAAGTGCCGTCTTTGAGGAAGTTCATGATATCCGAATACCACGGAGAGTTTGCTTAAACCTCGTTGATCTCGATACTCATGCAATATGCCGGACTCCGAATACCACGGAGAGTTTGCTTGAACCTCGTTGATCTCGATACTCATGCAATATGCCGGACTGTTCCTTCGAGCAATTTTGAACTGCTTCACCATTTTCCCTTTGGGCATTTCAACTAATGAAGCTATAGTGGCCAGTGCATCGGCGAAGCGATTCTTATCCCTTGGCAGGTAGTTGAAAGTGATTTCTTGGAATTGTTCAACCAATTCTTCAAGGTGGTGACCATATTGTTGGAGAGTCGGGTCTTGGGTTCGCCATTTACCCGATTGCTGATTGATAAGGAGCAAAGAGTCGCCGAACACTTCTAGTTCCGTGACGTTTCTTTCGAGAGCTTCTTCGAGCCCTGCTATGCATGCTTCGTACTCGGCAATGTTGTTGGTAGCTTCGAATTCCAGGTGTATGGCAATGGGAGTGTAGATGTCTTTTGGATCGACAAGCAATACCCCTATACCAAAACCGTGTTTATTGGCGGCGCAATCGAAAAAAAGTTGCCACTTGTCTTCCATGGTTGCAGTACAAATTAACTGCTCGTTGGGGAACTGTACATCTTCCCCCTTCACTTCGTCACACGGGAATTCGGCAAGCTGGTCACTGAACACTTTCCCCCTGACGGATTTTAGTGTGACGTAAGTGATATCATAGCCGGCGAGCATGAAGTACCATTTGGCTATTCTTGTTGACATGAAAGGCTTCTCGAAGATGTAGCGGAGCGGGTCCACCTTTGCTACTAGCTTGATCGGAAAAGCTTCCATATAGTGTTTGAGCTTTTGAGTGACCCAAACCAATGCTGCACATGACTTCTCTAAGACAGAGTAGTTCTTTTCGCCTCCTTGGAATCGGCGACTGACAAAATAAATGGCGTTCTCCTTTGTGGACTCTCATTGCTCTTGTGCTAATATAGCCCCTAGGGCTTCATCATTGACAGTGAGATAAAGCAACAGAGGTTTCTCCTTGTGCGGCGGAACTAGAACAGGACGGCACGTCAAGTAATGCTTTACTTGATCGAAGGCTTCTTGGCACGTGTCGGTCCATTCTAGAGCCACATTCTTCTTGAGTAGCTTGAAGATTGGCTCGCACATGGAAGTGAGTTGGTGCACAAACCGACTGATGTATTGTAGTCTTCCCATGAAACCTTTAATCTCTTTCTGCGTCTTTGGAGGAGGCATGTCAATGATTGCCTTGATTTTGGAGGGGTCTACTTTGATTCCTCTTTCAGTGACCATATAACCAAGAACTTTGCCTCGGATAACCCCGAATGTGCACTTTGCAGGGTTGAGCCTCATCTTGTGTTGACGAAGCCTTTCGAAGAACTTGCGGAGATCGATTAGGTGTTGACCATCGGTTCCTTTGGAGTGAATGATCATGTCGTCCACATAGACCTCGATTTCTTTGTGAATCATGTCGTGGAACAAGTCTGTCACGGCTCTTTGGTAGGAAGCCCCAGCATTTCTTAACCCAAATGGCATGACTGTGTAGCAAAAGGTACCCCACGGTGTTGTGAAGGCTGTCTTATGTTGATCCTCCTCGGCCATGAGAATTTGATTGTACCCAGCGAACCCATCCACGAATGAGCGGACCTCGTAGGCAGCAGTGGAGTCGACTAGCATATCGATATTAGGGAGTGGAAAATCATCCTTTGGGGAAGCTTTGTTTAAATCCCGGAAGTCTACACAAACTCGAACCTTACCGTTCGCCTTCCTGACTGTCACAATGTTGGCTAACCATGTCGGATACTCGATAACCTTGATGAAACCCACACTGAGGAGCTTCTCAATCTCTTCTTTGACCTGCAGAGACCATTCTGGCTTGATCTTTCTGAGCTTCTGCTTTACTGGCCTGGTATCTTCTCTGATCGGAATCCTGTGCTCTGCTACCTTTCTGCCTAAACCCGGCATGTCTTTGTATGACCATGCGAACACATCCACGAACTCCCGTAGTAATGCAGTCAATCTGTCTCTGTCGTCTCCCTTGAAGAAGCTTCCAATCTTGGTTTCTTTTGGCTCTTCTTCGGTACCCAGATTAACAACATGCAATTCTTCGTCAGCCTTTGGACCATTCTCGCCACGACTACGGACTTGTTGAGCAAGTTCATTTAAGTATGTTGTGTTTTCGTGGTCTATTTCATCATAATTTGAATCGTTATTAACTTGTTTGTTAAGTTCATTATTAGTTAATTCATCATTTATGATGTTTGCAATCTCAGTGTACTCAGAAATATCAAATTTTTCATTAGCAAAGAAAGGAAACACACGCTCGGCTATGGCCTCCAAATCCTCTTGGGTGAGGGTATTAGAGACACTCTCGGACTCGAAAGTAAGTGTGAGCTGCTCTTCCTTTGTTGTTGTGCGGGGTATGCAACCCATTTCTTGGACTAAGAAAATTCCTTGGATACCACGGGCCCTTTTGTTGAATACCAATTGTTGATCGGCTCGGAGCTTGGCGGGATCTCACTAATAGTTTCGTTCATGATGACGGTGTCATGGATGGTGTTAACTTGGCATTTATTCATCATGGCGAGCTCTTCAAACATGGAGGCTAAATCTGTCAGTTCTTCCCCCACGGTGATTTCTGTCTCGGACTCTATAGTCATCTTCCTCCCCCACCATTCACGGGGCGACATGGGAGTTGGTTCTCTTTCGGATATCTGGACCTCACAATCGGAGAAGATTTCGAGGCCGGGCTTTTTGACACCTTTATTGTTAACCCACGGCTCGGGAAAGATCATGTATGGAACGTCTTCCTCTTGGCGGACAAAATAACCATTCAACGTCTTGCGGTAAGGCCTTAGATTAGGGACTTCATACCGACGGCCTTCTTTACGAGCTCGGGCCTTTTCGTTTTTGATCGCTTGCTCTTGTTTCAAGTCTTCTTTGGAAGGCTCATACCCCAAACCGGAGGTGTTCTTGACCAATGGGACTTGCACGGGATGTAGGATTCCTTGTTGATATTTCCCTAAGCCTAAACCAGGGAAGTAGTCCATATTCCTCATCATGCGGAGGACTTTGTGATTGCTGGGGGTCCATGATCTGTTTCCCCCTTCTTTATCAATGGCATTGATTGAGACGCCGGAGAGAGTGGAGTCTGGTAGACCATGCTAAACTTGGTGGACGGGCTCACCTTTTCTGTGGATAGTGATGTTTTCAGTCATTACGGTCACTATTTCATCACCATTTCGGATCTTGACACATTGGTGGAGAGTTGACGGTACGGCATTAGCACTGTGAATCCATGGTCGACCCAACAGTAAGTTGAACGAGGCCGGGATATCAAGCACTTGGAATGGAACGGACATGACCATGCTCCCAAACTCAATGTCTATTTCGATCATACCCATGACTGTACGGGCGGTGCTGTCATAACCTCGGATTACTTGAGTAGAAGGCTTAAAATCAGAATCCTTAAGCCCCAGTATGCCCATGATTCTACCAGGCATGAGATTGAGTGCGGAACCACCGTCCACTAAGACTCTTGAGACGGGCCTCCCCCTTGCTCGTACCTTGAGGTAAATAGCTTCGTTGTGGTCGAAACCAAACGGTGGAAGGTCCATATCGGCAAAGGTGATGACGTTGCCAAAATGAATGTGACCAATCATTGTCGTGAGGTCCTCGGGAGTAGTATCGGGAGAAACTGATGTATCATCGAGATTGCGGATGACAAGATCTCGGTGTTTCTTTGAGGATGCAATGAGGTCCCAAATAGAGATGTTGGCTTGAGTTTTCTTGAGTTGGACAAGTAGAGGATCTTCGGGAGCGTTGTGAGCTTGCGGCTTTTGAGAAGAGGAGCTCGGTGCGGAAGTGGAAGGGTTGCTTGCTATGACTCGACCGGATCGAGTTAGCATGTTGACGTTCCCATCTTGTTTCTTTTTCCTATTCTCTAGTACTTCCCTCATTACCTCATCGTAAGTTACTACATAACAAGAATTGTCAAGTTTATTCATAACATTGGGGCCCCCATTCACAATTGGGATTGAATGGGTGGTCCCCTCGAGTTCTCCTATCTCTATTACATTGACATGCTCGTCATTAGTCACTACAAATTCTTTCTTATCTATGAGATCTTGAATGACATTGCGGAGAACGAAGCAATCCTCGGTGGTGTGGCCACTATATTGGTGGTAGCCACAATATTTGTGGTGAGCATGATTGGAGTTGATCGTCTTGGGTTGGTACCCTTGCACAGGTGTGACTTGACCCTTTGCCTTGAGGACCTCGAACACTTTGGTTTGAGTCATGCCTTGGAGAGGCTTGTAGACACGGTCACTTCGGGACTTCTTCCCTTGAGGCGGAGGAACCTTTTTGTAATTCCCCTTGTCAATAGTGACGGCGTTGACCGAGGCCTCTTTTGTGGAGTTGGAAGCGGCCTTGTAGCGGTAAGTAGGAGTGGTCTTCTTAATCTCCTTGAGCAAGTCATCCATGCGTACCCCCGCCTCATACATTTGGGAGAAGTCGGAGTATCAAGCCCCACTTAGGTGAGTGCGGAGATCAATCTTGAGACACTTGAGAAATATGTCCATTTGCTCTTTTGTGTTCGGCCTCTCAACAATTTCAGAGAGTTTGTCATTCCATCCTCCTTGTGAAGTCGATGAGGGACTCATTGTCTCGTTGAGTAGTGTTCTCTAGCTCTTTCCTTGTGGTCCGGTGAGTGGTGTTGCCTTGGTATTGGTTCTTGAAGGCAAGCATGGCGGAGTCCCAATCAAGACGGACAGTGAGCGGGAGAGTAGCATACCAATCTTTTGCCGCCCCCTCGAGAGTGAGAGGAAAGCATTGAGCCATCACCTTGGTGGAGACCTTCTTTGGAACCATTGCCCAAATATAAGTCTCAATGTGAGCCATAGGACAAGAGTTGCCCTTGAATTTACTTATGTCGGGCATCTTGAACTTATCGGGAAGAGCGGCCATAGTACTCATGAGGATGGATGATTGATAAAGGCTTGTGTCGGAGCCTTTCCCCATGTTGAGCCCATTGAATTTTTGGTCGATGTAGGCCATGATAGAATCCACCATTTTGGGCTCATTGTTCTCGGAACTTGGTTCCCCCATTTTCTTGGTGCTGGTGTTGACATAAGGACTCTTGAACAAACCCTCGGTCCATTCGGATTCATCATCATTGTTCTTGTTCTTTCCCTTGGCAAGGTTGGTGAGCTTTTCTTTCATTAGTTCCATGTCGGCCTCGTGGGCCTCCCTTTGGCTGTCGAGGTGGGATTGCCAAATGTCGTCTTTGCTTTGTGCCTCCTTGTTAAGGGTGGAGACTTGTTCTTGGAGCTGTTGGAGTGATCTCTTCACGGACTAACCGATTTGCTGAATCCCGGTAGACTTTGTAAGTACCAATTGAACCTACATTGCAGAAGAGGACCTTGTCAGTCTTAAGTAACACTTGCGGTCCATGAAGAGGCTTAGAACACACAGTTGGGCACACGACTCGAACCACATAAGAAAAGACTCCTTTTTTTTTTTTTTTTTTATAAGTCGGAGGGAATGAATCCCTTTTGGGGTTTCTAAGAAAATAATGGAATCGTCACACTAGTATATAGACCATCTCGCGGTCCCATATACTCATCGGATTCCATCGCGCTTGTGAATCCTACATGTATCGGGATTAAACTAAATTAATGTAGTAAAGCATACATGCGGGGACGGATTTTTATTTTCGTCCAAAATAACCACTTTTTGGGGACGGATTTTTATTGCGTCCATTTCAACAAGTTGGCATGTATGATTTGAAGACATTAGTTTAGGGAAATCTCGGTACATGGAAACCGACTTGAGTCACGGAGTGTTAGACCCTAACTAGAATTGTGTGGTTTGTGCTCGGCTTGAATATGAGGCTCAAAGGTCACCCCCGGCATGTAGTCTTGAACTACGCCACGGGCTGAGGTTTACCGCTTCGAAAGAGCCAAGGTCTGGTGGAGCTTGAAACTTTCTAGGACGGGCCTCGACGGGTTTGGGGTTGGACTTGTGCGACTCGATAGTGAGCAGTTCATAGGAATATGTGCATGTAGTGTGAGGTCTAACAAGTGACAAAAAAAAAATTTTTTTATATTTTATTTTATTTTTTTGAAACGAAAGAAAAAAAACACACAAAACACATAAGCACATAAAATTACAAATCCCGAATCACCCGTGTGACCGGTAAATAAAACACAAAATTAAAACAGTCCGAGGGTTCAATTCTGTTTTGATGCAGGCAACTGTGCCCACACCCCACTGTTCTGCTCAGTCACTGAAACCTGTCTCTGTTCTAGAAAACAACCCAGAAGCGTGCGCCTCTGGGTGCTGATATGGGACGCGCGCGCATGGCGAAATGCTTATGGGAGGCGCGCGCTTCTGGGGCACACCTGTCAGAATGTCAGACTTTGGACTCAGGGGATTGCCCTGGTCCTATGTTCATATTTTAACCCCTGCAGAAGTGATTAGTGCAGAATAACAGAAGAAGAAGATGAAGAACATGAAGAAGTGGGCGATTCTGGTTCTTGATGCGGGATGCGCGCGCCTTAGGCTTAAAAGGCCAGACGCGCGCGCCTCCCCCATCAGGAAACAGAATGCCCAGAAAAGATGTAGATTTCGATCAGAATGCAAGTTTAACCCTCAAATACTCCCCAGCAGAGTCGCCACTGTAGATACCCCGGGTGGAAAAACCACGGCTTTAGGCTCGAGCGTGCGGGTCGTCCTAGGATGTCTAACTTGTTTTTAGAGTCGCCACCTATGTTTTGAGGAACATAAGAAAAACCTATTGATTGTAGCCTAAGTTTGATTACAAAAATAGAGATTCTTTGTTTTGAGGTTCGGGGGTTAGGTTACGAGATGGGAAGTACCGAAACACCCATCTCGCCCAACTTAAGTTGGTCTTGCTTGATCAAAATCTACATGAATGAAAATGTTCTTCTTCTTCTTCTTTAAGTCATAAAAAGGGGGTTTAAAATAGGATTTGGAATGTAGGAGATAACTCCTTAACCAACCTCAATGAGATGAGGTGATCATTAGAGTCATGTCCCAAAATGATTTGGGTGATTGCACATTTGATTAAAGTAAAAGAGAGAGAGGATATGAAGTAGAAAAGAAAGGAAAAGATGGACTTTTACCTACAATTTGAAGAACTTCAAATGTTGCTTGATGAGATCCTTGGAGAACCTTTAGAAAGTGATTTTTTGTCTAGTTTTCGATCCTTGAAAATGGAGGTAAAGAGATGTTTTTATAGGTGAAAGAGGGGTGTTTTTGGTGCCAAAACTCAGTCACCAAGAAATCCTTCCCGGGCAAAATCTTGTAAATTGAGCAAGGGAGGGAATCCTGGCCAGAAATCTGTAACTGACGCCCAGAGGCGCGTGCTTCCTGCTTTGGGGGCGGGAGGCGCGCGCGCCTGGCTCCTCCTGTCGGAGGCGCGCGACTCAGAGAAGGCAATTTTGACAGATGGACTAGAAAGTCAGCCCTGTCATTCAGTTTAGTCCCTGGACTTAACGAAGTCAGTCAGTAACTTAACGGAAGTGACAGAAACTAACGAGAAACACTTAAAATGGGGAGAAACACAAAATCAAATGTGCAATCGGGGTGAGCGGTCCAAGGTAGGGTGTCTACAACCCCCTGCACGCTAAAAGGAGCAATATGGAACAACTCATAGACCCACACCTGTGGAGAAAAGCAGCATTTCAGTTCAAAAGCAGTTCTAAAACAAACGACGGAGAGGAAATAATAGAAGAGTCAGAGACATACCTCAAAGGCAAACTGGAAGCAGTTGAAAGATGAGGTACTGGACCTCGAGCAGACATCCAAGGCCCAGTACATCTCCGCCCGCCCGGTACATCTCCGCCCCAAGAAACCTGGCTTGCTTGCTCCAAATCAGCTAGAGCACCCAACAGAGAAAACGGACAGAAAGTTCCCGCACTCAGGAACAGGGTCTGCGACAAACTATACCACAAGATGGCCCGTACCAGACAGTCAGTATCAAGGATACCCTTAACAAAGCCCTGGATAGCCTCCTACACTAAGGTCCTCAGACGACCCGCCATAAAACCGTTTCCTTTCACACCTTTGCCCAACGGCATCCCAATCAGCTCCACCTGACGATGTGGGTCCGCAGACAAGGACTCATCAAAAGGTAGCTCCACGTCCGTGAACATGAGCCCCATAATAGCAGCAAAGTCGGTCGGAGTAACAGTCACCTTTCCCCAACTAAAATGGAACGTGTGGCTGGTGTCCCACCAATACTCACTCATCGCCTCAACAAGACCCATCACCTTCTGGGTCCCCTCTACAGCCCGTACCGCATCAAAAAACGGACCGAAGCCCAGAGCCCGGATCCTCTCCTTCACCATACCAGCCGGCGGCAATCTCCCCCATATCTCTGCCACCGCCCTCGTGGACCGGCGAGATTTCATCCTCTGCAGGTAAACACAGCAAAGGTACGTTACCCAACTAGCGATATAAATTATTATGTGTTATAAATTAAAGTGTACATGCATGCTTTATCTACTTGCGCATATGTTTGCCGTCCCCAAAGTAATCAACAATCCCATAAAATTAAATAAATTACGAACGATTAGTTTAATTTAACAGTCTTAAAAGTAATACAACAAGTATGAAATAAAAGACATAAAAATACCCAAAAACAATAAAGCAAGATCGGTACCTCCTTCGTCTGCATCAGTCTCCCGCCAGACCAATGTTTGTTGGTGCCCGCGTACAAGTCAAAATGTTGTCCCACCGTGAAATGCCATTCATCGGGACGGAAGTTTCGAGAGGCCATCCTCACCCATTGTTGATGCAGCCCCGCGGCTTCGCCTTGCTCAAAGTGCGGCCCCACACCTGCATCTTTCTCATATGGTTGCCCCGCACCAAACTATACTCAAGATCCATCGCAATAATGACAAAATATCTCAAAATATCCCTTTTCTCTCTCTAAAACGCGACAAAGAAAAGAAGAAAAGTGAAGAAGAAAGAGACAGCCAGCGGCTGTTTGTAGGGTCTGTCCATCGGCTCATTTTTAATCCAAGATTAACACCCTTAGCCAAATTTAACTAGAATTTGACCAAAAATTAATCAATAGGGTCCAATACACTCCAGTAAATTCCAAAAATAGTGTCCAAAAGACTCCAGTAAATTCCAAAATTAATCAATAGGGTCCGAAAGACTCATGTAAATTTCCAAAATTAATCAATAGGGTCCGGAAGACTTAAGTAAATTTCCAAAATTAATGAATAGGGTCCAGAAGACTCAAGTAAATTTCCAAAATTAATCAATAGGGTTCGGAAGACTTCAGTAAATTCCAAAAATTCTGCGAATCCTGAGGATCATTCCTCGCTTGGCACCGTAGCTTATCAAAATTCTGCGAATCCTGAGGATCATTCCTCGCTTGACACCGCAGCTTATCAAAATTCTGCGAATCCTGAGGATCATTCCTCGCTTGGTACCGTAGTTTGTCGAAGAAATTATGCAATTACGCGCGTTCCAATAGGAAGTTAGAATTCATCCCTAATTCTGTTCTCGATTCTTAAAACTTCTTGTTGTACCGTACGTATGGCCTTCCTTCCTTTCCCTAGTAGAGTCCTCGACTTTATTGCTTATATCTATCTTCAGCGAAAGACGATGTCTCATTTTTTTCTCCCCGGTTCCAGAACTACGACCGTCTTGATTCCATTCGGATGCGTAGGTAGCCTGATATAGGTTCAGCCGCTCGACCAACCTGGTCACATTCTTCCTCACTCTATCCCTCGATTTGGAACTTATGTTTCAGATCGGTTCCTTTCTTAATCGACGACCCTCCATGCCTTGCAAGAAACGTCGCCGAGGGGCTACTGTTAGTACCCAACCTGAAAATGAGTTATTAGGCATTTTAGAACTCACAGGGACCTCCCAGGTATTTACGAGCTGCGCAGGACTTATCCAAAATTTCCCGAAAAGCCCAGATAAGAAGATGTTCTCGACTGATTGGATGAGGGATCAAAGATAGACGTTATCTAGGAGCTCTTAGGAGTACAGATTGATCAGAACCTCGGGAATCGAGCCAATCCAGTTGGCCCGGCCGGGCGGCCACTTCCTCCAGGTCAACTTTTCCTATAAATAGGTGACCTCAGTTCATAATTTCGACACAATTCTCTCCCCCGAGTTCCACAGCCAAAACTGATGGCAGAACTCTCTCTCTCTCTCTAAGCCTTTCTAGAAATCCCAAAGGTCCGGTGAATCCTCACAAGAGATTCGACTTCGTTCTTGTCAAGATTGGTGAGAATTCTACATGTTTTTTTAGTTTAGATCTGATTTATGATAGTTTCATTATGTTTATACATCTATATTCATATGATTCATAACATGTTCTTCATGTTCTTACTAGAATTCATAATATGCTCTATATCTAGGGTAGTGATCTTCATGCTTATATGTTATCTCATACATGTTTCATAATGTTCTTATTACTATGTTAGATTGAACATGCTAGGTCTAATGTTTAAATCCCTACTCATAATGCATAGCCGATGATGATCAACGAGATCTAAGAACTACTTCTAAGCCCTAAACTTTAGGTAATTACTCCCATGATCAGTAATTCTCCAAGGATGAATATGATGAATGCACATTGATCTTATCGATGGTATAATCATTATTCTAGGATGTGATGATTTTGTATGATTCTTTCTCCTCCCCCTTCATTATGCATGATCCCGCTTCTTCTCCCTATTTTGATTATGTACGAACTACGCTGACCTGAGCTTCTCAAATGAGAGGAACATAGGCAATCTTCAGATCCGGTCTCAATCACTAATACACTACTAACACATTCATCATGATAGAAAGTCCGACTGCTCGGGCGATAGGAGTGATAACTTGATATTCTTCTCTTGTCGTAACTTGACCCCCGAACCCTCTCTGTTAGATTTTCTCAATGTTTTAGCTCGATAAAACAATGTGGCGACTCTTAATAAAGTTAAATGCCAACTTGAATATCCTAAATCCCATATAAAAGATAAATAAAGATAAATAAAAGAAAGACTTCCTGTGTGTCGCCCGCATTTACGGAAAGGGGTATTCACAACGAGGTAATCCCCTCAGATTCTGTGGAAGGGATGAGGGGGTTGAATGCGTCTTCCGTCTTGACTTCTGATGCTAACCCCTTTTATTCCTCTGCAACTATGTCGGGGGAGAGTACCTCTGAAAGGATAGTACATCAGTTCAGAGAGGACGTCCCTGAAGGGAGCCGGGGTCACGGTCGTAGTAATCTCCGATGAAGGGGAAATACCGTGGCTCCCAACAAGCTGAAGCAGCCCAAGGTTGGTGATGAGATGATTGAGTATCTTCATAATAATCGTAGGATTTCCTGTGATGACTATGACCTGTCGTACGAGCCCGCTCCTGTTCTGACCACTGACGATGAGATGTCCGATTTCTATTGGAACCACATAGAAGTAGTTTTTTTCTTCAAACAGTTCCAGCTAGGACTCCGGTTACCTCTTGATCTTTTTATCTGTGAGTTTCTGAAGGATTAGCAAGCTGTTTCTTCCATGCTGGGTGCTAACACGGTTAGGTACCTGACTTCTTTTATTGTCTTGTGCCGAAGTCTATGCTTTGAGCCGTGCCCGATGGCTTTCTATCATTTTTTCGAGCCAAGTTTTAACGACACCACCCAGGTTCTGACTATTCGGAGTAAGCAAAGGAAACCTAAAATCATTGCTCCAATATCTAGTTCAGTCAGCAAGGTATCGGGGTGGAATAACCACGTCATCAAGGTGGAGAGCCGACTTGGGTGGGAGTTCCCAGTGCCGACCAAAGTCCCTAAGGCACCCTAGACCAGTTACAAAGCTCCATGGAGTGACGCCTTGGTGAGGAGATTGTAGGAGTTCGCTACTGTTTAGCAACTCAACTGGTCATCTCTAGAGCCAATCACGGCTATTATGTTCAAAAAAGAATCATGCCGGGGTCTTGGAGTGATGTGAGTGTCATGGTACCCATAGCCAGAGGCAACCGCTATCCTGATTGGGTTGTCAACCCAATTTCATTTTTATAAGGGATTGTGAGGTCTGCCGTACTCAGGACGAGGCTTGTCTGAAAGTTCAAAAAGTCATCGGATGTAAACCTCTGATCTCGGAGTCTTAGTTCCTATTGTGATTTTTCCGTGTTTGGATTATAACTCTTATCTTTGTACTTGACATATTTGACCATGGAGGAGGAGAGAGGGTTGGCTCGTGCGTACTCTTCTGACCCCAACAAGCTTCTAAACAAGAGGAGGCTGAAATCAAAGGCTTCGGGCGTTCCATGAGGCATGCCGATATGGGAGCACGACAGGAGGACTTAACCTACAAGAAGACTGGTCCTCTCCCTACTACTGATGTGGCTCCCGGAGGACGCGTTGAGGTGAATGCAGGTGGAGCCGCGCTGACACGCCCCAAGTCCCAGGATTCCTTAATAGAACCTCGAACCTGGTGCGCGTGACTAACAAGAAACGAGAAACTGAAATGACACCTGCTTAAATCAACTGGTATCATATATACTCAAGAGAAACGAGCTAAAATAGCTCACCACAAGTTCTATACCAAGAAATTTAAACCAAATGTGGTTATACACAGCAGAAAACATACCTAGCACATAAGCTAGTATTACAAGAACTATACAAGTCTACCCAATATACTGAGTCTAAACAACTGATACAAGGTCATCCTCGCCAAAACTGGAAAGGATAACAATCCCCAACAAGAGCAACCTGCCAAGTAGGCCCCTGCTAAGTCGAGCCTCACAACGTATTACCACTTGCTTTCTTGGGGGGGGGGACAAATAAACAAGGAACGGGGTGAGATAAATCTCAGTAAGCTACTAGATACAAGTACATAGCATGTTATCATGTAATCATGCAAATCAAGAAGATTATCAAGTAATCATGCTCAAGATGTCATCAAGTAACAAGTATATGAGAGGCTAAGCCAACTCATCAAGTAACTAGCACATAAGGCTAAGCTATCACGTTACAAAGGATATTCCAACCTTATTCCTCCCAAGTAAACCATTGTTGTCGTTGCTTATTGCATTTGACAAATCACGATCAATCAAGTTGCTGCTGTGCAGTACACAATAGGACCCGGTAACCAGTGTCACACTCGAGAACAAGATTCAAGACAAGAGGTATAGCAGTCACTTTATCAGGCGTATTGCTCTAACAGAGGAGGCTATATGCCATTACTATGATCGGTAGTAAGGGGTCAAGCGCAGATACATAGATCCCCGATTATCACTTAGCCCCAGCACTCGCGATAAGCGTGAACCTATATATCTCCGAACAAGCAAGGACTAGCTGTACTCACACAAGAATGCACAAGTAGGTATTTACTTGAACTACGAGAGTAGAACTAAGTCCAAAAGTAGTGGACTAGCTCTTCATGAACCATGTAATCATGTACTCACCAAATACAAGTACACGTATGCAATAATTGTGAATACAAATCAGCATAACAATGTCACATAATGTGTCCATGTAACACAATCAAGCCAAATTAGAGTCTATTAATAACAGACCCCAACCAAGTAGTAGGGTAAGTCATACTATATTACTTTGTCATATACATATTCATATAACCTTTAACATACTAATATGTCTATCACGATACCCTTACTTCCAAGTAGAGCCCAACATCTTAGACTCTAAGCACGTAGTCGAATAGGTCGTATTGTACCTAGTCACAATCATATCTTGTGTATATTTATCGCTAATCATCGAATACATTTTCCAACACATATTATGTTCTGTAATCATTCTTGTTGACTTAAATCGTAGGATTCATAGTTATATGAATTATCTTTGTATTACACTAGTCCCTCATTCTTTAGGAACTCAACTCAAGAACAAGATATCTACTTTATACTTTATATACTTCATTGAGTATATGCACGATTAAAACCAATTACTAGCACATTAGTGCTTGTTCATAGCACTTCAATACACACGTATTAGATTCGAGTATGTCTTAGAGTTGATCATTCTCTATCTAGTTCCATATTCCAACTCTTTGGTTATTCATACCATATATCAAGTAGTCAAGAAGCCACATTCTATCAAGTAATTATGTGCAAGATTTGCACATATACATCAAGGATTCTAACACGTTAGTGCTTGTTCATAGCACTTTCAGGTTCATTACCATACACACGTATTGGTTTCAAGACATGACAAGAGTTCTTCCTTTTATATTCAAGTTCACACTCCAATTCTTTGGATGTTCAAGCTAAGGATCTTGTCCTGATACTTCTAGTGTTCTATAACACTTACAAGATTACTACCATACACATGTATTGGTTTCAAGGCATGTACAAGATTTTATCATCTTATATTCGAGTTCACAATCCAATTCTATGGATGTTCAAGACATGTACAAGAATTAATTATCTTATACTCAAGTTATTATTACAATCTTTGGATATTCAAGTCATGTACAAGATTTAATTGTCTTATACTTCAAGTTCAATGTTGGGTATGCCCACTTATATCTCAGTTTCAATGTAATAGGATTGATTAGATTTGATTGATCCATCACCTAAGTTTTATTTCATGGACTTTAGACCCACATGTAAGAAGTATTCAAACTTCATTTTTTTTGGTTGTCTATTGTAATAGAATAGGCTTAGGAATAGGGCAAGAAGATCAAGATTCAAGAAAATCACATTTTGAGTTTGAGCCATGCGCCTTCAAGCCACGCGCCATGCGCCTCTTGGCGCGCGCGCATGAGTATGCGCCTAGCATTATCTCAAGCGCTCCATTGGCTCATGCGCCTCAGGATATGCGCCATGCGCCTCTCACCAATGCGCCACGCGCCTGTGAATGTAATATGCGCCCCATGGCTCATACGCCCCTCAAGGATGTTAATTCAATACTCAGTGATTCTTTGAAGACTTGAAGAGTTGAAGAAATTCTCCTACGCCAAGAACTCAAACGATGGTTAAATAACACGTGTGCGCCCAAATTGAGGACACCTGTCCATAACGGTCACATTTGTGTTATGTGTCTAACGGCTATAAAAGGACACGTGCTCCACTCAATGAGCGACAGCACATTTGTCCTTTGCTCAAAATCATCATGAATTTCCAACGGCTTGTTTTTGGAATCTCACTATAAATACCCCATAACTTCAACATTTTGAAGTTGCTGAGTTGCTAAAGAATTGCTAAGATTTCCAAGAATTTCTCTCTCAAGCATTTGTTGAAGATTTGAAGATTGCCTTTGAAATTCCCAGATTCCTCAAGAACATCTTCATACCTTCATCCTTAGCCCAGATCTTCAAGCTATAACACTTTAGTTTTCTTGTGCTCTCAATCTCAAAGATCTAAAGAGCCTTGATACTAAAATCACACACGTACCTCTTTAAGTTTGATCACTTAGATATTTCTTTAAGAGATACACCGGTTATTGTTTTGGATTTGTTCATTCATAGAATATTAGATCTTGAGTTAGTGTATAAGCTCAAAAGTTGTAATTTGTAACACTCACTCATTATATAAGATCTTCATTAGAAATCCAAGACTAACCATCTTGGTAGAGGACGTAGTTCCTTATTTCACCCACTTTGAGCCAAAATGCATAGAGTGTGTGTGCGGCCCCTTTATCATACTTTGCGCCTATTTACTTTACTAAATTCCGCTGTGCATTTCAGTCACTCACATAGGCGCATATCATAACGCTTATTTGATAAAGTGCGCATTTGCAATTGAGTTTATCAAGGGTACGAAAAGAATTTTAAAACAGCTATTCACCCCCCTCCCCTCTAGCTATTTTTCATACCCTTTTTGCCCTTTGGGACCAACAAGTGGTATTAGAGCAAACACCTTTATAAAACACTTTTGTTTTTCAAGCTTAACAGCTTGGGTGCCGATTCTAAATGGCAAACTCAAAACCTATGGCAACTGCAAACTACACTCACATTCCGGTCTTTGATGAAGATCATTTTGACATGTGGAAATTCAGCATCTTAACTCATCTCAACTCAATCGATGAAAGACTTCATGATACCGTGGTTTATGGACCTTACATCCCTATGAAAGCGAATCCAAATCCGCGCACCAATGCTGTTCAACCAACCGTCAAGAAACCAAAGGAAGAATGGACTGAGGAAGAAACAAGAAGAGTTGCAAATGATGGCAAAGCTAGAAACATTCTCCTAAGCACTCTAAGCACGGCTATGAAACAACAAGTCATGCATTGTGCTACTGCTAATGAGCTATGGGATGCTATTGAAGAGCATATAGAAGGAGACACCGTTTGCAAGGAGAACAAGAAATATGAAGTACAAAAGAGATTCAACAATTTCTCTCAACTCCCCGGTGAAACTTTAAGACAAACTTATGAACGCTACTGTGAAATTATCAATCTATGCATTTCACTTGGCATGAAGTTTTCCAACAAATATTTGAATGTAAATTTCCTCCAAGCTTTTGGCTCAAGATATCTCCATAAATCTAGCGCTCTCAAAGACGCTGGAACTTTAGATGTGTGGACTTTAAGAAACCTTTACGCAAATCTCAAAGTTTATGAGCTCAAACTTCAGTGAATTAGTGAAACTGAAGGAAAATCAAAATCCATAGCAATGGTGGCGCAAAGAGAAGAGGTACATGTTTCTGTTCCTGCGCCTACTCATGATGAGAAAAGTTCTGATCCCAAAATTTCTACTTCTGAGCTATTGGACATGGACGATGAAGACTTCGCTTTATTTGTGAAGAGATTCCAGAAGTTCAGAAAATTCACCAAGCCCGGCTCAACAAGCAAATTTCAAGGATCTACCAGCAGAGCTCCTCCAAAATTCACAAGGAGCAGTGATACTAAAAGAAAAGAAGACCTTGTTTGTTTTAATTGCAGGAAACCAGGACACTTTGCTTCAAGCTGCCCAATTCCAAAATTTGAATATATGCAGAAGAAGAGCAGCCACACTCCCAAGTTCACTCCTAAATTCACTCGTCACAAGGGAATGGTTGCTGAAGAAGAATCACCAGCAAATGAGCATAACACATGGATTGAAACAGACTCCGATGAGAGCGAGGAAGATTCCGATAATGGACTCGTTTGTTTGGTGGCAAATGATGATGAAATTGATACTTATGATTCCGATGATGACTACTCCAAAGATGTTCCTGATATGAATGTCTTGAATAAACCTATCAAGAAATCTGTAGGTTTTTGTGAAAAAGAAGAAAGGACCAACCATCAGTGAGCTCGTTGAACAAGGATTTCTCACTCCGGCTCAAAGCGATGGTGGATTGTTATTCTCACGATGTGATCTAAGTGCAAGGAACAAGTTGAGAAAAGGAGCTTACATTAGACCTCAAGTTGAACCAACTGCTCCAATCTCCAAAATCAATGATGATGAAGTGATTGCTGAACAAGAAAAATTGTTCAAAAAGGCTGAAAAGGTAATCACTAGATTTGATAGTATGAAGGAAGCTTTAGCACTATCATGTGATGAAATTTCCCAGCTTAAGACCGAGAAATCTCTACTTAAATCTGAACTCACCCTCCTTAAGGAGCAGATAAAGAGCATGACTCCTCTTACTGTTAAAAACACTTTTCTAACAGAACAGAACTCACTTCTTAAAGTTCAAAACGATGAATTGGTTGCTCAAATTACTGATCTTAAAAAGATTACAAATGAGTGGTCCAATTCTCGTGTCACTATGGAAAATATATTTGAGTCCCAAAAAGTTAGTGGTGATAAAAGTGGCTTGGGATTCTCATCAACTAGTGACAACTTTAAATGTGATGTCTGTGCTGAAAGAGATAGTGAATTTACTCACCAGAAAACTTTTGAAATTCCCAAGGAAAAACATTCTAATTCAATGGGTAAAGGACAGGAAAAAGTCAAGAGACAAACATTCCATTATGTCTACCCAACGAAGCAATTTGAGAAAGCTAATGGGAAAGATATAGCTACAGATGAATCATCCTCTAGCAAAATCCCTCTTAAAACAAAGCGCGCTCCTTCTCCGAGTGCTCATTATGCGCCTAGGAGCCACGCGCCTCATCGCCGTGCGCCTCCTAGCCCTATGCGCCCTCCTAGATCAAGCGCTCCAAAATTTCAAAAGAAGGATTTTGTTAAGGCTAGTCCATCTAACCCAAAGAAGAATGCTATCCCAAAGAAAAGTAAAGAGTTTGTGAAAACTCATGTGATTGGTGGCTTTCATCATTGTTCCATTTGTGATTGTTCTGGACACAAGGCCGTGGAATGCCTTTTACGATTCACTCCCAATGCCAAAGGACGTAAAAACCCTAAGGTCAAGCAAGAGTGGGTTGTCAAGAGTTGCTAACTCTTGGACCCAAAAGGAATAAAGGGGACCAGTTTTAAATGTTTATATTTTAGGTTCTTTGATTCATGGCTGGATCTTCAAAAGCTAAAACGTATGAATGGATTCTCGATAGTGGATGTTCAAGACAAATGACTGGAGATGAATCCTTATTAGAAGATGTCTATGAAGAAAGAGGTCCCTCTATAAAATTTGGAGATAACAATAAAGGTCAAGTCGTTGCATATGGAAAGCACAAGAAAGACAAAGTGTGCATTGAAAGAGTCTCTCTCGTCGAATGGCTCAAGCACAATTTATTATCCATATATCAATTCTGCGACAAAGGATTAGAATGCCATTTCACCTCAACTCAATGTCTTATCAAGAATGACAAAATTGGAGCTACACTACTCACGGGATATCGTAAGACAAACATTTACATTATTGATTTCCATAGTATGAACTCTAGTACTAATCTTTGTTTTGTAGCTAAAAGTGTGAGCGAAAATAGTTGGCTGTGGCACAAGCGCTTAAGTCACTTGAACTTCAAATATCTATCTAAACTCAGCAGGAATAACCTAGTTAAAGGACTTCCCAAGGTTGCTGATCATCATAACAAGAAGTGCGCCGCATGTCAACTTGGCAAACAACCGAAGAAATCTTTCTCCAGCAAGATCAATCCTTCAACTTCTAGATGTTTGCAACTGCTCCACATTGATCTATTTGGACCAGTCACCACTGCAAGTATTCGCAAGAACAAGTATACTCTAGTTGTGGTGGATGATTATTCAAGATATACATGGGTGGAAATGATGATCTCAAAAGACGATTGTTACGACATTTTGACCACCTTATTCAGACTGCTCCAAACCCAAAAAGAAGATGACATCGTTAGTGTTCGATCCGATAATGGAACAGAATTCAAGAACAACAGTGTTGCTCGATATTGTGACGATCATGGGATAGATCACAACTTTTCAACAGCTGGAGTTCCTCAACAAAATGGTGTTGTGGAAAGAAAGAATAGAACGTTGATTGAAGCGGGAAAGACGATGATAGCTGAAGCGAAATTGCCTAAGTACTTTTGGGAAGAAGCTATCAACACAGCATGTTTTACTCAAAATCGTTCCCTCGTCAACAAACATCACAACAAGACTCCGTATGAACTTTGGCACGGTAGAACTCCCAACATTGCATTATTCAAAATATTTTGTTGCAAATGTTATATCCTTTACAACGGAAATGAACATAGAGGTAAATTCGATGCCAAAGCCGACGAAGGTATTTTTGTTGGGTATGCCAAACATTCTAAATCTTTTCGCGTTTTTAATAGATCTACATTAGTGATAGTTGAATCTGTACATGTTACATTTGATGAACATTCTCTCCTTGAGCCACATTTGGCTCCAAATGTTGCTGATGATTCTGTTGAGCTTAATGATACAGGTGCTCCTATTTATGTTGCGCCTACACAAGAGCAGAATCTATCAACTCAAGGAAATCCATCAACATCAGTTGCACCTAATTCCTCATATGGTGCGCCCCATGAGTCATCAGCTGCGCCTCACTCAAATGTTACGCCTCTTGATTCCTCTCATGCGCCTATATCTACAGCTGCATCTGGTGTAAACCCAAGTTTCAACTCTACACCAATTCAACCCCCAAACTTTGATGATTTAGAATCTGGTGAAGATGTACCAATTGAATACCTTCAAGTCACTACGACTCAACCTAACTTACCTCCTGAAATTCGTGAAGTTAGAGGTCACCCAATCAATAATATCATTGGTGATCTAAATGTTGGTGTTCGTACAAGGAAAGCTACAAACTTTGATGCTTACACTGCTTTTATCTCTCAAATTGAACCGAAGAAGGCTGATGAAGCGCTCCAAGATCCTAATTGGGTTGTTGCTATGCAAGAAGAACTCAATCAATTTGAATGATGCAAGGTTTGGACTCTTGTTCCAAGACCAAATGATCAAGGAGTGATTGGTACGAAATGGGTGTTCAGAAACAAGATGGATGAGAATGGAACCATCACAAGAAACAAAGCAAGATTGGTTGCACAAGGCTATAGGCAAGAAGAAGGAATTGATTACGATGAAACTTTTGCGCCCGTAGCAAGACTTGAAGCTATCAGATTATTTCTAGCTTACGCATCTCACAAGAACTTCAAGTTATATCAAATGGATGTGAAGAGCGCGTTTCTAAATGGTGACTCCAAGAACAAGTCTACGTTGCTCAACCACCTGGGTTTAAAGATTCACAATTTCCAAATCATGTGTACAAACTCCAGAAAGCTTTGTATGGGCTCAAGCAAGCACCAAGAGCATGGTACGATACACTATCCAAGTTTCTCATTGAAAAAGGCTTCACTCGCGGTAAAATCGATACAACTCTTTTCATTGCCAAACATAATGGTCATAAATTACTTGTTCAAATTTATGTTGATGATATTATATTTGGTTCTACTAATGAATTGTTGTGCAAGCGCTTTGAGAAACTAATGAAGAGCAAGTTTGAAATGAGCATGATGGGAGAACTCACATTCTTCCTCGGGCTTCAAATCAAGCAAATGAATGAAGGCATATTTATCAATCAAGCCAAATACACAAAGGACTTAATCAAGAAATTTGGACTTGAGAACGCCAAAGCATATGATACTCCAATGGCCACCGGCAACAAACTCGACAAAGATTTAAAAGGTAAACGTGTTGATCAAACGCTCTATCGAGGTATGATTGGCTCGCTCCTTTATCTTACTGCTAGTAGGCCCGATATTATGTTTAGTGTTTGTGTTTGCGCTCGTTATCAATCTGACCCTAGAGAAGCGCACTTAATTGCTGTGAAACGTATTATAAGATATCTCTCCAGCACTGTTAACCTTGGACTTTGGTACACCAAAGATTCAAATTTTAAACTTGTAGGTTATTCAGATGCGGACTATGTAGCTTGCACAATTGATAGGAAAAGCACTAGTGGCACTTGTCATTTCCTCGGATATCGACTTGTGTCATGGGCAAGTAAGAAACAAGCTTCAGTATCTGTCTCAACAACTGAAGCCGAATATATCGCTGCGGGAAGTTGTTGCTGTCAAATACTATGGATGAAGCAGCAATTGGTGGACTATGATATAATCGAAAAAATTGTCCGATCTACTGCGACAATACATCAACAATTGCGGTTTCTGAAAATCCTGTCATGCACTCCAAGACCAAACACATCGACATCAAATATCACTTCCTCAAAGACCACGTGGAGAAAAGAAATATACATTTGGAACACGTGGGAACCGACTATCAAATCGCCGATATTTTAACGAAAGCACTTGACGCGAAACGGTTCATATTTTTGAGAGGTGAAATGGGTATGCTTGAACTCAACTAGAATTCAATATAGTTTTGTCAATACTAATGTTTTGTTTTAAGTTATGAGTATACTAGGTTTAAATGATGGGTAAAATTCAAAGTTTCAAGGAAACTCTGCGCGCCCAACATCAAAGCGCGCCTCACACCCCTGCGCGCCCCTCACTTTGCGCGCCCAACATCAATGCGTGCCTATCTCTCATTGCGCGCCTAGATGAGTACTGCGCCTATAATTCTCTGCGCGCCCCCAAGCAATCTAGCGCGCCATAAATGCAAATTCACGCGCACAGTTATTATTAACGGGTATTCAATGCTTCAAATTTATTATTTCAATGATTGAGCGCATTAAAGTTTCACAAGTACCAGGTACGTTCATTCTATTCATTTATTATAGGAATTTCTGTCTTTTGACATTCCATAATTGTTCAAGGGTACTTGTGCAATTAAATTTTTCCCTCGTTTTACGTTTTTCGAAAAATTTTATTTTCTGGGGATCTATTTCTTGCACCCCAAACTTACACCAAAACAAATGTTTTTGGGGTTTGTGCAAAAATTAATCAAAATTGCTCATACACTTATAGGGAAAGTGGAGCAGTTTTTTCTTATACCCAAAATATCACATCATGACATCTTTGTGTCATTCAGCATTTAATGCCTTTCAACTCCCTCATTTCCCTCATAAATGCCCATCCCTTCACCTCCCATCCTAGAAACCCTAAACCTCTTTTACAATCATTACATACCTATATATATATATTCTCTCTTACTCCTCTTCCCCTCTCTCTCTCTCTCTCTCTCTCTCTCTCTCTCTCTCTCTCTCTCTCTCTCCATTATTCATCCTTTCTTCATCCTTTTTCTCTATATATATTCTGTTAATGGGTCCAAAAAGATCAACCAAAGCATCACAAGACGAAATGGTATGATCTCTTGAACCTTAAACTCAGTTAATTTATGCATTTTTTTCGTTTTTTTCTGGGTTTCTGTTTTTTTTTTCTTCGAAAATGTAATTTTCTTTGTTTAATCCTGCTTCGGTGATCTGTTTTCGAAATCGTTTGTTGGGTTATGTTCATTTCGTGATTTTGAGTCTTTTGAATCCAACATTGTAACGATCAATGCTATATATGTTTCAAATCTGAGAATCTCCATTTTCAAAACTTTCGAATTTTCGGACATTCAAATCCATTTTCTGTTTTTGTTGTTGATTATTACTTGTTTTGATTTACATATTTATGATCCTTGTCTTATTGCAGTCATTTTGATATATTGTATGCTTGATTTGGTGAAGTTTCACGTTTTATGTGTTCTTGGTGTTCTTCGAGCACTCAAGACATGTTCTTCGTGTTCTTCGTTATTTTTGCTTGACTTGGGTTTCAAAATTTTCAAAACTTGTTTTTCAAAATTTTCATATTTTGATTCTTAAAAATTGCATATGTATGTTTGATATGTGTTTGTGTGTTTTCGTGTGTTTTTATACTTAGTATGAATTTTACATAAATATGCGCCTAAGTGTTGATTTATGCGCCTAGATGATTATGCGCCCTATGACCTTATGCGCCTCTTTTGATTCATGAGACTAACAATTGTTTGCGCCAACAAATGTTATGCGCCTCAATCAACTTATGCGCCTAACGCCATTATGCGCGTAAACATTTTTTGTGCCTAAATTTTACTTAGTCAAATTTTTATGTTTAATTCTTACATAGTATATTTTATAGAACCATGATATGCGCCTCGTAGTTGTATGCGCCTACAACATATATACGCCTAATAATAGTATGCGCATGCTATTTTTATGCGCCTATATATTGTCCTGCGCCTACTCTACTTAGCTCATTTTATGATTCTATGCGCCTACACTACTAACTTCACTCAAATGTTTACTTTTCAGGACCCTGCTAATTTCAGACCTGGTGAGACAGTTGATCTTGCTGAGCTCTCACTTGATCCAATGGGAGTTGAAATCCTTTCAACCCTTCATATCGCTGGACTCACTCCTTTATTCACGTTGGATCAGCCATTCTTTTCTCCGCTCCTCGTTGATGAATTCTTCTCAACCGCTGCTCTAGTTAAGACTCCAGCTGATGGATATGTGCGCTACAGGATATGCGCCACCGTTCAGAATGTGGCTATAACTATCTCTACGGGCACAATCAAGAACATCGTGAGTTTCAACACTACTAGTCCTCAGGGTGTTTCTGGTCAACCAAACTCTTACTCAGTTGCAGATCAGAATGCTGTAGCGCGTACCTATCTCCAAATTCCTACCCTTCTAAACAACATCAAAAACGTTGAGATAAGAGATGGTGGAGATCTGCTCGCTCATATAGCGCATCTTGTTGATACTTCAATCGTGTTCAAGACAGGGAATGTGAATAGATTCACTGTGGAGCAGTGGGAATATACTGCTGCCATCATGGGAAAAACCAGATTGAACTGGCCTCAGATTTTGTTCAAAACTTTATCTGATCAAATTGATAAGTATAACAAGAACAAGTCTGATGGGAAAACCAAATTCAAAACTCACTGCAGAATCCTGACTAAAATTTTCCTAACTTATCCTAAGTTAGCCAAGTTTTTGAGTGAGAACCCTGTGTACAAATCTGATGAAGTTCCAATTTTTGGAAAAGCCAACTTGGATCTTAAGAAGCGCAGGAAGAAGCCTGTGAAGCGCACAACGGGAATTCGGATCAAATCTATTAAAGGGTTAGTTGATGAAAATACTGAATCAGATGATGCGCCAGTTCCTAAAGGCGCACCAACAAAGAAGAGCGCAGATTCCGAAGGCGCCAGTCAACTCGCGGAAACCGTGGCAGGCGCAAAAAAGAGTAAGGGCAAAAGGATTACTGATGACCCTCCTAGAGATGCTATCAAGCGCACTAGATTTGAATCTGATGAGGATAGAGATCTAAGGACTGCGCAGGAAGCTAGCAGACTTGAGGCTCAAAGGAAACGAGATGAAGATTTTCGAGCCAAGAAAGCAGCTGAGTTAGAAAAGAAGGAACGGAAGAAAGGCGCTGGTTCAAGCGCAGATACTGAGAAAGGCACAGTCGATCCCGCGCCTACTCAAGCCGCGCCACCTCAACGCGCCCCCGTTCCCCGTGTGTCTCCAGTTCCATCTACAACTGCTGCGCCCCCTCCAGTTCCATCTTCCCCTGCGCCTCCTCCTTTTGCTCCCTCAGAATTGAGCGAGGTACTCTCTGTTCTTAAATTTTTGAAGCAGGGGCAGACCAATTTGGAGCAAGGCCAGACTCATATTAAATCTCAATTTGAGCTCCTCACTTCCATGCTCACTGATCAGTCTGAGGAGATTGCTGCCATTAAGGGGGAGATAAACTCAATCAAGGCCAAACTCTCTTCTACTCATCCGATGCAGACACAGACTCATGTACAAGCTCAACCTGATCAGGCGCACACTTCATCTGCTGCGCCTCCTACCTTCATACCTCAGTCTGCTACATCTCAGTCTAACATGAATGTTCTAGTCTCAAAGTTGGATGTTTTGAAAGAAATGATTGTCACTCACTTCACTGCTGCTCACTCCAGTTCTGATAGACGCGCAGAACACATTTCTTCTGATATTATCACTGCTCAGAATGCTATTGAAGCCCATCTTCAAATAATAGAAGAAAATGTTTCTCAGCAGCAGCAAACTATTCAACGCACCATTGATGAGTATCAAAACATCAACGTTGATCACTTGCGCTACATCAGAGACGGTGTCACTGAAACTCATACTCTTCTCACTAACACTCATGCTAATATCAACCGCACCTATCAACTTTCCAAACAAATCCAGCGCTCCGTTTCAGAAATAGAAGAAGGATTGAAGGATGACGACGCGCCTCCTCCCAACTCTTAGTTTTTGATTTGTTTGTAAGTTGTTAGAACTTTTTGTGGTTAGAAACTTTTATTTAGTGATTTAGTGCTTACATGTTTTAGCACCTTTTGATTTTGTTCTGTTCAATACTTGTAATCTGTAACTCCTACACCTTGAGTATTAATGAGAACAAAACATCACTTTTGTTTCAAAACTTGTTCACTCAAACTTCTTGTTTGAAGAACATTGAATGTTTGTTTAAAATCATATGCATCATTTTTGAACTACTTCATATTTCATGCATTAAGTTTAAACTTTGTTTAAACACATTTCAAAACTAAAACTCATATCTTTTTGAATGTGTTATAAACTGTTGTTTCTATCTTTCCATTTGTAATGTTTTATCTTTATTGGAATAGATTAGAAATCTATATCTTGGACTAGTGTGTACATTAACTTGAGACATGATTTACCAATTTCATTTATTTGGACATGTTATTATCAAGTATAATGTTTGTCCTTGATATAGTAGGTAATGGCATCAATCAAATAGGGGGAGATTGTTGGGTATGCCCACTTATATCTCAGTTTCAATGTAATAGGATTGATTAGATTTGATTGATCCATCACCTAAGTTTTATTTCATGGACTTTAGACCAACATGTAAAAAGTATTCATACTTCATTTTTTTTGTTGTCCATTGTAATAGAATATGCTTAGGAATAGGGCAAGAAGATCAAGATTCAAGAAAATCACATTTTGAGTTTGAGCCATGCGCCTTCAAGCCACGCGCCATGCGCTTCTTGGCGCGCGCGCATGATTATGCGCCTAGCATTATCTCAAGCGCCCCATTGGCTCATGCGCCTCAGCATATGCGCCTTTCACCAATAATCCACGCGCCTGTGAATGTGATATGCGCCACATGGCTCATACGCCCCTCAAGGATGTTAATTCAATAGTCAGTGATTCTTTGAAGACTTGAAGAGTTGAAGAAATTCTCATACGCCAAGAATTCAAACGATGGTTAAATAACACGTGTGCGCCCAAATTGAGGACACCTGTCCACAACGGTCACATTTGTGCTATGTGTCTAACGGCTATAAAAGGACACGTGCTCCACTCAATGAGCGACAGCACATTTGTCCTTTGCTCAAAATCATCATGAATTTCCAACGGCTAGTTTTTGGAATCTCACTATAAATACCCCATAACTTCAACATTTTGAAGTTGCTGAGTTGCTAAAGAATTGCTAAGATTTCCAAGAATTTCTCTCTCAAGCATTTGTTGAAGATTTGAAGATTGCCTTTGAAATTCCCAGATTCCTCAAGAACATCTTCATACCTTCATCCTTAGACCAGATCTTCAAGCTATAACACTTTAGTTTTCTTGTGCTCTCAATCTCAAAGATCTAAAGAGCCTTGATACTAAAATCACACACGCACCTCTTTAAGTTTGATCACTTAGATCTTTCTTTAAGAGATACACCGGTTATTGTTTTTGATTTGTTCATTCATAGAATATTAGATCTTGAGTTAGTGTATAAGCTCAAAAGTTGTAATTTGTAACACTCACTCATTATATAAGATCTTCATTAGAAATCCAAGACTAACCATCTTGGTAGAGGACGTAGATCTTTCCTTTGATCGAACATCTCCAAATAGCACGTATTAATTACTTGTCATTTACTTTCAAGTTATTATCTTTACTCACTATTTTCTTGTTTATCATTGTAGATTGATTGACTTGAATTGTGTTGTGATTGGTTATATCATTTGCCTTAGTTCCTTATTTCACCCACTTTGAGCCAAAATACTTAGAGTGTGTGTGCGCCCCCTTTATCATACTTTGCGCCTATTTACTTTACTAAATTCCGCTGTGCATTTCACTCACTCACATAGGCACATATCATAACGCTTGTTTGATAAAGTGCGCATTTGCAATTGAGTTTATCAAGGGTACGAAAAGAATTTTAAAACAGCTATTCACCCCCCCCCCCCCTTCTAGCTATTTTTCATACCCTTGTTGCCCTTTGGGACCAACATTCAAGCTAAGTAGATGAGTTATACATCTCATACTTACAAGTTCTTAATCCTATACTTTGGATGTTCAAGCTCAAGACATTGTTCTAGTGCCCCTAAGGTACACAAACATTGGTTTCAAGACGCATATAGCACATTAGTGCTTGTTCTTATCACTTTCAAGACATATAAAAGAGTTCTTACTCTTATACTCAAGTTCTCTATATTCAGTTCATTGAATATTCAAGTTCAAAACATTATTATGATGCCTCTAGTGCTTCTTAACACTTGCAAGATCATTCATACACGATGGTTATGTTGTAAGTTCAACATCTTATATTCAAGTTTACATTCAAATTATCTTTTGGATATTCATGTTCAAAACCACGTTCTGATGCCCCTAAGGTGTCACAACACTTGCTAGGACATCTTATACTAAAGCTATATACCTTAACTAGGGTTACTTCTAGCTTGATCTCACTTTAAACAAGCTTTTTGGATTTTCAGACAACCGGGCGGGCACTCAAAACAGACCGGGCGGTCGCACACTTTGCACGTTTTATATGGGAATTCTTTCAGTAGTTTGGGCGGCCGCCCAAAACATTGTGTGCGGTCGCACACTATAAATTTCAGCAAATACTTATTTCTTTCCCAGGCTTACAACTGTCTGTCCCAAGCGTAGGAGTATACTTTTTACTAACAACTAACAAACCCAGAAGTGCATAACAAGCTCAAACTATTACCTTCTATTTTCTTTCATCATTTTACACAGAGGGTTAATACTCCCTTTATCCCAAAATTTCAAGTATCACAAAAATCACCCCAAACACGAAATTGACAAGCACAAGTATCAGGAATAACATATATGCATGTTATTACAAGCAAGGGGGAGCTAATAACTTACCTAATCCGAAATCAAATTCATCCAAACTAATTTCTGTTAGGCAGGAAATGCTCTACTCACCGCCCTGATCATTTATGTGGAGTCGGATTTTCGAACATGGGCATAATTAAGCAAGAGGGATCGAGAATAGGGTAAACCCTAACTTTTCTTTCTGAGACAGAGAGAAAGAGAAAGAACAAGAGAATTTGAGAATTTTCATCTGAGGAGGAAGCAAACCAAGGCTTTATCCTTATGATATTTTCAAGAATTGCAATTAGGCCCCTCAAGTTTCACTTTGATCATTTTAGCCCCTGAACTTTAATTTTCACAAATGACCCTAAAGTTTCAAATTTGAACACTTAGGACATAAACTTGCTCAATTAGTTAAATAATTAACTCAATTAAAATAGCATATAAATATGCAAGTCAAGAATTTAACAGGAATTAAGACGGACGTTACATGCACCAACGGTGAATGCTTTTGTGCCAGATCAGGCTAGCGACACTGTTTTTAAGGATATAGGAGTGGCAGATGGCGGCGAGCCCCTTGGTGAGAAACGGGCTAGGGATGGTGGTGACGAGCTATCAGAGGATCCATCACCTAAAAGGCATTCCTCTACTGTTCCACCTACTGATATTCCGTCTGCTTTTTCCTCTGAGGAGATTGATGCCTTGATAGCAGATTTTTCAGATGTCCGTCCGTTGAAAAGTCTTGACTTTACTGCCAGATTTGGTCCGATACTGAGACTTAGCCAGCCAATTTTGGAACAAGCCTTTGATGCCGATCTCCTTCAAGGATTGACTTCTATGTCGCCCACCTATGCCCATATGGCTGAACGCAAGGGTCTCATTATTGCTGAGGTAATAGACTAACTTGCCTGCTCTCTGATTGTTCTTTTGTTCCTCTAGTTGACATCGACCTCTTTGTGTAGCTTTCCACCCTCGCCAAACACGAGGCGGCACAATGGTCTGGAGTTAGTAAGAAGATGACTGATCTGGAGAGCAAAGCGACTCGGGACCAAGTGAAACTAGGCCAGACTGTGGAGTTAGTCAATAAGGCACGCGAGAATGCCAAACTGGCCCATACCGAGAGGATCAAAGCTTTCGGGGAAGCAGAGGCCAAGATCGAGAAACAGAGAGCAGCTGCTAGGCAGTTTGAGGATAAGGCTAAGTCACTTCGGGAGGAGATTGAGAAATAGAGGGAGAATACCGCCCTTTTAGCCAAGGAGAAAGAGGAGATGGAGATGAGGTTTCAACAATTGAGGAGAGCATTCCTGCCAAGGAGAAGGCTGCTGTGTTGAACTTCCAGTGTACCGTGATGCCATCGATCATTGATGATCAGGTAAAGACTACTTATATCGACGGCTACACATATGCAGCTCGCCAACTCCACATAGATCCTGAAGTAAATGTTTTAATTGAGAAGTGGGCCCGTCTCTTGCTAAATGATACGTATGGCGTGGAAGCCCGTACAGCACATTCCCTGATCCTGTACTCCAATGACACCCTTAAACTGATAGCTCAAGAGGATGAGGCTGAGGGGAGACCAGTCTGTAGTGTTCCCCCAGTTGATCCCAACAATTTTCATACATTGGTTGAGCGTTTTCAGGAGGAGTTGAGCCCTGGTGAGGAGGGGGAGGATGAGGAGGAGCAGGCGCCATGAATATCCGTAAACTTTATTTCCTTCATAATGCCGTTGTGATGGCTTGCTGATACAATTTCTCTTTATGTTTATGAGCCGGTTTGGCTGAAACAATTTATTTTTGCTGTAAGTATTTGTTTGCCTGGGTCCAGCGTTGTCTGGGGGGCGTAAACACTTGTTTTAGTTATTTAAGTATTTCTATGCCTCGGCCCAGCGTTAACTGGGGGCGTAAACACTTTTCGGTTTGAAATGATGAGAGATTGTAGGGCCGGTTTTGGCTGTTTACAGGCCGTGGTTGTTTCACCGTTATAGGTTGTGGGGAGCTTTAGAGGCTCGGTTTTATTAAATATGATAAGACTAGTTTTCGGGCTCAAATTGTTCTTGGAGTTAGATGTCATAATCTTGACTCAAATTTGAGAGAACTAGTTGTCATAACTAGGTTTAAATCGTTAGGGGTTGAGACGTTTTAGCCTTAACTCAAATGGGGATCATGCATGTCAAATATGCCGTGGTCGTGCTAGTTGTTGAAACTAGGCCTTGAGTGATCAGGCGTAAGTGCTTGACTTTGGATGACGGTCTCGGCACTATTAAGTAATGCTTTGAACCGTGCTCTGGTGTCACTACAACAAAAAAGGCTTTTCCTGGCACTTATTTACCGGCAGTTTCATATGTGCTGGTAATTTCCGGCACTTTTGGAAATAGTGCCGCTAATTCCCAACACTTTTTCATAAGTGCCTCTAATTCCCGGCACTTTTTCAAAAGTGCCGCTAAATTTCCGACACTTTTTCATAAGTGCCGCTAATTTCTGACACTTTATAAAAAATTGCCGGGAATCAGCGGCACTTATGAAAAAGTGCCGGGAATTTAGCGGCACTTTTGAAAAAGTGCCGGGAATTAGCGGCACTTTTGAAAAAGTGCCGCGAATTTCTGGCACTTTTTATAAGTGCCGCTACTTTCCGGTAATTTTTTATAAAGTGCCGCTAAAAACAAGATGTTTGTTTTGAAATTTTTATTTAATTTTTAAATTTAATCATATTTTTCATGTAACTTTGCTTTAATTTGTTACTTATATTAGATTTTTATGGACCACAATAATAGAATAAGTTCTTGGTTTGTAACAAATAATTGTATGTGAAAATTTATAACAAAAAATGATTTAGCCTAGCGGTAGAAGGTGTGCTTTGTATGCAAGAGGTCGTGGGTTCGAATCCGAGTAAATTCAACTATATTTTTATTTAAAATACGGCACTTTAAAAAGTGCCGGAAAATTCCGGCACTTTTAAAGTACCGGTAAGTATTGCCGACACCACTTTTCCGGCACTTAGAAAAGAGCAGGGAATAGCTTTTCCGGCATTTTTTTCACATTTCCGGCACTTTTTAAAGTGCCGCTAAAGTCATTTTTGTTGTAGTGTCTTATGTATTAAGAATACAAACTCAACAATTGTGAAGGAAAAGAACTTTTATTCATGAAATAAACTAGAGAAATCTCTGAACTAGAAGTAACTAAAAAGACTAAAAATCTAACTAGAAAGCATTAAAAGATAGGTAGGGTGCCGAGATGTTACTGATAGTACTTTCTCAAGTGCTCCGAATGCCATGGGTGTTTCAGCTCTTTTCCTTTTGGAGTTTTGAGCATGTAGGTCCCTTCTCGGATAACGTGAGTGACAATATAGGGACCTTCCCAATTTGGAGAGAGCTTGTTCTGCTGAGCCTTTCTGTGTGTCGACTCAATTTTTCTAAGCACCCAGTCACCGACTCAAAAACACTTTTCTTTACTTTGCTATCGTAATAGGCCTTGGTTCTTTGCTTTTAGTTAATCATTCTGAGCTGAGCAGTCAGCCTTTTTGCCTCAACCAGGTCTAGGTCTAGTAGTCAGTTGTATTCATTGACGACTTCATCATAATTGGTTACGCTGAAGGTAGGTAAGGACATCTCAGTTGGAGCCATAGCTTCCGATCCATAAATTAGTTCAAAGGGAGTCTCCCCAGTCTGCCCCCGATTGGTTGTACGAACTGCCCATAGAGCAAGGGGGAGATCGTCCAGCCACTTTCCTTGGCTTCCTTCCAGACTCTTGGTTAAGGCTCTCAGTATCAAATTGTTTGCTGCCTCGGCTTGCCCATTACCTTGAGGATGACTGAATGATGACTTTCTATGCTTCACTCCTAGCCTGTTTAACTCCTCAGTAAAAGCATCAGAGAACTGGAGGCCGTTGTCGATCACGATATAATGAGGGACACCGAATCGACACCATATATAGTCATGAATGAAGTTGATGGCATTCTCTTGTGTAATATTTGCTAAGGGTTTAGCCTCCACCCACTTGGTGAAGTAGTCAACTGCTATGATCACAAACTTGTTGCTTCCCTTGGCTAAGGGAAAGGGACCAATAATGTCAACTCCCCACATGTCGAACGGCCAGGTCGGTATAATAAGACTTTGTTCCACCGGCGGCACTCTGGGTAGGTCTGAAAAGCGTTGGCACTTGTCACACTTCTTCACGTAGGTGTGGGCATCTTCTCTTAGGTTCGGCCAGTAGTAGCCGAGCGTGATCACCTTGTCGACGAGAGTTCTGGCCCCGGGTGTCCTCCGCAAACTCCCTCGTGTACCTCGGCTAGTAATTTCTCTGTGTCCTTGGGTGAAACACATCTTAGGAGGGGATTGGAGAACGACCTTCGGTATAAAATGTCGTTCCATACAATGTATCTGGTCGTTTTCTTCTTTATCATCTTGACCGCCAACTCATCCTCTGGTAATTTTCCTTTCTCGATGTAGTCTTTATAGTCTTCAATTCAGGTTCTATCCTCATCATCAAGAATTAGGATCTCCAGTCACTCATAATCTTATTGGTCGGCATAAATGACCAAGGGATTTGTCTCTTCTACCGTGGCTAATTTGGACAGCAAGTCAACCTCTTGGTTGTGCTCTCGTCCTACCAACCTGATTTCCCAAAACTCCAAGTTTTTAGTCATATTGAGGACGAGATCTCTGTATTTGGTCAGCATATGAATCTCAGTGTTGTACTCCCCTTTAACCTGGTTCACCACGAGTTGGGAGTCATTATAGGCCACCAGTTTGTTCGCACCGAAGAACTTAGCTCTTTCTATCCCTAAGATCAAGGCCTCATGTTCTGCCTGGTTGTTTGAGGCTGGGAATCTGAACCTGATGAAGTCACGGGCCACATGTTCGCTGCCTGGGCTTGTTAAATATACTCCATCTCCACTCCTTCCTTGTGTCATTGACCCGTCTGTGTACAAAACCCAACAATCATTTGGCAATTCCTCTAACGGTTCTCTGTCCATGGGGAACTTCCTCTTCCTGGTTGTCGGCATATATTCACCTCAGAACGCGGTCTCGATTAGGAAATCTGCCAAAGGCTGTGCCAACAGTGTTTTTCTCGGCTTGTAGGTGATATCAAACTCGGTCAATTCAATGGACCATTTGAGTAGTCGGCCTGAGCTATCCATCTTGTGAAGTATCTTTCTGAGTGGTGCGTCGGTATAAACCGTGATGGGATGAGCGGAGAAATATGCATACAGCTTTTGAGTAGCTGTAAGGATCCCCCCCCCCTCGGGACGAGAAGGGTTCGTTCGAGGAAGAAATGCCAAACACGTGTAACTTAACAAACTTAACGGAGTCGCCACATTTGTTAACTTTTAACCCAACAAATGGAAATGGTTAGAGATTTATGAGTTCGAAGATCATGTTACGGCTTGGGAAGAGTTTTACATCACCCAAGCCGCCTCGGACAAAGCCGAGTCTCCCTTGCGCTTGTTAAAGAAAAGTGCATGTGTGTGTGTGTATTTAACAAAAAACTGCGAAGTTAACTGGTTATCGATTTTAACAGAACAAAAGGGGTTCATTTGCACAGACCTTGACAGAACAAGATAGAAAAGAAGAAATTTTCCCTCTGAACCAACTCGGCCGTACGGCTATACAAGGTCTTCCCGGGGATTTTGCAGTTTGTCCAGAAAATGTCCAGTTTTAGGCAGAAACAGAGAATTCAGCTGAAACTGGACCGAACTGTTTATTTTTAGTTTGCATTTTCACAAACAAGCTTTGATTGACATCATTCCTATGCTCATTAATCACTAAATGGACCCCAAATACATGGATTTGGGTGTGATTTAGACAATCATTGGATAAGAATTAGAAAAGGTAATGAATGTGGCCTTTGAGCCAAGATGGCCATTTTGATGAGTAAAGATTCAAACTTTACCATCAAAATGGGATCTTTATACAAGATTAAACCTTTAGGGACAACAAAATCAAAATTTGGAAGCATAAAGATTGAACCTTTATGACCCAAATGTGATGAATGAGTGGCTAGATCAAGGTTTGGGTGATAAAGATGGAGGCTTTATCACTCCAAATGATCATCATGGCCAAATACAACAAAAAGACACATGCTTTCACCATAAAAATGGATCATCAAGCTATTTAAAGACAAGAAATTAACAAATCATGATCTTCTTTAGGTTTTAACCCCTTTTCATAAACTTGGATGTGAAGGCACCTTGAATCATTTCATGATTTGGTTCCAAGGTATATATAACAAGAATATAAGGTGCTTGAAAGGACAAGACTTGCAATATAAAGGTGCTTGACAAGGGAAAGGCTTGAAATGCAAGTAAATAAATAACATGAATAAGAACAAAATAGTTTGAGATGGAGAGAAGATGGGGAGAAGGAGGCTTCACCTGTGGTGGTTATGGCCTATCTTCCTCTCTTTTCACTCAAGTATTTGGTGGTCTTTCTCTCAGACTGTATTTTTGTAGAGTTTCACCTATAAAACTATGTTTTTCCCCCTTGAAATGATCAGCAAGGGTCTCAATATATAGGAACTGAGGGTACCTAAACCAGCCGTACGGCTAGGCCCCTCCTGTATCCAAACCATCCGTACAGCTCAGCATGGCGAGCTTCTGGATTTTTCCAAGTTAATTCCAGAGCAGTCCTGGAATTTTAGGTTTATCCTAGTGAGGTCCCAGCCTATCAGTTTATCCCTGAATGGTGCTAAGAGTTCCTCTAAGATGGTCAATTTTAGATTGGGGTACTTATAGAGCCCCTCGGCAACGCCGCTTTGGAAAAGTGGGGTTGTCGATTAAAACAAGCATCCCAATCTAATAGGAGGACGGCTTGACCAATTTTGGTTTGTATGGCTGGACCTAAAGGTATAGGATTCCTACATATCCCATTTGCGGGGAATCAAGCCTAACGTAGTTCGGAGAGGGGTGAGAGACTTTAAGGCTACTCAAACCTAAGGGCTAGGTGGATATCTGTCATCCTTTCCTAGGGGAACGGGCATGACTCTTGGCGAGTTCAGAGGTGGGACATGGTCAACTTGGCTCTATGGAGAGGGTTGACTTACAAGGAACAGGTATGACACTCGGCGGTCAAAGGCGGGACATGGTCAACTTGGCTCTATGGAGAGGGTTGACTTACAAGGAACGGGCATGACACTCGGCGGTCAGAGGCTGGACATGGTCAACTTGGCTCTATGGAGAGGGTTGACTAAAAGGATGGTCTTACGTCCCACTAAGGACGGCCGAGACAAAGGCTTTAACATAAAATGCCCACTCTGGGTGACTATGGTTTCCTTAACCTAAAATGACCTCTCTAGGGGACTTAGGTTCGGAGTCAACTCCATCTTTGGGGAGTTTGACGGGAAAACTGGTCCTACGTCCCACTAAGGATGGCCGGGGACAAGGGTCTCAACCTATAATGACTATTCTGAGTCAAGGTTTGACTTGGGTCAACTCCACTTTCGGGGAGTTTGACAGGAAAATTAGTCTTACGTCCCCCTAAGGATGCCCAGGATAAAGGCTTGAACCTAAAATGACCACTATGGGTCAAGGTTTGACTTGGGTCAACTCCACCATTGGGGAGTTTGATGGGAAAACTGGTCTTATGTCCCACTAAGGACGGTCGGGATTTGGTCAACTCAACTCTACGGGATGATTGACACTCTTTCTTGACACCGGGGGAGAGCCTAGGGGCGACCTTTAAGGCACATTGTGGACGCAAAAGTCCAAGACTTTGGAAAAATCATTTTAAGAGGAGATCAAAACCATTTTGCTTTAAACATGGTCTTTGATAAATGATGCCAAAAGGGCAAATTTTGGAAATGCTCATTTCTAAAGGCAAATCTTTTAACAAAACATTTTAGTCAATTTTTTTATTTTAATTAACCGTGAGGTTTGTTATGCATAAAGTCCTTCGGAGCTTTGTCCATTTCTTAGGAGTAACCGGTGGTAGGAAATCTTCTTGTCACAGTTGTGGGGATGGCCCCAATATCATCTTTATTGCTGATGTTGGGGTAGCCCCATATCCTTTTTGTCATTGGTGTCAGGGTAGCCCCATGTCTTTGTCGGTGTCGGTGGCGGGGTTGCCCCAATGTCATTTTTTGACCTTTGAATTGAGGTTAGGAACCCATTCCCTTTTTCATGACGCGCCCTTTCTTTTGCCTAGGCCGCCCTTGCCGGTTTTCAACCTAGCGGGCATCTCTTTTGCATATTTTCATGGCACACCCTATTTTTTTTTCTAGGCCACCCTTACGGGTTTTCAACCTATCGGGCTACTTTTTTTGTGCCTTTTTTTTTTTCCTTTTCTCTTTTTTTTATGAGTGATCCAGCCGACTCGATAGAACGGGGACTTTAAAGTATTTTTCTTAGAGGAAACATGCAAGGGCGTTTTATTTGGGAGAGAGTCTCTTTATATTGGTGAGCTCTTTGAGCGATGTATCATGAAATGGGAGGAAGCCCTTGCTTGACAGAATACAAGTGTTTAGCTCTTTCCTAAGATGGAGAAAAGAAGACTTGTTGAGACATTTGAAATTTACCTTAGTTAATATTATAAAATGATTGCTTGAATGGACCATGTTTGTCATTAAGTCAAGATTATAGCAAGCAATTAGCCTTAACATGTATAAATGTTGTGATCAGTTAAGGTTAAGATTCGATCAATGGAAAGATCGGGAGGAAGATGTGTTTAGAAGGTGGAATTGGTCATTGTCTGGGAAATTGGTCATTGAAGGGATCAAGGGACGAGAACTTGGTCATTTTGAGAGGACCACGGTTTGATGGTTTTGTTTCATGCTATGACTGGACCCGAAGGTTGCCTACGTTCCCCTCAGTTTGAGGAGATCAGGTTGTGTGAATCGTCTTTTACTGAAGTCGATGTCCTTTTGAAGGATGTTGTTGCTTGCTGATGTAGATCGCTTTGCCTTGTGGTGAACTCCTTGGGATGGACCTTTTGGGGTGAACCCTCTTTGGTGAGCTTTTGAGGCAAACTTACTCTTCGCGTATATTCATTTCATTTCCTTCTTTCCATACATTCATTTCTTTTCTCTCTTTTCATTTTTTTCTCTCTTTGTTTTTTTTTTTAGAGAGAGAGGGGAAACATTAGCCCCAACTTGTACATTGGCTCATCTGTAGCCCCTTGGTGGAATGTCTGTCACTTCTCGCTTTGGCTTTGAAGCTCCAGGAAGTCCTTTGCTTGGTTACGCACGTGCGATCACGGTCGAATCTTGGTGATTGAGCAACAACATCCTTGACTTTTCATTGTCTTGGGATGCCTTTGATGTGCATCAAGAATTTGTATCAGAAGGTGTATCGGGTTGTGTATCGGGGAATGTGTATCGAGGATGTGTATCGGGGAAGGCTTGCCATTAACGGTTTCTTCATGCCAATTGATCACAACATTTATTCACATCAAGATTAATTGTTTGCATTTAGTATTTTTCATTTGTGTTAGGTCCATTCGTCCTTAACGAGTCGTCATTGACTAGTATGCGTAGAAGTCAATTCATCATTTTAGGGACGTAGCAATCAATTGATAATAACAAGCAAGGCAATTTCAAGAGTAAATGTATATTGCAAATAATGTCTCAAGTCTAGAGAGAAGAGAAGGAAAATGAGTCTTTTATTTAGATAACTTTGTACATACATATCCAAGTATGGACCTTTGTAAAAAATAAAAAGACACAGTCCGGGACGGACTTTGGTGAAAGTCTAGATCCTACGAGGCTGGTAGACTCATTTTTTTTTTAGGGATGGGCTCCCATGAAGCACGATGATCCATTTTGTTCCTCAATTGTTGGAGGGGTTGTCGGCGGCATATTCTATGTCTTCTACGGGGAACTCAGGTTCCATGTCGTCGGGAAAGATTTCGCGAGGTCTCCATTTGACTTGGCGTTGTAATTGCCGGATTTTTCTGCTCATGAGTGGGGAGTTTGCTTTGGCCATATCCTTTTGGTGATTTCCTTTCAAGGTGCGTAGCCTTCGTGTGTGGCACTCGACGAAGGTACGGGTCTCCATTTGATGTAGCCGCCTTTGGGCTTCCGAAGCACGGGCTTCTCCTTGTTGTTCACGTGGATGGTTGTCTCGGACGCCAATTCAGATGTGGGCTCCATGGTTAATGTTTCCAATGGACATAGCTGCGAACTTTAGCATATTTAACCTCAAGGTGAAATTATAACCATGATTTGAGAAGAACGCTTCATTAGCGGATTAGCCTTTTATGAAAAACTTGATCTCCATTTTTTTTATTTGAGTAAAAGACTCACACATTTTTTCGTTTTCTCCTTTTTTTAAATAAGGATTGACCGGGCCGAAGTTGCCTACGTTCCCCTCACCACGAGGGAGGGGGTCCCACGCGATGAGAGGTTCGGGTCACCTTAGTTCGAACGGGTTTATAATTCTAAGACAAACATGACCTCAGTCGACTCACTTCAAACGGACCTTTTAGTCAGGATGACATGGGACAAAACATTACTAGTTTGAGGCTAAATGGTACTCACACTAGTCCAAGTCACAAAGGCGATCGGGTCAATTGAAATGGTCACCACATGGCGGTGCAAATCGAGGATGTCAATGCTTGACCAAGGTATATTACCATGTGGCGCCATGACGCCTAGACCCGAAGGGGGAATGGTCACGTGACGACACTAACGGGAACGAGATACCTCGAGGGTCGTAAAATTGGTCACCACATGACGGCTCAAAGGGGGAGGAAAAGAGTCATCCTAAGCACTTTTATTTTCTTTCTTATATATATATATATATATATATATATATATATATATATATATATATATATATATATTAACTTAATTTTAACGGACACTTTGGAGGATAACGGGGGTCCATCCAATGACTTGACCGACTTCTTGGAGGATAACGGGGATCCGTCCAAGGACTTGACTGACTTCTTGGAGGATAACAGGGATCCATCCAAGGACTTGACTGACTTCTTGGAAGATAACGGGGATCCATCCAAGGACTTGACTGACTTTTTTGGAGGATAACGGGGATCCGTCCAAGGACTCGACTGGAATCTTATTGGAGACCTAGGGGACTAAGCCTAGGGATTTAACGGGAATCTCCACGGGGACCTAATGATTTAACGGGAATCTCCACAGGGACCTAGGGGACAACGCATAGGGCTTCAACGAGTATCATAACGGGGACCTAAGGGACAATGCCTATTTCAACGGGAGTCATAACAGGGACCTAGGGGACGACGCCTAGGGTTTCAAACGGGGACCTAGGGGACGACGCCTAAGGTTTCAACGGGAGGCATAACGGGGACCTAGGGGACAACGCCTAGGGTTTCAACGGGAGTCATAACGGGGACCTAGGGGACGACGCCTAGGGTTTCAACGGGAGTCATAACGGGGACTTAGGGGACAACGCCTAGAGTTTCAACGGGAGTCATAACGGGGACCTAGGGGACAACGCCTAGGGTTTCAACGGGAGTCATAATGGGGACCTAGGGGACGACGCCTAGGGTTTCAACGAGAATCATAACGGGGACCTAAGGGACAACGCCTAGGGTTTCAACGGGAGTCATAACGGGGACCTAGGGGATGACGCCTAGGGTTTCAAACGGGGACCTAGGGGACGACGCCTAGGGTTTCAACGGGAGTCATAACGGGGACCTAGGGGACAACGCCTAGGGTTTTAACGGGAGTCATAACGGGGACCTAGGTGACAATGCCTAAGGTTTGAACGGGAGTTATAACGGGGACCTAGCGGATGACGCGTAGGGTTTCAACGAGAATCATAACGGGGACCTAAGGTACGACACCTAGGGTTTCAACGGGAATCATAACGGGGACCTAGGGGACGACGCCTAGGGTTTCAACGGGAGTCATAACGGGGACCTAGGGGACAATGTCTAGGGTTTCAACGGGAGTCATAACGGGGACCTAGGGGACAACGCCTAGGGTTTCAACGGGAGTCATAACGGGGACCTAGGGGATAACGCCTAGGGTTTCAACGGGAGTCTTGGAGGATAACGGGGATCCGTCCAAAGACTTAACAAAATGACGCTTGTTAGCGAAAGATGCATTATGTCAAAGACAAGAAGCAAAAACGGAGCAAATTCATGCAAGGTTCAATTAATTATCTGTTCAAGTTTACATAAAACGCATTTTTATTCCAAAATGGTCGGAAAAGATTTCTCTTATTTTTCGTAACTACTCTAAACCCTGGATCAGTGGAGGCCAACACTACGTCTATAAGCCCCTCGTTTTCCACCTGTATTGCACGCTCCCATGGACAGACTATCCCGCGCGAGGGTCCTATAGGGCACGTGGATTCCACCGACCAAAAGAACCAAACCTAAGGTCTAGTGCATCACAAAGTTCCAATGCGTGGGCCATTCTTATCATAATTAAGGCCCGGTCAAGGTTAAGATTGACTTAACGCTTCAACGAAATACCGGCATGACCTCATTTTAATGAGGGATCTCAGACCTTAACCTTGGCTCAAGGATGATTAGGATGGGCCAAGCATGAGGGCTTAATGACACGGTTTCACCCTATCCTTAATACATGACTTTGGTTAATTATGGTTGGAATTAACGCATAAGTCAAGGACCGGGTCAAAGATGACCTTGGTCACACTTGCTTTCACAAGGAGTCGTGAATCGGGTGTTAACTTGGCCATAATCAACTTCGCGCACGTATTAGGGACGTGATGACGTGAGCTAGACCAAAAACCAGCCATGGTCACCGTATTTGTGTGTCACGGACAATGTGTGGTTAACTCGGCTCGGAAGGGGAGGTGGAATGGACCCGTGCGCTCGAGAAGGGCACAAGAGCACCAATCAAGTTGCATCGTGGCATCCATCCTGGGTTTAAAGGGTTTTTAAAACGTGCACAAGGTCAAGTGCGCGTTGTGTGAAGCCTTTTAGGTTCCCTTTTGAGTCAAAATAGAAATTTTCGGTCCATTTTAATACCATGAGTATGAACAATTGTATGAACAAGTATGATGAACAAGCATTTTGCAAAAGTGATCAAGCAAATCTATGAACAAGCAAGAATCAAAATTTTGTACATGGAAAGGTTGTGTACAACCGAAGGTTTTTGAAAACCGAAATTTTTTGCAAGAGAAGCATGGCCCTTTGAAAATCAATTTGTACAAAAGATTATGCACAACAAAAGGGTTTGAAAAACCAAACTTTCACAAGAGGGGTTATGCACAATGAGGCCTTGAAAACCCAATTTTATGTCCAAAAATTTGTGTATAACCAAGCTTTGAAAGTCCATTTTTTGCTAAGAAAATGAAGGTAAATGTGCACAAGTAGAGGCTATAAATTAGAACCTGGACAAGAAGAAGCAATGGGACCATCAGAATGTTTCTTCCCTGCACAAAATTGTTAACTTGAAACATTCAGTGGGCCCGGCAAAACCAGTCGTACGGCTAGGGCTGGAGTTACATTATTTTTTGCAAATTTTCAGCTTCTGATCATTAAGCCCCGGTTTATTGCATTTCCAGACCAGTTTCACTCCCAGAAATCAAAACAGAAACATAAAACACACACAAAAATATGCACAAAGTCAACAAACGGGGACGGGAGTTTGACCCACACAAAAGTGTCCCCAAAGTTTCTAAAAAGAAGTTTGCAAACACTTTATTCCTTAGCGGAGTCGCCACTGTAAGGATCCCCCCCCTCGGGATGAGACAGGTTCGTTCGAGGAATAAATGCCAAACACATGTAACTTAACAAACTTAACGGAGTCGCCACATTTGTTAACTTTTAACCCAACAAATGAAAATGGTTAGAGATTTATGAGTTCGGAGATCAGGTTACGGCTTGGGAAGAGTTTTACGTCACCCAAGTCACCTCGGACAAAGCCGAGTCTCCCTTGCGCTTGTTAGCAAAAAGTGCATGTGTGTGTGTGTATTTAAAAAAAAATGCAAAGTTAACTGGTTATCGATTTTAACATAACTAAAGGGGTTAATTTGCACAGACCTTGACAGAAACAGAGCATTCTGCTGAAACTGGACCGAACTGTTTATTTTTAGTTTGTATTTTCACAAACAAGCTTTGATTGACATCATTCCTATGCTCATTAATCACTAAATGGACCCTAAATACATGGATTTGGGTGTGATTAAGACAATCATTGGAGAAGAATTAGAAAAGGTAATGAATGTAGACTTTGAGCCAAGATGGCCATTTTGATGAGTAAAGATTCAAACTTTACCATCAAAATGGGATCTTTATACAAGATTAAACCTTTAGGGACAACAAAATAAACATTTGGAAGCATAAAGATTGAACCTTTATGATCCAAATGTGATGAATGAGTGCCTAGATCAAGGTTTGGGTGATAAAGATGGAGGCTTTATCACTCCAAATGATCATCATGGCCAAATACAACATAAAGACGCATGCTTTCACCATAAAAATGGATCATCAAGATATTTAAAGACAAGAAATTAACAAATCATGATCTTCTTTAGGTTTTAACCCCTTTCGCATACTTGGATGTGAGGGCACCTTGAATCATTTCATGATTTGGTTCCAAGGTATATATAACAAGAATATAAGGTGCTTGAAAGGATACGACTTGCAATATAAAGGTGCTTGACAAGGGCAAGGCTTAAATAACATGAACAAGAACAAAAGAGTTTGAGATGGAAAGAAGATGGGGAGAAGGAGGCTTCACCTATTGTGGTTATGGCCTATCTTCCTCTCTTTTCACTCAAGTATTTGGTGGTCTTTCTCTCAGACTGTATTTTTGCAGAGTTTCACTTATAAAACTATGTTTCTCCCCCCCCTGAAATGATCAGTAAAGGTCTCAATTTATAGGGACTGAGGGTGCCTAAACCAGCCGTACGGCTAGGCCCCTCCCGTGTCCAAACCATCCGTACGGCTCAGCATGGTGAGCTTCTGGATTTTTCCAAGTTAATTCCATAGCAGTCCTGGAATTTTAGGTTTATCCTAGTGAGGTCCCAGCCTATCAGTTTATCCCTGGATGGTGCTAAGAGTTCCTCTAAGTTGGTCAATTTCAGATTAGGGTACTTACATTAGCTATCACCAAGGTGTACGCTATTTTCTCAGCATTAAAGTATCTGTTCTCGGTATCTGAAAATGCTTTGCTTACATAATAAACCGACCTCTGAACCCCTTTATCTTCTCACACTAGCACAGCCGCCACGGCTCTATCTGTTGCTACAAGGAATACAAAGAGTGTCTCTCCCATAATTGGACTGCTGAGTAGTAGAGGAGAACCCAAGTATTCTTTCAATTGTTGGAACGATGCCGAGCACTCTGGGGTCCGGGTGAATTCCTTAGTTCCCTTCAAATCTTTAAAGAATGGGAGAGACTTTTCTGCTGACTTGGCGATAAACCTTCCCAGGGCGGCCACCCTTCCATTCAGCCTTTGAACTTCCTTCACACATGTCGGCTCTTTCATGTCGATAAGAGCCTGGATCTTCTCTGAATTTGCCTCAATACCTCGCTGCAACACCATAAAGCCGAGGAACTTGCCTGCCGTGACCCCGATACACATTTACTGGGATTGAGCTTCATGTCGTTGGCCTTCAAGTTCTTTATGGTCTCGGTCAAATCTGGGATGTGACTTCCTGCCTTGGTTTTTATCACCATGTCGTCTATGTAGGCCTCCATGTTTATGCCTATCTGGGATTTGAACACTTTGTTTACCATCCTTTGGTAAGTCGCTCTGGCATTTTTGAGGCCAAAAGGCATCATCACGTAGCAGTAGATTCCCCCATCTGCCAGAAAAGTTGTCTTCTCGATGTCGTCCTCGGCCATCTTGACTTGGTGGTATCCTGAATAGGCATCGAGGAAACTCAGAGTTTAGTGTCCAGTAATTGAATCGACCAGCTTGTCGATCCTTGGAAGGGGATAGCTATCTTTTGGGTAAGCTTTGTTAAGATCCGTGAAGTCCACACACATTCTCCACTTGCCGTTCTGTTTCTTAACCATGACGACATTAGCTAGCCATTCGGGGTACGTTGCTTCTCGGATGATTCCGGAATTTAGCAATTTATCTACCTCGACCTCGATCGCCTTTTCTTTATCTGTGGAGAAGACCCTTCGCGCCTGCTTGATTTGCTTGAAAAACTTATCCACTTCCAATCTGTGAAGAGCAATGGCTTCTTTGACCCCCCCCCGACCATGTCTTCTACCCTCCATGCAAACACATCTAGGTTGCTTTTGAGTAGGTTGATAAGCTCCTCTCTTTCTTCTGGGGGGGAGTTGTCTCCCAATTTTTATATTTTTGCTCCGGGTAGTCGGGGTTGATAACGATCTCGTCTAACTGGTCAACCGGTTAGCTCGGGGCCATCTCAAAACTCCAGGGTTTCCACAATAATTTGTTTCACTTTCTCCTTGTCTTCGCCCTCTAGGCTCGGATTCTCCATGTCAAGGAGTTTGTCTATCTCGGCTTCCATATGGGTAGGTACTGTGGCCCCCGAGGTTGGGACGAGGGCGGGGGTCAAGTTGCTCGGCTCGTCCGAAGATCTGTTCATGGATATAGAGCCAAATCTATCCAAACCATATGTTACCTCTATCTCGGTCATGGTATTATCACGCCGATGTGGGGTTTGACGTTGTGACCGTGGTCGACCTGGATACGGTGATGTTCCTTTCTGGAGTGTTAATCTCCATTTTGGTTTTTGCTTTTCTAGACTTCATTACGTGCTCCAAAAAGTGTTTAGAGGCGCCGGGGACACAGCCTATGCCTACCAGGGTTGGGAACTTTACCCTTTGGTGAGGGAGGGAGGCAACCATTCCTAATTTCCCTTGGCTAGGAGAGCCCAAGATGGCGTGATAATCACTGGCCAAGTCCATAACTATGAATGTAATTTTGGTCGAGGCCCTGTAGGGGTACTCACTGACTTCCAATAACAAGTCCACGGTCCCTTTTGCTTCGGCCTTGTGGTTCGTGAATCCTTCCAATCTCCCATTATATAGGGTCAGCATGCTGTCCGGAAGCTCCATCTCTTTGAAAGTCTTGTAGTAGAGCACGTCTTTAGCAGCCCTAGAATCAATTAGGAGCCCATCTGACTCACAGTTGTCTATTTTGCTCGTGATGACCAGCGGCTGCTCCCTCATCACCCTGTTCCTGGCTAGCTCGTTTGGAGAGAAGCTGATCACTTCCTCCCCTTTGTGAATCCAAGGGGGGATGTGATAGACCTTACTCAGCTCATAGATCTGTTCCTTTAGCTTGGTATTTGAAGGAATTTCCTCCCTTATTACTCCAATTAGCTTTGCCCGGGGTGGTCTATCCTCTCGGCCATCTTCCTTCTCGTCTTTCGTCGGGTGCTTGTTGTCTTTCTTGGCTATGAATTCATTCAGCTTTCCCTGATCGGCCCACCTTTGTAAGATTTTCTTTAGGGCATAGCAATTATATGTCTCGTGCCCGTTGTCCCTGTGGTAGGCACAATACTTGCTTGTGTGCCTAGGGTATTTTAGGTTATCTTTGAGGGCTTTGGGATTAGGAAGGTTTACCAGGTTCATTATCTCGGAGATCGGTTTTGCGAAGGGGGTGAAGATCTCCGTCCCTCTCGTTCTATTCTTTTCCCCGGTTTCCACCTCCGTTGGCACCTTGAGCAGAGTCAGAAATGGGTGGCTTGCTTTCTCATTCTCGATCTCGATCTCGGTCTCCAGACATCGACTTATTTTTTTCTTCTGCAATGGCGGTTGCATACGCCACATGGTACAGCTCTGATTTTGTGAGAGGTTCTCTTACCGACAACTCATAAGTGAGATCGTATGATCTTTGTCCATTAGTGAAGCACACTATAATCTCCCTGTCGGTGATTCTCTCTTCTATTGAGTCGGCCAAGACTCTGAACCTATTATAGAAGCTCATTGTCGACTCGTTTTTCCCTTGAACCATGTTTGCTAAGTCTGACAACCTTTTCTTTCTCGCCCCTGCAGTGGCGAAATACTCCAAGAATTTTGACTTCAGTTTAGAGAAGAAATCAATGCTTCTTCTCTCCAGGTCCATGAACCAACACCTAGCTTCCCCAGTTAATGTACTAGCAAAGGCCTTGCAAAGTACGTCATCCTTATTGGACACTAGTGCCATCATACCCTCAAAATATTGGAGGTGGTCCAAGGCATCAGAGTTGCCGGAGTACCTGTCCAGGTGAGGGAGCTTCAGTTGGGGATCAGGTGGAGAATCCTTGATCCATTGAGCGAAAGGACGCATCGCGTCATAGTCAGTCCTGGGCTTTCTCTGTCCTTGGTTCATCTCCACATTCTCCAGCCTTTCTTGTAAATCTATTATGATTCTTTCGCTTATTACTGAGCTGCGATGAGAGCTCCTGGATTTGTCTCGTGCTCTATCTCGATCTCCCCCCGCGACTCGGCTTATCTCTGGATCAACCAGAGGCCATCGTGGTGGAGTGCGATGAGGTGGTTCATGCCTTGGTGGAGCTTGATCTTGGTTCTCCCATCGCCATCTTTCTCCCAAAATAACTACACTGGGGGACTCAGCTTCTTCTTCTTCTTCCTTCCTTTGGTTTATCTGATCTCTAAGATCTCTCGCCTCATTATTAATCGGGCCAAGTCAACCATCAAGTCGGATCGAACGAGCACCTCGACTTCCTGGGGGTGCATCACGCGGATTTTGAGGATGCCTGTCATCAGCACGTGGAATTCCCCTAAGATTGCTTCTTCCCTCGCCTTCAGGAGCTCCTCTAGTACCAGAGGGCTGGATAAAGGGTGCTAGGGAATGCTCAGGGTCATATTCCAGAAGAGCCCTTTGATCGTCAGCTAGCTGTTGGAGGGTCGAGAGATTTTGTTGCAGCAATACCCTCCGATCAATTGGTGATGGCCTAGATGGGCCGGTTTCGGTATTCTGAGCGCGTGAAGTTGTTCGCCTCCTCCGTCCATAGTGTTAGGTAACCTCAGGTGGAGGCCCTCTGGAGTGTGTATCCATTCCGCCTCCTTGAGGTTGCGGCAGAGGAGGGAGCCCTTGATTCAGAGCATTGTTATTCACCACATTAGGTGGTGGCGGATTGAGATTAGCATCAGGCGTAACACTTCCCTGTGCACCATCAGCTAGAATTTCAGCCATGAGGAAATTGTGGTTATCCGGACAAAATCTCTCTGATCGGACGTTTACCGACAATGGAACCAAACTGATGCTGCCAAAAATGTACCGAATCAGCCATTCGTCTAGCGGTTCGGATAAATCCAGCAATGAGAACTTTCCTCGTTCGGATCTACACATAATGAGCAAATGTAAACTACGCCGGGGCTTCACCGGCGAAGGCCCTCCGGCGAGAGAATAAGAATACGGATTGTGTATGAAATAAAGAAATCAATTGACTAAAGTTTAGAGCTAAAAGAGTTCATTACTCGTTTCCTGCATGGAGGACCTGTTTATATAGGCATGGGCGAATGAGTCCTGACTTGTTAGAAAATCCAGGGAGCCCGTGTTAATGTGTGACTCGTATTCTGATGAGATAGAGTCCTGATAAGGATGAGTGATATCCTGTTTGTATTGTATTAGAAATCTCCTTGTTTCGATAAGGATCCTCTGTACTTGTATGGAATACGGAGTCTGATAGTTGTTATGGCGAAGTAGGAATGTACTTGTTTTCCTGTTAAATCGGAACAAGTCGGCTTACGTGCTACATCTCGGCATAGGCTCTCGATGGGCTGTCTTGGCCCTTGGTAAATGGGCTTGGGCCCACATACTGCACCTCGGTTTAGTACATGTCGTTCAGTAACAGTGTTTATACATAATTGTAACACATATGTATAGAAAAATAATAATTCAACCATCTACACTTTAGAACTAAAACACACTTGTGTTAGTAACATTGTAAAAATAAAAAAGCAACAATTTTTATAAATGAATGTTGCATTTTACTTGTATAATAACATTGTAAAACAGTTACGTTTACTTGTATAGTAATATATCCATATGTTTTCAAATAATAAGTTACAATGGGTTCAATTTATCATGATACATGTAAAAGTATTACATTATCTATAGAAATCTGTTACAACTTCATCTACTAAAGTGTTACATTTACTTGTACAAATAATTACATTCATGTATATAACTTGTTATTTTTCAAATGTTACTTTCTTTCAAAAAATAAAATCAAAATACTTTTAAAAAATATTCTGCAAAAACACTATTACATTTCAGTATAACGATAATTACATTTAGTTATTGTTAGTGTTACACGTATTTATAGTTAGTATTACAGTTGTAAGATGAGTAAAATGAGTTTTTTTTTTTTTTTTTTGTAAAAATGATGTTACGTTTACTTATAAACAGTGTCACTTTATAAGTAACACAATTATTACATTTAGTTATACTAAGTATTATTTTTGACAAACGAAAAAAAATAAAAACTAAAAAAACGTTTTTTTTTTCTGGAAAAACAAAATTTGGGTCATGGGTCGCTGCCACGTGGAAGATTTTGAGTGGAGCAAATGGGTTGGGATTTTATGCTTCGCGTAGAATGTTGCACACGAGTCATGTGTCGACCCGTCTCTTCTATGAGACGAATCTAGGTGTTCTCACAAGAGACCATCTCTTGTTTAAAAACTAATCCCTCCGTCCCAGCTTACTTGACACTTATTTCCATTTTAATCCGTCCCAGCTCACTTGACACTTCCCAAAATAGCCTACTTTTTATATTCACTCTACCCCACCACTCATTCTCTCTTTTCATTTTCCACAACTCAATTTATTCAACCAACACTACTATTTACCCCGCTCATTCTGTCTCATCATTTTCTACCACATTTTCTTTATTTTATTCTTTTTTCTTAGTTATTGTGCCCACCTCTTGGGTGTCAATTGAGGTGGGACGGATGGAGTATTCATTATGCAAGTGGGTAAAAAAGTAGGTTGTAAGTTTTTTTTTTTTTTTAATAACACAAAAAGCATTATAAAGAATAAATGTGTCCAAAACACTATTCATGAATTTTCATTTAAAAAATAAAAATGAGACTTTTACCTTAAAAGACGTATAAAGAATAAAGTGAGATTTTTACTCTAAAGCGGAAAGAGTACAAACTTTCTATTTTAGATTGTAGTATGATTTATCAGTAGGGATGGCAACGGGTCGTGTCGGGTTTCATCAAAACCGAACCCGATTCTAACGGCAAAAGGTGTGACCCGAACCCGACCCGACCCGAAGACAAGCAAACCCGAACCCGACCATACCCGACCCGAAGCGTACAAAATTATAAATTTTTTAGCTCATATTTACTTGGGCTCAATCTATGTGTAATCTTAAATTTTAATTAGTTATAGAAATTAGTTTAAAATCATCAAACCTCACTAAAAAAAAACTATAAAAATAAATTAAACAACATATGATATGATTAACTAACATAATATTTTTACTTTGTACATGAGGGTGCGGGTCGGGTCGGGTCACGGCTGGTCAATACCAAAACCCGAACCCGACCCTAACTCGCTCGGGTCATGAAAATTACAACCCGGACCTTACTTTTTCGGGGCGGATCGCCTTCGAGTTCGGATCGGGTTCGATCAAATTGCCATCCCTATTTATCAGTGATACACATCCGTATTATAGGAAGGAGAGAGTATACACTATACAGAGACATGTACACATGCCTGATTTCAACGTGCGTACGTAGTAGTTCCATGAGCTTAGGTTCTGTGTCTTTTCACATTTTCTTTTTCTTTTAGTCAGAGTCTTTTCACTAAAAAGGCATATCTCTCCTACTCACTCTGTCTCTGTCTCTGTCTCTCTCTCTCTTCATCTTTTCCGCATTGTCTTTTGTATTTCTTCTTCTTCCATAAAAAGCCTTTTTTTTTCTTTCTGGGAAAAAAAAGGATTTTTGGATACTTCACAATTTTTCATTCTTGGGACTGTATACATATATAGATATACGCATATGATTTTATATTTGATATGTTAAAGTAATGTAAAAACTAATTTAGCAAAAACTCTGACAATTCTAGAGGTTGCTCATGTTCATCAAATTTCTCCTTTTTCGCGTATCCCAGAAGCATGATCAAAAGGAGTGATTTCCTTATTCTTTACCCATTTAAGAGCATATAAAAATGTTCAATTCGAAAAGAAGTACTCAGTTACTTCTTTGAAATTCCCTTGTTTTATTTGCTGCATTTTCTCGAGAATCAAGAAACAGAGCAAGAAACTTCCCCTGTTTTCTTTGCTCCATTTTCTCTAGAATCAAGAAACAGAGCAAGAAAGAAAGAAAATGGAGATGATCACAACGACGTCGCTTCTCTCAGATTTGTTTGTGGGTTCTAAGCATGACATAATGGAGCAATTATTGCTTATTTTGGGTCAAATAAAATTGCCAATTATCGTTCCAATTTTGAGATTTTTGGTGGTAATTTGCTTGGCAATGTCGTTGATGCTGTTCATCGAGAGGGTTTATATGGGAATTGTGATTTTGCTGGTGAAATTGTTTGGGAAAAGACCTGACAAACGTTTCAAATGGGAACCCATGAAAGATGATATTGAATCCGGCAATTCGAATTATCCTATGGTTCTTGTTCAAATCCCAATGTACAATGAAAAAGAGGTACCTCTTTTTACTTACTTAATTTTTTCCATTATTATTTTCGTTGACTAATTTATTAGTTCAAACTAATATTTCCTCCGTAAAGTTATTACTTTTCTTTTTGGTTTGTCCCAGATTAAGGGTCTTAGTTGCTTTATTACCTAAAATGGACAATGGGACCCACTTGTCATTCTCACAACAAAAACTTTCTACCCACTTTCCCTCTCTTACTTTCTCCTACTTTACTTTTCATACTCACAACATTTACTTTTTCTTAATCCCCGTGTAAAGTCAAACTAAGAACCTTAGTCCGGGACGGAGGGAGTATTCCCTTCCCGTAGAGTTGTTTTAACGTTTTGACTTTATTTTTTTTCCTTTTTAGTATATCTCAATTTAAAGTTTTTATTTTACTCATAAATTCAATGTAAATTTATACCCTATTGTCCCATTATACCCCTATTTAAATGAGCCTTTTACAAACTAATTAATTAAATACTCCCTCCGGACTCAATTATAAGCAACAAAAGTGGGTTTTTTTTTTTACCTAAATATAAGCAACTCCAAGGGATTTCAAGACTATTTAATACTCTCTTACCAAAACTGCCCCTATTTAATTATTCATTTTCAAATACAAGTGCACATTTATTACACATTTAATATGAGGATATATTAGTAATTTTAACATGTTTTTATTATAAAATCAAGACAATTAACTAACTTAACTACTTTCTTAATAGGTGTAATTTTAGTTATTTTTGCTTATATTTGAGACCGGAGGGAGTACAAAACTAATGCATGACTTTTCATGTCTTAAGAAAGGATAGAATTGGAAATGTAAAAGATGAACAAGACATTTATTGAGGTTGCTTAAACTACGAGATTGTATCTAGTGGCCAAATATAGTGAGACGGAATGAGTAAATTAAAATGGAAAGTGAGACCCACGTGTCATTCTCACGCCAAAACCTCCATACCCACCTTCTCTCATACTCCCTCTGTCCCAATTTAAGATTATTACTTTCCTTTTTAGTCTGTCCCAATTTAAAGTTCTTACTTTACTTTATTACCTAAAATGGAAAATGAGACCCACTTGTCATTCTCACAACAAAAACTCCCTATCCACTTTCTCTCTCTTACTTTACTTTCCACCCTCACAACATTTATTTTTTCTTAATCTCCGTGTAAAGTCAAATTAAGAACCTTATAGTGGGACGGAGGGAGTACATTATTTTTCATATTCACAACATTTATTTTTTTTAATAAGAAATTTAAATAAATTTAAATTGGGACGAGGAGAGTAGAGTAGTTTCTTGTTACCGTGTGTTTATGAGCTTTTTTGGTGTGTTTTTGAGCAGGTATACCAACTATCAATTGGAGCTGCATGTGGGCTTTCATGGCCATCAGATAGGATCATAATTCAAGTTCTTGATGATTCAACTGACCCCTTAGTCAAGGTAAAATTTGGATCTAGATCCATTCCGTGATTACAGTAATACCCAATTTTATAATTTATGCAGAAATCTCAATTTGATGAAGTTTTTTGTTTTGTGCCAGAATTTTATAATACCCATTTGTGTTTTTTTATGATCCCACCACACAAAAGCCTATTGACTTATTTGCCAAAATCGGCACACGAACGTACACACAAAAGTAAAACCCACTGTTTTCCTTCATTTCTAGCCTTAAATTTCCAGATTTCACACAATGCCTATTTTTATTTTTATTTTCCTGAGAGACAATGCCCATTTGTTAGAACATGCAAAAATCTTTTTTTTTTTTTCTATTTATTTTAATATTTTCGCTAAGATTTTTGTAGGTTTCTATCTAGACCGTTTTGTGATTTAGAACTCAAATACTATTGTGATAGATGGAAAAAAAAAACCTTTTTTATCTTACATGGATCATGGACAGTGGTGAAGCCGAACTTTAGTTTTAATGGATGGGGTCGAAATTATGATATAGTGATTTTTTCAATATTTAAGGGGGTCAAAGTAGAAAAAATAAATACTCTCTCCGTCTCAAACTAAAGTTTTTACTTTCCTTTTTGGTTTGTCCCAGACTAAGATTATTAGTTGCTTTATTACTTAAAATGGACAATGGGACCCAATTGTCATTCTCACAACAAAAACTTTCTACCCACTTTCTCTTACTTTATTTTTCATACTCACAACATTTTTTTTAATCTCCGTGTAAAGTCAAACTAAGAATCTTAATACGGGACGGAGGGAGTATTTTTTATGGTGAAAACCTTTTGTTTTGTTTTTTTTTTTAAACTTAAAAGGTGTAAAAATGACACAACTTCAAAATTAAAGGGTCGGATGACCCCATCCCTGTAACGCCCCGAAACCCGGACCCAAACCTTATGGGCCCACAGTCCGGCCACGTCACCATTTACAATACTAAACCACAAGATATTAGCAAAACTAGTCAAATCCATTCATTATATCATTTCCAAAAGATAACATCTAAAACCCAATAAAACATTAAAGTCTTACAACTCCCAAATAAATAAAATAATCAACTAAAGAGTCTAGACTAATAATAATCAAAAGCAATCTAAAAAGTCTTTGGACATCTTCTAAATGCTCCACAAACTGAAACTTCCATCTTATTTATTACCTGGAAGAAGAGAGAACGAAAGGGTGAGCGAACAAATGCCCAGTAAGATCATACGACGCCCCTTCGGTTTCTAAGAAGGGGTGACCACAACGAAAGCTCAAAAATCATTTACAAAACGAAAGGGAGTTTCACATCAATATATAAAAAGAAAACTCTTTTCAAATAAATCAAAATCTTATGGCTTCAAAATCGTAGGTTCGTATATTTTCAAAAGCACTTTGATCACACAAGCGGTCAAAGACCAATTCAATAGGATTCTGAACAATTCCATCAATTCCAACTCAATAATTCCGTCAATTCCAACTCAAAAGGTATATCCGGATAACCATCACTAACAATCAATGTCAAAATCAAAGTGTCACAAAGACACTGCCATGTATACACCCATGACCGGTATCACGTATACACCCGTGACAGGTATCGCGTATACACCCGCGACTGGTATCACGTATACACCCGTGACAGGTATCGCGTATACACCCGCGACAGGTATCGCGTATACACCCGCGACTGGTATCACGTATACACCCGTGACAGGTATCATACACCCGTATTCACTCGTGACTAATATCGTTTAACTCAATGATCATATCAAAATCTCAAAAGGTACCTACAGGTACAGTCAAATCAAATATCATTTCATTTCAAATACAGTACCACTCGGTACCACTAAAACTTTTAAAATCGTTTCAAATAAAATACCATGCGGTACAAGTCTTTGTTCGAAATCAATCACAACGATGATTCTCATGTAACCAATAATTTTGTTACATGATCTAAGAGGGTTCAAATGACGTACGAGTTACGGAACGGAGTTCATTTTCAAAAATATACCCGCCATAAAGGTATACACAATTTTTCATTAAAAACGGAACGGAGGGCCAATACAAATAACGAAGTTCAAAAGACAAACGGAACGTAATCCCTTACCTTTACTGCACTTATATAATGTCCTCAACGCATACAAGCACACTTAATCCCGCTTGCCAAAATCTAACCGTCCGAAAGAACGATATAAAATAAATAACAATATTAGACAAACTTAATATAAGAAATGAAATACTTAATTTTACATGGTCAAACTTTTCTATGGCAATATGATTATACTGTCTAAAGTATGTAGTACTCTAATTAGGATCAAATACTAACGTGAACCAAGGACATTAATCCATACACTAGTACAGGTACTAACAAATACCATAGTCTAAGAATATTCCAAGTTCTTGTTAATAATTCACCCCGACCCCTCATTTGCAAGTCCATATAACCAATTCAATATTTAAATGCCAATCACCCATATGCTAACTAAGACTCTTTGCACTGTTAGTAATAACCCAACATGACCAATATTATTATTTTATTCTTAGCTCTCTAATAACCACAATTTCAGTTTTCACTCATCAAAAGCATGCATGAAACTTCATATCCGTAATTAACAAAAATTCAGTGATTGTCGTTTATGATATTGTTCCAAGAATTTACATAAGTAAAACCGAACAAACAATACCTACCTCAATTGCCTAACGCCTTACTCCTTTCAGTCCGCCGCCGTCTCAATGAAGCACCTCACTAATTTTATTTTCTGTTTCTTCTAGGTTAACCCAATAAGATTATAAATACTAGCCTTTCGATAACGTTTTCAAAATGGGCCAAAGTGTCAAACCCTACTTAATCCTTTAATCTACTTGTTACTTATTAATCTAAAATTTATTCTTAAATGGCCCACTAATATATCGTAATTGATCCATTATAATTATTACTATAAAAAGCCCATTATTATAAATATTATAACTTAGTACTCCAATTAAATAAATAATTTAACTTTTCTAATGCTTAAAAAAATAGGGGACATTACAATCCCCATAGGGGGGGGGGGGGACTTTTCGCAACTGATCATGGATGTTACTTGACCTAGGTGCAGATGAATGTTGTACGAGTTGGGTTTGGGGGAATTTTGTTCCTCCATAAGTTATAAAAAGTCATTTTTTAAGCCTTTAACCCTAAACCTTAAACCCTAAAGGGCCTAAACCTTAAACCCTAAACCCTAAACTTTAATCCCTATAAAAATAGGAATTTTTATAATTTATGGAGAAACTAGTTTCCCCCAAAATTTTCTCATGTTGTACCGTACAATACTTTGAATGTTAAATTACCTAAATTGGATGTAAATTTGTTTAATAAATTAGGATATGGTGGAATTAGAGTGTCAAAGATGGGCAAGCAAAGGGATAAATATTAAGTATGAAGTGAGAGACAACAGAAATGGGTATAAAGCAGGGGCACTAAAAGAAGGGTTGAAGCATCAATATGTGAAGCAATGTGACTTCGTTGTCATATTTGATGCTGATTTCCAACCCGAACCCGATTTCCTATTGCGGGCTATCCCATTCCTACAACACAATCCTCAGATCGGTCTCGTTCAGGCTCGATGGAAATTCGGTAATTGTTCTCAACCAGTTTTTTTTTTTTTTTTTTCCATCGCTCCCTTTTCTTAAATGTTGACTTGTCAGATGCAAATTTATCTTTTTGTTTTATTTATATTAATTCATAATTTCATGAAAGCTACAACTGAGTCCATAAATAATCTGACTAATTCTTATATGCGGCACCTTTGTTTTGGTGCGGCGGTGCGGCGGCCGGCTTTTTTTTTTTTTTCGTTTTTTTTTTTTTTTTTGCAACCCCAACTTTTTTTCGATTTATAATTCAGAAAAAATAAATAAAAATACCGTTGTGTTCGTCTCGACGAGACGAACAAAACTACATAGGTCATGATATGGTTTGATTTTTTTTGTAAAAAAAAACATTTTTTTACACACAAAAAGTTTTGAGTTGCTTGTCAGCTGAAATGTAACACTCTGTTCTAATAAAAGTAACAGTTTCGTATTCAAAAAGTAACACTCTTTACAGTCAAATGTAACAGCAATTTTACAAAAAAAAAATGGGTTTGCATTTCAATTGTTACTTTCTCAATAAAAAATTGTTACATTTCATATATAATGTTACATTTATTAATATAAACTGTTACAATTGAGAAAAAAAATGTTACATTCATTTTTTATAAAATGTAACATTAGTTTAGTTGTCAATCCTATATTAATTTTCGGAGAAAAAAAGTGTTACATTTGAAAAAATGAGTGTTACATTCTTTTATAAAAAGTGTGACATTAGTTTTAGTTGTCAATCTTTATGTTATCTTTTTATCTATTGCAGCAAAATTGTGGTACATTTTTTAAAAAAAGTGTTACATTTGAAAAAAAAAATGTTACATTTGAAAAAAAGAGTGTTACATTCATTTATAAAAAGTGTGAGATTAGTTTAGTTGTCGATCTTTATGTTATCTTTAATGTATTGCAGCAAAATTGTGGTACATTTTGAAAAAAAAATGTTACATTTGAAAAAGGAAAAAGTGTTACATTTCGTTATAATAAGTGTTACTTTTGTTGGGAGGAAAAAAGTTAGGGGTAAAAAAAAAAAAAAAGGATAAAGCACGTCGCACATGGCCCAAAAAAAAAATGAAGGGGGAAAGGCACGTCGCACATGGCAACAACAAAAAAAAAAAAAAGGAAAATCCCGTCGCACGGTGCGACGGGTGCACGGGAGACGGGCTCAAATAATCTAACACAAATTTCCCTAACGGGATTCGAATTCATGACCTTTGCATGAGATGATAAGAAGCTAATACCAGATACCGCTTGAGCTTTTGGTTTTAGATGCAAATTTCATCCTAAGAGGACCTAGATAATAACAATTACCAAAAAATGATTAGGAAATGGAACCACAACTTTATAGTATGTGGTCGCTGTTGAAATAACATAATAATCTAGATTCAACTAGATGTTTCTAGAATGGTATGGGAGGATCTATGCATGAATGGAAGAATGTTTCTTTTGGTATTATGTATGTACTTAGTAGATAAGAATGAATGGTTTTAATTATGGTTCATGTAATTACATTAGATGCATGACCATAGATTAGTATAAATACTCTATGTAGTAGGTCATTTGAAATCATCCGATTATCAAAGTATTTTTATCAAAGTATTATTTGAGAGTTGAATAAAATAATCCTCCTCCATTATAATTTTTCTCCGCCTATTTTGTTTTGTAAAGTAGAGTTGTCCATTTCCAACAAAGTGGTATCAGAGCTACTTGTTGTTTGAGAGACGTAAGTTGAAGAAGATGTAGAACGAAACTCCGTTGCAAGTTTAAGCCCTTAAGATAATTGATGTATTCGAATGAAGGCGTTGTTTGGAGCATACGAAGTTTAGCACCTTGTGGAAAATGGTGTTGACGGAGATGATGCAACATCAAAAAAGAAGGATCAAAAAGCGCTTGCTCTCATCCATCAGGGTTTAGATGAGAATATATTCGAGAAGATTGCTAATGCAACTACTTCCAAACAAGCATGGGATATTCTCCAAGCCTCATTCAAAGGAATTGATAAAGTGAAGAAGGTGTGTCTCCAAACATTGCGAGGTGAGTTTGAATCTTTAAGAATGGAAGATTCAGAAATGGAAGATATTCGGATCATTGAAAAAATTCTACGCTCGTTGGATGCAAAATTTAATTATATTGTTGTGGCTATTGAAGAATCCAAGAATTTGAATACCATGACCGTTGATGATCTTACTGGATCATTCAAGCACATGAAGATAAAATGGTTCAACCCACTCAAGAGATGGTGGAACATGCTTTAAAAGCAAAGCTTTTACTAAGCGAGAAATAAGCGGGCCAAGGAACGTCCCAAAGAGGTCGAGGACGTGGATGAGGTCGAGGACAAAGCCAAGGTAGAGGTCGTGGTAATGGTAGAGGACGAGGTGGCCGAGGCGATGCCAGTTTTTGCTCCAACGGAACAAGCTAAAATTTTAGCCAAGGAAGAGCCCGTGGACGAGGAAGAGGTCCAAGAGGAGGAGGAAGACAAAATCAACAAAGGTATGAAAAATCCAATGTTGAATGTTATAATTGCCATCAATTTGGGCATTATACTTGGCAATGTAGAAACAATGTGGAGGAGACAAGTAAATTTGTGGAGAGAAATGAAGAAGAAGCAAGTCCCTCCGTGCTTCTCGCTTGCAAAAGCAATCAAGAAGAAGAGATGGATAAGTGGTACCTTGACTCCGGCGCAAGCAATCACATTTGTGGGAGAAGAATTTTTTTTGTGGATCTTGACGAATTAGTCGGTGGAAAGTTCACTTTCGGAGACTCTTCACAAGTCCAAGTCAAAGGAAGAGGTACGATTTTAATTCAATTGAAAGATGGTAGTCATCAATTTATTTCCAATGTTTGATATGTGTCGGAAATGAAAAGTAACATTTTGAGTTTGGGACAACTTTTGGAGAAAAATTATGATATTCATTTGAAAGATAAAAGCTTGTCCATGAAAGATGAAAATGGAAAATTACTTGCCAAAGTACCAATGACAAAAAAACATGATGTTTTTGTTGAATATTCAAAGTGGTGTCCCAATGTGTTTGAAAGCTTTCTTTAAGAAGATGGATATGCTGTTGTCATCGAAGAAACCGTATCATGGTTTGCCTTGTGGGGTTGATTCAGGGGAGTACGTGTTTATGAATACTAGAGTATATTTGAATCGATCTAATGCGTTGGATGAGATGAGGGATAGTCCAGGGGAATCAGAGTCGGATGCGGACGATCCGGATGATGAGGAGAAAGAGGATGATAGGTCGTTTAAGTTGTTGGCCGATTATGTTCAGAAGTTTGGGGAGATATATGAGAAGATTGAGAGTAGTAAGAGGCAGCAGGTAATGGAGTTGGAGAAGATGCGGATGGAGTTTCAGAGAGAATTGGAGCTGCAAAAGAAGCTAATCGTTGACAAGGCACATGAGGAGATTGCCAAAGATGGAGATGATGATGAGACTGATGTCTCTGCAGATGATGTCAGTGAGTAAACATGATAGTGTTGACTATGGAAGTCTGCAGAACATGCTTCAATTTTCTTGGAGAAATTTCCCTCCGCTGAAATGAGCAAAGGTTCTTCTTCTGCTTTGTTCTTCTTCTTTTTTTTTATTCAAGAATAAAATTCAGAATTAATTAGGATTAGACCATAAAGTAGCTAATTATTTCTTTTGCCGCCCAAAAATCATTGGAAAATTCAGTAAATGGACGTGAAATCCGCTTTTCTAAATGGAGTTTTGGAAGAAGAAGTGTACTTGGAACAACCATTGGGTTATGTGGTGAAAGGACATGAAGATAAAGTCCTGAAATTGAATAGGCTTCTCTATGGCTTGAAGCAAGCACCTTGTGCTTGGAATAGTCGGATTGACAAGTATTTTCGTGAGAATGGGTTTGTGAAGTGCCCACATGAACATGCACTTTATGTGAAGTTGAGTAAAGATGGTGATATTTTAATTGTGTGTTTGTATGTGGATGATTTGATATTCACAAGAAATAACCCAAGGATGTTTGATGAGTTCAAGAGAGCTATGGCCAAGGAGTTTGAGATGACAGACATTGGCTTGATGTCTTACTATCTTGGAATTGAGGTAAAACAAAGAGAAGATGGAATTTTCATTTCTCAAGAAGGATATGCCAAAGAAATTCTCAAGAAGTTTGAGATGGAGAATCGCAATCCCGTGAATACCCCCGTGGAGTGTGGAAATAATTTGTTGAAGCAAGAAGATGGTGAGAATATTGATCCTGCATTTTTCAAAAGTCTTGTTGGAAGTCTAAGGTACTTAACATGTACGAGGCCGGATATACTTTTTGGTGTTGGACTTGTGAGTCGATTTATGGAAGCTCCTACTACCTCTCATTTGAAGGCGGCTAAGCGGATTCTTCGGTATCTTAAAGGTACAATTAATTATGGGATCTTGTACACACCTTCCCGAGAGTACAAGCTTGTTGGGTATTGTGATAGTGATTGGGCCGGTGATGTTGACGATCGAAAGAGCACCACCGGGTTTGTCCTTTTTATGGGAAACTCGACATTTGCTTGGAGTTCAAAGAAGAAACCTATTGTGACTATTTCTACATGTGAAGAGGAATATGTGGATGCTACTTCTTGTGTTTGTTATGCTATTTGGTTAAGAAGCTTATTGAAAGAGCTTCATTTGCCACAAGAAGGTCCAACGGAGATATGTGTTGATAACAAATCCACGATTGCATTGGCAAAGAACACGGTGTTCCATGAAAGAAGCAAGCATATCGATACAAAGTATCACTTTGTTCGAGATTGTGTCACCAAAAAAGAGGTTGAGCTAGAGTATGTAAAGTCTCAAGATCAAGTTGCCGATATTTTCACCAAGACTTTGACATTTGAGGTGTTTCGGAAGCTACGTACATCTCTTGGCGTGATGAATCTAGCTTAAGGGGGGATGTTGAAATAACATAATAATCTAGATTCAACTAGATGTTTCTAGAATGGTATGGGAGGATCTATGCATGAATGGAAGAATGTGTCTTTTGGTATTATGCATGTACTTAATAGATAAGAAGTACATAAGAATGAATGGTTTTAATTATGGTTCATGTAATTAGTTTAGATGCATGACCATAGATTAGTATAAATACTTTATGTAGTAGGTCATTTGAAATCATCCGATTATCAAAGTATTATTTGAGAGTTGAATAAAATACTCTTCCATTATATTTCTTCCCCGCTTATTTTATTTTGTAAAGTAGAGTTGTCCATTTCCAAACAGTCGCGTCGTGGCCACATTTCTCTTTTTCGAAGTGGATAGATCAAGATTTATTGTGTAATATTTCAGTTCGAATGATTTTTTTTTTTTTTTTAGTAGATCTCAAGAAATTTTGACCATACTAGCTTCTAATAATATACTACTAGCATTTAAGAGAACATACTATTTTGCTTCTATTACTTTTTCATTTATTTTAATTGCTCAATTGACAATGTCAATGTTGATGTTATTCACACTTGTCACATACTTTAAGCAGCACAGTGATTACTGATTATATATTCTTGTCAAAAGTACACTTGTAATGTAATGCTCTCTGGGTTTATTTTTAAAATAAAATAAAATAAAAGTGTCATGCTTACTATTTTGTTCTTGAAAAAGAAAGCAGACAAGAATATTTGCATTTAATTTTTACGAGGAGAGGAAAATACATTAATGAGAGAGAGAGAGAGAGAAAATAAGTTTAAAAGGAAAATATGGATAATTCCTTTTATACTTCTAATTGACTGTTTTTTCAAGGGTAGTTTTGTCCAAATCACTAATTAATTTTATGAAATATTAATATTGTAGTGGATGAGCAAAAAGTGTAGTGGCATTAGCCACTCCCTTGTATAATATTTATTTTTAAATATAAATATAAATATAAATGTATTAAAAAATTGATGCGTGAATTCATTTTACATATATTTAGTCAACAATTTTTTCTTGTGAAACTTCCAGTGACTGCATTTTCATACACGCTAGTCAGATGAAAAGAAAATGACCACATTTTTAAAATTTCTTTCTCATCTTCCATGCCTTTTTGCTTTTCTTCATAGAAGTTGACTTATTTTGTCCCCCCAAAACTAGGGGCAGAGCGGAATTTAAAGTCGGATTATTTTTTTACAAAACAGAAGACTTTTATTGCTAGAATAATGAGATAAAAATATTACTCCTTTTTTATCCAAAATAGCGGTCACTTTTTTTATCAAATAAATGTAAGTTTGACTTATAAATTTAAACAAAAAATAATGATCCTAATAAAAATCTAAAAATTATTATTAAAAGTATTATTAATTATAATACAATGACAAATTTTAGATTTTTATTAGCATCATTATTTTTTATTTAAATTATTGGTCAAAGTTACATCTGATTGACCAAAAGCGACAGTTATTTTGGACCAGAGGGAATACAGTATACTCCTTCCGCCCTATAATTATGTGCACAAAATGAGTGGGCACGAGAATTAAGGGATGAATAGTAGTAGGTAGTTGTTATGAGTGTGAAAAGTGAAGTATGAGAGAGAAAGTGGAGTAGGGAATATAAAGCATAATACCGAAAGTACCCCTCGCTAGTGTTTCTTGGTCGGCACTAGCTAGGGTTACTTGGGCGGCACTCCATCTCATTTTTTGTGACATATTTTGTTTCCTTTATTCTTGTGATTGTACATATCTCCTTCCATAATCATCTTAGTCTAGATAGGAAAGTAAATATTGTAATTATCTAGGTCTTCTCTCTTGTACTATAAATATATGTTTCATGAATAATACAATTACATTTTGCCAATCCTTTATGGTATAGAGCTTGAGATCCAAAACCCTACCTCCCTCCCTTCATGTTTTTTTCGGCACATCACCCCCACCGTCATAATGGCCTCTCCAGCCACCACCATCACCAACTCTACCAACCCGGCCAACCCCCTCCTATTTGTCAATCTCGCCAACTGCCGCATCCTAACACCCCTCACCTATCTTACTTGGGCCTCCCAAATCACTAAAATCCTCTTCGGACTTGACCTTCTCAAGTTCGTTGATGGTTCACAGGTAAAGGAGCCACTATAAATCCCAAATTAAATTGATTTCCCAAATTAAACTAATTTGCAGGTTAAGGAGCCGCTATATGTCCTAAATTAAATTAATCCACCTTATTAGCTTAATTTACAGGTTAAGGAAACCGTTACACATCCTTTATTAATAACTGAATCGATCCCGAGATGCACCCATCCCGATATAATCGAACGCGTTATCCCATGTAACTTGCGCGATCCCGAGGCACTAGCGTCCCGATAGACCATTCACGTTACCATTTTCGAACCCCAGATCCTGAGATTTTAGCATCTCTATATCCCATAGGTTTTGAATACTTTCTTGATACGCACGCTCCGTAAGATTTTCTTTTTCATATACCGTGTGTCTCATTTCTTTAGGCCATAAATTGTTGGTGTCTCTGGACATATTTACAGCATTTATGACTTTTCTCGCTACTCTGTTGATCCGCACACTCCGTGAGATTTTCTTCTTCATATACCGTGTGTCTCATATTCTTTCGGCATGAGTTGTTGGTGTCTCAGAACATGATTTCAACAATTTGTGGCTTTGTCTCTTTCCCCAGTAGAGTACGAACAACAATTCTATAATCCCCGACACATGGTCACCTTCATACAGGATACTCTCCCCAGCAGAAGATGATGTCTCGTTTCTCCCCCACAGAGAACGAACTACGAATGGCTTGATACCCCTCAGGATACGTAGGTAGCCCGACAAAGGTTCAGCCGCTTGACCAATCTGGTTGCCTTCTTACCTCTTTTCCCCGATTTGGAACTCATGTTTCAGATCGGTTCCTTTCTTAATCGACGGCCCTCTATGCCCTGCAAAAAGGGTCGCCGAGGGGCTACTGTTAGTACCCGGTCTGAAAAATGAGTTTTTAGACATTCCAGAACTAACCAGGGACCTTACAGGTATTTACAAACTGCGCAGGACTTATCCGAAATTTCCCAAAAAGCCTGGATAATGAGATATTTATGTCTGATCGGATTAGGATCAAAGATAGACGTTATCTAGGGTTTTCGAGAGTCCAAATCTGACTAGAGCCTTGGGAACCACGACAATCTCCAGGATTGGCCGGGCGGCCACTTCTTCCCTGACCGGGCGGCCAGTCTTTCCGGCCCAAAACCCCAATAAATAGTTGATCTCAGCTCATTATTTTGATACACAATTCTCTCCTCCGAGTTCCAGAGTCAAAACTGACGAAAGAAATCTCTCTCCAAGCCTCTCTAGCAATCCCAAAGGTCCGGCGAATCAATTTCCAAGATTCGGCTTTTTTCTTGTCAAGATTTGTGAGGATTATACTATTCGTATAATCTTCTCATTAAAATTGCTAGATTAGATCCATATTATGCATATTTTCATTATGTTTATGCATCCATATTCATATATTCTTCATGCGTTCTTCATGTTCTAGTCTAAGCTCATAATGTATGCTATGTTTAGGGTAGCGATCTTCATGCTTACATGTTTATTCATATGTTTTCATGATATTCTTATTATTATGCTAGATCTATGATTTATTCTACGTAACATACTAGATCTAGGGTTTTAATACCTATTTATGTGCATATAACATGGCCGATAATGATCGACAAGATCTAGGAACTACTTCTAAACCCTACTTTAGGTAAATATTCCCATGATCATTAACACTCCTGTGATGAGTGATGATGATCACACATTGATCTTATCGATGGTGTAATCATCATTTTAGGATGTGATCATCTTGCATGATTCTTTCTCCTCCCCCTACTATATGCATGATCCCGCTTCATCTTTCTATGTCGATTATGTGCGAACTACGTTGACCTGAGCTTCTCATACGAGAGAAACGTAGGCAATCTTCGGATCCGGTCTAAATCACTAACACACTACTAACACATCTTAATCATGATAGAAAGTCCGATCTTTTGGGCGATAGGAGTGATTACTTAATATTCTTCTCTTATCGTAACTTGACCCCCGAACCCTCTCTGTTAGTTTTTTTTTAATGTTTTAGCTCATTAAAACGGTGTGGCGACTCTAATAAGTTAAATGCTAACTTAAATATCATGTCCCATAGAAAAGATAAAAAAATAAATAATAATAAATTAAGAAACTTCCCATGTGTCGCTACATCAGAACGGGGTATTCACAGTTATGATCATGTTGGTGCGTAGGTAAGGAATTGAGTCTTAAAGACTTTACTCGAGTACAATAGGTACCTAATAGGATTAGGTATGCTTAGGACCTAATTTTGTCTTAGAGGTCATGCACGTGACCAAGCTCGTTTAGCAATTTCGATGGTAGGTTTGGGATGGGACCAAATGTGTTAGGGATACAAGTTTTGACCGGATGGATTTTGAGACCTCTATGGCATGCAAGGTATGCGTTATATCCTATATGTTTTGAGCAGGTTTGAGGTTTGGACTCATGGGGAAGCAAAGTTTTAGATCTAAGGAGCTTAGGATGGATCGTGTAGGTTCAAGGTTTGGACTCGGCTTGGATTAAGTAGGTTGGGGACCTAAGGGGTTAAAGGTCATACAAGGTAGTACTTCGAGGCTAACGGGTGAAACCAAGTTGGTACTTGGATTAGAAGGGTTTAGACCCAGCAGAGCCATGGTTTGGACATGACATGAGGTATGGACAGCATAGATTTTGTTGGTCAGACCAAGCGGGCTTGGGAACTAAAGAGTTTTAAGGTTCGAGATCTAAGGTTATAGACCTAGAGGGTAGACATTCTTGTGATCTAAAGGGTTTAGGAGTTGAGACCTAAGGTGTGGATTAGATATGCTAGAGACCTAAAAGATAGGTGTTTGGTAAACACGAATGGGTTTGGGATCTAAGGGATCGTTCAACAGATTAGACTGTGTGGACCTAAGAGGTTGGACCTAAGAGGATAAGAGAGCCATGGTTTAGACATGGTAAGAATGAGTAGGTGTTGGTAGGTTTTAGATCTAGGAGATCGGGTAGTCTTAAACAAGTAAAACACATTCTTACCATGTCTAGTGCAATTTTGCTATAGTACAACCAATGTTCAAACAAGTAAAACACATTCTTTAACAAATTTGATAAGTCAAGGTTTCATCGTAAACTGAGTTTATATTGAAATTTGTTTGTTTTTGTGGGTGATTTATGTATGCAGTGAATGCAGATGAGTGCTTAATGACAAGGTTTCAAGAAATGTCTTTGGATTATCATTTTACTGTGGAGCAAGAAGTTGGCTCATCAACTTATGCCTTTTTTGGCTTCAATGGTACTCTCAACTAGCAAGTCTTAGGTTAAAAAAAAATTACTATTATTATTATTATTATCAAAAAACAAATCTTTTATTTTTGTTCATAGTAGAAAAGTAATTGTCTTGTAAATTGCAGGGACTGCTGGTGTGTGGAGACTTGCTGCGCTTAATGAGGCAGGAGGATGGAAGGACCGGACGACTGTTGAGGATATGGATTTAGCCGTCCGTGCTAGTCTTAAAGGCTGGAAGTTTTTGTTTATCGGCTCTATTGCGGTACCATATCAATTAACTCTCTATTTCATACACATTTTTCCATAAATATCAGTAATGAAACAGAATTAAAACCCGTCAATGTGATATATAAACTTATATATATTTCATTTGATCATTTTGTTCATTTTGTTTAGGTCAAGAATGAACTGCCAAGTACACTGAAGGCCTATCGATACCAACAGCATCGTTGGTCATGTGGTCCTGCCAACCTTTTCAGGAAAATGGTTTCTGAAATAGTAAGAAATAAGGTAAGTTTTAGTACATTTAACTTATAACGTACTTCTTATTAATTCAATGAGCGGGAAAAAAAAACACATTTTATTTAAGAGCTACATATAATCATGATTTTGATTTGTTGTTCTACAACGATTTAATTGCAGAAAGTGACTTTGTGGAAGAAAGTACACGTAATTTACAGCTTCTTCTTCGTGAGGAAGATCATAGCACATATTGTCACATTTGTGTTTTACTGCGTTGTGATGCCTGCTACCGTTTTGGTACCTGAAGTAGTCGTACCAAAATGGGGTGCAGTTTATATTCCAGCCACAATTACTATCCTCAATGCAGTTGGAACTCCGAGGTACAATTTCTCTCTTCCCAAATACTTAATGAGAATCTTTAAATTATGTTACTCTATTTCCAATATCATATGAAAAACTCCCACTTTTTATTTAATTTCTTTATATCAACAATACATACATTGTTTGTATAGGTCTCTCCATTTGCTAATCTTCTGGATCCTATTTGAGAATGTTATGTCTCTACATCGAACCAAGGCTACATTCATCGGTCTTTTAGAGGTAGGGAGTGTGAACCAATGGGTAGTCACAGAAAAGCTCGGTGATGCCTTTAAGTCAAAGGCAGCAGCCAATACTAAATCATTGAAAAGTCAACCACGATTCAAGATGGGTGAAAAGTATGATTTCTCAAACATAATGTTAGTACTATTTTTTTTAATTATTATTATTTTTTAAAATGCCTAATGATATTTTGTTTGTTTTGGATTTGAACAGACTTCTTTTGCTTGAGCTTGCCACTGGTGTATACCTCTTTTTCATCGGTTGCTATGACTTTGCGTTTGGGAAAAACCATTATTTTGTGTACCTTTTTGTTCAATCTATGGCTTTCTTCATCATGGGATTTGGCTCTGTTGGAACCATTGTTCCTCATTCTTGATCGATCAGTGGGATAGTTCATTTTGGTAGGTCATCGCCCTGTGCTGTGTTTCTACGTAGATGTATGTGGCGTTATTTTTGGAAATATTTTCTTGTCATTCGTATGATTACATTGTTCATTGTCATTTGCTTGTAAAAAAAGAGGCAATGACATTTATATTGGCAATCTTTTAGGTTTAGGTTTAAGCATAATGATTCTAGGCATTTTGCTCAGAATGAAAATGTGTTCTCTTGTTGTATATTTTCAGTAGTGAAGGGCATTACCAGGAAAAATAAAAAGTAGTTACAGGAATGAATATAATACTGAGAAGAAGGAACAAAAGAAGTGACCAAGTTGGGGTTTTTTTTTTTTTTTTTTTTTTTAATATGACATGATGAAAATACTGTGTAAAAGGTCTTGTTTGTAATTATAGATATTTATATTTATGTTGTAGGTTAATGTTTGTCATGTTTGGGTTGTTTGAGGAGGAAACATAAATACACTAATTTGTTAACATTTTCATCATGGGTCTTACACATGTAGCATCTACCCAGATTTATTTCTCTAACACATGGCATCTGTTGGTGGAAAGAAGAGTCAAAAAGACAACTCTATCCTTAATGATTGATCTAATGGCCTAAGGTTGAGGCTGTTGGTGGTGGTAAAAAAGAGAGTCAAAAGACAATATTATCGTAATCTTTTAATGATTGATCTAACAGTCTAAATTCTGTTGGTGGGAAGACAGTCAAAAGACAATTATATCCTAAATGAATTATGTAACGTTAATGAATGATCTAACATCTAACCGTCTAAATTTAGACTATCTATCTAGTTAACTGCGCTGGCCCTGGATGCACGTACAGTTGACCAACATACATCATATGCATTTTTGCTCCCTAGTGCAATCACTTTTAAACATCATACTACACATTACTATTTCGCCGCGTATTTGATGAATGTTCAATCAAATGAGTTAACATTTGTCGCAACATCTGAAATTAGTTTTTGTTTTAAAGTCTAATCTTTACAATTTGGCAACTTGATCTGAGTTACAAATCCTTCAAACCACCCCAATAGGAACAAAGGTTCCAACATAGCCAAATCCCATGATGAAGAAGGCAATAGATTGAACGAAAAGGTATACAAAGTAATGGTTTTTCCCAAACGCTAAGTCGTAGCAACCGATTGAGAAGAGGTATGCTGCCGTCGCAAGCTCAAGCAAAAGAAGTCTGCTCAAATCAAAAACAGACAAAAACAAATTATTTTAGGATATTCGGAAAAAAAAAATAGCGAAAAAGTTAAGATCATGTTTAAGAAATTCATACTTTTCTCCAATCCTAAATCGCGGGCACCTATTTAAGCCATCACCAAGCTTTACAGTGACTACCCATTCGTTCACTCTCCCGGCCTCAAAAAGACCAATGAAAGTAGCCTTTGTCCGATGTAGAGACATCACATTCTCAAATAGAATCCAGAAGATTACCAAATGAAGAGACCTACAAACATGAATATATTTTGGGAGATGTCGGGTATAATATTAACATAAATTAAATTAAGATTCACATTATTTGGGAATATCACAAATTGCAGAATACTAGATTTAACCTGGGAGTTCCGACTGCATTGAGGATGGTGATTGCGGCTGGGATATAAACTGAACCCCATTTTGGCACGGCCACTTCAGGTACCAAAACGGTAGCAGGCATTACAACGCAGTAAAACACGAATGTGACGATGTGTGCTACAATCTTCCTCACTAAGAAGAAGCTGTAAATTACATGTACTTTCTTCCATAAAGACACTTTCTGCAATTCAACAGTTGTAGAACCAAAACTGAAATCAAAGAAGAACCCAATGATTCAATCTCAATTAACATCAATACATAACTCTTATATATAACTCTATGTATATACCTCCCTCTGTCCCACTTTAAGGTTTTTTACTTTCCTTTTTAATCTGTCTAATTTAAGGTTCTTACTTTACTTTATTACCTAAAATGGACAATGAGACCCACCTGTCATTCTCATAACAAAAAACTCCCTTTATCTCTCTTACTTTACTTTTTACATTTACTTTATTTTAATCTCTGTGCAAAGTCAAACTAAGAACGTTAATTCGAGACGGAGGGAGTATAACTTTTTTTTGAGGAATTTATAATAACTTTGTCATTGAAATGTAGAAGTTACCTTATTCTGTATTATTTCAGAAAGCATTTTCCTGAAAAGGTTTGCTGGACCACATGACCAACGATGTTGTTGGTATCGATAGGCCTGTAATGTACTTGGCAATTCATTTTTGACCTAAACAAAAAAATTAGATGTACTATATGCAAGTGTATAAATCCCATGACGGTTTTTAAATCTTTTTCATTATTGTTATTATTGAAAATGTGTACTAACTAGTAAGGGGATCATGGTCCGGTCTGGTCCATTTTTTGACGAAAGATCACAGAACCAGAACCAATACACCGGTTCTATAAAAATTTGGAACCGGAACCAAACCAAACCAATACTTGTGAGAACCAATACACTGGTTCTGGTTCTACTGGTCTGGTCTGGTTCTAGTCATTTGAAGTTTTTTTTGTAAAACTTTCTTAACTCACAACATTGACAAGATGAAACACAAACATAAACTTAATATTAATTATAAATCAAGATCCAACCGAAATAAAACACCGTCAAGTTGAAAAGTGAAAATAACTGAATAAGGATTACTGGTGTCTGGGACTTGGGTTTGCCGATTTGGGACCTTGGGGCTTGAGTTGGGTATAAAATTACAAAATAGTTAAATGAGATTTTTTTTTTTGAGAAGCAATTTAAATGTGTTTTTGAAAAATTATTATACAAAAATAAGTATATGAATTTATTTGCTATATAATAATGTATATAAAATAAATATATAAAGTATAAATGCACAACTGGTTCGGTCCGGTTCTAACCGTAATTAATTTTACCAAGAACCAAAACCATAACCATTATACTGTTCTATAATATTTTAGAACCGGAACCAAACCATATGTACTGGTCTAGTCCGATTTTAACTGATCTGGTCCAATTTTTTGATCCAGTCCGGTTCCAAAAAAAATTTGCTCACCCCTACTAACTAGAAAGTTGATTGATTTGGTACCGTTAGAGAACCGATATATAAGAATTTCCAGCCTTTAAGACTGGCACGGACGGCTAAATCCATATCCTCAACCGTGGTCCGGCCTTCCCATCCTCCTGCCTCATTAAGAGCAGCAAGTCTCCACACACCAGCAGTCCCTGCAATTTACATTACATTTACCCTGCTAATTAATATTAACAAATAAAAATTTACGATTTTGATTATAATAATAACGAAAAATAAATTCGACTACCATTGAAGCCAAAGAAGGCATAAGTTGATGAACCGACTTCTTGCTCCACTGTAAAATGGTAATCCAATGTCATTTCTTGAAACCTTGTCATTAAGCACTCATCTGCATTTACTGCATAAATCACCCACAAAAAGCAAACTAATTTCAAATATAAATTCAGCATACTTCATTCGTCTCAAAAAAAAACAAAAAAAAAAAAAGATAGCGCCAATGTAATCTTTATGGGCAACGTGATTGAATTTTGACAAAAAAAAAAAAAAAAAAAGTGAAAAATTAAGTACCCTCAAGAAATTGTAAAAATTATAATTGATGCATCCGTTCAATCAAACGTGGTTTCTGAAATTTTTACAAATCGCAATGTGTCAATGCCACATCGGTACTATACATGTCAGCACCACGTATGCCAAATTTTAAGCACCATGTGATTTTAAGTTTGTTGATGTGCATTGACGTGGGCTGACTTAGCGTTAGCGAGGCAATGTCACGTTGGCAGTTTCATTAATTTTTCAACGCTGCAATTGTTTTGCATTATTTGTAAATAATTGAAAACGTAGGTTGCATTATATTATCAGTAACTAATACGTTGCATTATTCATAAAGGAGAACAAAAAGGGCATAACTTAATAAGGGCAATGCTTGGGGCACAAAAGAAGTTCACAAAATGATGGATACAAAGTGAGGTGACGATATTTTATTGATTGCATCGATTGTGTATCCGGCACACTTTAATTAAAAACCCCAATAGAAATTTGACACATCATTTTGTAAGCCATATGCTGGAGCACTTTTTTATGACTTTTATATTTACCCATTTAATAATAAATGTTCAGTATATTGATATATGGGAGAAACCATATATGCACCCCTCTTCATAGTGATTATTGATAAGCCCGAGCCTAACAGACCGGGTCTAAGCTCATGCGAGGTGGTTAAACAGGACAGACTAAGACCGCGGAGATAAAGAAAGCTAAACCGGCTCGGCACAGAGGAACACCTTTGCCGGAACCAGTCCGAGGTGACTAGCCCGCTGTGTGGAAACTAGCCTCCCGCTACTCCTAAGACTCAGCTTCAGTGCCCAAGCTGTCTTTCCGTACCAAGTACAGTACAGTTGGCATATAATTCCAAATAACCGTTAACGTGGTGCAGGAATAATAGACACGCCTCTGGGTTGCCGATCCATAACTCTGACTTGTGGTGCCATAACCTACCAATGACACCTTACCTTTCAGTGTCTTTTCCTTACAAACCAATCAGATCGTGACATGTGGCATAACAAGGATAGAGGCGGTTAATGTTGAGATCTTATATTTTCATTCTCACTGTCTCTACCTATAAATAATCCTAAGACCGGGTCTAAGCTCGTCCAAACCGGTTAAATAGGACAGGCTAAGACCGCAGAGATAAAGAAAGCTAAACCGGCTCGGCCCAGAGGAACACCTTTGACGGAACCAGTCTGAGGTGACTAGCCCGCTGTGTGGAAACTAGCCTCCCGCTACTCCTAAGACCGAGCTTCAGTGCCCAAGCTGTCTTTCCGTACCAAGTACAGTCCAGTTGGCATATAAGTCCAAATAGCCGTTAACGTGGTAAAGGAATAGCAGACACGCCTCTGGGTTGCCGATCCATAACTCTGACTTGTGGTGCCATAACCTACCAAAGACACCTTACTTTTCTGTTTTTTTTCCTGAAAAACCAACCAGATTGTGACATGTGGCATAACAAGGATAGAGGCGGTTAATGTTGAAATTTTATCTCTTCATTCTCACTGTCTCTACCTATAAATACTCTTAAGACCGGGTCTAAGCTCGTGCAAACCGGTTAAACAGGACAGACTAAGACCGCGGAGATAAAGAAAGCTAAATCGGCTCGGCTCAGAAGAACACCTTTGCCGGAACCAGTCCGAGGTAACTAGCCCGCTGTGTGGAAACTAGCCTCACGCTACTCCTAAGACTGAGCTTCAGTGCCCAAGCAGTCTTTCCGTACCAAGTACAGTCCAGTTGGCATATAAGTCCAAATATCCGTTAACGTGGTGCAGGAATAACAAACACGCCTCTGGGTTGCCGATCCATAACTCTGACTTGTGGTGCCCTAACCTACCAACGACACCTTACTTTTTAGTGTCCTTTCCTGACAAACCAACCAGATCGTGACATGTGGCATAACAAGGATAGAGGCGGTTAATGTTGAGATCTTATCTCTTCATTCTCACTGTCTCTACCTATAAATACTCTTAAAATCGGGTCTAAGCTCGTGCAAACCAGTTAAACAGGACAGACTAAGACCGTAGAGATAAAGAAAGCTAAACCGGCTCGGCCCAGAGGAATACCTTTGCCGAAACCAGTCCGAGGTAACTAGCCCAATGTGTGGAAACTAGCCTCCCGCTACTCCTAAGACTGAGCTTCAGTGCCCAAGTTGTCTTTCCATACTAAGTACAGTCCAGTTGGCATATAAGTCCAAATAGCCGTTAACGTGGTGCAGGAATAAGAGACACGCCTCTGGGTTACCGATCCATAACTCTGACTTATGGTGCCATAACCTACCAACGACACCTTACTTTTCAGTGTCCTTTCCTGACAAACCAACCAGATCATGACATGTGGCATAACAAGGATAGCGGCGGTTAATGTTGAGATCTTATCTCTTCATTCTCACTGTCTCTACCTATAAATACTCATTTACGCCTTCAAGGGCAAGGTATTGTTGGGTTTCGGAGTAACATGCGCAGCGGAAAATAGCATTTAAAATTTTAATGAAACCCAAAGCCCATAGATCCATTCATATGATTAAATCAAATACTTGCAATATGAATACTAGAAAACTAACCCTTGGTGACTTTGATTTCTAGCCTTTGATCTTGGTGGAGACTTGAAGGTTGATCACGAAGCAAGAACACGAACTTTGAAGATGAGAAGCTTCACCCTCTAGCGGTATCCACACCACGAACGAATATCAAGGAGCTTCTTGATCTTGGTTGCTAGACCAAAATTGTGAAACACGTTTTCATAATTGATATGAACTATATGGAATATTATTTGTGTATAATTTTGTTCTTCAATCTAGGATCTCTTAGAACAAAATAATTCTCTCTCAAACTCTTTGGAGGCTTGCACAAAAAAATGTATTGATTCTGGCCAAATTAGGGTTGTTTATATACAAGTTAGACCTATTTCAAATAGGTAACTTGTGTCTAAACCCGCAAGGAATCGTAATTAGGAAAATCCAAGACCTGTCCAAAATCTGTTTCCAAATTGAATCAGGAAACCAATCCCGACAAACTGTGCGGCCGCCCAAAACAAACTGTGCGGTCGCACACTCAACCTGAAACAATTATGGTACATTTGAGCCAAACTGTGCGGCCACCCAAGATATTCTGTGCGGTCGGACACGCGGTCGGACACTTGCTCCAGTCTCCCTTAATTTCCAAAATCCCTCAATGGTCCTTCATCCCAATATTCCAATATAGTCCTTTTTAGGATTCGTTCTATTGTGTGTGACCCTCTATGATTATACTAAGTTGGCAATGGGTTCAAACATGAAACCATAAGATATGATTAGGTTCTAGTAAACCGTCATACCTACCCAAATAGTATAACTAGATACAAGTTCACATTCTATTTAGAATATATCACAATCCTTTTGTCCACGATGTCATTGAACACAAGTCATGGTCAACAAGTCAACTTGTATTTGTTCAATACTTTCTCGATTCCGAATATGTTGATGATCCAAACGACATTGATCTAATCAATTCATTTGAGTCCGGCCGAACATTTTCATCAACATTATTCCTACGAGAGGCCTAAGCTTGACATCTCTCCGAGGAGGGACAAATCCATTTAGCTTATTATTCTTCCCTACGTGAATTCGATTATGCCAATCATATCCTTTATAACTACCCGGTTAAAGGTAGCGTTTGAATATGTCGAACATAATGTTCATTAAGTGGAAGACTATAATAACTTCATGTCTAAGGATTCAAATGACATAACTAATATGAGATATATGTACGACATAGATCATGACATAAATCTCATACATCGGATCATGTCCAGTACCTTGTTCTAAACAAGTACCCATAAATCTAACATGACCATCCTATGATCATTTAGCCTTTATACTAGTGCTTAACAAGTACTAGGGACGGAGATTATTATAAGTAAACATGAACAACAATAATAATCAAAACATCTCTTTATTAATATGAAATAAATGATAACAATTACAACGTTTATTAAACGTGCCTAGGGCACCACTACCAATAGGTATGTGCTCTAACCTAAATCACACACATAAGGCATTCCACGCCTTGTTCTTAGGTTTTCCTCAGAGATCTTATTCTCATACTCAAGGGCCTAAGCTGGATTCAAACCCGCCTCTGGTCTTAACGGTGTTCTTGGTTATATTGTGATTCCATGTTCAGGAAATATCAATTCGGAGATCATTCTTCTTGACCCCAAAAGTCATTGACCCCAAAAGTCAGAGCGTCATCAATTACATGCAGAAAGCCGATCAAGTCCATATTTTGCAAGTTGCAACTATTGTTGGAATAAAATATTCGACCAGTTCAGATTAAACAAATTTAATCAATTAAAGGGGAAATCACGAAATCAATAGCAATACAGATTATAGCCAAAAGCATAACAGAAATAGCAAAGGAACGGGTACCAGGAAAATGGCAAACAGAAAACAAAAGGGAGGAATACTTATCAGATCGAGTCGCCTGTATGAAGACTCTCCTAAGAGAATTTATTGCCTCCTTACTGGTGCGACAAAGAGTTACGGCAAAATCCTCCGGGGATAAAACGATCTCAGCAAACGTACCAAGAAATCTCGCACGAACAGGTACAGATGCACTTGCGACTGCTGTCCCACTTCGCCTAAATCGCCCGCTCAAATTAATCACAAAAACAGTGTATGTAGAAGACATATTTCGAGTTGCAAAAATCATAGAATATTTTTGCGTGTGTAAAGCTGAAACCGGGACTGTTATTTTATACAAGTATGAAGTCGGTTTAGGGCTTTGAGAATGACTCTAAAACCTACCCGAATTACAGTAGCTTATTCTTGAAGGAAAATCAATTGTACAGTTAGAGTCCAGTTAGGAAACTGAGGAGACTAACTGATTCCGTTAGCAAAAAAGGAAACTTCAAATGAATTTTGACTAAAAAGATACGACCTCGAACCGAACCATTCGCCCAAACGCCCGTGCCCGGCCGGGCCGAGCAATCGCGTGGGGAAAGATTCAAGTCCACCTCACATGTAACTAAACATGAGACTATGAAATGTCTTGTAATTTATGGCACTCCAACTTCCTATTCCAATTCCATGTGGGTTGGGACAAAAAGTCTTTTATATTCCCAAACAAATGGGAGGTTTGGCTTTCCTATCCCATGTGGGATACCAACCAACCCATTTCATCTTTGAGAATTAAAGCACTTAAATGCTCATCTTTGAAGTCTTAGAACCATGGATTAAATCCATAATTTGACTTTCACCAAAACACATAATTTTCTCATGCTACATCATACAATGTATATCAACATTGACCATGTTCAAACTCAAAGGGACCCACCCAAAGTTGACCAAATGCCAAATTTCCAACAACTATGCCATTAAACTCACATTTATTGGAGTATATTTATCCTCCATCAACTTTCCATTCAAAAATTAATGAAATACTGAAGTATCGGCATATTTGAAAGGGGGTAGCATTCATATCTGTAACAAAATGGAGTGACAAGTAATATTTTGGTTGGGAGAAAGTACCGAATTTCCATCTCGCCTGAACAAGACCGAGCTGAGGATTGTGTTGGAGGAAAGGGATGGTCCGCAGTAGGAAATCGGGTTCGGGTTGAAAATCAGCATCAAAAATGGCAACAAAGTCACATTGCTTCACATATTCATGCTTCAACCCTTCTTTGAATGCCCCTGCTTTATACCCGGTTCTGTTGTCTCTCACTTGGTACTTGATATTTATCCCTTTGCCTGCCCATCTTTGACATTCCAACTCCACCATATCCTAATTAATTATACAAATTTTACATCCAATTAAGACAATTTAACAGTAATGTTACACAACAGTTATGTATTGAAAAGTAAAATAATTGATCTTGGACCTAGCTAATTAAATTAACATACTCCCTCCGTCCCGCCGAAAATTGCAAAAAAAAATCATGGCACAAGAATTAAGGGAAAAGTGAAAAAGGTGATGTGTTGTGAGTGTTGATAGTTGAGTGGGAGAGAGAAAGTGGGGTAGAGAATAGTTAGTGGGTTAGTGGATGTGAGTATGAGAAGTGGGACCCACTAATTAAAAAGTATTAAAAACTTTCCATTTATGGAATGTGCAATTTCTATGGGACGCCCATTTTGGTAAGTTTTGCAATTTTCGGTGGGACGGAGGGAGTATATGTTTCATGTAAGATAAAGAAAGTTTTTCTGTTGGTTTTTGGAGATGGCAAAAGGGTATGCATCGAAGTAAAAAAAAAAAAAAATCATTGCTAAAAATTGTAAACACATAAATAAAAAAAATTAAAAAAAGGGATTTTTTCAAGATTTAACAAAAGGGCATTGTTTAGTTATGATCACTCAATCCAGTGCAGATCAGGGGCGGACCTAGGTAGACCCTTTCGGGGGTAAGTTTTTTTTTTTTTTTTTTTACAAGTGTAATTTTTTTTGTAAAAGTTAGGGTGTTAGTGCAATTTAGTAAACTTTGCCCCCCTTAGATGTAAAATAAAAATACACTAACATTTTTTTTGGCCCCCTTATGCAATTTTACCCCCCTTTATACTAAATCCTAGGTCCGCGTGTAGATTGATATGGGTTTCGGAGATGGCCAAATGGGTGTGAAAATCTTGAAATGAAGGAAAGCATTTGATTTCTTTGCGTGGGTATGTGTGCTGTTTTGGCAAATAAGTCAATGGGTTTTGATTTGTAGAACATCAACAAAAAAAAAAAAAAAAGGGTTGTGGGTTTTGGAGATGACTAATATGGGCAGAAATTTTTTCTCATTTGAAAATACTTTTCGAAAAACATTTTATGGAGAATCATTTTCTAAAAATCGTTTAACGCGAAATAAACGAAGCCTAAGTTTTACCTTGACTAAGAGGTCAGTTGAATCATCAAGAACTTGGATTATGATCCGATCTGATGGCCATGAAAGCCCACATGCAGCTCCAATTGATAATTGGTATACCTGTGCACAGTAAAAGAAGCTAGTTTGAATAAAAAGCATCCAACTGGGACGAAAACTGCTAAAACGACAACTATTTTGAACCGAATTGATTAAACAAAACACATACCTCTCTTTCATTGTACATTGGGATTTGGACAAGAACCATAGGATAAGTGGAATTGCCGGATTCCATGGGTTTCCATTTAAAACGTTTGTCAGGCCTTCTCCCAAACAATTTCACAAGCAAAATCACAATTCCCATATAAACCCTCTCTATGAACAACATTAACGACATTCCCAAGCAAATTACCACCGAAATTCTCAAAATTGGAACTATTAATTATGGCACCTTTATGCGACCCCAAACAAACATCAATTGTTCCATAATACTATCATCTCTAGGACCCACAAATGAATACAGAAGCGGCCCCTCCATTTTCTTGCTCTGTTTCTTGATTCTCGAGAAAACAGAGCATCAAAAACAGAGTAATTATAATGAGTTAACTGACTACTTCTTTCATTGAACATATGTATGGGCTCTTAATTGGGTAAATAACAAGAAAAATCCCCCATTTGATTATGCTTCTGGGATGAGTGAAAAAGGAGAAAAATTAATGAAAAGAGCTGGATCGTCACAATTTTTTTTATTTTTTTTTAAAAAAAGAAAAGAAAAGAAAAACTTCACTTCAAAGTTCAAAAATACCCACAAGTAAAAACCCACAATAAATTCATAGGTATATATATCTATATATGTATATAGAGCCCCCAAGAAGAAAAAAAAATGTTGATTACATGAAAATATATGTTTTCTTTGGCAAGAAGATGCTGGGAAAAATAAGGGTTTATGGAAGAAGAACAGAGTATGTATATAAAAGAAAAGCAAGAGAAATTGTGCAAAAGAAGAAGAGAGATAAACACAGAGACTGGAGAGAAGAAGAGCGAGATGGATTTAAAGTTTTGTTTGGTTTAATTTGTGAAAAGCCACATAACCTGATGAGATGGGAGGCAATTACTACACATGTGCGGCTTGTAGACAAGTACATTTGTAAATACATGCACGATTGCACGTTCAAAGCTGTTAGCTATAGTTTATGTACACTACAGTATGCAACTTCATATAGATGTGAAGTTAAAATTTAGTTTAAAAATATACTCCCTCCGTCCCACCCGACTTAGGATTCTTGGTCAAACAATTTATACTTTGACCAAATATTTAAAGAAATATAATGATGCTAATAAAAATTTAAAACTTGTTATTGTATCACGATTAATAATAAACTAAGTAACTATTTTTAGATTTTCATTAAGATAATTATTTTTGTTCAAATTGTTGGTCAAAATATAAATTGCTTGACAAAAAATCCTAAGTCAGGCGGGGCAGAGGAAGTATGTCATTACATTGACTATTGACTGTACTCTTTAAGTCAACTAATATATACTCCTCCGTCCCAGTTTATTTTAAGGTTCTTATTTTCTTTTTTTGGTATGTCCCAATTTAAAGTTTTTAGTTGCTTTATTTTTTTAAATGACAATATGAATAGTGCTTTGAGCAATCTTATCCTCATAATGTTCATATATTACAAAAAAACCATCACTCACCCATCTACTTTTCACCCACTTGCTTTATGAATGGACAATTATATTCTTCACACACTACTATTGTTGATTCAAATTTGCCTTAGCTTCTTAATAAGTGCGTAAAGTCAAACTAAGAACCTTAATCCGGGACGAAGTGATTACTTATTATATTATGAGAGAAGCAATCAATAAAAGGATACTTTTGGTACCTACTTTAGAAAAATGTTAGAAAATTGTAGTAGTAATTGCATTTCTTTATATGTGAAAACGTTTAAAATGACATTTAATATGAATCGAAATGATTAGTAATTTAATTAAATTTTGCAAAGGTTTAGAAAAGAAAAAAAAACTAATAATCCAAAAACAAAAATTTTAAAATTTATTAGTGATAGACCATTACAACTAATTCAAGAATAACTTTTTAAAGAAAAGTTAAAGCTTATTTCAATAACTGCAAACATAAATAGTTAGAAGTTGGGTATCCATAGGGAGGAAGCTCAATTCAAACATAAGATTATTAAATGATCTTCTCCCTCCGTTTCATAATACATGTCGTTTTAGACTTCTTCACACATATTAAAAAATGCAATTAATACATATAAAAAAGACATATGTGCCCCTAAAAGTATCCAATTACCTAGGCATTTAAATGCTTATACAAGAAATAGTTCACAATTAATGAATAAGGATATAATAGGTAAACAAGAGTAATTCTTTCTTGGTAATAGTAAAACGTCAAATATTTTGAAACAAAAAATTGCTCCTAAAACGTCATGTATTATAAAACGGAGGGAGTAGTATCTCTTGAAATCCGATCAGCCAACGTACAATAAACATGCACAAATGTGAAAGACTGGTGCGCACTAAAGCAATACTTCGCACTTGTAGAGGCAGATCATATATGTACCCATCCGGTGTGTCACTCCATGTACACAAAGTGATCCACGACTCACAGTTTTTAAGATTAACATTTTATTAATATTATTCAAACATATTAACGGTCAGATCACTTTAAGCACATGGATGGCACACCGGATGAGTACAGGAGATCTGGTCTCCACTCAGTAAGAATGCCACCAACCTCTGAGTAAGCCCGGGTACCCTTGTAAACAATTTATTAATAACACCCATTGTATAACTTCCAACAAGGTCATAGTTTCGCCCTCGTCGAGACAACAAAGCCTTGATGTACTATTTAACAAGGTGCTTCTTATCTCACAATGTATTGGAACACCCAAATGCTTCTCGTAAAACTTGAAAACTGTCTAATATCGGTATTTAAAACACTCCCCTTTAGGATAATATTTAACATTCAATATGACAAACCAAAGCATATGGGTCAACGAAAAATCGTCAACCAAATTTCCCAACCATAAAAGATAACTGATAATACCCACAATTACGATTACACCTGTGTTGTGAAAAAAATTGTCCGAACAATCATCATCTTCATTCATGTCCAACAGCTTACCACTCTCCGTTAGAGACTAACAATCACCACTAAGCGATTAACCTCAGCGCTCGCAACTTTGAACAATGGTCCCCATCTCTTGCCAAATATTCTAACACTGGGATCGAATCGAACACCACGTCACAAAAAATATGAGGTTTGCAAATGTGTACCAAACGACTCCGCATTAGACCAACGCTCTCAACAATGTGAATTTAAGGATGTCGATCTGTCCTTATACAAACTATTTGTCATATATGCCCCTGTACTTAGGAAAAATGTATGGATATTTGGCCATCGTTAACATTCAATCCAAAACATAACAAAAATCTTGACTAAGGTGCTTATTTGGTATGTGAAATTTACTAGGTGGAAAAGAATAACCCAGGTGGAATTTGTTGGATATGATGGGCCAAAAACTACGTCGTTATGGCACTTAACAATAAGATAAAGTTAAAATACTTATTTACAATTACACCCGTCGTTAATGAAGAGGTAGAATGTGAAATATTTTCACGTTAAATAGCCAATATACCATAATTCTTGGCTCCTCACTATCTACTTGTGTATGGTAGGTGGACTTTGAAGGTTGGTGGATGGTGGTAAACAATGGTAGGTGTGGTGATAATTGTGGTAGTAGTGTAGGTGTGTAAGAGAGTGGGTGGAGGAGAAAGGGGGTGGGCAATTGTGTTATTCTTTTATTATCTATTTTTATGTTTTTTTATTATTAATTAAACAACCCCAAAATTAGGGTTTTTAATATTTTTATTCTAACCTACTTTATTAACATACTTTATTTTATGCTCCAAAATTTTCACATCAGCAATTCTTTTGTAAATTTGTGCACGTGTGATTGTCAAAATCCAAATAAGCTGGAGAGTCAGATTTTGCGCTATGTTTTGGATGTAACGGTGTCCGAATATCCAGACATATTTTTAAGTAGCAGGGCATATATGACAATTAATTTATACTCCCTCTGTCCCGCTTTAAGGTTCTTACTTTCCTTTTTAGTCTGTCTCAATTTAAAGTTCTTACTTTATTACCTAAAATAGAAAGAGGGATCCACTTGTCATTCTCACAATAAAAACTCCATACCCACTTTCTCTCTCTTACTTTACTTTGCATACTCACAACATTTATTTTTTCTTAATCTCCGTGCAAAGTCAAAGTAAGAACATTAATTTGGGAGGGAGTGAGTATAAAGGTACATCTGCATCCTTTACTTAAGTACATAGGAATATTTCTATATTTTCTCAAAAAAAAAAAAAAAAAAAAAACTAAACTAAACTAAACTAAACTAAACTAAACTAATCAAATACACCATGATGTATACGAAAGAAGAAGAATGAATAGCATCGAACACAATTCCATAAATGAATCGCAACAAACACAATCTCAAGAATAAATTACAGCAAATACAAAAAGATACCACGTACATAGACACAAACATTCAGCACTCACCCATACACACAGGCGAATCTACCAGATTTGAAAGAAAAAAAGAAGAAAAAAGAGCAGACTGAAGGGAGTTAAGAGAAGAAAAGAGAGGGGAAGAGAGAGAAGGATGGTAGATTGCACATGAGTATTCAAGGGGGTGTCTGGTGGCGTACACTACAAATACCGTTGGTCTCAAAGGGCAATAATGGTATGTCATCAAATTGGGACGAAAACTGCTAAAACGACGACTATTTTAGACCGAATCGAGTAAACAAAACACATACCTTTCTTTCATTATACATTGGGATTTGGACAAGAACCATAGGATAAGTCAAATTGCCAGATTCAATATCATCCTCCATGGGTGTTTCCGTTAGAGCAATTAAACAAGACATGACGGCGAAAAGTAAGCAATCAAAAGAACACAAATTTACGTGGTTCACTAACTTGGATACGCCCACGAGGAGGGGAGAGAATATTATTATCAATCTGGAGAAACAATTACACGATCAGACTAATAAACTTTTCACGAATTTTGATTACAAAATTCTTGACTGTGCAAACCCTAGATCTAGAATTATTGATATCTCTATTCTGAGTAAAACTGAGCGAACTGAATTAATTTAGGAATGAGGGAGTATAATATTCGTATATACTAGATCCCTTTAATGTTCCTAATACTAATTCTAACAAAATAAGAAAACTTGATTCCTTCACGTATTATCTGCCACTAGCCGACCAAAAGAAACCAAAAAAACCCACTTGGCCCAAATGCATGTTGATGTGGCGAGATCTCTTAACAACGGCCACAACATCTGCTCCGATTGAAATTGAGAGTCGTCACGTTGTTTTATTTGTAGTTAAAATATTGAGAAAACCATTTATGAGAATAATAGGGTTCGGGGGCCAAATTACAATAAGAGAAGAATATTCATGCGATCACTCCTATTGCCCGACGAATCGGTCTTTCTATCATGATCAATGTGTGTGTGTGTGTGTTAGTGTTTGAGACCGAATCTGATGATTGCCTACGTTCTTCTCATCGTGAGAAGCTCAAGTCAGCGTAGTTCATTGATAATTAGAATAGAGATGATGAAGCAGGATCATGCATAAAGAAGGGGAAGATTAGGGTTAGAAGTAGTTCCTAGATCATATTAGGGTTTGATGAAACCCTAGGATCATCATCGGCTATGTTATATGCACATAATAGGGATTAAAACCCTAGATCTAGTATGTTGCGCATGTGTAAGTCTTAGATCTAGCATAATAATAAGAACATCATGAAACATATGAATGAACACGTAAAGATGAAGATCGCTACCCTAAATATGACATATATTATGAATCTAGACTAAGAACATGAAGAACATATGAATATAGATGTATAAACATAATAAAAACATGCATAAAACAGATCTAGCCTAAGAACATAACAAGAACATAATAAGAAAAGTAAGAGGACTTACCTTGATCGGCAAGAACTATGATTGAAGCTTTTTGAAGATTCGAAGAGGCTTCAAGGGTGCCAGAAAGGTTTAAACTTGGTGTTTCCCGTCAGTTTGACTGCAGAACTCGTAGAATGAATTGTGTCTTTCATTTGTGAAGCTGAGGTCACCTATTTATAGGGGTTTTGGGCCGGAAACACTGGCCGCCCGGCCAACCATGGAGGTTGGCGTGGTTCCCAAGGTTGTGATCAGACTTGGACTCTGGAGAACGTCTATCTTCGAGAATAATCTGATCAGGCGTAAATATCTTCTTATCTGGGATTTTTAGGAAATTTCAGATAAGTCCCGCGCAGCTTGTAAATACCTGTGAGGTCCCTGTGAGTTCTGGAATGCCTAACAACTCATTTTTCAGGCCGGGTACTAACAACAACCAGTTTCTGTGGCTTTGTCTTATGGCCTTAGCTCAAAACATTCTGTCTCGAAAATACAAACTCTTTGTAATTTAATCCCTTTAAATTTGGCGTCCCCAATTTCAAAGGCATTAATCCTAAAAAATCTCAACCTTGACTTTCAATCTCCCAAATAAAAAATCTTTCCTCCCCCTCGTCTCTTCTGCTATCTAATAGCTGCGAACATTAAGCAAGTCCAAGCAATGTTAAAACTTGCTCCCCGTCACGGGTTTTGTGAACATATTTGTAAGGTTTTCCGCCGTCCCTACCTTCTTCACCTTTACCCGTTTCCCATCCCTTAGGAAATGATATCTGACATCAATGTGCTTGGTCCTCTCATGAAGAACTTAATCCTTAGCCAAACAAATCATGCTCAAACTATCGCAATAAATAATAGCCTGATCCTGATGTATCCTAAGATCGCTGATCAATCCCTTCAACCATATTCCTTCCTTAGCGGACTCTGTCAATGCTATGTATTTTTCCTTTGTTGCAGACAACGTTACTTTCGCCTGCAATGTAGCCTTCCAACTGACAACTGACCCACCAAGCGTGAATACATATCCAATCATCGATCTTCTTGTATTAACATCACCAGAATAGTCCGTATCAAAGAACCACTCAACTGCACAATCCACTCCACCTCCATAGATGAGACCGACATCACTGGTACCTCAACGATACCTAAATATTCGCTTCACAACCTGCCAATGTTCCTTACCCGGATTACCATGAACCGACTAACAACACTAACTACATGTGCAAGTGTAGACACCCCGCCTTGGACCGCTCACCCCGATTGCACATTCGATCTTGTGTTTCTCCCCATTTTAAGTGTTTCTCGTTAGTTTCTGTCACTTCCGTTAAGTTCCTGACTGACTTCGTTAAGTCCAGGGACTAAACTGAATGACAGGGCTGACTTTCTAGTCCATTCTGTCAAAATTGCCTTTTCTGAGTCGCGCGCCTCCGACAGGAGGAGTCAGGCGCGCGCGCCTCCCGCCCCCAAAGCAGGAAGCGCGCGCCTCTGGGCGTCAGTTACAGATTTCTGGCCAGGATTCTCTCCCTTGCTCAATTTACAGGATTTTGCCGGGAAGGATTTCTTGGTGACTGAGTTTTGGCACCAAAAACACCCCTCTTTCACCTATAAAAACCTCCCTTTACCTCCATTTTCAAGGACCGAAAATTGAACTTACAAAAACTATACCAAAACCACTTTCTAAAGGTTCTTCAAGGATCTCATCAAGCAATATTTGAAGGTCTTCAAATTGTAGGTAAAAGTCCATCTTTTCCTTTCTTTTCTACTTCATCTCCTCTCGCTCTTTTACTCTAATCAAATGTGCAATCACCCAAATCATTTTGGGACATGACTCTAATGATCACCTCATCTTATTGAGGTTGGTTAAGGAGTTATCTCCTACATTCCAAACTCTATTTTAAAACCCCCTTTTTATGACTTAAAGAAGAAGAAGAAGAACGTTATTATTCATGTAGATTTTGATCAAGCAAGACCAACTTTAGTTGGGCGAGATGGGTGTTTCGGTACTTCCCATCTCGTAATCTAACCCCCGAACCTCAAAACAAAGAATCTCTGTTTTCGTAATCAAACTTAGGCTATAATCAATAGGTTTTTTTTATGTTCCTCAAAACATAGGTGGCGACTCTAAAAGCAAGTTAGACATCCTAGGATCCTTTCACCGCTCAAGCAAAGTCGTGGCTCCCCGGGGTATCTACAGTGGCGACTCCGCTGGGGACGTTTGAGGGTTAAACTTGCATCTGATCAAAATCTACATCTTTTCTGGGCATTCTGATTCCTGATGGGGGAGGCGCGCGCTTCTGGCCTCTTCAGCGGGGCTAAGGAAGGGGGCTGTCCGTGCGCGCGCGCGCGTAATTAAGAACTCACAACTTTTTGTATTCAATATTCGTATTATTTCGAACTTCCAATTGTTGATTACAAATTTTCAACAATTGAATGAATCGATGTCAACTTTACTTCCTAACATGAACTCAGACATCAAGTTGTGTGCATAAAAACTAAAGTTTTTATACTATCATTTATGTTTGCCTATTTTGCCATTTTCAAGTGGCAAAATATGCCCTATTTTCAATTAGTACTATTTAAATGTATCTTCTATTCGTTCATGAGCCCCTCCGGTTCTCACTCACTCACCGAAGTCCATATACCATCTCCCTTCGGGAGCTTCCCCGTTCCTGATCCACTTCGTGGCTCACTCACTCCATATTTCTCGTTCCTGATCTCCTTCGGAGCTCACTCACTCTTTTGATTTGGAATCCCCTTCGGGGCTCTTTCCTGTTTTATGACCCGCATCCCCTTCCTTCGTCGGGTCTACTCAAGTTATTGATTTCATCAAGTTTCACAACTATTTGTCCCAGCAATTTGTGGGCAAGGATGATCCTCAACTAAAAAAACAATTCAAAAATGGAACTACACTTAACATTTGGCATCTTATTTACTAGTTATTCACTAGAGAACTAGAAGGAAAATATGCTGCTACCTTATGCATATCTCAACTCAATCGTTCGCTAACGCTCACTTGTACCGGGTTTATCTTTCTTTTTTATCTTACCCCGGACAATCGTTCGCTAGCGCTCACTCGTCCCTAATTGCGGGCAGCCTTCCTAAAAAGACACTTCCTCGCACTTTCACATACGCATAAATCTCAACATCAATCTCACATTAATCTCGTAGATGACAATAGAAACACATCTTAAGCTGCAGATTCCGGTTAAAACACAGACTCTCCGGAAAAGTCAGCGTAGGACATATGCGCCTAGGCTGTACTTCCGGATCGAAGGACGGAGCCGGGCATCCCGGGATTCATGTTAGGTAGGACCCTCTCATGCGGCGTTCCCCTTCATGCGGGAGCGGCATCGGTGTGACAAGAAGGCTATTGTTGAGCGTGATAAGCTGAGATGCGCCAGGTGCGTTTCCTGAACGAAGCATTTCCTCACTCGGGACAAGTGGTGAGTTTAAGAGGAGTGTGGATGCAGGCCAGTAAACGTAAGCGCTCGTGGGCGACTCGATTCCCACATGTTCCTATACTGAAACGACGTGGCTCCATACTGGGGAATAATGGAAGGCAAGTGAAAGGCTTTTTCTTTTGCTTGCTTTCCATTGTAAAGTCGCCCTATTCCTATTTAGGGAGTGAAGGCGAAAAATGGCTTGATGAACCGTTTCGTTCGCCATGCACCGGCCCTATTCACTTGCTTATCGTAGAGGCTGTAAGTACACAGTGCCCCATAACTATGAATAGTCTTGTGGGGTTGAAAGACAAGAGTGCCCGCCCCTTCTTTCTCAAGTAGGCTACTTTTTCCGGAACGCAGTCCGAGATAACCGTAACCGATGCAGAAATAGATCTTCGATGCGGTCATTTCGAAATGTCCGCTTCAACCGCTCTTTCACCTCTCAAAGAGCAAAGTTGGCTTGATGAGCGCAGATGAGGAAGCGGGAGCAAGAAAACCAAGAATCTCTTTCTTGTCCTTCTACTTAAGGGGTAAAGAGAAGCGCTTTTGCTACTGAGAAAGCGAACGTTCAGCGCGAAGGTTCAGGCGCGCGCATCCCGCATCAAGGACCAGAATCACCCACTTCTTCATGTTCTTCATCTTCTTCTTCTGCTATTATGCACTAATCATTTCTGCAGGGGTTACAATATGAATATAGGACCAGGGCAATCCCCTGAGTCCAAAATCTGACATTCTGACAGGTGTGACCAGAAGCGCGTACCTCCTAATAGCATTGCGCCATGCGCGCGCGTCCCACATCAACACTCAGAGGCGCACGCTTCTGGGTTGGTTCCCAGAACAGAAACAGGTTTCAGTGACTGAGCAGAACAGTGGGGTGTGGGCACAGTTGCCTGCATCAGAACAGAATTGAACCCTCAGACTGTTTTAATTTTGTGTTTTATTTACCGGTCACATGGGTGATTCGGGAGTTGTAATTTATGTGCTTATGTGTTTTGTTTGTTTTCTTTCTTTTCAAAAAAAAAAAAAAAAAAATTTTTTTTGTCACTTGTTAGACCTCACACTACATGCACATATTCCTATGAACTGCTCACTATCGAGTCGCACAAGTCCAACCCCAAACCCCTCGAGGCCCGTCCTAGAAAGTTTCAAGCTCCATTCGACCTTGGCTCTTTCGAAGCGGTAAACCTCAGCCCGTGGCGTAGTTCAAGACTACATGCCGGGGGTGACCTTTGAGCCTCATATTCAAGCCGAGCACAAGCCACACAATTCTAGTTAGGGTCTAACACTCCGTGACTCAAGTCGGTTTCCATGTACCGAGATTTCCCTAAACTAATGTCTTCAAATCATACATGCCAACTTGTTGAAATGGACGCAATAAAAATCCGTCCCAAAAGTGGTTATTTTGGACGAAAATAAAAATCTGTCCCCGCATGTATGCTTTACTACATTAATTTAGTTTAATCCCGATACATGTAGGATTCACAAGCGCGATGGAATCCGATGAGTATATGGGACTGCGAGATGGTCTATATACTAGTGTGACGATTCCATTATTCTCTTAGAAACCCCAAAAGGGATCCATTCCCTCCGACTTATAAAAAAAAAGAAAAAAAAAAGAGTCTTTTCTTATGTGGTTCGAGTCGTGTGCCCAACTGTGTGTTCTAAGCCTCTTCGTGGACCGCAAGTGTTACTCAAGACTGACAAGGGCCTTTTCTGCAATATAGGTTCAATTGGTACTTACAGAGTCTACCGGGATTCGGCAAATCGGTTAGTCCGTGAAGAGATCACTCCAACAGCTACTACATCAATCATGACCGGTAGCAGCAACACCATGTCTCTCGAACAGCTCTCAACAATGGTCCAACTCCTCCAAGAGCAAGTCTCCACCCTTAATAAGGAGGCACAAAGCAAAGACGACATTTGGCAATCCCACCTTGACAGCCAAAGGGAGGCCCACGAGGCCGAGATGGAGCTAATGAAAGAAAAGCTCACTAACCTTTCCAAGGGGAAGAACAAGAATAATGATGACGAATCCGAGTGGACCGAGGGTTTGTTCAAAAGTCCTTATGTCAACACCCGCACCAAGAAAATGGGGGAGCCGAGTTCCGAGAACAATGAGCCCAAAATGGTGGATTCTATCATGGCCTAACTCGACCAAAAACTCAATGGGCTCAACATGGGGAAAGGCTCCGACACAAGCCTTTATCAATCATCCATCCTCATGAGTACTATGGACGCTCTTCCCGATAAGTTCAAGATGCCCGACATAAGCAAATTCAAGGGCAACTCTTGTCCTATGGCTCACATTGAGACTTATATTTGGGCAATGGTTCCGAAGAAAGTCTCCCCCAAGGTGATGGCTCAATGCTTTCCTCTCACTCTCGAGGGGGCGGCAAAAGATTGGTATGCTACTCTCCCGCTCACTGTCCGTCTTGATTGGGACTCCGCCATGCTTGCCTTCAAGTCACAATACCAAGGCAACACCACTCATCGGCCCACAAGGAAAGAGCTCGAGAATACCACTCAAAGAGACAACGAGTCCTTCATTGACTTCACAAGGAGATGGAATGACAAACTCTCCGAAATTGTTGAGAGGCCGAACACAAAAGAGCAAATGGACATCTTTCTCAAGTGTCTCAAGATTGATCTCCGCACCCACCTAAGTGGGGCTTGCTACTCCGACTTCTCCCAAATGTATGAGGCGGGGGTACGCATGGATGACTTGCTTAAGGAGATTAAGAAGACCACTCCTACTTACCGATACAAGGCCGCTTCCAACTCCACAAAAGAGGCCTTGGTCAACGCCGTCACTATTGACAAGGGGAATTACAAAAGGGTTCCTCCAAGGCATGACTCAAACCGAAGTGTTCGAAGTCCTCAAGGCAAAGGGTCAAGTCACACCCGTGCAAGGGTACCAACCCAAGACGGTCCACCCCAATCATGCTCACCACAAATATTGTGGCTACCACCAATATAGTGGCCACACCACCGAGGATTGCTTCGTTCTCCGCAATGTCATTCAAGATCTCATAGACAAGAAAGAATTTGTAGTGACTAATGGCGATCATGTCAATGTAATAGAGATAGCAGAACTCGAGGGGACCACCCATTCAATCCCAATTGTGAATGGGGGCCCCAATGTTATGAATAAATTTGACAATTCTTGTTATGTGGTGACTTACGATGAGGTAATGAGGGAAGTACTAGAGAATAGGAAAAAGAAGTAAGATGGAAACGTCAACATGCTAACTCGATCCGGTCGAGTCATAGCAAGCAACCCTTCCACTTCCGCACCAAGCTCCTCTTCTCAAAGGCCGCAAGCTCGGGACACTCCCGAAGATCCTCTACTTGTCCAACTCAAGAAAACTCAAGCCAACATTTCTATTTGGGACCTCATTGCATCCTCAAAGAAACACCGAGATCTTGTCATCCGCAATCTCGATGATACATCAGTTTCTCTCGATACTACTCCCGAGGACCTCACGGCAATGATCGTTCACATTCATTTTGGCAACGTCATCACCTTTGCCGATATGGACCTTCCACCATTTGGTTCCGATCACAACGAGGCTATTTACCTCAAGGTACGAGCAAGGGGGAGGCCCATCTCAAGAGTCTTAGTAGACGGTGGTTCCGCACTCAATCTCATGCCTGGCAGAATCATGGGCATACTGGGGCTTAAGGATTCCGATTTGAAACCTTCTACTCAAGTAATCCGAGGTTATGACAGCACCACCCGTACAGTCATGGGCATGATCGAAATAGACATCGAGTTTGGGAGTATGGTCATGTCCGTTCCATTCCAAGTGCTTGATATCCCGGCATCGTTCAACTTACTTTTGGGTCGACCATGGATTCACAGTGCTAATGCCGACCCATCAACTCTCCACCTATGTGTCAAGATCCGAAATGGTGATGAAATAGTGACCGTCATGGCTGAAAACGTCACTATCCACAGAAAAGGTGAGCCCGTCCACCAAGTTCAGCATGGTCTACCGGACTCCACTCTCTCCAGCGTCTCAATCAACGCCATTGACAAAGAAGGGGGAAACGGATCATGGACCCCCAGCAATCACAAAGTCCTCCGCATGATGAGGAATATGGACTACTTCCCTGGTTTAGGCCTAGGGAAATATCAACAAGGAATCCCACACCCTGTGCAAGTCCCATTTGTCAAGAACACATTTGGTTTGGGGTACGAGCCTTCCAGAGAGGACGTGAAACAAGAGCAAGCGATCAAGAATGAAAAGGCCCGAGCTCGTAAAGAAGGCCGTCGTTATGAGGTCCCTAATCTAAGGCCTTACCGCAAGACGTTGAATGGTTATTTTGTCCGCCAAGGGGAAGACGTTCCATACATGATCTTTCCCGAGCCATGGGTTAACAATAAGGGTGTCAAAAAGCCCGGTCTCGAAATCTTCTCCGATTGTGAGATCCAAAAATCCGAAAGGGAACCAACTCCCATGTCACCCCGTGAATGGTGGGGAAGAAAGGCGACTATAGAGTCCGAGACAGAAATCACCGTGGGGGAAGAACTGACAGATTTAGCCTCCATGTTTGAAAAGCTTTCCATGATGAATGAATGCCAAGTTAACGCCATCCACGACACCGTCATCATGAACGAGACTATCAGTGAGATCCCGCCAAGCTCCGAGCCGATCAACAATTGGTATTCTACGAAAGGTCCCATGGTATCTGAGGAATTCTTAGTCCAAGAGATGGGTTGCATACCCCGCACAGCAACAAAGGAAGAGCGGCTCACACTTACTTTCGAGTCCGAGAGTGTCTCTAATACCCTCACCCAAGAGGATTTGGAGGCCATAGCCGAGCGTGTGTTTCCTCTCTTTGCTAATGAAAAATTTGATATTTCTGAGTACCCTGAGATTGCAAACATCATAAATGATGAATTAACTAATAATGAACTTAACAAACGAGTTAATAACGATTCAAATTATGATGAAATAGACCACGAAAACACAACATACTTAAATGAACTTGCTCAACAAGTCCGTAGTCATGGCGAGAATGGTCCAGAGGCTGACGAAGAATTGCATGTTGTTAATCTGGGTACCGAAGAAGAGCCAAAAGAAACTAAGATTGGAAGCTTCTTCAAGGGGGACGACAGAGACAGATTGACTGCATTACTACGGGAGTTCGTGGATGTGTTCGCATGGTCATACAAAGACATGCCGGGTTTGGACAGAAAGGTAGCGGAGCACAGGATTCCGATCAGAGAAGATGCCAGGCTAGTAAAGCAGAAGCTCAGAAAGATCAAGCCAGAATGGTCTCTGCAGGTCAAAGAAGAGATTGAGAAGCTCCTCAGTGTGAGTTTCATCAAGGTTATCGAGTATCCGACATGGTTAGCCAACATCGTGACAGTCAGAAAGGCAAACGGCAAGGTTCGAGTTTGTGTGGACTTCCGGGATTTGAACAAAGCTCCCCAAAGGATGATTTTCCACTCCCTAATATTGACATGCTGGTCGACTCCACAGCTTCCTATGAGGTTCGCTCATTCGTGGATGGGTTCGCTGGGTACAATCAGATTCTCATGGCCGAGGAAGATCAACATAAGACAGCCTTCACAACACCGTGGGGTACCTTTTGCTACACAGTCATGCCATTTGGGTTAAGAAACGCTGGGGCTTCCTACCAAAGAGCCGTGACGGACTTGTTCCACGACATGATTCACAAAGAAATCGAGGTCTATGTGGACGACATGATCATTCACTCCAAAGGGACCGATGGTCAAAATTTAATCGACCTCCGCAAGTTCTTCGAAAGGCTTCGTCAACACAAGATGAGGCTCAACCCTGCAAAATGCACGTTCGGGGTTATCCGAGGCAAAGTCCTTGGTTATATGGTCACTGAAAGGGGAATTGAAGTAGACCCCTCCAAAATCAAGGCAATCATTGACATACCTCCCCCAAAGACGCAGAAAGAGATCAAGGGTTTCATGGGCAGATTGCAATACATCAGTCGGTTTGTGCATCAACTCACTTCCATGTGCGAGCCAATCTTCAAGCTACTCAAGAAGAATGTGGCTTTAGAATGGACCGACGCGTGCCAAGAAGCCTTCGACCAAGTGAAGCATTACTTGACGTGCCCTCCTGTTTTAGTTCTGCCACACAAGGAGAAACCTCTTTTGCTCTATCTCACTATCAATAATGAAGCCCTAGGGGCTATGTTAGCACAAGAGCAACGAGAGTCCACAAAGGAGAATGCAATTTATTTTGTCAGTCGCCGATTCCAAGGAGGCGAAAAGAACTACTCTGTCATAGAGAAGTCATGTGCAGCATTGGTTTAGGTCACTCAAAAGCTCAAGCACTACATGGAAGATTTTCCGATCAAGCTAGTAGCAAAGGTGGACCCGCTCCGCTACATCTTCGAGAAGCCTCTCATGTCAACAAGAATAGCCAAATGGTACTTCATGCTCGCCGGCTATGATATCACTTACGTCACACTAAAATCCATCAGGGGGAAAGTGTTCAGTGACCAGCTTGCCGAATTCCCGTGTGACGAAGTGAAGGGGGAAGACGTACAGTTCCCCGACGAGCATTTAATTTGTACTGCAACCGAGGAAATTAAGTGGCAACTTTTTTTCGATGGCGCCGCTAATAAACACGGCTTTGGTATAGGAGTATTGCTTGTCGATCCAAAAGACATCTACACTCCCATCGCCATCTGCCTGGAATTCGAGGCTACCAACAACATTGCCGAGTACGAAGCATGCATAGCAGGGCTCGAAGTAGCTCTCGAAAGAAACATCACGGAATTAGAAGTATTCGGCGACTCTTTGCTTCTTATCAATCAGGAATCGGGTAAATGGCGAACCCAAGACCCAACTCTCCAACAGTATGGTCAACACCTTGAAGAATTGGTTGAACAATTCCATGAGATCACTTTCAACTACCTGCCAAGGGATAAAAATCGCTTCGTCGATGCACTGGCCACTATAGCTTCATTAGTCGAAATGCCCAAAGGGAAAATGGTGAAGCCTTTCAAAATTGCCCGAAGGAACAGTCCGGCATATTGCATGAGTATCGAGATCAACGAGGTTCAAACAAACTCTCCGTGGTATTCGGATATCATGATTTTCCTCAAAGATGGCACTTATCCCGAGAATAGCAATAAGAAGTCTCAAGCAGCTCTGCAAAGGCTAGCCTCTCGGTACGTACTGATTGGGGACCGAGTCTATAAAAGGCACCACGACGGGATCAATCTCTTATGCGCCATTGAGGCCGAAGCTCAAGAAATAATGTGTGAAGTGCACGAAGGAGAGTGTGGACCCCACATGAATGGGTTTATGCTAGTCAAGAAGATACTTCACATTGGTTACTATTGGAGCACTATGGAACGAGACTGTATCGAGAAAGTCAAAAGGTGTGCCAAGTGCCAATTCCACGCTAATCTGCAACATGCTCCACCCTCACAACTTTACAACATGGTCACACCTTGGCCTTTCTCTTGTTGGGGGATAGACATCATCGGTAAAGTTCATCCTGCCGGGAGCAATGGGCAGTCATTCGTCCTAGTGGCAGTCGACTACTTTACAAAGTGGGTCGAAGCACAAGCCTATCGGACCCTCAACGCCAAGAAAGTGGCCGAATTTGTAAAGATTAATATCATGTGCCGATACGGCGTGCCTCATGAAATCATTTCCGACAACGGCTCTCACTTTGAGAAAGAAATGGATGCACTTCTGGTAGAATACAAGATCATCAAGCACAAGTCATCTCCTTAACGTCCCCAACCAAATGGCGCGGCCGAAGTAGAAAATAAGACCATCGAGACCATCGTCAAGAAAATGGCCTCAACAGGAAGGGATTGGCCCGAGAAGCTACCATTAGCATTGTGGGGCTACCGCACATCAATACGGTCCGCAACAGGAGAAACTCCTTATGCATTAGTCTATGGTTCTGAAGCCGTACTCCCTATCGAACTTGAAGTCCCATCTCTACGGGTCCTCCTCGAGAATCAAGTCAACGAGGTCAACTGGATGCAAAGTCGATATGAACAGCTAGCCTTACTCGACGAGAAAAGGCTGAGAGCACTCGAACGCACAAGGGCATATCAGCAAAGGATGGCAAGAGCTTTCAACAAAAAAGTGAAGCCTCGAAACATTAACGTAGGAGATTTGGTCTTAAGACAACATCCTCCTAATGCCATGAATCCCTTGGGAAAATGGGGACCCCGATGGATCAGTCCGTACGTGGTCAAAAAGATACTAAGCGGTGGTGCAGTCCGGCTCGTGGATTTAGATGGTGACCAGCTGCCAAATGAGGTCAACCTCGACAAGCTCAAGAGGTTCTACGCTTAATAAACAAAGACTATATAAAAAAAAATAAAAAAAATCGCTCGCTAGGTTGAAAACCCGCAAGGGCGGCCTAGGCAAAAATTAGAGCACGTGCAAAAAAGAAGCCCGCTAGATTGAAAACCCGAAAGGGCGGTCTAGGCAAAAAACAGGGTGCACAAAAAAAAAAAAAAAAAAATAAAAGAAAATGGTCTTTGTTTGTTTGAACTACGGAGACCTGAGCCTCCCAACTGGGGAACGTAGGCTACCTTCGGGTGCGGTCTAAAACATATCAAAAATACCCGATTCACTTCAAATAACAAGATGCAATTTTTATTCATTCAATGAATTATTCAAACCATTACAACGGATTTATTGAGCAACAAAAGACATCAAAATATTAAATCCTAAAACAAGGTGGTCTAATTGCAATCTCTTAGGGTACTAAGAAAAAACCAATTTTCTCTTAGCTTTTAAAGGACCACCCGATCGTCTCTCAATCCTTTTCTTCTTGGGTAACGAAGGAGCACTAATACGCACCGAAACCTTCTGTGTTGCAACATGTCTCCTAGCATAAAAGTCATCCAAAGGAGTACCGAAAGGGTCAGCGAGAATGTTACTCGAATCAGCAGCAGCCTCCCTATATCTCAAAGTGCTGCTAGGCTCAAAACCCTTTCCCAACAACTCGGCACGAAGCACATCGACCCAAGTGATGCCACGGTAAAGGGTGCCAAATAAATAATCCAAGTAGCTCTCGGGAAAGAAGACACTCCCCCGATGCAGAGGAGCAAAAGACCAACGGTTGCGGTCATCTCCCCAAGCCGACTGAAGCTCACTCGAGAAGTCAGGACCCATGTAAGCAACTGGACGAAGCATTCCGTCCCTCGGAAAAGGAATTGTCTGTTGGTGACCGAACTGCCGCAGAACCCGCTCTGGCTGGTAAAATGAAGAATCTCTTAAGCCGGGTACAACCACGTGCTGAAAACCAAGAGTCCATTCCATAAAAGGACGAAGACCCCAAGAAGGAGGGCACCACTCAATATCGACGGTTATCCAAGAAGCAAAGAATTTCTTCCAACCATCTTCAGATAAATCCCGGATCAATAACTTCCTCCTATGAACAGCAAAAGGAGACAAATCACCATCCGAGGAATAAATCTTGAAGTGTTCTCGGAGCCATATGGTCAAGAGCAAAGGGCTTCCCCGACACATCTTGCCCGTTCTATGTAACTCATCAAGGCCGTGCAACGTCTCCCCTACAATAAGAGGGATTACACTAAATTGTTGCTCCTTGGCTTGCAAAATAATCTCAGCCAAATGCGCATCCGCAGTCCCGAGAGGTGCAACAAACAGTACTTCACTAAAGAGACAAGCGTCCATGGCATTCCTCTTGAAAGATTGAACCACCGGATCCTCCGAGTGTAAACTGAAGAACATCGGCAACTCGGTTATGTCAGTCACAGTACCGTGCAACATCTTCCTCACGTCCTCAACAGGGAGATTCAGTAACTCAACCCAAGAGTCAATACCACCACGGTGATATTTAGGGACGGCAATCCGACCGGCCAAAGGCATGCCGAGGATGGCCCCGAAATCATCAACAGTCGGCACCATTTCATTAGCTGAAAAGTTGAAGGTATGGCCATCGCAATCCCAGAAAGCCGCGGCAGCTCTCAACAAATCCCAATCTGGCTTCAACGTCCGCAAAGTGAAAAGAATTCGGAACCCGAAGTCTTTAATGAAGGCCTTCTTGGGATGGGTCTTGAAAGAATACATGAAAGTGCCCAAGTCCTTTTCATAACCACTAACAACCTTGGCATCAAGAACAAAAGAATTGGAAGCCATGGAAAATGTTGATCACAAGCAAAGTTGAGCAATAATATGATGTTCAAAAATGGCAGAAAGGAGTTGTGAGAATCAAGTGGTCGAACAGAAGATGATATTATAGCTGTTGGGGTTTCTTTTGGCCAGCAAATGTCAAGCCCGGAATTTTGCCTCCCAGACGCGCGCGCCACCCGCCAGCGGTCTCAAATGCGCGCGCGTCCCAAGCCCACAGAGGAAAGCGCGCGCCTCCCAACTCTAGATCACTTCAGAAAAGGGCCTTGTCAGAGATCTCCAGCCTAAATCAAGACACAGTCCCGGTCCTCGGACACCCAGTTGGGCACACCTTCTTCTGGTCCGCCCTTAAGGCATGTCAAAAATCGAAAGTAGGATAGAAACTCCCACTCAAAAGTAGGCTGTCCTCCCACGAATTCCAAACTCCCTAAGTTCTGTCACGGGTGCCATACCCCCCTCAAGGGTCAATCTCAACATTTCATCCCCAGCAGGAACATTTTTCTGGTCGCGGTCAACTGTGCCCGAACCCCACAATTCAAAAAAAAGTCAAGTGTGACTCCAAGGGGCACGAGACTCCAAAGCAATACTTCATCAACGGATTTCACTAACGGATTCTTCCCTAAAGGTTCACTAACGGCCTCTTCAAAGGTTCACTAACGGCCTCTTCAAAGGTTCACTAACGGCCTTATCAACGGATTTCACTAACGGATTCGTCTTCAAAGGTTCACTAACGGCCTCATCAACGGATTTCACTAACGGATTCGTCCTCAAAGGTTCACCAACGGCCTCTTCAAAGGTTCACTAACGGCCTTCTCAACGGATTTCACTAACGGATTCGTCCTCAAAGGTTCACTAACGGCCTCCTCAAAGGTTCACTAACGGCCTCTTCAAAGGTTCACTAACGGCCTCTTCAAAGGTTCACTAACGGCCTCTCCAAAGGTTCACCAACGGCCTCATCAACGAATTTCACTAATGAATTCATCCTCAAAGGTTCACTAACGGCCTCCTCAAAGGTTCACTAACGGCCTCTCCAAAGGTTCACCAACGGCCTCATCAACGAGTTTCACTAACGGATTCGTCCTTAAAGGTTCACTAACGGCCTCCTCAAAGGTTCACTAACAGCCTCTTCAACGGTTCACTAACGGCCTCTCCAAAGGTTCACTAACAGCCTCGTTCAAAAGGTTCACTAACGGCCTCATTCAAAACATTCAGCCGGCAGGTTCACCTAACGGATCATGCCACCCCCTCTATCAACAAAAGCCGCTCACACAGGGAGCGCACCACTATCTCTCGCAATTTCAAATTCCTGCTTTCATCGAGTCTTTGCTTTTTCTTGGTGATGTCCTCGGCGGGTATTTTTAACTTTCGTCGACGCGTTTTGCTTTGCAATCCACATCGCCGAGGGGCTCTGTAGACACCCTACCTTGGACCGCTCACCCCAATTGCACATTTGATCTTGTGTTTCTCTCCATTTTAAGTGTTTCTCGTTAGCTTCTGTCACTTCCGTTAAGTTCCTGACTGACTTCGTTAAGTCCAGGGACTAAACTGAATGACAGGGCTGACTTTCTAGTCCATTCTGTCAAAATTGCCTTTTCTGAGTCGCGCGCCTCCGACAGGAAAAGTCAGGCGCGCGCGCCTCCCGCCCCCAAAGCAGGAAGCGCGCGCCTCTGGGCGTTAGTTACAGATTTCTGGCCAGGATTCTCTCCCTTGCTCAATTTACAGGATTTTGCCCGGGAAGGATTTCTTGGTGACTGAGTTTTGGCACTAAAAACACCCCTCTTTCACCTATAAAAACCTCCATTTTCAAGGACCGAAAATTGAACTTACAAAAACTATACCAAAACCACTTTCTAAAGGTTCTCCAAAGATCTCATCAAGCAATATTTGAAGGTCTTCAAATTGTAGGTAAAAGTCCATCTTTTCCTTTCTTTTCTACTTCATCTCCTCTGTCTTTTACTCTAATCAAATGTGCAATCACCCAAATCATTTTGGGACATGACTCTAATGATCACCTCATCTCATTGAGGTTGGTTAAGGAGTTATCTCCTACATTCCAAACTCTATTTTAAAACCCCCTTTTATGACTTAAAGAAGAAGAAGAAGAACGTTATTATTCATGTAGATTTTGATCAAGCAAGACCAACTTTAGTTGGGCGAGATGGGTGTTTCGGTACTTCCCATCTCGTAATCTAACCCCCGAACCTCAAAACAAAGAATCTCTGTTTTCGTAATCAAACTTAGGCTATAATCAATAGGTTTTTCTTATGTTCCTCCAAAAAATAGGTGGCGACTCTAAAAACAAGTTAGACATCCTAGGATAATTCACCGCTCTAGCCAAGCCGTGGCTCCCCGGGGTATCTACAGCAAGATCCAGCCTAGTGCACACCATATCATACATCAAACTACCAACTGCACTAGCATAGGGTACTCGAGCCATATACTCTTTCTCCTCAACTGACTTAGGTCCAAACGCGACTGACAACCGTGCATTCGCTGCACTCGGAGTATCTATAGCTTTAGCTGTTCACATACCAAATCTCTCTAAAAAATTTTTGATGTAACATTTTTGGGATAAGAACAGTTTTTGTTTGGCTCTATCCCTATAGATCTTCATACCCAGAATTTTTTTCACACTACCCAAATCCTTCATCTCAAACTTGGCTGACAATAAGCCTTTCAGCTTTTGAATCTTTGACTTCTTGAATGCTGCTATGAACATATCATCTACATAAAGAATCAAATACATGTATGACTCATCTATCAACTTATTGTGATAAAGACCACAATCATATGGGTTCCTCGTGTATCTAATCTCTGTCATATAGCTGTCAAACCTCTTGTACCATTTCCTAGGCGACTGCTTAAGTCCATACAAGGACTTCTTCAACCTATAAACATAATATTCCTTACCAGGAACTTGGAATCCTTCCGGATGTGTCATGTATATCTCTTCCTCCAACTCTCCATATAAGAAAGTGTTGGAGATTATGCCCTATGCCCTTGAGAAAGCCTTACGTTATGTCATATTCTCATTGGTTATAGAGATAACAACCTTGATTATTATATGTTTTGCATGTTTATTATAATAATCTCCGTCCCTAGTACTTATGAAGAACTAATATAAGTTTAATAGATAATCATGTGATGATTATGTATATACGATATAGGTAAACTTATGGGTACTTGTTGGTGAACATGTACTGGACATGACCCACATATGAGATTTATATCATGATCAAATGTCATAATTAAATTTCATATAGTTATATCATTGATATCCTTTGACATGAGATTATTACAGTCTTCCACATAACGAACATTATGTTTGACCCATTCTAACGTTAGCCTTAACTGGGTAGCCATAAAGAATTAAATTGGCATAATCGGAGTCATGTAGGGAAGAATAATAAGTCAAGATTGGATTTTTCCCTCTTGAAAGAGATATCTGCTTTGGCCACTCGATAAGTGAGATTGATGAAATGCGTGGCCATGCTCAAATGAATTGATTGGATCAATGTCGTTTGCTCACATCAATCTACTCGGGATCGAGAAAAAGCATTAGACAATATAAGTTGACGAGGACCATGACTTATGTCCAATATGATATCGCGTGACAAAGGGATTGTGATATATTCTATAAAGGATTCACGAACTTTGACAAGTTATATTAATTGGGTAGTCATCATGTCTTGCTAGAGTCCGCTTATGATTTATGAGAACAAAATAGTTTTGATCTCATTGCCAACTTAATATAATCCTATGGGGTCACACACAAAATAACTAATCAAGAAAAGGCTAAAATTGGAATTTGGGGAAACATCTTAAAATCAGATTTTAAGAAAAATTCGGAAAATGTGTTTTGGGGGCATGGTCCGGCCGGCCGGACCCTAGGCTTGACCCGGTCGGACCTAGGGGTGGTCCGGTCGGACCCATCTTGTGACCCGGTGTAGACACCCCGCCTTGGACCTCTCACCCCGATTGCATACATAGTATTTTTATTTAACTTGTTTTTTTAATTTATGTTACTTCCATTAAGTTCTTAACTAATCTCGTTAGTTTTGGACTAAACTGAGTAACAAAGTTAACTTTTAGTGTCATTCTATCATACTGTCATTCTGTCATTTTTAAAGGCGGGCGTCTCCCGTAATAGTCATGTGTCGCGCGCGCGTTTGGTCCAACAGACCGGATCCGCGCGCTTCCCACATGGCTGTTAAGGGTTCCCACCAACTTTCCCTCCTTTTTCTTATTTACAACATCTTTTCTTGATTCAAAATCTCTTTCTTGATCACAAGCATTAAAACCTTTTATTTCTAACTCCTAATCCCATTATTCTAGAATTTTCCTTTATTATTATTATTTTCTCTATATTCCTACTGGACAAAACTATTTTCACAAGGATTGATCCCATTTTATTGGGTGAAATCACACCTTTTCCTCTCCTCTTCTCCTATATAAATGACCTTCTTGGTTCATTTTCAAGGACACCACTTCCTACACAAAAACTCTACTAAAATCTCTACACACTTTCCTCTCTAATAACACTCCATTTTCTCACCAAGTTTGAAGTCTTCATCTTCTTCCCAACAAGGTACAACTCTTTTATTTCTTATTCCCTTTGTGCCTTTTAATATATGCAATCCCTATCAATTGGGACATGACCAAATGATCGCTTCATTACATTGAAGTTGGTTAAAGGTTATCTCCCTATATCTTAAACTACATTTTAATTCTCCTTTTCTAGTCTCTTAGTCTTGGGATCTCGGATGTAGACTATCGAAGCGATTGTGTTGGGAGTGTGGAGCTACTTTGCTGATCGGACGGACCTAGAGTTCAGAGATCGTGTCAAATCCAGGCTGGGGTCCCAATAAGTTGGCTTTTTACGGGTTTAAGGTTGACCAAATGGCAGAAACACAGAAAAGGGAGGATGTTTCGTACGAGACATGGATGTCTCGTATGAGGCATCCAGCCTGACAGTCAGAATCCAGATTTTAGTCCTATTTGGTCGGACATAATTTAATCCATTTTGAGGGTTAATATCTAGTTCGTCCTGGAATAGTGGATTCTGTCACCCTAGAATATGAGCCCCTTATTTTTCACCTGTATTGCACTCTCCCAAACGGACAATTCGAACAAAGGTCCCATATTCTCATCGGAATCCACCATTCGAATTAGCCAAACCTAAGTGATTCCGTAATTGTTTTGCACTTTGTTAGACAACTCCTTTAATGCAATCAAACCTTATGAATTCTTGTAAGGGACAACCGAAAGGGACATTGTCAAACGCAGGATCTTGATGGTGAAAGAGACAAGACTCGATGAACGTAGAAAAAATCTTAATTTCACCGTCGCAATCCTTTGTCCAACAATTTATTACCGAAGGGACATTCGTCAAGAATTCATGAAGGGAGGATTATAGATTGTAGAAGAAGCGTTATCTTGGGCAAAGATTAAAACAACTCTAAGAATCAAACCGACCGGTCTCAAGGAGTGTCCTATTGACTATTATGTATGCATGAGGTTGATGCAGGGCTTACGGCTAAGGCTCCCCATGAACACAGTCAAGGAGCATGTCACGGAGTGGGTACACCATCTTTGGAGAGACCGGCGAGTGCCACTCGTAGAGTGGGGGTGCTGACCGACATCCGTCCTCCGATTGGGAACCGGGTTATAGGGTATGTAGTGCAATTATTCTACATGCGTGCACGTGTGTGAGAGTCAAGTTCTAGGTGTTAAAGAGAAAATAGAAATTTTTTTTTAAAAAAAAAAAAAACAGAAAACATGCAATTGCCGGGCCAAGTGGCTGCCTACGTTTCCCTCTTTATGAAGGAACTCAGGCCTTCATAGTTCACACATAAAGCGTAACAAAAGAAAAGCAAGAAATATTCAAGTTCTCAAATACTCCTGCAAAACAAAGGTTAGCTTCATGATATACGGGGAGTTTCTTTGTCATTAGGAAGGTCCTAAGACTCAGAAACAGGGGGAGGACAGGTCTGGAACCCTGTGTACGTGTTTGAACTGGACGAAATCCCTTTTTCAAACCAGATAAGTAGACTGTCGGATCAGACCAGAGATGCCTCGTACGAGACATCCCTTTTGGGAACAGACAACAGTGCAGAACTACAAAATTTTAAAGAACAACGGTGATTTTTTCAACACAAGTCTAACCCTCTTAGGTTGATCATCCCCAGCAGAGTTGCCACTATGAGCGCGCGTCCTTTTTACCGGTTGTCTAGATGTTGGTTAGATTGTAAGGACTTGATTGTTGCTCGATTTGTTGTGAGTCGCCACCATGTTTAACGAAACACAGACCGTGAGATCTTGGGTTCGGGGGTTAAGTTATGGATTGGGAAGGTCAAGGAGCACCCAATCCACCCAATCTAGTATTGGTATTGCTACGAAATCATCATCATCGTCTTAAAATCATGCAAAACATACACAAAATGAGCCAAATAAATAATTTCTTACTTATTTAGAATATTGGATCATGTGCTTCGAGACCATCTCCATGATTTGGAGAGGCTCTAGGCTGATCCTTTTGATAGAATCATACTACTTCAAAGCAAAGAAGGAGATGAGAAGAGAGGAAAAAATGATTTACCTAAGCGTTCTTCGAGAATCCTATAGATGGCCTTGACAAAAGGCCTTGATGATCCAAAAAACTTGACTTGAATTGTGTTACGGTGTGGTGAATTTCGTGGGTGAGGGAGAGAGGCTGATTATGGGGGTGTTTTGATCAGACTTTGAACGTCCCTTTGGTTGCAAAATGACTGATTACCAACTATTACCCATTATTAGGTCAAGGACCTCTATAATTATAAGGTATAAAGACTTAGGGATCAAGTCAAGGAGGTAAGTTTGGATGGGAACTTAATTTTCAAGGGGTTAAATTTGACTCTCAGATCGTCCATTCCATATTTCCCGAATGGAGGAGTGTTTGCCAAGAAAAGGGGTTGAGATCAACAAGGAAACTGCTGAAAACCCGACTGTCAAAGGGGGGATGTCTCGTACGAGACATCTTGTGTTTGAATCACAAAAATGCCCTTTTCATAAGTTTTAATGTTCATTTTGTCCCCTAACTAACGAAGTCAGTCAGAAACTTAACAAAACATGTCAAACTTAACGAGTTTCGACCCAAATCAAAGGCGAGACATAGAAGTAGTGTGATTATGAATGAACGTTCAAAATGGGGTGTCTACAGAAAGGCCTATGCGTTATATCATAGCTTCATTGTTATAGAGATAACAAGCCCGATTATTATATCTTTTGCATGTTTATTATAGTAATCATTGTTCCTAGCACTTATGAAGAGCTAGCATGAGTTTAATGGATAATCATATGATAATTATGGTGCATAGGATGCAGATTAAACTTGTGGGTACTTGTTGGAGAACAATATACTGGATAGACCCGTTATGAGATTTATGTCATGGCCAAATGTCATAATTAAATCTCATACTCCCTCCGTCCCAGTTTAATGTTCTTAGTTTGACTATGCATGCTTATTAAGAAACTAAACCAAAAACAAAGGAAATGAGTCAACCAAAAGTAGAGAGTGAAGGATATAAATGTTCTAAAACACTATTCATGAAGCAAGTGGGTGAAAGTAAGTTAGGTAAGTAATGGTTTTTTTGTAATTAAATGAACTTTTTGAGGGCAAGCACATCTAAAGCACTATTCATTCTTTTCCATTTATGGAATAAAGCAACTAAGAACCTTAAATTGGGACATACCAAAAAGGAAAGTAAGAACCTTAAACTGGGATGGAGGGAGTAATAGTTATATCATTTGATATCCTTAGACCTGAGATTATCATGGTCTTCCACATGATGAACATTATGTTTGACGTACTCAAACACTACCCTTGACCGGGTGGTTATAAAGGCTACGATTGGCATAATCGGATTCTTGTGGGGAAGAATGATAAGTCAAGATGGGATTTGTCCCTCTCTCAAGAGAGATATCTGCTTGGCCGCTCGATGAGTGAGATTGATGATAGTGTACGGCCGTACCCAAAGGAATTGATGTGTTCAATGTCATTTGCTCATATCAATCTACTCGGGATCGATAACGCATTGGACAACATATGTTGACGTGGACCATGACTTATGTCCAATATGATATCGCATGACAAAGGGATTGTGATATGTTCTATAAGGTAACTTTGGACTTTCAAAGTTATACTAATTGGGTAGTCATAATGGCTTGCTAGAGTCCGCTTATGACTTATGGGTTCTGAATGGTTCGGACTCGTTGCCAACTTAGTGTAATCCTATTGGGTCACACACAATAGAACGTATTGGAAAAAGGCTAAAAATATGGGAATTTTGGACTGATGACCGTACGGCTGGGAGGCCACCGTACGGCTCCATAGGAGCCGTACGGCTCCCTCCCTGATTCTGGTCAGTTTGTTCAGTTTTCTTGACTGTCAAGGAATCCCGATCCCAAACGGAATTAGGTCAAACCCTCATATAAATATATGCAGCCGGGTTTGACAGCCTCTAATGTTGATTTTAGAAATCAATAACAATTGTTTTAAAAATCAATAACAATTGTTTTAGAAACAATAAAATATAGAGAGGTATGATTATTTATTTTGAGATTGAGAATCATCAAAATACAGTGATCAATGGAGCAAAATAATTCCTATGAAGAAATCGTTTCTTTATCAAGCCTTGGATCTAGCAATCAATCAAGAAGGTATTCCTGAGTCCGTTCGACGTGTGGATACCGGTAGAGGGTGTTCGGTTTTCAACACCTAAAGTCCGTGTTCATGGATTCGATCTTCAAGGGTATGTTTATTTCGTCTTGTATTTAATTTAATCAACATGCACGGATCCGGGCTCATGGGTGTTTGATCTTATGTATTATTCCGCTGCGCATGATGCATCAAAACCCAACACATACTGTAGATACCCCGGGGCACCACGGCTTGGCTAGAGCGGTGAATTACCTAGGATGTCTAATTAATTTTAAGAGTCGCCACCCACGTTTTAGAGGAACGCGAGAAAACCTAAGAAAATAGCATTTTTTATTGATTAGGGGTGAAACCAAAGATTCTTGAGATGAGGGGTTCGGGGTTAGGTGACGAAGTGGGAAGTACTTAAACACCCACTCCGCCCCGCTTACGCGGGTCTTGCTACTTTTGGTGTTCTAATACTAAAAAGAAAAGTCCTTCAATTATTAATGTAAGAAGTGCTAACAATTACAATGGAAAAAAAGGGGAAATTTACAAAGGAAAATAAAAGAGAATTGTTTTATTTACTTAATGGTAAAGATTACATGTCAAACTATTCTAACAATTATATTAAGAAAAGAATGGTAAATTAAAGTAGAGATTAAAATGTAGGGAGATAACCTTAACCTACTTTAATGTAGTAAAGTGGTCATTTGGTCATGTCCCAATTGATGGGGATTTCATACATTACTAAGACATGTAAAATAAGAGAAGAAGAATAAAGTACCTTAAGAAAGAAGACTTCAAACTTGGACTTGAAAATGGTGTTGTTGTAGGGAAATTGTTGTAGAACAATTAGAGTCTTATTGTTAAGAACTCTTGTTGGGAGAATTTGTGTATAGTGTAGTTTGTGAATCAAAGTTGAGGTCCAAAAAGAGATGAGAAAGAGAGCCTCAAAGAGGTGAAAGAGAGGTCCAAAAGAGATCAAAAAGAGATGAAAAGGAGGCCCTTTCCAATGGTGGATTGGAGGGGTTTTTATAGTTGAAAGGGGGTGTTTTTGGTGCCAAGACGGAGTCACAAAGATCAGTTTCCCGGGCAAAATCATGTATAATGAGCAAGGGAGAGATTCTTGGGCAGAATCTGTAACTGACACACCCCAGAAGCGCGCGCATCCCACCTAGGCGGCGGAAGGCGCGCTCGTCTGGCCTCAAGGGGCGGAGGCGCGCGACTCTGAAAGGCAAAATCTGACAGAATGGACTAGAAAGTTAACTCTGTTATGCAGTTTAGTTCAAAACTGACGGAATCAGTTAGGAACTTAACCGAACTAACAGAAATTAACAAAAACAAGTAAAGTAAAAATACTATGTATGCAATCGGGGTGAGAGGTCCAAGGCGGGGTGTCTTCAGAGCCCCTCGGCGATGTGGATTACGAAGTAAAACGCGTCGACGAAAGAAAGACAACCGCCGAGGACATCGACAAGAGAAAGCAAAGACTCAATAAAACATGAATTTGAAATTTGCGATGGATAGGGGTGCGCTCCCTCTGTGAGAGGCTTTCGCGGATGGAAAGGGTGTGGTGGCTTGAGGCGGCCCACCACGGCCACAAAATTTTAAAAAGGTGTGGTGGGTTGAGGCGGCCCACCACGGCCACAAAATTTTAAAAGGTGTGGTGGCTTGAGGCGGCCCACCACGGCCAAATTTTTTTTAAAAAAGGGTGTGGTGGCTTGAGGCGGCCCACCATGGCCACAAAATTTAAAAAAAGGTGTGGTGTCTTGAGGCGGCCCACCACGGCCACAAAATTTCAAAAAGGTGTGGTGGCTTGAGGCGCCCCACCACGGCCGCAATTTAAAGAAAGAGGGGAATTTTGAAATTGTGAAAGATGGGGGTGCGCTCCTTGTGTGAGCGGCTTTATTGATATAGAAAGGATATGGCGGGATCTGTCTTGCTGAATCGGGATCCGTTTGCTGATGCGGGGTCCGTTTGCTGATGCGGGATCCGTTTGCTGGTGCGGGATCCGTTTGCTGATGCGGGATCCATTTGCTGGTGCGGGATCCGTTTGCTGGTGCGGGATCCGTTTGCTGGTGCGGGATCCGTTTGCTGGTGCGGGATCCGTTTGCTGATTGCGGGATCCGTTTGCTAATTGCGGGATCCGTTTGCTGAAGCGGGATCCGTTTGCTGATTGCGTGATCCGTTTGCTGGTGCGGGATCTGTTTACTGGTAGCGGGATCTGTTTGCTGGAATGCGAGATCCATTTGCTGATTGCGGGATCCGTTTGCTAATTGCGGGATCACTGTGGACCAAATTGCTGTTTAGAGCTGCAGTTGCTGTTGACTTTATCGTGGGGATGCGGGCATGGTTGACTGTGGACCATTTTCTACTGGGGATGAAGTGCCTTGAGTAGAAGATGCTGTTGACTTCGTGGTGGTACCTGTTATGTGTGTGCTTGGCAGGTATATGTGTTTGTGCAAGAAGATGCATGAAGTGTGAAATGAAGAGAGAAATTGTGCTCGTGGTGCAATGTGATTTTGAAAGCACTTTATATGAGAGAGAAGTAAAGTGATTCTATGTGTGAAGTGATTTTTGAAAGCAGAGATTGCTTGAGATGAATGATGTTCATACCTTCACTTACCATTATCGTTGGATGGATTCGTGATGTTGTGGTAGATGCTTTGGCGGAGAGTGTCGCTGCCTTTGATGATGAATTCGCTTTTGATGGAGTGTCGGTGGGACAGTATTCTGGATGGTGGGTTGGTCGTGCCAAAAGGCTGCCTACGTATCCCTTTAAGAGAATCAGACCAGCGTAGTTCAAGGATGCTGGGGAGTGCTGGGGAGGAATGCTAGGAGCAAAGCAAAGTAAAGCACATACTTTTGCACATAGAAGGAGAGAAAGAAAAAGAAAAATCTTCTTTCTTTTTTTTTTTTTTTTTTTTTTTTTTGGATTAGTAGGGAAAGAAAATGCACACATGTGAGAAAGATTTTTTTTTTTTAGTTCGTGGGTGAACCATTTTAACCATTGTGTGTTTGTAAAGCCAACCCAAGATCAAGTCATGTTCGATCGAAGTCCGGATTGCCTCGCATGAATGTTGTTGCCGCGGTGTCCAACGAAAATTGATGTCTAGCTGTAGACACCCCGCCTTGGACCGCTCACCCCGATTGCACATTTGATTTTGTGTTTCTCCCCATTTTAAGTGTTTCTCGTTAGTTTCTGTCACTTCCGTTAAGTTCCTGACTGACTTCGTTAAGTCCAGGGACTAAACTGAATGACAGGGCTGACTTTCTAGTCCATTCTGTCAAAATTGCCTTCTCTGAGTCGCGCGCCTCCGACAGGAGGAGCCAGGCGCGCGCGCCTCCCGCCCCCAAAGCAGGAAGCGCGCGCCTCTGGGCGTCAGTTACAGATTTCTGGCCAGGATTCCCTCCCTTTCTCAATTTACAAGATTTTGCCAGGGAAGGATTTCTTGGTGACTGAGTTTTGGCACCAAAAACACCCCTCTTTCACCTATAAAAACCTCTCTTTACCTCCATTTTCAAGGATCGAAGACTTAGACCGAAAATTGAACTTACAAAAACTATACCAAAATCACTTTCTAAAGGTTCTCCAAGGATTTCATCAAGAAATATTTGAAGGTCTTCAAATTGTAGGTAAAAGTCCATCTTTTCCCTCCTTTTCTGCTTCATCTCCTCTCTCTTTTTACTTTAATCAAATGTGCAATCACCCAAATCATTTTGGGACATGACTCTAATGATCACCTCATCTCATTGAGGTTGGTTAAGGAGTCATCTCCTACATTCCAAATCCTATTTTAAATCCCCCTTTTCATGACTTAAAGAAGAAGAAGAAGAACATTTTCATTCATGTAGATTTCGATCAAGCAAGACCAACTTTAGTTAGGCGAGATGGGTGTTTCGGTACTTCCCATCCCGTAATCTAACCTCCGAACCTCAAAACAAAGAATCTCTGTTTTCGTAATCAAACTTAGGCTACAATCTATAGGTTTTTCTTATGTTCCTCAAAACATAGGTGGCGACTCTAAAAACAAGTTAGACATCCTAGGATAACACACGCGCTCTAGCCTAAGGCCGTGGTTCCCCCGGGGTATCTACAGTGGCGACTCTGCTGGGGACTTAATTGAGGGTTAAACTTGCATTCTGATCAAAATCTACATCTTTTCTGGGCATTCTGTTTCCTGATGGGGGAGGCGCGCGCGTCTGGCATTTTAAGCCTAAGGCGCGCGCATCCCGCATCAAGAACCAGAATCGCCCACTTCTTCATGTTCTTAATCTTCTTCTTCTGTTATTCTGCACTAATCACTTCTGCAGGGGTTACAATATGAACATGGGACCAGGGCAATCCCCTGAGTCCAAAGTCTGACATTCTGACAGGTGTGCCCCAGAAGCGCGCGCCTCCCATAAGCATTGCGCCATGCGCGCGCGTCCCACATCAGCACTCAGAGGCGCACGCTTCTGGGTTGGTTTCCAGAACAGAAACAGGTTTCAGTGACTGAGCAGAACAGTGGGGTGTGGGCACAGTTGCCTGCATCAGAACAGAATTGAACCCTCGGACTGTTTTAATTTTGTGTTTTATTTACCGGTCACACGGGTGATTCGGGAGTTGTAATTTTATGTGCTTATGTGTTTTGTGTGTTTTTCTTTCTTTTCAAAAAAAAAAAAAATAAAAAAAAAATTTGTCACTTGTTAGACCTCACACTACATGCACATATTCCTATGAACTGCTCACTATCGAGTCGCACAAGTCCAACCCCAAACCCGTCGAGGCCCGTCCTAGAAAGTTTCAAGCTCCACCAGACCTTGGCTCTTTCGAAGCGGTAAACCTCAGCCCGTGGCGTAGTTCAAGACTACATGCCGGGGGTGACCTTTGAGCCTCATATTCAAGCCGAGCACAAACCACACAATTCTAGTTAGGGTCTAACACTCCGTGACTCAAGTCGGTTTCCATGTACCGAGATTTCCCTAAACTAATGTCTTCAAATCATACATGCCAACTTGTTGAAATGGACGCAATAAAAAATCCGTCCCCAAAAGTGGTTATTTTGGACGAAAATAAAAATCCGTCCCCGCATGTATGCTTTACTACATTAATTTAGTTTAATCCCGATACATGTAGGATTCACAAGCGCGATGGAATCCGATGAGTATATGGGACCGCGAGATGGTCTATATACTAGTGTGACGATTCCATTATTTTCTTAGAAACCCCAAAAGGGATTCATTCCCTCCGACTTATATAAAAAAAAGGGTCTTTTCTTATGTGGTTCGAGTCGTGTGCCCAACTGTGTGTTCTAAGCCTCTTCATGGACCGCAAGTGTTACTCAAGACTGACAAGGGCCTCTTCTTCAATATAGGTTCAATTGGTACTTACAAAGTCTACCGGGATTCAGCAAATCGGTTAGTCCGTGAAGAGATCACTCCAACAGCTCCAACATCAACCATGACCGGCAGCAGCAACACCATGTCTCTCGAACAGCTCTCAACCATGGTCCAACTCCTCCAAGAGCAAGTCTCCACCCTTAACAAAGAGGTACAAAGCAAAGACTACATTTGGCAATCCCACCTCGACAGCCAAAGGGAGGCCCACGAGGCCGAAATGGAGCTAATGAAAGAAAAGCTCACCAACCTTGCCAAGGGAAAGAACAAGAACAATGGTGATGAATCCGAATGGACCGAGGGTTTGTTCAAGAGTCCTTATGTCAACACCCGCACCAAGAAAATGGGGGAACCAAGTTCCGAGAACAATGAGCCCAAAATGGTGGATTCTATCATGGCCTACATCGACCAAAAATTCAATGGGCTCAACATGGGGAAAGGCTCCGACACAAGCCTTTATCAATCATCCATCCTCATGAGTACTATGGCCGCTCTTCCCGATAAGTTCAAGATGCCCGACATAAGCAAATTCAAGGGCAACTCTTGTCCTATGGCTCACATTGAGACTTATATTTGGGCAATGGTTCCAAAGAAGGTCTCCACCAAGGTGATGGCTCAATGCTTTCCTCTCACTCTCGAGGGGGCGGCAAAAGATTGGTATGCTACTCTCCCACTCACTGTCCGTCTTGATTGGGACTCCGCCATGCTTGCCTTCAAGAACCAATACCAAGGCAACACCACTCACCGGCCCACAAGGAAAGAGCTAGAGAACACTACTCAACGAGACAATGAGTCCTTCATCGACTTCACAAGGAGATGGAATGACAAACTCTCTGAAATTGTTGAGAGGCCGAACACAAAAGAGCAAATGGACATATTTCTCAAGTGTCTCAAGATTGATCTCCGCACTCACCTAAGTGGGGCTTGCTACTCCGACTTCTCCCAAATGTATGAGGCGGGGGTACGCATGGATGACTTGCTCAAGGAGATTAAGAAGACCACTCCTACTTACCGCTACAAGGCCGCTTCCAACTCCACAAAAGAAGCCTCGGTCAACGCCGTCACTATTGACAAGGGGAATTACAAAAAGGTTCCTCCACCTCAAGGGAAGAAGCCCCGAAGTGACCGTGTCTACACGCCTCTCCAAGGCATGACTCAAACCGAAGTGTTCGAGGTCCTCAAGGCAAAGGGTCAAGTCACACCCGTGCAAGGGTACCAACCCAAGACGGTCCACCCCAATCATGCTCACCACAAGTATTGTGGCTACCACCAATATAGTGGCCACACCACCGAGGAATGCTTCGTTCTCCGCAATGTCATTCAAGATCTCATAGATAAGAAAGAATTTGTAGTGACTAATGACGAGCATGTCAATGTAATAGAGATAGGATAACTCGAGGGGACCACCCATTCAATCCCAATTGTGAATGGGGGCCCCAATGTTATGAATAAACTTGACAATTCTTGTTATGTAGTGACTTACGATGAGGTAATGAGGGAAGTACTAGAGAATAGGAAAAAGAAGCAAGATGGGAACGTCAACATGCTAACTCGATCCGGTCGAGTCATAGCAAGCAACCCTTCCACTTCCACACCGAGCTCCTCTTCTCAAAGGCCGCAAGCTCATAACGCTCCCGAAGATCCTCTACTTGTCCAACTCAAGAAAACTCAAGCCAACATCTCTATTTGGGACCTCATTGCTTCCTCAAAGAAACACTGAGATCTTGTCATCCGCAATTTCGATGATACATCAGTCTCTCCCGATACTACTCCCGGGGACCTCACGGCAATGATTGGTCACATTCATTTTAGCAACGTCATCACCTTTGCCGATATGGACCTTCCACCGTTTGGCTCCGACCACAACGAAGCTATTTACCTCAAGGTACGAGCAAGGGGGAGACCCGTCTCAAGAGTCTTAGTGGACGGTGGTTCCGCACTCAATCTCATGCCTGGTAGAATCATGGGCATACTGGGGCTTAAGGATTCTGATTTGAAGCCTTCTACTCAAGTAATCCGAGGTTATGACAGCACCGCCCGTACAGTCATGGGTATGATCGAAATAGACATTGAGTTTGGGAGCATGGTCATGTCCGTTCCATTCCAAGTGCTTGATATCCCGGCCTCGTTCAACTTACTGTTGGGTCGACCATGGATTCACAGTGCTAATGCTGTACCGTCAACTCTCCACCAATGTGTCAAGATCCGAAATGGTGATGAAATAGTGACCCTAATGGCTGAAAACATCACTATCCACAGAAAAGGCGAACCCGTCCACCAAGTTCAGCATGGTCTACCAGACTCCACTCTCTCCGGCGTCTCAATCAACGCCATTGACAAAGAAAGGGGAAACGGATCATGGACCCCCAACAATCACAAAGTCCTCCGCATGATGAGGAATATGGACTACTTCCCTGGTTTAGGCTTAGGGAAATATCAGCAAGGAATCCTACATCCCGTGCAAGTCCCATTTGTCAAGAACACCTTCGGTTTGGGGTATGAGCCTTCCAAAGAAGACTTGAAACAAGAACAAGCGGTCAAGAACGAAAAGGCCCGAGCTCGTAAAGAAGGCCGTCGGTATGAAGTCCCTAATCTAAGGCCTTATCGCAAGACGTTGAATGGCTATTTTGTCCGCCAAGGGGAAGACGTTCCATACATGATCTTTCCCGAGCCGTGGGTTAACAATAAAGGTGTCAAAAAGCCCGGTCTCGAAATCTTCTCCGATTGTGAGGTCCAGATATCCGAAAGAGAACCAACTCCCATGTCGCCCCGTGAATGGTGGGGGAGGAAGATGACTATAGAGTCCGAGACAGAAATCACCGTGGGGGAAGAACTGACAGATTTAGCCTCCATGTTTGAAGAGCTTGCCATGATGAATAAATGCCAAGTTAAAGCCATCCATGACACCGTCATCATGAACGAAACTATCAGTGAGATCCCGCCAAGCTCCGAGCCGATCAACAATTGGTATTCAATAAAAGGGCCCGTGGTATCCGAGGAATTCTTAGTCCAAGAAATGGGTTGCATACCCCGCACATCAACAAAAGAAGAGCAGCTCACACTTACTTTCGAGTCCGAGAGTGTCTCTAATACCCTCACCCAAGAGGATTTGGAGGCCATAGTCGAGCGTGTGTTTCCTTTCTTTGCTAATGAAAAATTTGATATTTCTGAGTACCCTGAGATTGCAAACATCATAAATGATGAATTAACTAATAATGAACTTAACAAACAAGTTAATAACGATTCAAATTATGATGAAATAGACCACGAAAACACAACATACTTAAATGAACTTGCTCAACAAGTCCGTAGTCGTGGCGAGAATGGTCCAAAGGCTGACGAAGAATTGCATGTTGTTAATCTGGGTACCGAAGAAGAGCCAAAAGAAACCAAGATTGGAAGCTTCTTCAAGGGAGACGACAGAGACAGATTGACTGCATTACTACGGGAGTTCGTGGATGTGTTCGCATGGTCATACAAAGACATGCCGGGTTTAGACAGAAAGGTAGCGGAGCACAGGATTCCGATCAGAGAAGATGCCAGGCCAGTAAAGCAGAAGCTCAGAAAGATCAAGCCAGAATGGTCTCTGCAGGTCAAAGAAGAGATTGAGAAGCTCCTCAGTGTGGGTTTCATCAAGGTTATCGAGTATCCGACATGGTTAGCCAACATTGTGACAGTCAGGAAGGCGAACGGCAAGGTTCGAGTTTGTGTAGACTTCCGGGATTTAAACAAAGCTTCCCCAAAGGATGATTTTCCACTCCCTAATATCGACATGCTAGTCGACTCCACTGCTGCCTACGAGGTTCGCTCATTCGTGGATGGGTTCGCTGGGTACAATCAGATTCTTATGGCCGAGGAAGATCAACATAAGACAGCCTTCACAACACCGTGGGGTACCTTTTGCTACACAGTCATGCCATTTGGGTTAAGAAATGCTGGGCTTCCTACCAAAGAGCCGTGACAGACTTGTTCCACGATATGATTCACAAAGAAATCGAGGTCTATGTGGACGACATGATCATTCACTCCAAAGGAACCGATGGTCAACACCTAATCGATCTCCGCAAGTTCTTCGAAAGGCTTCGTCAACACAAGATGAGGCTCAACCCTGCAAAGTGCACATTCGGGGTTATCCGAGGCAAAGTTCTTGGTTATATGGTCACTGAAAGAGGAATCGAAGTAGACCCCTCCAAAATCAAGGCAATCATTGACATGCCTCCTCCAAAGACGCAGAAAGAGATTAAAGGTTTCATGGGCAGATTGCAATACATCAGTCGGTTTGTGCATCAACTCGCTTCCATGTGCGAGCCAATCTTCAAGCTACTCAAGAAGAATGTGGCTCTAGAATGGACCGACGCGTGCCAAGAAGCCTTCGATCAAGTAAAGCATTACTTGACGTGCCCTCATGTTCTAGTTCCGTCGCACAAGGAGAAACCTCTGTTGCTTTATCTCACTGTCAATGATGAAGCCCTAGGGGCTATGTTAGCACAAGAGCAACGAGAGTCCACAAAGGAGAACGCCATTTATTTTGTCAGTCGCCGATTCCAAGGAGGCGAAAAGAACTACTCCGTCTTAGAAAAGTCATGTGCAGCATTGGTTTGGGTCACTCAAAAGCTAAAACACTATATGGAAGCTTTTCCGATCAAGCTAGTAGCAAAGGTGGACCCGCTCCGCTACATCCTCGAGAAGCCTTTCATGTCAACAAGAATAGCCAAATGGTACTTCATGCTCGCCGGCTATGATATCACTTACGTCACACTAAAATCCGTCAGGGGGAAAGTGTTCAGTGACCAGCTTGCCGAATTCCCGTGTGACGAAGTGAAGGGGGAAGATGTACAGTTCCCCGACGAGCATTTAATTTGTACTGCAACCGAGGAAGACAAGTGGCAACTTTTTTTCGATGGCGCCGCCAATAAACACGGTTTTGGTATAGGGGTATTGCTTGTCGATCCAAAAGACATCTACACTCCCATTGCCATACGCCTGGAATTCGAAGCTACCAACAACATTGCCGAGTACGAAGCATGCATAGCAGGGCTCGAAGTAGCTCTCGAAAGAAACGTCACGGAACTAGAAGTGTTCGGCGACTCTTTGCTCCTTATCAATCAGCAATCGGGTAAATGGCGAACCCAAGACCCGACTCTCCAACAGTATGGTCAGCACCTTGAAGAACTGGTTGAACAATTCCAAGAGATCACTTTCAATTACCTGCCAAGGGATAAGAATCGCTTCGCTGATGCACTGGCCACTATAGCTTCATTAGTTGAAATGCCCAAAGGGAAAATGGTGAAGCCTTTCAAAATTGCTCGAAGGAAAGTCCGGCATATTGCATGAGTATCGAGATCAACGAGGTTCAAACAAACTCTCCGTGGTATTCGGATATCATGAACTTCCTCAAAGACGGCACTTATCCCGAGAACATCAATAAGAAGTCTCAAGCAGCTCAGCAAAGGTTAGCCTCTCGGTACGTACTGATTGGGGACCGAGTCTATAAAAGGCACCACGACGGGATCAATCTCTTATGCGCCAATGAGACCGAAGCTCAAGAGATAATGTGTGAAGTGCACGAAGGAGAATGTGGACCCCACATGAATGGGTTTATGCTAGTCAAGAAGATACTTCGCATTGGTTACTATTGGAGCACTATGGAACGAGACTGTATCGAGAAAGTCAAAAGGTGTGCCAAGTGCCAATTCCACGCTAATCTGCAACATGCTCCACCCTCACAACTTTACAACATGGTCACACCTTGGCCTTTCTCTTGTTGGGGGATAGACATCATCGGTAAAGTTCATCCTGCCGGAAGCAATGGGCAGTCATTCGTCCTAGTGGCAGTCGACTACTTCACAAAGTGGGTCTAAGCACAAGCCTATCGGACCCTCAACGCCAAGAAAGTGGCCGAATTTGTAAAGATTAATATCATGTGCCGATACGGCATGCCTCATGAAATCATTTCCAACAACGGCTCTCACTTCGAGAAGGAAATGGATGCACTTTTGGTAGAATACAAGATCACCAAGCACAAGTCATCTCCTTACCGGCCCCAAGCAAATGGCGCAGTCGAAGCAGCAAATAAGACCATCGAGACCATCGTCAAGAAAATGGCCTCAACAGGAAGGGATTGGCCCAAGAAGCTACCATTAGCATTGTGGGGCTACCGCACATCAATACGATCCGCAACAGGAGAAACTCCTTATGCATTGGTCTATGGTTCTGAAGCCGTACTCCCTATCAAACTTGAAGTCCCATCTCTACGGGTCCTCCTCGAGAATCAAGTCAACGAGGTCGACTGGATGCAAAGTCGATATGAACAACTAGCCTTGCTCGACGAGAAAAGGTTAAGAGCACTCGAACGCACAAGGGCGTATCAGCAAAGGATGGCAAGAGCTTTCAACAAAAAGGTGAAGCCTCGAAACATCAATGTGGGAGATTTGGTTTTAAGACAACATCCTCCTAATGCCATGAATCCCCTGGGGAAATGGGGACCCCGATGGATCGGTCCGTACGTGGTCAAAAAGATACTAAGCGGTGGTGCAGTCCGGCTCGTGGATTTAGATGGTGACCAGCTGCCAAAGGAGGTCAACCTCGACAAGCTCAAGAGGTTCTACGCTTAATAAACAAAGACCAAAAAAAAAAAAAAATCGCTCGCTAGGTTGAAAACCCGCAAGGGCGGCCTAGGCAAAAATTAGAGCACGTGCAAAAAAGAAGCCCGCTAGATTGAAAACCCGAAAGGGCGGTCTAGGCAAAAAACAGGGTGCACAACAAAAAAAAATGGTCTTTGTTTGTTTGAACTACGAAGACCTGAGCCTCCCAACTGGAGGAACGTAGGCAACCTTCGGGTGCGGTCTAAAACATATCAAAAATACCCAATTCACTTCAAATAACAAAATGCAATTTTTATTCATCCAATGAATTATTCAAACCATTACAACGGATTTATTGAGCAACAAAAGACATCAAAATATTAAATCCTAAAACAAAGTGGTCTAATTGCAATCTCTTGGGGTACAAAGAAAAATCTAATCTTTCTTAGGTTTGGGAACACATTGCTTCTTGTTATGTACTTTAGTCTTCTTGGATGGGGACGGAACATTCTTGGGACCGCCAAGACGGGAGAAAACGCTAGGACGGGACGGAGCTTCATCAACGGCTTTCCCTTTACCCTTATCAAGCGGAACCTTAGCGGGGACAACCATGGGACGCTTCCACACATATGAGGAATTTCCCTTACCTTTCTTCTTCTTGGGAAAATGACGGGGTCTATAGTCCCGCACATGAACCACCGGTCTCACGGGGTCAACAACATCGTCATTGGGCCTTCCCAAACGATCAAAAACGCTCGGACGTTTCTCCACCATCGAGACGGACCCTACAGCTGGAACGGCGTTCACCATTGGAACGGACTTCTCACCCTCGGGGACGGAAACCTTAACTTCAAAGGAGAAAGTCATTGGGGCCATTATAACAAGAATTTTGTGGTTTAGGGGGAGAAAGTGTTTGCAAAAGAATGCTGTGTGGCCATTCTGGTCGAAAAATGGTTCAAATTTATAGCTGTTGGAACATTCTGATCAGAAAAGAAAGGGGCTTTATTTCAGCAGTCCAGAAGCGCGCGCCTCCGACCAGGGCTGCACAAAGCGCGCGCCTCCCACAAGCAAGGCCCGACGCGCGCGCCTTTGACAGCAGTTCAGACAAAAACAGCCCTTGTCAGTTCAGAACAGAACCCAAACACTTCAACATACCCAACCTGCAGCAAAATCAAATCCCAGCAACAAAAAGAGTTCAAGCATCGACAACAAGCAACCTTTGGGCACACATTTGTTTGTAAAGAGTCGACATCTAAGATCGAGTCACTAATAGAACATAAAATGAGTAGTAAGATAACTAGGATTGTAAATGCATGTTAAATGTTATTACAGGCAAAAGTAAAAGTGTTTCAATCCCTCATCCTCTCAGCCTCAACAGCTCGGGCACATCATCACCAGCACTGTGCTCACCCCCTGCTACCGCTCTCGGTCTCCTCATCGTCATCATCATCCTCATCATCATCATCGTCATCATCATCCTCAGACTCAGATGTCTCAATCACAACATCAGGACGGGTCCTCTTGGCAGCTCTCCCTGATGAACTAGCGCCGCCCCGGCTCTGGCTACCCTCTCGGCTCAGACTCCTACTATGGCTCAGACTCCTGCTCAGCGACTGCCTCACCGAAGAGACAGCCTCATCAATGTCCAGCGCAGCATCCTTACAGCCTCGTCCTATGCCCCGAGCACCTCGGGCAGCTCCTCTCGCAGCACCAGAGACAGCACCAGCAGCATCTCTAGTCATGGCAGCAATATCCCTGCACAGCTCCAGCACCCTCTCCTCCAGCTGACGGAGCCTCCGCCTCATCCCTTTGTTCTGCCTACCCAAGTGCCTATAAGCAGCTACGGGCACCTGTTGCAACAAAGAACGGGGAAAGGAAATTACATCAATACAAAGAACAGAGAAATAAGACTGGAACTGAGAAAATGCAAAGATGGTCAGAAAGACATACCACAGCAGCCTGAGCGGGAGGCTCTCTCTCCGGTGACATATCCTCGGGAACAATCTCCCTCTGCTCCTCAAAGACCCCGAAGTTTGAATAAGTGTAATAAGGAGGAGGCAAAGGAGGATCAAAACAATACCCGGCACCGGTAGTATAAAACCGAGCGGAGGTCGAAGGAGCAGCCTGTGATCTCCTCGGATCAGCGAACATAAAGCCCTGCATCAAGTTGTTCTCCCTGAAGAGGCCATAATCCTGATCCAAGTGAATATAAGGGACGGCATCAACCCCTACCATATATGCCGCACGATCAGCCTCTGAAAGTGACCTCCAGTTACGAGGACAGAAAGGAGGAACGTCTGGAACTGCAGGACGAGGAGGGGTGTAAAAGTCTGTCACCTGGGTACCATGCTGCCAAAATACTCTGTCTCCCAAGTACAGAGCCATGCACTCACCCGAACTCATCAAAAGCCGAGAACGGGTAGGAATAAGAGTGTGCTCAAACCAGTGCTGAACTGATCTCCACGGATACAAAGAAAAGGCAACAGACTCAGGCCTCAGGGTGTCCAAGTGCCGTCGGGCCGAAGTAAGACTAATGGGATTCGTGCCAGTCTTCACATTCCTCTCCTTATACGCCCACCGTGCGCAGTCCAGATACCGGGGCTGGCCTTCCTTGGCAATCTGGAAATCCCTCAGATTCAGGATAGCAAAAGCCCAAAGCTGTAGACAAGAGGCAGAAACAAAGTTAATGACAGTCAACGGAAAAGGCAGTTATGACTAAGGCAAGGAGAATATAAAAGGGACAGTAAGTGGTATACCTCCCACAGCAAGCTGAAGCCCGTAACAGAGCTGGTAGTCGAGCGGCTGGTCAAATCCATGCCGTGATAACAAGCAGCCAAGCCCGCTGAGCCCCAGTTATACTAGCCGATTTGGTCCAAGTCCACTAACAAGTCAAGCAGAGCCAAAGAGGCCGAAGATCCCCCGTTGGCAAACAGAGTGTGGGATAACAAGTACCAAATGAAGCAACGGGCCACAGCGTCAACCCGATCAGCGGTAACACCTCGAGCCTCAGCCATCAAGATGCTGAAATAAGCCCGGATTCTCCCCCATGTCACTCGAGAATTCTTAACCTCGAACCGGCAGTCAACCAAGGCCAGTAACTCGTCCGGAGTCCGAACAGCCCCTCTCAAACCAAAAGGGACAGGCACCCCATGAACGGTAAGCCCGTCAAAGCTGTGAAATCAGTAGGCGTCATGGTCACCTCGCCCATGGGTAAATGGAAGGTATGGGTGGTATCCCACCATCTCTCCCTCAATGCCTGAACCACATCAGGGTCATTCTTCAAAGCTGGGAGGCTAGTGACAAAAAGACCAAAATGAGTCCCTGTGACTCGGGCCCGAACATTCTCGGGCAACCTCTTCCATATAGAGATGGGCCCATGAGCCCCACCGCGAATCTCTGTCAAACGGGTCCACTCCTGAAAGAAAAAAAAAAGAACAGCAAAAATTTCATCAGCATGACTGCTAGAAAAACGGATGAACTCAACACAGAGATTTCAACGGCAGAACAATGTACAAGCAAGTGTGTGAACGTGAAAATGGACATCCCAACATGTTTCTTACAACAAATCATCAACAACAAACAACATGCAAAGAATGATTAATAAAGCTGCTGCAGCAATATTCCGGGTAAAGAAAACAGAACTTCATGAAACCCGAAATCGATAAGAAAGGTGAGGCATTCTTACCAAACCCGAAGTCACGAAGTGAGAAATATGGGTATGAGGCCGGAAAGTAAGCAAGCTCGGGTCCATAGCTTCAACCCCAATTTCGGGCTCCTCGCCTTGTGGCATCTCAAACGGAGGTGACTGCTGACGATCCGACATCGTTTCTTTGACGGAATTGATCCTAGGGCAGCAAGAAAATGCTTTGGGGTGATCTCTCTACGAAAATGGGGCTTGGAATTTGGAGGGTTCTTCAAATTTTTGAAAAATGGCCGAAAACAGCGAACAGCCTGTATAAATATGCTGAACTTATGTGCCAGGCGCGCGCCTCCCTACACACTCATCTGAGGCGCGCGCGTCCCATAACGAGTCCAGGACGCGCGCTCTTCCCATCGTCAGGCAGGTTCAGAAGCAGTCTCCCATGCAAAAATCCATGCATCGTATCAAAGGGTTCCCCACGGATTCCGAACTCCCTAAGTTCTGTCACGGGTGCCACACCCCCCTCAAGAGTCAATCTCAACATTTCATCCCCAGCAGAAACATTTTTCTAGTCGCGGTCAACTATGCCCGTACCCCGCAATTCAAAAGTCAAGTGTGACTCCAAACGGCACGAGACTTCAAAGCAATATTTCATCAAACGGATTCACTAACGGATTCGTCAACAAGGGTTCACCAACGGACTCATCCAAGGGATTCACTAACGGATTCATCAAACGGGTTCACTAACGGATTCGTCAACAAGGGTTCACCAACGGACTCATCCAAGGGATTCACTAACGGATTCATCAAACGGATTCACCAACGGATTCGTCAACAAGGGCTCACCAACGGACTCATCCAAGGGATTCACTAACGGATTCATCAAACGGATTCACCAACGGATTCGTCAACAAGGGCTCACCAACGGACTCATCCAAGGGATTCACTAACGGATTCATCAAACGGATTCACCAACGGATTCGTCAACAAGGGTTCACCAACGGACTCATCCAAGGGATTCACTAACGGATTCATCAAACGGATTCACCAACGGATTCGTCAACAAGGGTTCACCAACGGACTCATCCAAGGGATTCACTAACGGATTCATCAAACGGATTCACCAACGGATTCGTCAACAAGGGTTCACCAACGGACTCATCCAAGGGATTCACTAACGGATTCATCAAACGGATTCACCAACGGATTCGTCAACAAGGGTTCACCAACGGACTCATCCAAGGGTTCACCACCGGACTCATCCAAGGGATTCACTAACGGATTCATCAAACGGATTCACCAACGGATTCGTCAACAAGGGTTCACCAACGGACTCATCCAAGGGATTCACTAACGGATTCATCAAACGGATTCACCAACGGATTCGTCAACAAGGGTTCACCAACGGACTCATCCAAGGGATTCACTAACGGATTCATCAAACAGATTCACCAACGGATTCGTCAACAAGGGTTCACCAACGGACTCATCCAAGGGATTCACTAACGGATTCATCAAACGGATTCACCAACGGATTCGTCAACAAGGGTTCACCAACGGACTCATCCAAGGGATTCACTAACGGATTCGTCAACAAGGGTTCACCAACGGACTCATCCAAGGGATTCATTAACGGATTCATCAAAAGGATCACTAACGGCCTCATTCAAAACATTCAGCCGGCAGGTTCACCTAACGGATCATGCCACCCCCTCTATCAATAAAAGCCGCTCACACAGGGAGCGCACCACTATCTTTCGCAATTTCAAATTCCTGCTTTCATCGAGTCTTTGCCTTTTCTTGGTGATGTCCTCGGCGGGTGTTTTTAACTTTCGTCGACGCGTTTTGCTTTGCAATCCACGTCGCCGAGGGGCTCTGTAGACACCCCGCCTTGAACCGCTCACCCCGATTGCACATTTGATTTTGTGTTTCTCCCCATTTTAAGTGTTTCTCGTTAGTTTCTATCACTTCCGTTAAGTTCTTGACTGACTTCGTTAAGTCCAGGGACTAAACTGAATGACAGGGCTGACTTTCTAGTCCATTCTGTCAAAATTGCCTTCTCTGAGTCGCGCGCCTCCGACAGGAGGAGCCAGGCGCGCGCGCCTCCCGCCCCCAAAGCAGGAAGCGCGCGCCTCTGGGCGTCAGTTACAGATTTCTGGCCAGGATTCCCTCCCTTTCTCAATTTACAAGATTTTGCCCGGGAAGGATTTCTTGGTGACTGAGTTTTGGCACCAAAAACACCCCTCTTTCACCTATAAAAACCTCTCTTTACCTCCATTTTCAAGGATCGAAGACTTAGACCGAAAATTGAACTTACAAAAACTATACCAAAATCACTTTCTAAAGGTTCTCCAAGGATTTCATCAAGAAATATTTGAAGGTCTTCAAATTGTAGGTAAAAGTCCATCTTTTCCTTCCTTTTCTACTTCAGCTCCTCTCTCTTTTTACTTTAATCAAATGTGCAATCACCCAAATCATTTTGGGACATGACTCTAATGATCACCTCATCTCATTGAGGTTGGTTAAGGAGTCATCTCCTACATTCCAAATTCTATTTTAAATCCCCCCTTTTCATGACTTAAAGAAGAAGAAGAAGAACATTTTCATTCATGTAGATTTCGATCAAGCAAGACCAACTTTAGTTGGGCGAGATGGGTGTTTCGGTACTTCCCACCCCGTAATCTAACCTCCGAACCTCAAAACAAAGAATCTCTGTTTTCGTAATCAAACTTAGGCTACAATCTATAGGTTTTTCTTATGTTCCTCAAAACATAGGTGGCGACTCTAAAAACAAGTTAGACATCCTAGGATAACACACGCGCTCTAGCCTAAGGCCGTGGTTCCCCCGGGGTATCTACACTAGCCCCAAGAGATTTTTCGTTTATGGGGATTTAAAAGGACTATTGATGCCGAGATGCCAAGGGGTTGCTGACTGTAAAGCCCCTCGGATGCTGAACTTTGAGTGGCTTATGAAGCCCCAAGATGAATCAACTCTTAGCCCATTCAAATAAACTGTCATTTGTTGTCGACGTGGGCAAGCACTAAGAGAAGATTATTGATACCAAGCTTTGAGAGATTGCTAAGCTCCAAATGTCATGGGCTTATCAAGTTTGTAGATGGCGGGATGTGGAGACCTTTCGATGTGAAGCCCCAAATCGGCTTAGCTTTGTATTGAGAGCGGATGCCACATCGGGTAGGACTCTTGAAGACGATCTCCTTCTTTCTCTTGCTTGTAGATGGATGGCCCTTTTTGTGGTTGATACCCAAATGTAGTACGGTCTTCGGGAGACGTCTCGTGGGAGATGGTGATGTTGTTTGCAGATGATAAGGTCTTGGTGTGATAAAGTCTCGAACGGTATGTTTGCTCAAGTGTTCTTGAGTTGAACCGACGGCGGATCTTCAGATGCAGCTTGTGCTTTTGATCTTGGAGAAGGGGGGTGCTGTATTGCAAAAACATTGGGATTGGCCGTAACTCTGTCTCTAGAGTTAACATATTGGCATTGCCCGCCATAACTCAGCCGGGTGAGTCTAGCATATTGAATCTTTTTCCTTTTCTCTAAGACTTCCTTCAGAATATCGCTGTGAGTTCTAACAAGAATCATCAAATTCATTCATATCATCCGAGCCTTTATTTAAAACCAAGAGGCCTTTTGACTGGAAGTGTTGAGGGACCATTGAAGTTTGATCCCTTTCATGGAGCCATAAGACTACTCCCAAATTGCATTGCTCGGGTACCACTGCCCAAAAGCTTGTTAATTGCGAAGCCCCAATATTGCCCTTTGCTTGTATCGCTGTAATACCGTAGCCCAAAAGATTGTAGATTGCGAATCCCCTTGAGACCTTTCGGTATAAAGCTTCAAATGTTACTGGGGACATTGAAGTGAATTGCTTCTTGCTGAGGGAGTCTTTAAGACTTGACCATAGCCCCTAGAGTGCCATCATTGATTGCGAGAAAGGTCCATCCTTGATCGGGGGAACGAGTACGGGCACACATAATAAGAGGGATTTTTGACATCCTTTTTGAGAGACTTTGAGGATAGTCTCACACATCTTTCTCTAGCATAGCCCCTAGGGATTATTGATTGTCAAATGAAGCAAAAGAAGCCCTTGTTCTTGAGTCACATAGTCCCTAGGGCGTCACCATTTGTTGAGCAAAGCAAAAGTGACTCATCCTCGTGCGAGGGAAAAAACATGAGAGGACATGGCAAGAGCTACTCCATTTCTCGGGAGCCTTTCGGCGTACTTTAGAAGCACATACTTGAAGAAGCTTTGAAAACTGAGACACATGTTGTTGCTATTTGCTGCCCAAGCCAATTGACTAGCAAGGGATTATTTGTGCAACCTCGTGCCCTTTTATGATGGGCTCGTTCTCGGATGGGTCTTGGTTACCACGGGCCTTCTTTTCATGAACCCAAAAATGCACACTGCTGGAGAATGATGCTGATAACCCAAGACAACCTTTGATGGTGCCATATCTTGCCGAGCCTTTTGCAATCCCAAAGTTGACTCGGTGGGGAATTGATTTGTAGAGGAGATCCAATGTAGAGCTTGTGCAGTTGTCTTCCTTAGAGGCCGGAGATCTCCATTTCTCTTTCCCTTCTCTCTCTCACTCTCTCATTTTTTTTTATGACGCACCCTGTTTTTTGCCTAGACCACCCTTTCGGGTTTTCAATCTAGCGGGCATCTCTTTTGCGTCTTCTTTTTTGACTCGATTAATGAGGAAGTGTGCATTGACTCTGGCTGAGGAGATAAGACATGTGATTTTGCGGTGAAGACCTCTTGTCACTAAAGATGAGTGACATTGACTCGACTATTCAACCTAGGAGTTTTTTTTTTTTTTTGAATCCCCCTTTGAAACATTGCTTGATTTTTCTCCATGGTCGTTGCTTCACCTTTCTTTGGCTTGATTTCGTCATTGTTGATGTCTCTGTTGTTGATGTCGTCGTCGATGTTTAGCCCCTAGGCGTTCAAGCGATGGCCTTCGTTCTGAAACGTGTTTAGACATTTTTTCATCATTTTGCCAAGAATTAAATTGAACAACTTGGAAGAGTGTATGAGGACAAGAACGACTTTAATTTGATGACTCAATGGACTCGAACATTTAACATAGGACGAGAGAAAACATTAATGCACACTTAAGAGGACTTTTGACTCTTTTTTTTTTAATTCCTACTACTAGGTAGAGAAAGAGAAACGGAAATTGCTGTTGTAGTCCCCATTGTCGTTGTAGCCTTCCTTGCGGCATGATTTCTTGTTGAGAACCTATTTCAAATCTGATCCCCTTCCTTGATGAGTTCTTACATGTTCTCATTCTCTAATGGTTGCTCTTCACCCACGGTAAATTCACCATTATCAATCAAGTCTTGGATGATGTTGCGGAGGGAGAAGCAATCCTCGGTAAGATGACCGCTGCATTGGTGATAGTCACACCACTTGTGGTGGTCATGGTTGCGACGCAATGGTTGTGGTTGCTTGTACCCTTGGAGAGGAAAAATTTATCCCTTGGCCTTGAGATCTTCATAGGCCTTGGTGATGGTCATGCCATTGAGAGGGGTATAGACACGGTCGTTGGTGGCACCTTTGTGACTTTTGAGGGGTGAGCCACTTGAGCGTGCTTTACCGTGGACCTTTGCCTTGCTGTCGGTGAGCTCTTGCAAACGAGCCTTAAGTTCGGACAATTCTTCCTCGTGAATTTTCCTCTCGAGATCAAGACGGTCTTGCCAAAAATCGTTCTTGCGGCGGGCATCCTCGACAAGTCTATCCATTTGTTCCCCCATGGCTCTTATTATGTTGAAGAGCCTTTTGTTGGACACGGAAGTATTCTCACCCTTGTTGTTGTTGCTGTTGGAAGCCATTGGACCTATTGAGAGAACACGGTCGATCTTAGGTTGGACCCACAAACATATTTTGAGTAAAATAATTAACCCACAAACAAAGGAAAAAGACTTAACCACATAAAAAAATGACTCTTTTTTTTTTATTTACAAAAGTCGGAAGGACGTGGTCCTTTTTGGGGTTTCTAGAAAAATAGTGAAATCGTCACACTAGTATATAGACCTTCTCGTGGTCCCATATACTCATCGGATTCCACCACGCTTGTGATACCTACATGTAATGGGATTAAACTAAATTAATGTCATAAAGCATACATGCGGGGACAGATTTTTTTATTTTCGTCCAAAATAATCACTTTGGGGACGGAGTTTTATTTTGTCCCATAACAACCATTTGTTTCTTTTGGAAACGGCATGTATGATTTGATGACATTAGTTTAGGGAAATCTCGGCACATGGAAACCGACTTGAGTCACGGAGTGTTAGACCCTAACTAGAATTGTGTGGTTTGTGCTTGGCTAAAGAGAGGCTTAAAGGTCACCCCCGACATGTAGTCGTGAACTATGCCACGGGCTGAGGTTTACCGCTTCGGAAGAGTCAAGGTCGAGTGGAGCTTGAAACTTCCTAGGACGGGCCTCGACGGGTTTGGGGTTGGACTTGTGCGACTCGATAGTGAGCAGTTGATAAGAATTATGCGCGTAGTGTGAGGTCTAACAAGTGACAAAAATATTTTTTTTTCAAAAGAAATAAAAAAAACAAATAAGTACGTAATTTAAAACTTTTGAATCACCCGTGTGACCGATAAAAATGAATAAACAAAAGTAAAAGGGGGTGTATGCAGGCCCGATGCCCACACACTGTCAAAACTGCCCATTCTGTTCACTGTTCTGTTTACTGTTCTGTTCTGGAAAATGGCCCAGAAGCGCGCGACTCAGGGCAGTTACGTGGGAAGCGCGCGCATTGCGCCATAAATATGGGAGGCGCGCGCATCTGGGGTACCTGTCAGAATGTCAGAAGAAACCGCGGACTCCGGGGATTGCCCTGGTCCCAAATTATGTAACTTTCCCCTGCAGAAACTTGTTAGCATAGAAATATGAAACTTGAAGGACAAGATGGAAGGTGGGCGATTCTGGTAATAAGGGTCGGACGCGCGCGCTTTAGGCCAAGAAGGCCGGAGGCGCGCGCTTCCTACCCTTTTTACCAGAATGGCCAGAAAATAGATATAAGAACACCAAAAGCAGAAAATGCAAGTTTAACCCTCTAACTCCCCAGCGGAGTCGCCACTGTAGATACCCCGGGGGACCACGGCTTGGCTAGAGTGGTGAATTACCTAGGATGTCTAATTGATTTTAAGAGTCTCCACCCACGTTTTAGAGGAACGCGAGAAAACCTAAGAAAATAGCCTTTTTTATTGATTACGAAACCAAAGGTTCTTGAGATGAGGGGTTCGGGGGTTAGGTGACGGAGTGGGAAGTACTTAAACACCCACTCCGCCCCGCTTACGCGGGTCTTTCTACTTTTGGTGTTCTAATACTAAAAAGAAAAGTCCTTCAATTATTAATGTAAGAAGTGCTAACAATTACAATGGAAAAAAAGGGGAAATTTACAAAGGAAAATAAAAGAGAATTGTTTTATTTATTTAATGGTAAAGATTACATGTCAAACTATTCTAACAATTATATTAAGAAAAGAATGGTAAATTAATGTAGAGATTAAAATGTAGGGAGATAACCTTAACCAACTTTAATGTAGTAAAGTGGTCATTTGGTCATGTCCCAATTGGTGGGGATTTCATACATTACTAAGACATGTAAAATAAGAGAAGAAGAATAAAGTACCTTAAGAAAGAAGACTTCAAACTTGGACTTGAAAATGGTGTTGTTGTAGGGAAATTGTTGTAGAACAATTAGAGTCTTATAGTTAAGAACTCTTGTTGGGAGAATTTGTGTATAGTGTAGTTTGTGAATCAAAGTTGAGGTCCAAAAAGAGATGAGAAAGAGAGCCTCAAAGAGGTGAAAGAGAGGTCCAAAAGAGATCAAAAAGAGATGAAAAGGAGGCCCTTTCCAATGGTGGATTGGAGGGGTTTTTATAGTTGAAAGGGGATGTTTTTGGTGCCAAGACGGAGTCACAAAGATCAGTTTTCCGGGCAAAATCATGTATAATGAGCAAGGGAGAGATTCTTGGGCAGAATCTGTAACTGACACACTCCAGAAGCGCGCGCATCCCACCTAGGCGGCGGAAGGCGCGCGCGTCTGGCCTCAAGGGGCGGAGGCGCGCGACTCTGAAAGGCAAAATCTGACAGAATGGACTAGAAAGTTAACTCTGTTATGCAGTTTAGTCCAAAACTGACGGAATCAGTTAGGAACTTAACCGAAGTAACAGAAATTAACAAAAACAAGTAAAGTAAAAATACTATGTATGCAATCGGGGTGAGAGATCCAAGGCAGGGTGTCTACACATACAACTATAAAATCGGTTGAGAAATGATTAAACAAGTGAAAAATGATAAAATGACGCTAGTGTGAAATCACACAACTGAGAAATAAAATAATTGTGAAATTAGTTAAAAATGATTTTACCAGTGAAAAATAAAAAAAACGACACAACTTTGAAATCACATAACTGAGAAATCATACAACAGTGAAATCAGTTGAGAAATTATTTTACAAGTGAAAAATAATCTTTTTTTGTCTTAAATTTAATTGTATGTTGACTGTGCTTATTTGATTTGTCTTGATGATACGATTAAAACGGTGATTTCAGATTATTTTTTCGATTTGTATTTTGAGATATTACATTTTGAAAATTCAAGGGCATTTTGGTTTTTCAAAATGCTAGGAACATTTTGGCAAGTTTTGAAAATATATGTCCTTTTTGGTCATTTTTATTTAGTTGAGGAACTTATTTGTCAAAGCCTCTAGCCTCTTATTCCATTTTAACCCATTTTAAAGAATTTAATTTTTAATATGTTGATGTTTATATCTTTAAAAACAAAATTATATCAACGTTTGTTAGAAAAAAAAACAAGTTGTAATAAGGTTTCGTCGTCCATATATTTCTGCGATACTTCTATTATACTTTTATTATGAAGTACTCCCTCGGTCTCACGTTAGAGTGAAGTTATTTTTTTTCTGTCCATCTTAGGTTAGTGTGAACGGCCTAAAAATAGAAAATAATCTTTACTATTTCCCCCACTTATTCTCTTTCCTACTTTACTTTTACACTCACAACACGAGATGAGATCATCTGTACCATTTTTTATGTATCATTGTGTACCACAACTGATCCAATGATTATAAGCTATTAAGACATACTCCCTCCGTCTCATTTAAGAATCAAAAAATTTTCAAAAGGGTGTCCCAGTTTAAGAGTCAAAATCCAAAAACAAAAGTGTTTTATACTTCTTTATTTGATGGGCCCTACATGTCATATATAACAACTATCCACAAACTATTCTCTACCCCCACTTTCTCTCTCCCACTCACTTTCTACACTCGCAACTCTCTACCCCATTAACTATATTTTATAATAAAAATCAAATTTTTTTTGGGGGGAAACTAGTTTCTCGATAAATGATAAAAAGTCATGTTTTTATAAGGTTAAGGTTTAGGATTTAAGGGTAAAACTAATATTAAAAAGTTGAATTTTTATAACTTGCGGAGTACCTAGTTTCCCCCAAAACTTACTCAATAAAAATATTCATTTCTTAATTTTTGAACCCAAAAAGTTTTTGACTCTTAAAATGAGATGGAGGGAGTAAATGATTATAATGTCAAAAGTAATGCATAGCCCTCAAATCATTTATGGTACACAAGTGGTAGAGAAGATTTCATCTCTCACAACAGGGTATGATACCGCTGCACCGAAATTAGGTACACCGCTGCACCTAATAAAAGTTGCACAACGTATGTAAAACGTTTTTTACACAACGTTTTTAGTACACTACACAACGTAAAAACGACCGAAATCAATTAGCTCCTGAAAAACGTTTTACATTTGCAAGTACACGTTTTACATTAGGTAGAAAACATTTTATAAAACATTGTACAATTTTCACATCGATGCAGCTAAGACATTGGTGCAGCGTAGGGATGGCAGTTTGTCTGAACCAGATCCGTATCCGGGACAGTCCGCTCCGCAACGGGGCGGGTTTGGTAAATATTTTTTAAAATACGACGGGTTACGGGCGGGTTTAGTAACACACCCCAACCCGCGGGTCACCGCCCCGCCCCGTATACTAAAGCATGCTTCTATTTACTGTAATGTCCTTATACATTCCTTCATATTTTGCGTGGTTATTGCTGATTTTAGTTTCATCTCTACTTGCAACATATATAATACGTCTTTCTCATTTTCTAATGTGAATTTATGATGTTAATTTCATCCATAAAAATGTGCTTTTATGGAATACGGGGCGGGGCGGGTACGGGTTCAACACCATACGGGGCTGGGCGGGTTTGGTAACAGGAGTGCTCATTGAGGGGCGGGTTTGGTTATGAGCAAACCCGCTCCGTATCCGCCCCTTTACCATCCTTAATGCAGCAGTTCGAAATCCCTCACAACACTAATCAACTTACTATTCCTCTCACTCGTTCTATCTCTTATTTAATTTTTCCTACTCATAAACACATCTTTCCATTATTTATCTCTTTTATTTTTTCTTAACTTGTGTGCCCAATATTTTGGTTCACAATAACCTGAGAATGAGGGAGTATATCACTACAAGAAAAACGTGTTTTAGAGACGGCAAAATCTGTAGCTAAAACGAAGATTCTGTCTCTAAATCAAAATCAGCGACAAATTGATTCTGTAGCTAATCCATAGGCCCAGGTAGGTCGCTAATAGATCTGTCGCTATTATGTCTCTAATTTAGAGACGGGACATTTTGTCTCTAATTTAGAGACAGAACTGTCTGTCTCTAAATTAGAGACAGAGTGTTCCGTCTCTAAATTAGAGACAGAATAGCGACATGCTACAGAATTGTTTGTCGCTGATTTTGATTTAGAGACAAAACATTTCTGTCTCTAAATTGGAGACGGTAATTTCTGTCTCTAAATTTACCAATTATATTAAAAAAATCATATATATATATATATATATATATATATATATATATATATTTAAAAATATATATTAATATATTTTTAAATATACATATATATAAAAATTAATTTATAATGTTACTAGTACTTAATTAAACAATTTCTCAAACAAAAAATACTTAATTAAATAAACAATAATAATAAATTGAAAAATGTCAAAATACATCAATAAAAAATATCAAAATACTCAATTAAAAATATCAAAATATATCAATTTCTAATAAATCTCCACAACATTGGCAAATCTATTAAAAGTCAAATTTCAAATTTGTTACAAATGAAAAAATCAAAGCCCAAAATTTACATTTCAATCTTTTATCACACCTCTCTTCAACCACCATCCAAAGCCAACTATTACACCCCGGTCGCCACCACCAAAGAACCATCCTCCTCACCGCCAACGACCCATCTTCACCACCAATAACGGCCAATCGTCACCATCACTATAAACCACCGAACACCACCACTGCCTCCACTAGCATTCCTGGTAACACACCAAACAAGATATTGTCACAACAATTTCCAGACCAGATCTGAACACAACAAAGGATTTACACACACACACACACATAATTTCAAGACCAGATCTGAACCGAGCTAGAAAAGAGAGTGAAAGATAGTGAAAAATAGATAAAAAGCGAGAGATAGGGAGAACAAGGGAATGACAAAGATCTATAATAAAAAAAATGTCATTTGTAAGAATAATAGTAATAAATTATAAAAACACCTACTAACAAAAATAATAAGTTATCTTTTAAAATAAATAATAATAATGTTATATCTTAAGTAGTTATTAATGTACTTAAATAATAATAATTGTATACTCCCTCCGTCCCACCCGAAATAGGATTTTGGTAAACTTGACTTTACTTTGACCAAGTCTTTTAAAAAACATATAATAATCCAAATAAAAATTTAAAAATTGTTATTGTATCACAATTAATAATACTTTCGATAATAATTTTTAAATTTATATTAGGATAATCATTTCTTATTTAAATTACATGGTCAAAGTATAAAAAAGGCTACCAAAATCCTATTTCGGGCGGGACGGGGGGAGTAATTAGTGTAAATTCTCACTATTAGGATAATTTAGATAATTATTTCATATTTAAATTACTTAGTCAAAGTATAAAAAAAAACTACCAAAATCCTATTTCGGTCGGGACAGAGAGAGTATACCACTATTTACCCTACTCATTATCTCTCTTCATTTTCTACCACAAACATACTAAATTTTCTTAAACATCGTACACACTCCTCTAGTCCTACTTGTGTTGGGACGGAGAGAGTGTACCTTATTAATATTACTAATAATAAGTAATAGTTGAATGATGATATTAATAAATTAGAAAAAAAATACACAAATAAACAATAATAATAGTTTAACCTTTAAAAGAAATCTTAGTAATGCTTATTCATATTAGTAAGTAATAATTGAATGCCCAACCCTTAAAACTCACTCTAAACTCTAAACCCATATACCCAACCTCTAAACCCCACTTTAAACCCTAAACCTATATACCCAACCCCTAAACCCCACTCTAAACCCTAAACCCATATACCCAACCCATAAACCCACTCTAACCCCTAAACCAATATACCTATCTTAATAATTGAACAATACATGTTCGACATTAGATTAATTGTAATAAATTAGAAAAAAATACTTAAAAATAAAATAATTTAACTTTTTTTAAAAGAAAATATTAATAATGCTTATTAATATATACTCCCTCCGTCCCACCACAATCGCTACTAATTTTCTTTTCGGTCCTAAATCCATAACCATTTTTAAAGTATACATGTTACTACTACTATTATTGCTGCTGCTGCTGCTACTACTACGACGACGACTAATAATAATAATAATAATAATAACAATAATAAATATTATTACAATAAATATAAATATAATTATAATTATAAATTAGAAAAAGTACCTAAAACTAAAAACCAACTATTATATCCCTTATACCCTTAATTCTAAACAACACTCTAAACCCTATTAATACCCTAAATACTTAATTTAGTTAGATTTTAATATTTGTCTCTCTATTTAGCTACAGATTCAACATATGTCTCTGAATTTAGAGACAGATTCAAAATCTGTTTTTAAATTTAGAGACAGACGTTGAATTCTGTCTCTAATTTAGAGAGACAGACGTAAAATCTGTAGCTAAATTTAGAGACAGATTTTAAACATGTAGCTAAATTAGAGACAGTTATTTCATCTGTAGCTAAATTAGCCTCAGGCTCAACATATGTCTCTAATTTAGAGACAGACGTTGAATCTGTCTCTGATTTAGAGACAAACGTTGAATTCTGTCTCTAATTTAGAGACAGACGTAAAATCTGTAGCTAAATTTAGAGACAGATTTTGAATCAGTAGCTAAATTAGACACAAATATTTAATCCGTAGCTAAATTAGCTATTCTGTCACAATTTTTTTTTTCTTAAGTTGTCGCCAAATTAGCTACAGACGCCATCTGTCTCTATTTTTCCGTCTCTATTTCTCAGTTTCCTTGTAGTGTATGAAAAAAAAGTAAATATAAAGTTACAAAAAAGTTCCACAAATGTGGCTTACAAAATAATGTTTCAAAATTTTATTGGAGTTTTTTTATTAAGAGAGCCGGGTTCACCATCGATGCAACCAATAAAATATCGCCACCTCATTTTGTATCCATTATTTTGTAAACTTTCTTTTTTTTTTGTGCTTCAAGCCTTCCCCTTCCAAAGTTCCAATACATTCAAACACAGTCACTTTAGAAAACGTTTCAATGCAAGCCATCTTGTCCCTACTCTGCACATTCAATCTCACCATTACACTTGAAGAGAAGTTGCAAAAGAGTTGAAGATTTTGCATTAAGGTAATTAAAAAAAAAAAAAAAAAACAGCAATAGCCATGACAATAAACCTAAATGAGATCTTTCGCATTCTTTTGGTATACATTTCAAAATTTATTACACGCCAAAAAAAAACACACACACAAGACACAATAAAGCTACATTTAATCTTCACTTAATTGAAAAAAAAAAATAAAAAAAAATCAAAGCAAATTCAGAACATCCTCGGCACCACTAAAAGTAAAATCACCTCCTTGCTCCAAATTCAACACCTTCACAACCCCATCCTCCACCAACATCGCATACCTCCGAGACCTCACACCCAATCCCACCGGCTTATCACTCAAATCCAACTCCACCCCAATCGCCTTCGTAAAATCCCCATTCCCGTCGCTCAATAACACAACTTCGTCCTTCACTTTCAGGTCAGTCTTCCACGCTTTCATCACGAAGGCGTCGTTGACTGAAATGCAGGCGATTGTGTCGACCCCCTTGGCTTTGAGCTCGGCGTATTTTTCCACGAATCCTGGGAGGTGTTTTTGGGAGCAGGTTGGGGTGAAGGCGCCTGGGACGGCGAATAGGATCGCTTTTTTGGATTTGGTTAGGTCGGAGACCGTGGTGGTTTGGAGCTCGCCGTCTGAGTCGAAGTAGGAGAAGGTGGATTCGGGAAGCTTGTCGCCGACGGAGATGGTGGCGGATATTTTGTGGGTGGTTGAGAATTTGATGACAGGGGTTAGGTGGAAGGGACGGAGGCGGAAAGATGAGGGTGTGGTGGTAGAACGGAGACGGGAGAAGGGTGTGGATGGGAGGAGGGAGGCGGTGGTGGGGGAGATGGAGAGAGATTTTGGGGCGGAGAGAAATCTTGATAGGGCGAATGGTGCTGTTGCGGCTGCCATTTCGATCGAGTGTGTGTGTGTGTGTTTTGGAGGTGACCGGTGAGGTTGGATATTTGAATTGGGCTCTATTTTGGACGGATTTGGTATTTTGGGCGGAGGGCTCAATGAGAACCTATAGGGGGAGGGAGGTGGGTAGGGAGAGTCGCCTGATATGTTCGTGCTAAGTAGTGACACGTGACATGAAAACTTGTGCCACGTGCACCAGGACTTCACGCAAATACTCCCTCCGTTTCATGTAAATTGAGACTTATTTTCTTTTCCGTCCGTTTCACCTCAATTGAGACTGCCCAAAATGGCAAACTTTTTAATCTTTTATATTCACCCAACCCCACCGCTCATTCTCTCTCTTCATTTTCTACCACTCATTTTATTCAACCAATACTATTATTTACCCCACTAATTCTCTCTCTTCATTTTCTACCACACATTTTCCTTATTTTATTAGTATTTCTTAGTTCTTGTGTCATTTCCTTTAGTCTCAGTTCTCATGAAACGGAGGGAGTATTTGTGTAAGGGAAATAATAAAGTTACAAAAGAAAAGATGGCTACAAAATGTTACAAAATGAGGAGTTTAGATCTCATGTACCACTTTGTGTGCCACTCTATGTGCCACAAATGATCCAACGGCTCACAGTTTTTAAGATTAACATTTAATATTATTCAAACATATTAACGGCTGGATCACTTGAAACACATGGAGTGGCACACGGAGTGGTACATGAGATCTTGTCTCTCAGGTGTCATAATTGTATAATTGTGTTGGTGTTTTTAATTGAAGTGTGCCGGGTCCACTATCGATGTACCCAATGAAATATCACCACCACACCTTGTATCTATCATTTTGTAAACTTCTTTTGTAAACCTAGCATTGCCCTTTGTGTAATATTGGGCCACCCAGTTACACCATAGTATTAAAAATAGGCTTATCGACTTTTTTTAACCCTCATACTTTGACGGAGCTTTGATTTTAACCGTCAATGTTGGCTCAAGGGGAGGACAGGGTACGCATCTAGGGATGGCCAAACCGGACCGGAACCGGAAAACCGGACCGGAACCGGACCGGAAAAGCCCGGAACCGGAGCAAACCGGGGAGGAAACCGGAACCGGACGAACCGGAACCGCAAGGCATGCGGGCCGGTTCAGGGTCACATATATGCCGAACCGGACCGGAACTGGAACCGGAACCGTACCGAAAATCCCTTATTTTTCAATAATTTTAAAGGAGAGGACCGGAACCGGACCGGAACCGTACCGGAACCGGACCGAACCGGAACCGTATTGTGCCAAACCGGAACCGGAACCGGGGTAAGTGCGGGCCGGTTAAGGGTCACCCATTTGACGAACCGGAACCGGTTTTGGCCATCCCTATACGCATCTGCCCAGGTCCCACAATGATAGGAAGGGCCTCTAAATTTTAAAGTAGCTGTATATATTATGTTTATTTTCAATTTGAAGTTTAGTACTCCCTCCGACCCAGCCTAAGGTTCTTACTTTCCTTTTTGGAATGTCCCAGCCTAAGGTTCTTAGTTGCTTTATTACCTAAAATATCATGTACTTTTGACAAATATACCCTCACCTATGTATAATAATTACCAATAAACCAGTACTTATCAAACCTAAATATAATTATTTAGCTGTTGTAATACACATTAATTAACTAAACTAACCTAACTCTAACCAACCCACCCACCATAGTTAATGTAAGGGATTCTGAAAATCTAACCCACCCACAACGTTGATGTCTCCAAAACATCAAACTTGTTCTTCAGTTCCTCTCGCCATCTCCTTCCCGTCGTCTCCTCCGATCGTCCATGGCGACTTATTCCTATGCTCTCTCTCCTTTCTCCCTTCTTTTCATCTCAACCTTCTAAATCCTCCTATTCCCCTACCGTCCATCAAAATCCCTAAAACAAAAACCTAAATCGATCAAATCTTCTTCGTTTCAAATATTTTCAGTCCATTGTTGCTTCTCGGTCTCGGTAAATACCGAAAATTCCAAAACCCCCAATTCTTCTGAAACCCTAATTTACCCACCGAATTGAATCAATGGTGGCTAACGAAACATGTTGTTCCTTAACGGGCGACATCCCGTACTACTCAGACTATAAGTACGACTCAAACTTCACTCCATGGTTGTTGTACGTTTACGATACGCCGGTCCAGAAAATTTTGGAAGAGTGCGAGGCAACACCAGTTCCACGTTCACCACCGCCGGTTCCAGCTTTACCACCACCACCGACTATATGGGTTTCAAACGAAGATTTGATGAAGTTGTGGAGCCCAGTAACTTATAGGTTGCGCCATAAGGATGTGGTCAACCTGGATTCTTTGGTTGACTCTGTGAAGAGTCACTGCATCTGGATTGGAATTTAGAAGAGAACAAGCAGTTTCTTCGCATTCTTTCTTGGTGGGTTCCGTCAGACAAATTGGTATATCTGGCTTCTTTCTTCGAAGAAACTTAGGTAAGTCTATTTTGGTGACAAATGTTCAGTAGTTTCTTAATTATCATTACAAATGATCAGAAATTGATTGACTGTCATTACAACAATCTGGTTTAAATTTATTGATTACAAAATGTTTACAATTGCTATCTTCACAAAATAATCTACACAAAAACATACTGAATGATGTTCTTAGCATTTAACACAAAATGTTTACAATTGCATATCTTAGTACATACTGATTACAAGCTTTGTAGTGCAATTTTGTCATTACATACCGATTAAAAGCTAAACATACTGACTGATGTTCTTAGCATTAGCCCACAAAAACAATTTTCATTCACAAAAACTTGTCTGCACAAAAACTTTCTTCACACTTGTCTGCACAAAAACTTTCTTCACAAAAACTTGTCTGCACAAAAGCTATCTTCACACAATTATCTGCACAAAAACTTTCTTCACTAAAACTTTCAATCTTCACATAAACTGTAACCCATCTCCCCCATTAGCTCGTTGATCCCATTTGTTTGGTCATGTTCCATTAGGTACTCCACGCACTCCATAACAAGATCATTGTCTACAATTAAATCTCTAGGAAGTTGTCTGATTCTTTCTAGTGCACCTTTGGCCAAATGAGGTAGGTCATAGTCATTTCTCCCCTTAGTCTTCATTATCTCTATCATACATGCTTGTAAAGATATAAAAATCTTGTTCAATGATGATGCATCTAACTTTTCATAAGCTTCAGCAACTGCCTTCATTAGTTCATCTAGAGTATGGGCAGCAGTTTCTTCCTGCAATGATTGAATTGCCCTAAAAAAAACCAAGTCGAGTACATTAAGGTCTGGTGAGTTAGGTGGTTGACAAACTAGGGTAATGTTAAACCCATTTAAACTTGCACCAGCCCTAAAGTCCACATCTTTGTTTCTTATATGTGGCTTAGCATTGTCTTGTTGAATTCTTATGTTCTTGCTTGCATTTGGAGGCCACAACTGTTTGATAGCTGGTATGATCTAATTGATTAGGGTGTCTTTAATCACTGCCTTTGTGATTGAGTCAATGGGTTTGGTCACTGGAGTTCCCTTTTCCCTGTTTTTGCTATTCCTTTTGGCCAACTCCGTGAAATTTAAAGGAATTATCCCTAGTTTTCCATCAAAAATTACATCTCCGTCACTCCCAAACAAAGGCCTGCCTACTACACATATGAACATAATTTTTGGGAAGATTTTTTTTGATTTGCAAGACCTATATGGATTAGTTTCCTCGTGCATCAGGTAATACTTCGCAGTTGCACGTGATAAATAAAACCATTTCTCATCCATGTGCACATCATAACTCATATCCTTGAATTTTGTTACATCTAACACACTATCATGCATCAATTTAGAAAGTGAGAATTGTAACCTTTGGTATTTGTTGGCTTGTGTTAGTTGTGGCTTGATGGCATTTGAGTGCCTTCTTATAACTCCAGTTTTTGCCCATCTACCCACTGTACTCTTGCTTACACCAAGTTTTTGAGATATTCTTCTTAATGTAGATCTTGAATTGAGGGGAATTTCCATGACTGCTGCACCATTTATTTCCTTCTTATTATGGCCCAACCTTCCATGCCTTTTTTTTCATGACATTAATTGCCAAACACGATGCTTTTTGTTTTCATGCTATTGCCCAGATTCTCCCAACTGTACGAGCGCTTACTCCCCACTTTTTGGAAGCTTTATCAGCTATTTTGCGCACAACCTGACTTCCCTTTTGATTCTCCAGCAGAAATTCAGCAATACACTGTCTTTCTTCATCAGGCAGATTTTTGGTTCTCATTGTAAGCTTGCTTTTGTAACTATTGTAAAGTGAAACTGCAGGTAGTTATGGTATTTGTAGTGGGGATTAAATGTAATGTTAAAATTTCCCTCCAACTTGAATTTTCCCTCCATATGAGTTTGTTAATTGTTGCTGTAAGCTGGGAAAATTTGAATTTTGTATGGATAATTTGATTTGAGATGAAAATTTACTTTCCCTCCAAAAGTACACTAGGGTCTCCCGTTAGTGAAGTAAAGAAAGGGAAGGTTAAGCTTTTAATTAAAAGTTTCTCTCTCCTTTTAATTTACCCCACTTGCATTTCTTTATACAAAATTTATTCTTTTCTTAATCTCCGTGTAAAGTCAAACTCAAACTCTTAGGTCGGGACGGAGGGAGTAATATTTTTTAAACAGTGAAGTTTAGACTATTTAATTTATATAAATAAATTGGATACTTGGCATAATAAAAAGAAAAAACGATAGTTAGGGCCCCCAATTGATACTTGATTTTTTTACTGAGCTAGTCTCCCATGAGAACAAGGGGATCCGTCTCATCTATGAGACGGGTTTTTTTGACCCGGATCCATGACCCATGGGGCATAACCTGCCACGTGGCAGCCACCCATTGGCGCCCCCCATTTTTTATTATTATTTTTTTTCCGGCTTTTCCGCCGTTTACCAAAAGTAATAGTTACCATAACTTAATGTAATGACTGTATACATATAAAGTAACATTGTTCATAAGTAAACGTAACACCTGTTTTACAAAACCAAAAGCTCGTTTTACCCATTTTTTTCAAATGTAATACTAACTATAATTACGTGTAACCAAACAATATCTAAATGTAATTATTATTTATACTGAAATGTAATAGTGCTTTTGTAAAAATATAAATATTGTGTATTTTGATTTTATTTTTTAAAATAAAGTAACATTTAAAAGATAACAACTTATATACATGGATGTAATTATTTGTACAAGTAAATGTAACACTTTAGTAGATGAAATTGTAACAGATTTCTATAGATAATGTAATACTTTTACATGTATCATGATAAATTAAACCCATTGTAACTTATTATTTGAAAACATATAGATATACTATTACTTTTCTATACATGTGTGTTACAATTATGTATAAACACTGTTACATATAAGTAACACGTTCGTTACATTTTAGTTGTAATAAGTATTACTTTTGGCAAACGAAGAAAACATAGAAAAAAAACACTATTACTTTTCTGTATATATGTATTACTTTTACTTATGAACAATATTACTTTATATGTATACAGTCATTACATTAAGTTATAGTAACTATTACTTTTGACAAACCCAAAAAAAACCAAAAATAAAAAATAAAAAAAATAAAAAAAAGAAAAAAAAGAAAAAAATTGACCTATGAGAGGCTCCCACGTGGCAGGGTCGCCTCCTGGGTCATGGAGCTGGTTCAATGGGCCGGGTCATGCGTCAAAAATGACCCGTCCCTACCATGAGACGGGTCATAGTGTTCTCACCTAAGTTTTTGTCTTTTTTACTTGACATAGTCATTAAGTTTGATATGATATTATATGGTATAAATACATATGAGACAGATGTAGAGCATATGTTTCCAATGAAACTTCGTACATTAGAAAAACAGTTTAATTAAAAAGATGAAGATGATGATGATGAGAAAATGTTATCACCTGAGGAGATTTTTAAACTTTTATTTTGGATATAGTAGTTACTTTATTGGTTATAGTTTTGAGCAATTAAAGACATTCAGAAATATGTTTTGATATTTGTTTAATTTAAAATAGTTGAAGTCCTTGGAATATGGAGAAATAAGATAATGTTGCACGAAATTCACAACTTCTTTTTCTCATGTGTCCGATGTTACTTTAGGCGATTTGTTGAATTGAAAGTATTACATATGACTTTTCAAAGTGGGTCAAGATCAATTCTTGAGATAATTGAATTGTCAAAGATGTTAATTTTTATACTAGCATTAGGTCTCCTTATTGAATTTTGTTAACTATGCCTATGTTATGACATGACCTGAGTTTTTCCTCTCAACGTTGAAATTATTGAAAACTTACTTGAGATCATCAATATCTTAAGAAAGGTTAGACGATCTTGCCATACTGTGCAATGGAAATGATAAATTAGAAAATATCAATGTTGATACAATTACTAATGATTTTGAATCACGAAAAGTTTGTAAGAATATGTTCTTATGATCATTATGAGTTCGTTTCGTTCGTCTTGTTTTTGTCCTATTTCAAATTTTGATTTGTCGAAGTTATATATGCTCTATTGCAAAAGCATGTTTGTTATCTCAGTAGTTCTTGGAGATTAATTGAATAGATATACATTGTATTTTTTTTCTTTTATTGTTTTAATTTTGGTAGTTGCGGACCTACTTGCATTACATTAGTTCTTATATAAGTATTATAATTTTTAATTTGATTTATTTGTGACACTTAGATTCTGCAATGCATATTTTGATCCCAAAATAATATTTAAGTTCTCAAAATAAATATAGGGGCCCTTCTAATGTCTTCGCCCCGGGTTCAAAAAAAGCTAGGAAAGGCCCTGTTAACCGCCCTTGTTTTATACTAGAAATTATAGCCATTGTACTTTAGATAAACATTCATTTGATGGTTTGTTTTAGCAATTTTAACCATCGTACTTTGAATTTTTGGGGAGATAATGAGTGCGTATCTAAAGTACGATGGTTAAAACTGCTAAAAAATAACAATAGTGGTTAAAACCGAAGCTTTATCAAAGTACGAGGGTTTAAAATGTCGATAGACCTAAAAAATATGCTCCCTATGTCCCAGACTAAGGTTCTTACTTTCTTTTTTGGTTCGTCCCAGACTAAGGTTCTTAGTTGCTTTATTACCTAAAATGGACAATGGAACTCACTTGTCATTCTCACAACAAAAACTTTCTACCCACTTTCTCTCTCCTACTTAACATTTCGTACTAACTACATTTACTTTTTTTCAATCTCCGTGTAAAGTCAAACTACGAACCTTAGTCCGGGACGGATGGAGTACAAATTTATTATTTTGTTTTTTTAATCAACTTTTTTTGAAAAACTGTATGACATTTTAATAACACGGAGGAAACCCAAAATCATGAAAAAAAAGAGTTAACTCTTAGGATGAAAAATGTGTTTTCAAAATGTCCGGTGACATTTTTATTTTAGGCGATAACATTTTAGTAAATAATCAGAATTTCTCAAAACATCATGGCACGCTTCAAAACTGCAATTAGTATTGTGAACTCAATTACATATGCACTCACATTCCAAAACACATGAACTGGTGTTCTTAAACACATGCATTGGCATTCTTACAATGCGCTGGCAATTTTTATCACTCAAACTGGTGTTGCCGGTGCAAGTATTTTGTTGTACCAGTTCATATGTTTTTTATCGCAAGTGAGAATGTATGTTAAGCGTCATTACTGGAGTTTTTAAGTCATGTGAAAGTGTATTTTAGTGTCAGCTTTAGTGTTTTTGATATAAAGTTGTGGTGTTTTTTATAGCAAGTACACATTTTGAAAGAACCTTTGAGGGTAATAACTGATAGCCAAACTTTTGATACTAATAGCCAGAACCTTTGAAACTGTTAGCCAGGAAGTTTGTTTTCAAAAGAAATTCTGAGGCTTCCAATAATCACCGAGCTTTGACCGTTATAGGGGTTTAAATACCCCAAAAAGGTTATTTAGGCCCTCAAACAGGCTTTTAAGTTTTTATAAATGAAGTTTTAACAGATGGTCAATGGCAGTATTTAAGATGACCAGTTGTTGTGTTACAAAGATCCAGTTCGTGTGTTGAAGAGTGCCTGATGGTGTTGAGAAGTTCTGATTATTTGCAAAAATGTCACTACGCATTTTTCTAAAAAAATTCCGTTATTTACAAAAATGTCACCGCGCATTTAAAAACATGCTTTTCCTAATCACTAAGAAAAAACGTTTTTCAAAAGGGTAACTTACGGCGGCACAATCATAAGTGATTGATTTTTGTTTTTAAGTATGCAGTATTATTTTGTAATGAAACTTTTTTTTAAAACGCGTCTAAGACTCAAAAACATTATTACCAGATCTCAACAAGCACTCTTACTCGCACTGAAAAACATTACTACCAGCACCAAAAAATACTTATACCTTCCATCTCATAAAAATGGGTACAAATCTTCAAGAGAAAGTGTTTTTGAATCATAAGGTCCAAAGTCCTTAAGGGGTCCTTTTGTAAGTGAATGTTGGTGTATATGCCCTAGGCTCGTAAAAATGGGTAAAAAATTATGTTTTTACCCGAATTTAATAAATTAAGTGACAAAATAATTCCCAATAATTCAAGTGGAAAAAGCCCAAAAGTTACATGAAGCAAGGAAGATCTGAGATGGGCAGCCCATCAAGACCAATACTCCAGATGGCCCATTGTTCCACCACAACAAACCCACTCCAGCAAGCCCAAGCGAAGCCATAACCCAGAGAAAAGCAGCCAAGTGAAGCAAGAGGCCCAACACCAAGCGGCCCAATTAAAGCGAAGCCCAGTTGTGAATACCCCTTTCCGAATGCAGCGACACATGGGAAGTTTCTTATTATTATCTTATTTTATCTTTTCTATGGTACATGATATTCAAATTGGCATTTAACTTATTACGAGTCGCCACGCCGTTTTATTGAGCTAAAACATTGAAAAAAGCTAACAGAGAGGGTTCGGGGGTCAAGTTACGATAAGAGAAGAATATTACAGTGATCACTCCTATCGATAGAATGGACTTTCTATCATGATAAAGATGTGTTAGTAGTGTGTTAGTGACTTAGACCGGATTCAAAGATTGCCTATGTTCCTCTCGTATGAGAAGCTCATGTCGATGTAGTTCGCACATAATCGAAATAGGATGATGAAGCGGGATCATGCATATAGAGGGGGGAGGAGAAAGAATCATATAAGATGATCACATCCTAGAATAATGATTATACCATCGATTAGATCAATGTGTAGTCATCACACTCATCATAGGAGAGTTAATGATCATGTGAACATTTACCTAAAGTAAGGGTTTAGAAGTAGTTCCTAGATCTTGTCGATCATCATTGGCTATGGTATATACGCATAATTAGGGGTTAAAACCCTAGATCTAGTATGTTATGAAGAATAAGTCTTAGATCTATCATAATAATAAAAACATCATGAATACATATGAATAAGCACATAAACATGAAGATCGCTACCCAAAACATAGCGAATATTATGAATTCTAGACTAGAACATGAAGAACAAATTATGAATCATATGAATATGGATGCATAAACATGATGAAAACATGCATAACTCAAATCTATGCTAGTAAAACATAGTAAAACCTTACCAATCTTGACAAGAACGAAGCCGAATCTTGGACGTAGATTCGCCGGACCTTCGGGATTGCTAGAAAGGCTTGGAGAGAGAGTTATGTCGTCAGTTTCGACTCTGGAACTCGGAGGAGAGAATTGTGTGTCAAAATTATGAACTGAGGTCGCCTATTTATAGGGATTTGGGTCGGAAAGAGTGGCCACCTGGCTGAGGAATAAGTGTCCACCCGGCCAACCGTCGGGGTTGGCGTGGTTCCCAAGGTTCTGATCAGATTTGGACTCTGAGGAAACCCTAGATTGTGCATATCTTCAAGAATAATCTGATTAATCATGAATATCTTCTTATCTGGGCTTTTCGGGAAACTCCGGATAACTCCTACGCAGCTTGTAAATCCCTATGAGTTCTGGAATGTCTAATCAACTCATTTTTCAGACCGGGTACTAACACCAGCACAAGGAAGGAGGTGGATTGCACGATAGGTCTTCATGAGTCAGGGACGGGATTTTTCTTCCTTATTGTTTTAGGACTTGTTTTTGGTATTTTAAATTAGGTTTCTTTCATTGTTTTTAATTCTAGACTTATACAATAATTTAGATCTAGGTTTTTATTCTTTATTCATGGAGATTTCAAGGCTTTGGATGAGGAACTAAATCCAAGCTTTGGGTTTGATTTCTTGCACCCCCTTTTTATCAATTTGAGGTATTTTTCTTTTCATGATTTTGTCTCTATTCATAATTTTATTTGAGCTTATTATAAATTGATTGCTAGGGTTTATAGACTTGATCAACCTGTTGCAGATACCCCGGGGAACCACGACTTGGCTAGAGCGGTGAATTATCCTAGGATGTCTAACTTGTTTTAGATTGTTTAGAGTCGCCACCTATGTTTTTAAAGGAACATAAGAAAAACCTAGAAATAGCCTAATTTATGTACAAAACCAGAGATTCGGGAGAGAAGGGTTCGGGGGTTAGGTGACGGAGTGGGAAGTACTTAAACACCCACTCCGCCCCGCTTACGCGGGTCTTGCTACTATTGGTGTTCTAATATTTACATGTCCTTCAATTAATTAAATAGAAATGTGCTAACAATTGTGATGAGAAGAAAAAGGGGAAATAAAGGGGAAATAAAATAGAATTATTTTATTTATTTAATGATAAAGATTACATGTAACAAGTAATGTTAAAGAATTACATTAAGAGATGAAGAGAAATTAACATGGTGAATTAAAGTTAAGATTAAAATGTAGGGAGATAACCTTAATTAACTTCAATATGTGAAGTAGTCATGTTGGTCATGTCCCATTAATGGGGATTGCATACATCAAGAAGAAGAAAACAAAGGAAGAAAATGGAGTTGTACCTTGAGAAAGAGGACTTGGAACCTTGACTTGAAAGTGTTGTTGTTGTAATGAAATTGTTGTAGAAAAATTTGTGTAGAGTCTTGTTACTAAGAACTCTTGTTGGGAAAATTTGTGTATAATGTAGTTGGTGAATCAAGGTTGGAGTCCAAAAAAAGAAGTCATTTTCCAAGGTAGAAGATGATGGTTTTTATAGGTAAAAAAGAGAGGGAAATGATGGAGGGAAATTGGTCATCCATGTGAAATGGAATGGGCCAATCACAAATAAGATAAAGGAATAAAAGAAAAATAAAAGAAATAAAGGAAATCAAATAATAAATGAAAGAAATATTAGTTTTTTGGGAAAAGGCTTAGAATTTGGGATTGGGAGTTAATGAGAAAAGGGGGGATGAATGTGGATGTAAAAAGATGGTTTTTGTGATCAAGAAAAGATGTTTGTAAATAAGAAAAAGGGAGGGAAATAAGGTGCAATCCGTTACTGCCAAAGTGGGAAGCGTGCGGGTCCGGCTTTTGGGTCGGGACGCGCGCGCGGCTCACTGGCAGTGCCGTAAGCGCCCGCGGGTGAAAAATGACAGAATGACCCTAAAAGTTAACTCTGTTATGCAGTTTAGTCCAAAACTAACGGAATCAGTTAGGAACTTAACCGAAGTAACAGAAATCAACAAAAATAAGTTAAATAAAAATACTGTGTATGCAATCGGGGTGAGAGGTCCAAGGCGGGGTGTCTACAGAGCCCCTCGGCGACGTGGATTGCGAAGCAAAACGCGTCGACGAAAGTAAAAACACCCGCTGAGGACATCGACAAAGAAAGAGAAGGAAAAGAAAGCAAAGACTCGATGAAAGCAGTAATTTGAAATTGCTAGAGATAGGGGTGCGCTCCCTGTGTGAGCGTCTTTTGCTGGAGTGTTGTATTGGAGCTCATGGGAGCTTGTCTCTATATGGACCGAGTTGCCGACTTGGAGCTCATGGGAGCTTGTCTCGATATGGACCGAGTTGCCGACTTGAAGCTCATGGGAGCTTGTCTCGATATGGACCGAGTTGCCGACTTGGAGCTCATGGGAGCTTGTCTCGATATGGACCGAGTTGCCGACTTGGAGCTCATGGGAGCTTATGTTGTTGACTTTGTGGGGTGTGGGCACGGTTGACCACTTTCTGGTGGGGATGAAGTGCCTTGAGTAGCGGATGCTGTTGACATCGTGGTGGTACCTGTTATGTGTGTGCTTGACAGGTATATGTGTTCTTGCAAGAAGATGCATGAAGTGTGAAATGAAGAGAGAGAAATTGTGCTCTTGGTGTGATGGGATTTTGGAACACTCTTGCAATGAGAGAGAAGTAAGAATGTAGAGAGTGATCTTGTGTGCGGTGTGATTTTGAGGAAAGCATTGGATGTATTCATACCTTCGCTTACCATTGCCGCTTGAGTGGAGATGGATTTCTGATGTCCGCGGAGGATGCTTTGATGGAGAATGTCCATTCTTTGGATGTTGATGAGAGAATGCTCTTGATGATGGGTTGGTGAGATGGTACTCTGGATGATGGGTTGGTCGTGCCAAAGGCTGCCTACGTATCCCTTTAAGAGAATCAGACCAGCGTAGTTCAAGGATGATGGAGAATGCTGGAGGAGAAGCTAGGAGCAAAGCAAAGTAAAGCACATAATTTTGCACATAGAAGGAGAAAAAGAAAGAAAAAATCTTTTTTTTTTTTTTTTTTTTTTTTTTTTTTTTCGTGGGTGAACCATTTTAGCCATTGTGTGTTTGTAAAGCCAACCCAAGATCAAGTCATGCTCAGTCGAAGTCTGGATTGCCTCGCTTGAATTCTGTTGTCGCTGGTGTGCCCAACGAAGATTGATGTCTAGCCCCAAGAGATTTGTCGGTTATGGGGCTTCAAAAAGGCTTTTGATGCCGAGATGAGGGGTTGCTGATTGTAAAGCCCCTAGAATGCCTTTGATGCCAAATTTTGAGGGACTTGCATAGCTCCAAGATAAATCAGCTCTTGGACCATTCGAGTAAATCGCCCTTTGTTGTTGTAGTGAGCAAGCCCCAAGAGGAGATCGTTGATGCCAAGCTTCGAGAGATTGCAAAGCCCCAAGTGTCGTGGGCTTGTAGATGGCGAGATGTGAAGACCTTTCATTGTAAAACCCCAAATTATCTCGTGATTGGCTCGGCATTGAGAGCGGATGTACCGTTTGGTAGAATTCTTGATAGAGATCTCCTTCTTGCTCTTACTGGGGAGATGAATGGCCTCATTGTGGTTGATACCCAAATGGCTGAGGGCTTATGTCAAAGGATGCAGTAATGTCTTGCGGTGCCGTCGAGGTCGTGGAGGATAAGGTCTTGGCGTGATAAAGTCTCAAATGAGTATGCTTGCTTGACTCTTCTTGAGTTGAACTAATGACGGATATTCGGATGCAACTAGTGCTGTGGCCCAACTTTATCTGAGCTGCACCTTGTGCTTTTGATCTTGGAGAAGGGGGTGCTGAATTGCAGAAACATTGGGATTGGCCGTGGCATTTCCCGCTATAACCCTGTTTTGATTAGAGTTTAGCATATTGAATCTTTTTCCTTTTCTCTAAGACTTTGTTCATGATCTCGTTGAAAGTTCTAACAAAAATCATCAACTTCATTCATAACATCGGAGTCTTCATTTAAAACCAAGAGGCCTTTGAAGTGTTGAGAGACCCTTGAATCTTGATTGTTCTCATGGAGCCATAAGACTACTCCACATTGCACTTGCTCGAGTATTGTTGCCCAAAAGACTGTCGGTCGCGAAGCCCTAATACTGCCCTTTGCTTGAATTACTGTAATGCCGTAGCCCAAAAGATTGTAGATTGTGAAGCCCGTTGAGACCTTCGGTGCCGAATTGAGGGAGCTTCCAATGTTGCACATGACCTGGCTGGGGATACTGCTGGGGAGTTAATTGCTCTTTGCCGAGGGAGCCTTTAAGACTTGACCGTAGCCCCTAGAGTGCCATCATTGATTGCGAGAAAGGTCTACCCTTGATTGGGGAAACGAGCACGGGCACACATGACAAGAGGGCTTTTTGACATCCCTTTTGAGGGACTTTGAGGATAGTCTCACACATCTTTCTTGAGCATAGCCCCTAGGGCGTATTGATTGCCAAATGAAGCAAAAGAATCCCTTGTTCTTGAGTCACATAGCCCCTAGGGCGTCACCATTTGTTGAGCAAAGAAAGAGTGACTCATCCTCGTGTGAGGGAATAAACATGAGAGGATATGGCAAGAGCTACTCCATTTCTCGGGAGCCTTTCGGCGTACTTTAGAAGCACATACTTGAAGAAGCCTTGAAAACTGAGACACATGTTGTTGCCATTTGCTGCCCAAGCCAATTGACTAGCTAGGGATTATTTGTGCAACCTCGTGCCCTTTTATGATGGGCTTGTTCTTGGATGGATCTTGGTTACCACGGGCCTTCTTTTCATGAACCCAAAAATGCACACTGCTGGAGAATGATGCCGATAACCCAAGACAACCTTTGATGGTGCTATATCTTGTCGAGCCTTTTGCAATCCCAAAGTTGACTCGGTGGGGAATTGACTTGCTGAGGAGATTCAATGTAGAACTTGTCTTCTTTAGAGGCCGGGGATCTCCATTTCTCTTTCCCTTCTCTCTCATATATTTTTTTATGACGCACCCTGTTTTTTGCCTAGACCGCCCTTTCGGGTTTTCAATCTAGCGGGCATCTCTTTTGCGTCTTCATTTTTGACTCGATTAATGAGGAAGTGTGCATTGACTCTAGCTGAGGAGATAAGACATGTGATTTTGCGGTGGAGACCTCTTGTCACTAAAGGTGAGTGACATTGACTTGACTAGGGAAGTGTCCCTAGTATTGACATGTATTTTTTTATCGAATTGAATGACTCGCGAAGGCAAGTAAGTCATTAAGAGAGAAGAGAAGGAAAGCCCCAATTTGATTGCAAGAAATTGGGAGTATGCAGAAAGAATAGAAGTCCCTAGACTCGACAAGGATCGCGAAATGATTCCAAATCTAAGAAAGTTGTTCAATCTTTTTGGTGATTAATTCATTGGCAAATGAATCGTACAAAGATGTCTTGACAAGTTCGAGATGAAGGCCAATCACCAGAACGCGGTAGGGCTAAACATATCTTCTTTCTTGCGTGAGACCGGACCCGCAGGTTGCCTACGTTCCTCCAGTGTAGAGGCTCAGGTCACCGTAGTTTTTGTGGATTCTCCATTCTCCGTGATGAATTGTTGCTTCGTCTTTCGTTGGTGGATGATGATGATGATCTTGATGTGAACTTCTTTGATTGAGGGGGATTTTTTTTTTTTTTTTTTTGTGTGCTCTAACTTTTGCCTAGGTTGATTTGATGGTTTCAACCTAGCGAGCTCTTTTTTTTTTTTTTTTTTTTTTTTTTTTAATCCCCCTTTGAAAACTTTGCTTGACTTCTTCATGATTGTTGCTCCACCTTGTTTGTCTTGGCTTCGTCGTTGATGTTGGCGTCGATGTTTAGCCCCTAGGCGTTCAAGTGATGGCCTTGTTCTAAAACTTGTTTAGACATCTTTTCATCATTTTGTCAAGAATTAGATCGAACAACTTGGAAGAGTGTATAAGGACAAGAACGACTTTTATTTGATAAGAAGACTCGACACTTAACATGGGACGAGAGAAAACATTAATGCACACAAAAGAGGACTTTTGACTCTTTTTTTTTTTTTTTTTTTTTTTTTTTTTTAATTCCTACTACTAGGTAGAGAAAGAGAAATGGCGATTGTTGTCGTCGTCCTCTTTGTTGAAGTCCCATTTCAAAACCAAGCCACTTCTTTGATGAGTTGCTCTTCACCCACGGTAAATTCGCCGTTGTCGATCAAATCTTGGATGATGTTTCGGAGAAGGAAGCACCCTTCGGTAGTGTGGCCACTATGCTTGTGGTAGCCGCACCATTCACCATGAGCATGATTTTTCAGTATCGCCTTCGGCTTGTACCCCTCCAAAGGTTTGATCTTCCCTCTTGCCACCAAAATTTCAAATGCCTCGGCTTGGGTTACTCCTTGGAGAGGAGTGAAAACTCGGTTGTTGGTGGTACCTTTGTAGCTTTTGAGGGTCGGGCCACTTGAGCATGCTTTATCATTGAACTTTGCTTTGCTGTCGGTGAGCTCTTGCAAATGGGCTTTGAGTTCGGAAACTCTTCCTTGTGAATTCTTCTTTCATAATCAAGACGGGCCTTGAGTTCGGAAACCTCTTCTTTGTGAATCCTCTTGTCGATATCGAAACGGGCTTGCCACAAATTGTCTTTACGGCGGGCATCCTCGACAATCCTATCCATTTGTTCCCCCATTGATTTCATTACGTTGAGTAACCCTTCGTTGGACACGAAATCATTTCCACCGTTGTTGTTGTCGCCGTTGGAAGCCATTGGACCTATTGGAAGAGCACGGTTGATCTTAGATTGGCCTCATAAACACCTTTTGAGTAAAATAAATTTAACCCACAAACACAAAAAAAGACTCAACCATATAAAGAAAATGACTCTTTTTTGTTTTTTTTTTTTATTTACAAAAGTCGGAAGGACGGAGTCCTTTTTGGGGTTTCTAGAAAAAAAATAGTGGAATCGTCACACTAGTATATAGACCTTCTCGCGGTCCCATATACTCATCGGATTCCACCACGCTTGTGAGCCCTACATGTGTCGGGATTAAACTAAATTAATGTAGTAAATCATACATGCGGGGACGGATTTTTATTTTCGTCCAAAATAGCCACTTTTGGGGACGGAGTTTTATTTCGTCCATTGCAACAAATTGGCATGTATGATTTGAAGACATTAGTTTAGGGAAATCTCGGCATATGGAAATCGACTTGAGTCACAGAGTGTTAGACCCTAGACTAGAATTGTGTGGCTTGTGCTCGGCTTGAATATGAGGCTCAAAGGTCACCCCCGGCATGTAGTCATGAACTACGCCACGGGCTGAGGTTTACCGCTTCGAAAGAGCCAAGGTCGAGTGGAGCTTGAAACTTTCTAGGACGGGCCTCGACTGGTTTGGGGTTGGACTTGTGCGACTCGATAGTGAGCAATTCATAGGAATATGTGCATGTAGTGTGAGGTCTAACATGTGACAAAACATTTTTATTATTATTATTTTTTTTTTCAAAAGAAATAAATAAAAAAACAAATAAGCGCATAATTACAACTTTCGAATCACCCGTGTGACCGATAAAACAAACAGAAAGTAAAAGAAATTGTATGCAGGCCCGGTGCCCACACACTGTCATTCTGTTCTGTTTCTGTGCACTGTTCTGTTCCGGGAATACGCCCAGAAGCGCGCGCATTGGGTTGCCTATGCGGAAGGCGCGCGCGTGAGAGGAAGAAGGGCAGAGGCGCCCGCTTCTGGGTGAGAACCTGCAAATCAGTGGGTTCAAGGGATTGCCTTGACCCTTAATTAAGAAAACTTTCCCCTGCAGAATTTGTTAGCACAGAAACATGGAATTGAAGGACAAGAAAGGAGGCGGGCGATTCTGGTAATAAAGGTCGGACGCGCGCGCTTTAGGCCAAGAAAGCCGGAGGCGCGCGCTTCCTATCCTTTTTACCAGAATGCCCAGAAAACAGAATAAAAGAACACCAAAAATGAAAACGCAAGTTTAACCCTCTATCGTCCCCAGCGGAGTCGCCACTGTAGATACCCCGGGGAACCACGACTTGGCTAGAGCGGTGAATTATCCTAGGATGTCTAACTTGTTTTAGATTGTTTAGAGTCACCACCTATGTTTTTAAAGGAACATAAGAAAAACCTAGAAATAGCCTAATTTATGTACAAAACCAGAGATTCGGGAGAGAAGGGTTCGGGGGTTAGGTGACGGAGTGGGAAGTACTTAAACACCCACTCCGCCCCGCTTACGCGGGTCTTGCTACTATTGGTGTTCTAATATTTACATGTCCTTCAATTAATTAAATATAAATGTGCTAACAATTGTGATGAGAAGAAAAAGGGGAAATAAAATAGAATTATTTTATTTATTTAATGATAAAGATTACATGTAACAAGTAATGTTAAAGAATTACATTAAGAGATGAAGAGAAATTAACATGGTGAATTAAAGTTAAGATTAAAATGTAGGGATATAACCTTAACTAACTTCAATATGTGAAGTAGTCATGTTGGTCATGTCCCATTAATGGGGATTGCATACATCAAGAAGAAGAAAACAAAGGAAGAAAATGGAGTTGTACCTTGAGAAAGAGGACTTGGAACCTTGACTTGAAAGTGTTGTTTTTGTAATAAAATTGTTGTAGAACAATTTGTGTAGAGTCTTGTTACTAAGAACTCTTGTTGGGAGAATTTGTGTATAATGTAGTTGGTGAATCAAGGTTGGAGTCCAAAAAAAGAAGTCCTTTTCCAAGGTAGAAGATGATGGTTTTTATAGGTAAAAAAGAGAGGGAAATGATAGAGGGAAATTGGTCATCCATGTGAAATGGAATGAGCCAATCACAAATAAGATAAAGGAATAAAAGAAAAATAAAAGAAATAAAGGAAATCAAATAATAAATGAAAGAAATATTAGTTTTTTGGGAAAAGGCTTAGAATTTGGGATTGGGAGTTAATGAGAAAAGGGGGGATGAATGTGGATGTAAAAAGATAGTTTTTGTGATCAAGAAAAGATGTTTGTAAATAAGAAAAGGGAGGGAAATAAGGTGCAATCCGTTACTGCCAAAGTGGGAAGCGTGCGGGTCCGGCTTTTGGGTCGGGACGCGCGCGCGGCTCACTGGCAGTGCCGGAAGCGCCCACGGGTGAAAAATGACAGAATGACCCAAAAAGTTAACTCTGTTATGCAGTTTAGTCCAAAACTAACGGAATCAGTTAGGAACTTAACCGAAGTAACAGAAATCAACAAAAATAAGTTAAATAAAAATACTTTGTATGCAATCGGGGTGAGAGGTCCAAGGCGGGGTGTCTACACCTGTTTATCCTTGTCAATTGATTTTCGCTAGAATTTTCTATGTCCGTGCCAGTGTAGAAATTCATAAGTATCATCTTTAATATGCATGTGCCCTGGTAAATTATGAAGTGGGTAAAATTAAAATATTATCTATATGAAATAATTATAGAAAGCGTTCTTGATCTTAGTTTCTTAAATCGTTCATCAATTAATATTGAGATCTTGACGGTGCCATTTAGATTAATTTATTAATTAGGGTTTCTAGTGAGTGTGCCACTGCTATTAACTATTCTGAAAGAAGAAACAGAGTTTGAAATAGATCTCGTGATCAAGTGAATAGGGTAAAAGTGAAAAGAGATATCAATGATAATTAAACAAAAAGGTGGGGACGGAATCAAATCTGAAGTATTCTTTAATTATTGTTTTTGCTCATATTAGTTTAATTTTTGTTTTAGGATAATTAGTTAAAATCACATTATTCCCCCAATCTTGTCAAGTGACAATTATGTAAACAAGTAACCGTTTTTCGTGGATCGATTCTGGATTTATCCTAGTTACATATTTTTAGAACCTACTCCAGGTTTAATTTGTAGGTGTGAGATATAGCCTATCACTGAAAAATTCCTCCTAGGATTAAAGATCTCAAGATTAGTATTAAAGTCTGCGTACACAGGTACAAATCAACTTGCATCTGATATCCCACTTCGCCTGAGTCTCAAGCAATCTCACAATGAATTAAGGATTGTTTTTTTTAGTTAAACGTAGAGATTTATATATTTAAGAAAATTGGCTCAGTGCCAATAAAGTTGTAGTACATATTCCTAACAAAAATTGCATTGTTATGTGCAAACTTTATAATTTGCCTAACAACTTTACATGTATTAAAAACTTCCCAGGCATTCCTAGCAATTTCTACATCCGAGATAAGTGAATCCAAAACTTGGGGAGTTTGAAGCGATCATTTGATGTAGGAGCAAGCCAGTTGGGAATCTGTCAGAACTTTTATATTTGTAAAGTTATGACTAGTTGCCCATTCTATGCCTTTGAGAATTGCCAAACATTCTGTGTGTATGCTTGAGGTAGCCTTGCAAGATAGACTTCCTACCACTATTGTTCCATTTCTTCTGTCCCATAGTTCCCACTCCAATCTTGCCCATCTTGCGTTTGCCTTCCAAGCACCATTTGCAATAAGAATGAGGGAGTTTCCGGTGTTGTTGTCTTTGAGGTATTCTTCAAGAGTCTTTCCATTGCTAGAATCAAGACTCCTTGTTGTGGTTATTGTGCCATTGTTTGAACCAATGGTTGTTTCAGGTATTCTATCTCTTCTTCTTCTTTGCGGCAATCTGTGGTTCTGAAGAAGATTTCTTGAGATTTCCATTTGTTTTACTTTTTGGAGCTTACCCATTGCTTTTGGAATTATGTAAGTTGGGTATGCATATTATAAACAATTCCTATTACTTAATTTGATTTATCCCATGACCTAATTTTATCTTTTGTGGACTTTAGGATATAATGTAAGAAGTTTTATACTTCATTTAGATAAGTCCACTTTTAGATTGTCTAGGCTTGTGAAGATTGGCTCCTCAAATTTTTTTGAAGAAAATTGTCTAAGGCAACCTACCTCACAAGTGACCACACTTTCAACAGTCATAGGTGACCACACTTAAATCAGTCACAAGTGACCGCGCGTGAATCACCTTCAAGTGACCGCACCATGCTTAATATCAAGTTGCTGCAATCATCTTAAGTTTCCGCATCTCAAGTTGCCGTACTTGATGTGACCGCAAGTCACTTAGTTTCCTTATAACGTTGCAAGATTCAAAATTCAAATTTGAATACAACTGTCATCTAATGGTTTGATAGTACACTTGGACCACTATCTTCTGCAACAAAAGGACAACTCCGACTGAGCTCCAATCAGAATTCAACAGCTCATTGTCCTCCAAACTTGTCCTCCAAGATTTTAAACAGCTACCTCTCATTCAAGGCTATAAATAGTCCTTGACTTCTTCATTGAACATTTGCTGAGATTCCAAGAGAGAAATTGTTGTTGAAATACTTGGTCATTGAAGATCGTATTCAAGATTTCCAGAATACTTCGAATCTTCAAGCACAACCTTCAAGTCTTTAACAACTCCAGAAACCTTCATCTACAAATCTCAAGCCTTGTAACACATAAGATTCAATAGGCTCTAAATCCTATAGATTTCAAAGAGCTTTTGATTCTTAATACACACACTCACCCCGATTGATCAATCACATAGATTGCATCATTAGGGATACACTGGTCTAAGTCTAGGATTTGATCTTCATAGAAAATAGGTTGTTGATTCAAAGCTTCATCTCTGTAAACTGTACACAAGGAAGAATCAATATAAACCTCAATTCAAAATCCAAAACTGACCATCTTGGTAAAAGGCATAGATCTTTGAACAGATTGAACATTTCCAAATCATTGTGTCATTTACTTATTGCTCTTTACATTTCTGCAAATTTAATTTCTGCACTTGTTCTTATTTTTCATATTAATCTTGTTTTTCGTTTAGTGTTTTTATCTTTTCATATTTATGAACATTTGTGAATTGTGTTAATATGTTTACCATATTTCCTAAGTTGTGAATCTGACTACTTATCATTTTCCAAACTTCCAAGACACCATATTTCAAACTCTCAACCTACCTCATTCTATTGAACTCATTCCAACCGACCGCACTCCTAAGTTGCCGCAACTCTTAGTGACCGCAACTCTACCTACCGCACTGATTCTTTCAAAACAACTCTGACTTATTTGTATCGAAAACTTCCATTGTGCATATTACTCTTGAACTAGTGGTTTTTAATTGACCTCAAAATTCATTGAGTAAGCATAAGGTTGAATTTTGAAAAAGGGTTGAAATTTTAATAGGCTATTTACCCCCCTAGCCTCTTTTCATACCCTTGTTGTGTCTTTGGGACCAACAAGTGGTATCAGAGAAAACACATTCATAAAACTTTTATTTTTCAAATTTAACAGCTTGGGTGCCGATTCAATATGGCAAGTCAGAAAGCTATGGCAACGGTTAACTACACTCACGTTCCAATGTTTAACGAAGACAACTTTGACGTATGGAAACACAACATTCTAACCCATTTCTACTCTATGGATGAGCAACTTGGTGATTGTCTTACCATTGGACCATACTTTTCAATGAAAGCAAATCCATATCCTGAAACCAATGCTGCCACACCATCAATCAAGAAAACAAGAGCTAAATGGACTGATGAAGAAAAGAGATTCGTTGGAATGGATGTAAAAGCAAAGAGCATACTCTTAAGTACTTTGAGTACGTCTAAATGTTGACAAATCATGGAATGTGAGACCTCTAAAGACCTTTGGGATGAAATAGAAGATTATATCGAAGGAGATCAAGCTTGCAAGGAAAGCAAAAGATTTGCAATTCAAAGAAGATTCAATAACTTTGCTAAGATCCACGGTGAATCACTTAGAGATACTTATGATTGTTATTGTGAAATTGTGAGCACTTACACTGCTCTTGGAAAGAAGCTTACTAAGAAAGAGATCCAAGTGAATTTTTTATCTGCTCTTGAATCTCAATATCTTCATAAAGGCAACACTCTTGAAGACATAAAGATTCTAGATGATATATCGCTCAAAAGCCTCTATGACAACCTCAAAGTCTTTGAAATCAAGCTCCTTAACATTTAAGAAATGAAAGGCAAAGTAAAAGGCACGTCGTTGGTCGCTCAAAAACAAGAAATGATCAAGGAAGAAGATCTAAAAATCTCCACATTAGATTTGCTAGATATGGATGATAATGACTTTGCTATGTTCGTGAAAAGATTTCAAAAGTTCAGAAAGTCGGCAAGACCCGGATCATCAAGCAAGGCGCCAGCAAGGTTTTCAAGGAGCAACTTTGGAAAGAAGAAAGAGATCTTCAACTTCTCCAAGAAGAAATAAGATCTTGTTTGTTTTAATTGCAGGAAACCAGGTCATTTCGCATCAGAATGCCTAATTACCAAGTATGAGTATATGAAGAAGATAAGCAACTTTACTCCAAGGTATTCTAAGCAAAAAGGGAATGACGGCTGAAGAAGACTCTACCACAAAAGAGTTAGCTACCTGGAGAGAGTCAGATTCTGATGAAAGCGATGACGATTCTGAAGAAGGTCACATTTGTTTAGTCGTTCATTCCGATGATGAGAGTGATCATGAAAATCATTTCTCACAAAATCCAAAACCTAAACGGAAGAGTTATACGGCTGATGAACTTGCTGATAAAGGATTCCTAACACCAGTTCAAAACAATGGCGATCTTCTATATTTAAGGTGTGATGTGAGTGAAGCAAAGAAGGCTCTATCGATCACTACTCAGGTCAAGTTTGATATTTCCCACGACGAAAAATAAAAGATGTTTATGAAAGTTGAACAGGCAATTAGTAAGTTTACTGGCATGAAGGAAGCTTTAGCACTTTCAACTGAAGAAATTTCTCAGCTTAAGACGGAGAAATCTCTACTAAGATCTGAACTCACCCTTCTTAAGGAGCAGATCAAGAGCATGACTCCTCTTACTGATAGAAATCGTTTCTTAGAAGAACAAAATACTATATTTAAAGTTAATAACGAAGAATTGGTTGCTGAGATAAATGACCTTAAAAGGATCACTAATGAGTGGACCAATTCTCGTGTTCTATGGATCAAATCTTAGAATCCCAAAAGTCTAGTGGTGATAACGAATGCTTGGGATTTCAAACTAGTGACAGCTTTAAATGTACATCTTGTTGTGAAAGAGATGAGAAATTTACCCAACAAACTTTGAAAGGGTCAAAGGCTAAACATCATGTATCTAAGGGTAAAGGACAAAAACCAAAGAAGAAACTAAAATTCAACTATGTCTACCCCAAGAAATAAACTGGCAAGGCACTAAAGTTGAAAGCTATTGCCATGGATGAACCTACCTCGAAGGCAGCCTCTAGCAAGGTAGATGAACCACCCTACTGCATGCACCTACCGCGTCAAGCTACCTTTCATGGTAAGCCGACCACGCCTAAAAGCAATGTGGCTAAGTTCAAGAAGATGAACTTTATTAGGGAGACATCATCCATACCAGTTAATGATGTTGTGCTCAAGACTTCAACGAAGTTTGTTAACCCTCAGTTTGGTGGCTTCCTCAATTGTTCAGTATGTGATGGTTATAGTCACAAGGCTGCTGAATGACTTTTGAGATTCACACCCAATCCTAGAAGGCATAATCCACCTTCTGTGAGATAGGTGTAGGTTGTCAAAAGTTGCTAACCCTTTAGACCCAAAAGAATAAAAAGGGGACCTTGTTGTTAAATATCTATTTTGTAGGTCCTCTGCATAATGGCTGGAGATTCCAAGGAAAAATCAAGTTTATGGTATCTCGATAGTGGTTGTTCAAGGTACATGATCAGAGATATCAACTTATTAGAAGATATCCGTGAAGAGAAAGGTCTGTTCGGTTTTGAGCAATCATGCACAGCAGAATAAAACACAAAAGCCTAGATCCATTCAAGATGATTAAATTAATACAAGGTTGAATTTAGAATACTAACCGTGATGGAGCTTTAAAATTTTCTTGATCTTGAATCTTGGTTCTTCGCATTTCTTTGAATCACGAACGCAGGAACACGAACAGAAAGATGATTAAGAAATCACCCTCTATGGATATCCATACGCGAACGAATATTAAGAACTCTTTCTTAATCTTGACTGCTAGATCAAAAAGGGGCTATATGAATTTATGAATTTATTGATCTAGATTCTTAATCTTGATCAATGAAATTGTTTCTCCAAACAACTAGATTAATTCATGTCAATGGCTGGTGAAAAGATATTTATATAGGTCTAAGTCCTTAACCCTTAAGGACTTTGGAAACCTAAATCCCATCACTTAATTATGCTGCAAGAATCCTGGCCAAACAGCACTGTCATGGTCGTGCCCTAAAACCGGCACGGTCGTGCCAATCCGTGCGAGACTGCCATCCCAGCTGATCATTATTGGCACGGTCGTGCTTTGTATTCGGCACGGCCGTGCCAGGCATGGTTGAGCTTTATACTTGGAACGGTCGTGCCAAATGAGCCGCCAGTCGCTTGCCTTGGTCGATTAATGGCACGGTCGTTCCCTATAAGCGGCACGGTCGTGCCAGACCAAAATCTGCCATTTTACCCTCTTTAACAATTCATTCTATTGTGTGTGACCCCATAGGATTATATCAAGTTGGCAATGAGTCCAAATACATTTCATCACAATTCGTTAATCCTTCATAGAACATATACACAATCCTTTTGTCCACAATGTCATTGAGCGTAAGCCATGGTCAATGGTCAACTTACAATGTCCAATACTTTTCTCGATCACAAATAGTTTGATAACACAAATGATATCGATCACATCAATTCATTTGAGCACGGCCATGAATTTCATCAACACTATTCATCGAGGGGCCCAAGCCTGACATCTCTCATGATGAGGGACAAATTCCATCTTGACTTATTACACTTCCCTACATAGCTTCGATCATTCCAATCATATCCTTTATAATCACTTGGTTAAGAGTGACGTTTGAATATGTCAAACATGATATCCATTATGTGGAAGATCGCAATAATCTCATTATTTCTACTCAAATCCGGAGCGCAATAACAATTGTTTAAAACAAGAATTAATCCGCTAGGTAAAATGACTTCATAGGTTCATACGGCTAATGCAGCAACTCTTGCTCCATTCCCGACACGTAGGTCTACTTCGCCATCTTTGAGTAGCCTCCTATTCTTTAGTGTCTTCACATTTAAACAAATGTGAGATCCACATCCGGTATCTAATACCCAGGAACTAGAAGTAGAAAGGAGTATATCTATAACATAGATACCTGAAGTAGAAGCAGTCCCACTGCCCTTCTTCTTCTTCTTCTTCTTCTTCTTCTTCTTCTTCTTCTTCTTCTTCTTCTTCTTCTTCTTCTTCTTCTTCTTACTTTCTTCCATAAAAGTTTTGCAATTCCGTTTCCAATGACCAATCTCATTGCAGTGGAAACAAATTGCATCCTTTTGAGTGTCTACATTAGCCGCTCCAGCAGTAGTGACAACCTTTGCCTTGCTGATTTTGGGTTTGGCAACTTTTTCCTTACCCTTACCTTTGCCTCTTGGGCCTTTTCCTTCTTTTGACTTCACAAGCACAAGAGAAACTTCTTTTATGATTTTCTTTTCAGCTGTCTTTAGCATCCCATGTAACTCAGACAATGTCTTATCCATACCATGCATATTAAAGTTCATGACAAACTGATTATAGCTCTTAGGTAATGAATTAAGAATAAAATCAGTGGCCAACTCAACAGAGATGGGATGGCCAATCATCTCAAGATGCTCAAAGTGAGCCTTCATCTTCAGAACATGAGGACCCACGGGCTGTCCATCACTCATCTTGCATGAGGTCAGAGCAGCTATGGTATTGAACCTCTCTTGCCTTGCTTTCTCTTCGAACATGTCTTTCAACTCAATGTTCAAGTCATAGGCTTCCAAGTGTTCCAGAGTCTTCTGAAGTTCTGAACACATGGCAGCAAGCATGAGACAACCAACCTCACGAGAATCACTTTTGTGCTTCTTGTAGGCCTCTCTCTCTGCCCTAGGGGCAGTGGCAGCAGGTTCCTCTTCAGGAACAGGCTCATAAGAAATATACTGCTTATCTTCATGGTTTAGAACAATTCTAAGGCTTCGGATCCAATCCGTGAAGTTAGCACCATTCTCTTGAAGCTTTTCCTTCTCAAGGATAGATCGCAATGATAAGTTGTTTGTGTTTTGAGCCATTATCTACATTTTATGCAAACATATAAATATGTATTAGTACCAATTTTCATAAAGAGATTTACATTTATTGTATTTCACAAATACTCCCACTAAATTATATAACCTTCTTATACATCCAATGTATAATATAATTTAAATTGGCTAAGATCCAACTTTAATTTAATTTTAAGTCCGCTTTGGCGATACTGCTCAAAATCAAATTAATTACGTAGATAACTTTTATCAGTCATATCATATATGACTCTCAGATCTTTTATGAGATTCTTCAAGACATCATATGTCAAGAAGCATGTTTTAATCTCATCTCGTGCCTTAAGCCCAAAACCCTTTTGATAGCTTAATTAAGTCAAACCATGATAGTCGCATAGGAACCACTCTTTCACTCATCTTGTTCATACAAGGATAGAATCAATGTACCTACGCTTTGGCGTAACCTACACAAAACTACCCGTGTAATCCCAAGTATCTATCATGGGTTGGCACGTGACTTAAAATTTTCAAAGAAGGTTCATCACATATAGCATATAACACGTTTATGAGCACATAAGATAAACATGTAAAGCATCAAGTTTAGTCATTAAATTAATCTCCATTAATTTAAGCATGATATTTATGTGTCATTAGTTTCTCTATAATTATGAGGATGAGACTCTTTGAACTTTGGTTTTATCTCCAAATCAAGACAACAAGTAGTGCGGCCGAAACTAAGCCATAGGCATCCACAATTCCGCACTAATTCAAGAAATCAAGAAAGTAGTCCATGTGGCCGAAACTAAGCAATAGACGGTCTCGATGAACGTAGGCCAATTGCATTCACAATTCCAAATGGATCTCCAAACTTGAATCAAGAACTTTGTTTCTCAATTTTAGCAATTATGAACTCTTCATAATTCTAACTTCGTTTTATCTTTGAATCTTTGATTGCAATCAAGTTTGAGAAACACAGTCTCGAGAACGTAGGCTAGCCATCCAAACCTTGATCCAATCTTAGAACTCACAAGACTAAAACAAATAGAAAATTTAAACCACAAAATCCACCCCAAACCCATGTGCCCGCACCAGAACCGAGGGTCCAGCCGGGTCACAGTCTAGGTCCGGTCAGACCTTCTGCGTAAAAAAAAAAATTAATTCAAATTTTGTCTCAAAATTGTTTTTCCCCGATTCAATTAGGATTTGGTGTTCTTGGTGATCTAATCACCATGATCATCAAAACCTTGAATAAACAATTTATTCATGAATCTCTAGATTATCAAAATTTTGATCCAATCAAAAATTGATAACCCAAACAATTTTAAATCCACCATAATTTTTATTGCGATTGAGTAGTGCGATTAACGTTACAAAACAATTAACCACATAGAACGCATAGATCACATAAAACATCATGAATCTAAATTTAAATAGAATGCCAACACATATAATCCAATTATACTATTAATATGTTATTATTAAAATAATCATGATGAACGGGGCTCTGATACCACTGTTGGGTTTTGAGCAATCATGCACAGCGGAATAAAACCCAAAAGCCTAGATCCATTCAAGATGATTAAATTAATACAAGGTTGAATTTAGAATACTAACCGTGATGGAGCTTTAAAATTTTCTTTATCTTGAATCTTGATTCTTCGCGTTTCTTCGAATCACGAACGCAGGAACACGAACAGAAAGATGATTAAGCAATTACCCTCTATGGATATCCACACGCGAACAAATATTAAGAACTCTTTCTTAATCTTGACTGCTAGATCAAAAAGGGGCTATATAAATTTATGAATTTATTGATCTTGATTCTCAATCTTGATCAATGAAATTGTTTCTCCAAACAACTAGATTAATTCATGTCAATGGCTGATGAAAAGATATTTATATAGGTCTAAGTCCTTAACCCTTAAGGACTTTGGAAACCTAAATCCCGTCACTTAATGATGCTGCAAGATTCCTGGCCAAACAGCACTGGCACGGTCGTGCCCTAAAACCGGCACGGTCGTGCCAATCCGTGCGAGACTGCCATCTCGGCTGATCATTATTGGCACGGTCGTGCTTTGTATTCGGCACGGTCAAGCTTTATACGTGGCATGGTCGTGCCAAACGTGCCGCCAGTCGCTTGCCTTGGTCAATTAATGGCACGGTAGTGCCCTATAAGCGGCACAGTCGTGCCAGACCAAAATCTGCTATTTTTCCCTCTTTAACAATTCATTCTATTGTGTGTGACCCCATAGGATTATATAAAGTTGTCAATGAGTCCAAACACATTTGTCCTCATGAATCATAAGCGGACCCTAGCAGGCCATCATGACTACCCAAATGATACAACTTTATCACAGTTCGTTAATCCTTCATAGAACATATACATAATCCTTTTGTCCACGATGTCATTGAGCGTAAGCCATGGTCAATGGTCAACTTACAATGCCCAATACTTTTCTCGATCACAAATAGTTTGATAACACAAATGATATCGATCACATCAATTCATTTGAGCACGGCCATGCATTTCATCAACACTATTCATCGAGGGGCCCAAGCCGTCGACATCTCTCATGATGAGGGACAAATTCCATCTTGACTTATTACACTTCCCTACATATCTTCAATCATGCCAATCATATCCTTTATAATCACTTGGTTAAGAGTGACGTTTGAATATGTCAAACATGATCTCCATTATGTGGAAGATCGCAATAATCTCAGGTAGGAGGATTCTAGCGATATAACTATTAGAGGTTTAATTATGACATTTTGACCATGACATAAACCTCATCTTTGGGTCATGTCTAGTATGTGTTCCCCAACACATACCCATAAGTTTAACTTGTATCCTATACACATGATCATTGAATTAAACTTACACTAGTTCTTCATAAGTACTAGGGACGGAGATTATTATAACAAAACTTGAAACAATAAATAATAATCCAAAACATCTCTTTATATAAATGAAAAGTGAATACAAACATTGTCAAACAACGTGCCAAATAACATGCCAAGGGCATATACACCAACAAGGTCCATCAGTAACTTTTGTAGACAACAGAAAATGAAAGACCATAGTATATGGAGTTATTCGAAAAGGAAAAATTAGCATCCAAGAAGTGTCTCTAGTCATTGAACTTCAACACAATCTTCTCTCAATATCTCAGTTTTGCGACAAAGGATTTTTATGCCACACCACTTCAATCTTTGTCTCATCAAAGATGGCACATCCGGTGTCACTTTGCTCAAAGGGATTCGTAAGAAAAATTTTTATGTTGTTGATTTCAATTCATCTTGTATTTCTTCTAATCTCTATTTTGTAGCAAAGAATGTTAGTGAAAATAGTTGGCTATGGCACAAGAGACTGAGTCACTTGAACTTCAAGTATCTCTCCAAGATTGGTAGAGAAAATCTAGTTCGTGCTCTACCCAGGGTAGCTGATCACCACGATGAAAAGTGCTAAGCATGTCAGCTAGGCAAACAACCAAAAGTATGTTTCTCCAGCAAAACCACACCTTCAACTTCAAGATGTTTGCAACTACTACACATGGATTTGTTTAGACCTGTCACCACCGCAAGCATTGGAGGAAACAGATACACATTAGTCATGGTGGATGATTACTCAAGATATACGTGGGTTGAAATGATGATTTCCAAAGATGATTGTTATGACATTTTGACAGCACTCTTTAGACAGCTCCAAACTAAAAAAAAATATGACATCGTTAGTGTTCGATCCAACAATGGAACAAAATTCAAGAACAATGGTGTTTCTCAATACTGTGATGATCATGGTATTGACCACAACTTCTCAGCTGCTGGAGTTCCTCAACAATATGGTGTTGTGGAAAAGAAGAACAAAACATTGATAGAGGCTGGAAAAACAATGATTGCTGAAGCAAAGCTACCTCAATACTTTTGGGATGAAGCTATCAACACATCATGCTTCACACAAAACAGATCCCTCATCAACAAGACCTACAACAAAACTCCCTATAAACTTTGGAGAGGAAGAACCCTTAACATTGCCTACAATGGTAAAGAACATCAAGGTAAATTTTCTCCTAAGGATGACAAAGGTATATTTGTTGGGTATGCTAAACACTCAAAAGCTTTTTGTGTATTTAATAAAACCACTCTTAAGATAGTAGAATTTGTCCATGTTACTTTTGATGAACATTCTCTTCTTGAGCCACATTTGGCTCCAAATGTTGCTGATGATTTTGTTGAGCATAATGAGACAGGTACAAATCAACCATAAAATTAATCAACTCAAGGAAATCCATCTACCTCAACTGCACCTCCATCTACCTCATATGAAACACCAAAAGCTACCGCATCTGCTGTAAATCCAAATGGAGATGAAGTTGCACCCATCAATGTTGAAGAACCAATCCCTCAAATTACTTATGATTGGGATGTCATAAATGATGTACCACTAAAATATTTTCAACAACCATCAACTCAACCATTGGTATTTTTCATTCTTGTGTTCGAACAAGAAGATCAAACTATGATGCACTTACTAAATTCATATCTCAAATTGAACACAAGAAAGTTGATGAAGCACTCCAAGATTCAAGTTGGGTCGTTGCTATGTAAGAAGAACTCAACCAATTTGAAAGATGTGAATTTTGGACCTTGGATCCTAGGCTAAAGGATCAAGGAGTGATTGGTACAAGTGGGTGTTCAGAAATAATATGGATGAGAATGGAAGCATCACAAGTGATGGGTTGATTTCATAGTATGTAATCTCTATATTTTCGGATCGTTTTTGATGTAAATTAGAGAGTTTGTGATGTAATCTTTAGTCTATCATGTTTAGGGAACTTTGTGAGAATTTGCATGTTTTGAGACATTTTTTTAGCGCTTTTATGGTGTATTGCAAAGTCCTGAGTGGTCAAAGTGTTGAAGACTGATGATTGCTCGAGTAAAGGTCAAAGTCAACTGGATGATGGGCCACGTCGAGCAAGAAAATAAAAGAGAAGCACACAAGTTTTTCACACCAGACGCCCGCTCGCACCCTACCAGGCGCCTGCTTACCTTGGCGTTTTGGGACTCACCTTCTGACCATACCAGGTGCCCGCTTGGTCTTTATCGAGCGCCCGCCTGGTCCCTCCGACTGAGATACGAGATTTGCCTATTTTTTAGGGTTTTAATGTTATCCTCTCCATATTTGGACTCCTCTTTTGTGTATTAATTAGATAGGTTTTTAGATTCAGATATTATTATGCATTATTTTAGTTTTGATTCTAGTTTTCGAGGTTTTAATTAGGATCGAGAGATTTTATCATCATCAAGCGTAATATCTAGGTTTATGATTTCTTATTATTTTCTTGTGATTAGTTCTATGTCGATGAGTAGCTAATTTCTTCGTTCATGGATTGGGAGTAACTCTATTGAATCTCTATGCTAAATCTTGTTTCACTAATATCTTTCTTGTTCTTATTCATTGGAATAATTATAATTCGGTTAGAGATTTCAACAATATAATTAAGTATTTTTGGTCTTTAAATCATTAGGGTATAAATAGTTGCACTACATGGATGATTTATACATTGACTGTATTCCATTGATTAGATTTAATTGAAGACTTAGCGGAAATCAAAAGAGTCTAAAATCAATTGTTCTTTGGATCTTAATAAATTTTTTGTGTGTGTTGTTGACCTAGCGGAAAACATCACATAGAGGTAATAATAGGGTTGCAATCCGCACACCATACCGTCCCAACCCTTAATCAAGTGAACGATTTCTTGAACAAGTTTGGTAACTTTATTATTAAAAATAGCATAGAGTGAAGATAGTTGTGAACCCCAATCTGTGAATTCCTGTCATCCATGAGTACAATCTTTCGTTATTCTGCAGTTTAATTTAGTTTACTTTTATTGCTTAGTAGTTAATTTAGTAATAAACAATCAAAAACAAAAAACCCCTTGGTTACTTTTACATTAATTAAATACGCTTGTTTTCACCAAGTCTCTGTGGTTCGACCCTTACAAACGTACATTGCTAGTTCGGTACTTGTATACTTGCAAGGTTTTATTACATGTGAAATTTTTCTCCATCAAGTTTTTGGCGCCGTTGCCGGGGACTTATTGTGAACTACAAGTTTATTTAATCGGTGTATGTTTGATAGGCGTTCATTGGATCCCGAATTGGTCCCTTTGAACGATAATATTAATAGAATTTATAGGGGCATTCCCTCTATCCATGAATCAAATACTGAATCTGAAACTTCTGTCACCGAGCCAGAGGTAGCTTTAAGTGAACCAGAAACTTCTTCCACCGAGGGAGAAGAATCAGAAGTAGAGATGGGTAATATCGCTACTATGAATCAGTATGCTAGACCTAAGGTAGACACATCTATGTCTTGTATTGTGCTGACTGAAGCAGCAAAAGCCCATGAGGTCAAGGGGCAGTAATTTTAATATGTTGCCCAAGTTTCAGGGTCTTCCCGCTAAGGACTCTTTGAACTTTTTAAGGGAGTATATGATGACCATCGCAGGGTTTCCATTGAAATATGGGGTAACTGATGAACAATTGAGACTTAAATGCTTCCCTTTTTTCTTTACAAGGGGCGGCTAAAACATGGTTGATGTTGTTACCTCCTAGGAGCATTAGGACTTGGGATGATTTACATGATACTTTCTTAGGTAATATTTTCCCCATGCGACTCTTGCCACTTTTAGATAGAAAATCATAGGCTTTGTGCAAGAGCAAGGTGAGCTGTTTCATGAGGCATGGGATATATTTCAAATGCTTCAAGTACAATGTCCCCATCATAATTTCCCTTTACTATTGTTGCATCAGACTTTTATGGGGGGTTGAATCATGTTGACCAAGCAATGGTTGACAATGCAGTGGGTGGTTTTCTAGGATCTAAAACCGCTGTACAAACCCAAGAATTGTTTGAGATGTTGGGAGCTAATTCTCAACAGAAAGGGTCTAGGGGTAAAACAAGGGACTACATGAGTTGAGTGGTAGTGATGATTTTGCTAGACATGTAGCATTATTAAATCAAAAATTTGATAAGATGACCACTATGGGTGTTTCCATAAATGCCAATGCTTTTAATGATTTTTGTGATAATTGTGGTCCTAACACTCATGCTATAAATGTTTGTCAAGTGGGTGTGCAGTTGTATTCTGAACAGGTACAAGCTATCCAGGGTTACCCTCCAAGACAGAATCAAGGTGGTCCCTTCTCCAATACTTACACTCCAGAGTGGAGGAATTATCCTAATTTATCATGGATGGATAACCAAGGAAATCAGTATAAACAACAAAAGCCTCTATATCCTCCACAAGGAAATATTGAGCCGCCTAAAGCATCATTGGAGGATATGATCATGTTGATGAGGCAAGAGCAATAAAAGATGAAGGTGGAGCAGCAGCAGAGAGAGAAGCACCAAGATGCAGTCATAAAGAAGATGAAGACTCTAATTGGACAGATTGCAGAAGGGCTTCAAGGTCACAAGACTGGTACGTTCCCAAGTCAAGAGGAGCAAGCTAAAGCCATCATGACCCTTAGAAATGGCAAACAGGTAAGTAATGAGGTACATTCTACTCCTTCTTCTAAACCTTCTGAGACACATGTTGAGGATGTAGTTGGTAAGAGTACTAATGGTATGGGCGAAACACCTAATAATGATTCTTCCACCCCCAAGACATATGTACCTCCCGTACCGTTTCTTGGTAGATTTATGAGAAATAATTTGGATAAATAGATGTCAGATCTATATGAGATGTTTTTGAAAGTTAACATTAATCTCCCACTACTGAATGTGATTAAAAATATTCCAGCTTATGCAAAGAAAATCAAAGAACTTAATTCCAGGAAACCCAAGTATGAGAATGAAGAGAAATTAATCATGGGAGAAAGTGCAAGTGTTGTGGTACAACAGAACCTCCCACCTAAACTAAAGGACCCCGAAAGTTTTAATATTTCTATCTCTATGGGGGACTCTAGTAAGATGAAGGCAATGTTGGATCGTGGTGCTAGCATTAATTTGTTGCCTCATTATCTGTATCTTGAGTTGGGTTTACCTGAGCTAAAACCCACCACAATGACCTTGCAATTGACTGACCGTTCTATTAAGAGTCCATTAGGAATTGTGGAGGATGTTTTAGTACAGGTAGCTAATTTGATCATAACTGTAGATTTTGTTGTGCTTGAAACTGTCAATGGTGTTGGGAATGGTCAGGATTCCCCCATATTGCTTGGGCGACCATTTATGGCTACTGTAGACACCCCATTTTGGACATTCATTCATAATCACACTACTTCTGTGTCTCACCTTTGATTTGGGTCGAAACTTGTTAAGTTGGACATGTTTTGTTAAGTTTCTGACTGACTCCGTTAGTCAGGGGCCATAATGAACATTAAAACTACTGCAGAGGGTAAAAAGTGAATTCCAGCACTGAGATGTCTCGTACGAGACATTAATGTATCGTATCAGGTATCCCCCTCGACAGTCGTGTTTCTCAACAGTTTCCTTGTTGATCACAACCTCGTTTCTTGGCAAACACTCAAGCAATCCGTGAAAAACCTAATGGGTGATCCTAGAGTCCAAAAACACTTCCTTGAAGATCAAGTCCTTGATTCCCATCCAAACTTACCTTCTTGGCTTAAAACCTAGTTCAAGAACTCCTATAAATATAGAGGTTCTTGAACCAAAAAAACCTCTAGAATGGTCATTCACCCAAAACCACTCAAAATCTGATCAAAGAGGTCCTCATAATCAGCCTCTCTTCCCCACCCACAAAATTAAAGCTTTCATAACATCATTCAAGTCAAGTTCATTGGATCATCAAGTCCTTTAGTCAAGGACATCCATAGGATTCTCGAAGAACGCTTAGGTAAAACTCCTTGCTTTCTACCTTCTCATCCTCTTCTTTGTCTTTGAAGTAGTGTGATTCCATCAAAGAATCATCCTAGAGCCTCTCCAACCCATGGAGATGGTCTCGAAGCATATGATCCGACATCCTAAATAAATAAGAAATTATTTATTTGCTTGTTTTCTTCTTTTGTACATGAATGCATAATTTTAATAATGACGATGATGATTTCGTAAGAAAGACCGATCCTAGATCGGGTAGATTGGGTGCTCCTTGACCTTCCCAATCCATAACTTGACCCCCGAACTCAAGAATCTCACGGTCCGTGTTCTGTTAAACATGGTGGCGACTCACAACAACCGAGCAACAATCAAGTCCTTATAACCCGAAGCAGCCAGATCGGATGCGCATGCTCACAGTGGCGACTCTGCTGGGGATGATCATCATAAGAGGGTTAGACTTGTGTTGAAATCATCATCGTTATTCTTAAAATTCTGCATTTTGTACTGTAATCTGTTCCCAGACTAGGATGCCTCGTACGAGGGATCGTACGAGACATTTCAGTCCTGTCCGGCTGATCTGATTCTCTGGTTTGAAAAAGGAATTTTGTTCGGTTCAAACACGCACACAGGGTTTCAGATATGCTCCCCCTCTGTTTTTGAGTCTTAGGACCTTCCTAACGACGAAGAAACTCCCCATGTATCATAAAGCTAACCTCTGTTTTGCAGGAGCACTTGCTAATTGATTTATTCCCTGCTTTGCTTGCGTTTGCTTTATGTGTGAACTATGATGGCCTGAGTTCCTCCACAAGAGGGAAACATAGGCAGCCACTTGGCCCGGCCATTGCATGTTTTTCTTTTACTTTTAAAAAAAAACTCTCTATTTTCTCTCTGACATCTAGATCTTGACTCTCACACACGTGCATGCATGTAGAATAATTTCACTACATACCCTTCAACCCGGGTCCCAATCGGAGGACGGATGTCGGTCAGCACCCCCATTCTAACGAATGGCCCTCGCCGGTCTCTCCAAAGATGGTGTACCCACTCCGTGACACGTTCCTAGACTGTGTTCATGGGGAGCCTTAGCCGTATGCCTTACATCAACCTCATGCATACATACTAGATAATAAGACACTCCTCGAGACCGGTCTGTTCGATTCTTAGGGTTGTTTTAATCTTTTCCCAAGATAACGCATTTTCTACAATCTATAATCCTCCCTTCATGAATTCTTGACGATTGTCCCTTCGGTATAAATTGTTAGACAAAGAGTTGAGGTGATGAGAATTTTTCTACGAGGATTCGAGTCTAGTCTCTCTCACCATTAAAACCCTACGTTTGACAATGTACCTTTCGGTTGTCCCTTACAAGAATTCATAAGGTTTGGTTGCATTAAAGGCGTTATTTAACAAAGTGCAAAACAACTACGGAATCACTTAGGTTTGGCTAATTGAATGGTGGATTCCGATGAGAATATGGGACCTTTGACCGAATTGTCTAATTGGGAGAGTGCAATATAGGTGAAAAACAAGAGGCTCATATTCTAGGGTGACAGAATCCACTGTTCCAGGATGAACTAGATAGTAACCTCTCAAAATTGATTAAATTCCGTCCGACCAATAGGATTAAAATCTGCAAATCTGACTGTCAGGTTAGATGTCTCGTACGAGACATCTCTCCTTTTCTTTGATTCTGCCGTGTTTGGTCAGCCCTATCTCATAAAAGCCGACTTGTTGGTACCCCAGCCTGGATTTGACACAGTTTCTGCACTCTAGGCCCGTCCGATCAGCAATGTAGCTCCATACTCCCAACACAATGCCAAGCGCCAAATTTACTCAAGAACTCAATGACCTCAAATCTCGACTAGAGGGGGATGTGGGTCAACTCTCTGAGGTGTACGCGACAATCTTATATGCACGCTTCAAGAGGGAAATAGAAGAGGAATTCATGACTCGACTACGGACACAAAAGGAATTCTTCGACAGAGAAATCAAATTTCTCCAAAATCAATTGATAGCCCAAGAAGAGGAAGTAGGTGCGTTCCGAAAAGGCCTACTCATGCAAGAAGAATACTATGAAAAGAAGATCGATACGCTCCAGGCATGCCTGCAAGCTCAGAGAGAATTTTACAAATAGAGGTTGAATCCAAAGCTAAGGCAAAGCCAAGGACCTACCACAAGTATGAAGGCATCACTCAAAGCAAGATGTTTGACATACTCGTGGAAGAAGGTAAGATCACTTCGAGAAAGCCTCCTACTACTCCAAAGGAACTCCCCACCAATCATGCTCATCATCTCTACTGCAAGTTCCACCAGTTTAGTGGCCACGACACCGACTCTTGCCACCACCTCAAAGATGTGATCCAAGATCTCATATACTCTAAGAAGCTAGGGGTTCCTAATGTAGTGACAAACCCCCTCCCAACTGCGAAAGGAGGGATCAATGTAATAGAAATAGCTAGTAAGGAAGAGGCGACTACTCGCCTAATCCCAAATGTGGGCGAGAGTACTCCAAAGTTTAATAATGAAATTTCTTTCTGTTACATGTTGTCTTGGGATCAAGTACTAGATAGGAAGAATAATAAATAAAAGGAAGATGTTAACTTACTCACCCGCTCCGGTCGAGTCATAATCAACAAAGATCCAAGAATAGAAGAGCCATCATCTTCGAAAGAGCCCGAACCCGTTAAGCTTGACGATCCACTTCTTAAACAAATAAAGAAAATGCAAGCCAATATTTCCATATGGGATCTCTTAGGCTCATATCATAAGCATCGAATGATGATCTCTAAATCTTTAGCCTAAGTTGAAGTGCCCAAAGAAGTAACTCCCGAAGACTTAACGCAAATGGTAGGCCAAATCCAATTTGGCAATGTGATCACATTTACCGACTTAGATCTACCACAATATGGTGGAGGGCACACCGAATCTCTCTACATAACCGCAAGGGTCAATGGGCATCGAATCCCCAGAATCCTAGTAGACAATGGGTCCGCCATAAATGTCTTACCAAAGAAAGTCATGGTAACGCTTGGCCTTACCTCAAGAGAGCTAAAACCGTCAATTCTTACTGTACGAGGGTTTGATTGCACTGCATGCTCACCTATAAGGGCGATCACTCTAACAGTTATAGTGGGAGAGATAACTACGAAAGTGGAATTCCAAGTCATTGATATCCCCTCTTCCTTCAACCTTCTTTTAGGGCTCCCATGGCTACATCAAACAGGAGGAGTACCATCAACTCTCCATCAGTATATCAAGTTTAAATACAATGACACGATAGTCACCAGTACTTGGGGAACTTGTGACTGCTATCCCGATCTTAGAAATTCAGCATGAGGCAACTGACCACCTCTTCAATGGATTCAAAATCTAAAACCAAAGTAGTGTAGAGATGGTAGAAGTACACAATGAAAATGACTATTCCAAGGCGATTCCATTCTCCGGAACACGCCCAGTGCTTAACATGATGCTAAAAGAAGGGTACTTCCCTTCTTGGACTTGGTAAGCATTTACAAGGGATAAAAGAACCACCACCTGTCATTCTATACCCCCTAGAATATGGTCTAGGGTATGTGTCACCACTCAAGGGCATCCCTAAGGAATAAAGGGATTGGACCTTATACATAGTGCCACTAAGGGAAGCGCTAACCGGGCATTAAAATCTTCGGTGACTATGATCCATACTCACTTGAAATGGAACCGATGCAATTCTCGTGGCTACCTCGAGAATCAGGGGGTACCAAGGCTGAAGCATTCAGTGAGTGGGACTTTGTGTTGGGAGAAGACCTACTGCGTCAATTTCTCAACCTTTGCAAGCTAGAAGACGCTCAGATCAATGCAATAGATAAGGGGGACGCTCTGAACCAATACTACACTGAGCTCATCAAGAAGTGTGATGAGCCCATCAAGAACTGGTACACAACTGGGGGACCTATAGCAAGTGGAGACTGATCAAAGAATTAGAGTATACTCCTCATCCCCATAGGGAAAGAAAATTTGTAACTCTCACCTTAGAGTCAGATACCGCTACCGATGAGCTCACCCAAGAGGACTTGGATGCCATCACGGAATGTGTATTCCCCTACTTTCTTAATGAAAACATAGATCTTTTCGAGTATCCCGAGATTGCTAGCGTCATAAATGATGAATTAACTAATAACCCTAAGGAATTGGATAATAATGAGTCATATGACGAGATAGATCAAGAAAACGAACAAATCTTAAAAGAAATTAATAAGCAAGTAGGTCATCGTGGCGGAAATGGTCCTATTGATGCCAAAGAAATGCAAACAGTTAATCTGGGGACGGACGATAATCCGAAAGAGACCAAGATTGGCAGTTTCTTCAAGGGGGAAGACCGACAAGCCCTCATAGCGCTTCTCCGAGAATTCGTAGATGTGTTCACTTGGTCCTACAAAGATATCCTGGGGCTAGCCAATTCGATTGTTGAACATAAGATACCGCTGCTTCCCGATTCAAAGCCAGTCAAGCAGAAACTCCGCAGAATTAAACCCGAGTGGTCGGTACAAGTCAAGCAAGAGATAGAGAAACTCCTGAGTGTTGGGTTCATCAAAGTGATAGAGTATCCAACTTGGTTGGCTAATACTGTGCAAGTTTCCAAGGCAAATGGAAAGGTCTGCATCTGTGTTGATTTCCGTGATCTCAACAGAGCATCTCCGAAAGATGATTTTCCTCTTCCCAACATAGACATGCTCATTGACAATACCGCAAAATATGAAGTCCCATCATTCGTAGACGGATTCGCTGGGTACAACCAGATCCTCATGGCCGAGGAGGAGCAACACAAAATAGTGTTCTCCACACCTTGGGGGACGTTCTGTTATACAGTCATGCCATTCGGACTCAAAAATGCTGGAGCTACGTACCAGAGAGCTGTAACTGCACTGTTCCATGACATGATACATAAAGAGATAGAGGTGTACGTTAAGATCATATACTCCAAAGGCTCCGATAGACAGCACTTCGTCGACCTCAGAAAATTCTTCGAAAGGTTGAGACACTACAAGATGAGACTTAATCCAGCCAAGTGCACATTTGGGGTAGTGAAAGGAAAAGTCCTTGGATACATGGTCACCGAGCGTAGTATAGAAGCAGATCCCGCTAAGATTAAAGCCATCATTGACATGCCTCCGCCTAAGACGCAAAATGAAGTAAAAGGATTCATGGGCCGCCTTCAGTACATTAGTCGTTTCATTAATCAGCTCACGACGATGTGCGAGCCCATCTTTAAACTCCTCAAGAAGAATGCATCCTTAGAATGGACTGAAGAGTGCCAAGAAGCCTTTGAAAAGGTCAAAGAGTATTTGGTCAACCCTCCTGTATTGGTTCCACCGCATAAATAGAAACCGTTGACCCTGTACCTTACAGTTAATGACACTGTGGTAGGGGCTATGCTAGCACAAGAGCAACCTAATTCGAAGAAAGAGAATGTCGTATACTTTTTCAGCCGTTGCTTCCAAGGGGCTGAATTGAATTACTCTGCATTAGAAAAGTCATGTGCTGCACTGGTATAGGTAGCTGAGAGACTAAATATGTACATGGAAGCATTTCCTGCATAACTGATTTCCCGAATGGACCCAATGAAGTACATCTTCGAGAAGTCGCATGTCTCCTCTAGAATAGCCAAGTGGTACTTTATGCTCGCAGGGTATGATATCACTTACATCACACAGAAATCCGTAAGAGGAAGGTTCTTTGCTGATCATTTAGCCAAATTCCCATATGATGAAGAGAAGGGGGAAGACCCGCGATTCCCTGATGAGGACATCATGGCAATAGCAGAAAATAAGTGGCAATTATTTTTCGATGGCGCAGCCAATAAACAGGGATATGGTATTGGAATGTTACTAGTAGATCCCTCAGATTTCTACACTCCACTCGCAATGCGCCTTGACTTTGAGGTCACTAACAATATTGCCGAGTAGAGCCATCAATTCGGGATAACGGGACGGGACGGGACAAAACTATGTTGTCCCGCTATCTATACGGGACGAGACGGGACGGGCCTAATTTTACGCAGGACGGAAATTCCATGTCCCATCCCAAATCACCTCGGGACGCAGGACAACGCGGGATGAATACGGGATTGGTTGACTAATTGACTTGATCACCCGATCACAAAAAAATGCCAATTTTTCAAGCGATACAGACAAAATAATGAATTCACACAATTCACACCTACTGAAAAGAGCATGTACAGAGAAGGCATTATAGCTAAACTAAACCATGTATGAGTACCAATGAAATGGCATAATATTTTGAAGTATCAGGTAAAAAAAAACAGAATATTTCCACCATTCTATAAAGAAGATTTTTCTACAGCGCTAGTAGGAGGACCTAACCTCGTCGGCCGTCGACCGTCGCCGTCGCCGTCGGTGTGGGAGAAGAGAGTGCGGCGGCGGATTGAGAGTATTCGACTAGTTCGTCACCGTCGGAGGTAAGAGGGGAGGGGGCGGGGTTGACCAGAGAGGATACAGAGAAGGTTAATTTGATTTTCATCCACAATCCATCCCAAATATGAGTTCCATTGACAAAGATTTTCAGGTTATTTGATTAGATGTGTCGAATTTGGAGATGGGGAAGGGGAGGCGAACGAGGGGAGGGAGGCAGGCTTACTGGAGATGGGGGGAGGAGTGGCCGGATGAGGGAAGGGACGGGAGAGGGAAGTAGGGTTGGGTTGGGAATTTGGGAATTTAGGATTTGGGATTTGTGTTCGTGCGTGGTATAAATGAAAGCCCAAAAAAACACGGGACATCCCGTCCGGTCCCGTCCCGCATTTGACCCATCCCGAATAGTCCTGAATTTATTCGGGATAAGAAAATGCTGTCCCGTCCCGTCCCATATATATAGCGGGACGGGACGTCCCGACGGGACAATCCCGAATTGACGGCTCTATTGCCGAGTATGAAGCTTGCATAGCGGGGCTTGAAGCAGCCTTAGAAAGAAATGTGACCGAACTAGAAGTATACGGAGATTCACAACTTATAATCTATTAGTCACTCAAGAAGTGGAAGGTACAAGATCCTACACTCCAGAAATATGACGACCATCTCCAAGACTTGGTCAAACAGTTCAAAGAGGTCACTTTCTACTATCTTACTAGAGATAAGAACCGCTTAGCAGACTCGCTAGCCATGCTAGAATCACTTGTGGAGATTCCCGAATGGACCGAAGTTAAAACCTTCAAAGTCGCAAGGTGAACGACTCCTGCTTATCACTCGATCATAGACTTGCAAGACTGCAAAAGAAGAGTGTGACTCTGTTTCTGTAAATACCTTGGATGATAAACCTTGGTATTATGATGTATGGCGCTTCCTCCTAGATGAAACATTCCCATCAGATGCATCACCTAAAGCGAAGATATCCCTCAAACGGTTTGCCGCCCAATTCATTATTATAGGTGATCGCCTCTACAAAAAAAACCACAAGCAGTGTCTACTCTGTGCTGATGAGCACGAAGCCGTAGAAATCATGGGCCAAGTCCATCAAGGAGTCTGTGGAACCCACATGAATGACAACATGCTAGCGAAGAAAGTTATCCGACTAGGGTACTATTGGGCCACAATGGAAGCCGACTGCACAGAGATGGTTAGAAAATGCAACAAGTGTCAGATATATGCCAACTTGCAACACGCACCACCGTCCGTGTTATACCCCATGACATCCTCTTGGCCATTCTCTACGTGGGGAATAGATGTCATTGGCAAAGTCTCACCAACAGGTCATAATGGGCATTCATTCGTGTTAGTCACCGTTGATTACTTCACTAAATGGATCGAGGCCCAATCCTACAAAGTCTTAAATGCCAAAAAGGTGGCTGAGTTCATTAAGACCAACATCATATGCCGATATAGGGTGCCTCATGAGATGATATCTGACAATGGCACACACTTTGAGAAATAATGTGACCAACTACTTGCAGAGTACAAGATAGAGAGACATCATTCATCACCGTACCGACCACAGACCAATGGAGCAGTCGAAGCTGCTAACAAAACCGTAGAGACCATCATTAGAACAATGGCTAAGACTGGAAAAGACTGGCCCGACAAGCTACCGTTTGCACTCTGGGGCTACCGTACTTCAATCCGTACCGCCACCAGCGAAACTCCATACGCCCTAGCCTATAGGATGGAAGCAGTGTTACCAATCGAATTAGAACCGCCGAGCATATCCAAGCGTATCAACGGAGAATGGCCCGAGCATTCAATAAGAAGGACAAATCCAGAAACATCAAAGAAGGGGACCTTGTCCTACGCGAACATCGTCCTGGACCATTCAATCCTATGGGAAAGTGGGGACCAAGATGGATAGGCCCTTACATAGTCAAGAAGGTGTAGACACCCCACCTTGGACGGCTCACCCCGATTGCACGGTTGATCTTGTGTTTTTCCCTATTTTTAGTGTTTCTCGTTAGTTTTTGTTACTTCTGTTAAGTTCCTAACTGACTTCGTTAAGTCCAGGGACTAAACTGAATAACAGGACTGACTTTCTAGTCCATTCTGTCAAAAAGGAAATTCCTGAGTCACGCGCCTCCGATCATAGGAGCCAGACGCGCGCTCCTTCCGCCCCCGAGGTAGGAAGCGTGCGCCTCTGGGCGTCAGTTACAGATTTCTGTCCAAGAATCCCTCCCTTGCTCATTTTAAATGATTTTGCCCGGGAAATATTTCTTGGTAACTGAGTTTTGGTACCAAAAACATATGTTTTACAACTATAAAAGCATCCCTTCTCCACCATTTCAAAGAACCGAAAATTCTCTCTACAAAAACTATACCGAAATCATTTCTAAAGTTTTTCCAAGTAATTCACCAACAAGTGTTTGAAGTCCTTTGAAGCATAGGTAAAAGTCCATCTTCCTCCTTCTTCTCTACTTCATCTCTTTCTTTGACTTTAATCGAACGTGCAATCACCCAAATCATTTTGGGACATGAAACCAATGATCGCTTCATTTCATTGAAGTTGGTCAAGGAGTCATCTCCCTACATTCCAAATACCCCCTTTTAAACCCCCTCTATCATTATTAAGAATATGAAGAATATTTATTTTATGTAGACTTTGAACAAGAAAGACCAACATTAGTTGGGCGAGATGGGTCCGAACCTCGTAACAAGAATCTCTGTTTTCGTATCAAACTTAGGCTAAATATTATATTTTTCTTATGTTCCTCTAAAACATAGGTGGCGACTCTAAACAAATAAAACACAAATAGACATCCTAGGAATAACACACGCGCTCTAGCCAAGTCGTGCCCTCCTGGGGTATCTACAGTGGCGACTCTGCTGGGGACGTTTGAGGGTTAAACTTGCATCTCTGTTCAAAGTCTACTTTTTTTCTGGCCATTCTGGTTCCTGATAGGGGAAGCGTGCGCCTCTGGCCTTCTTGGCCTAAGGCGCGCGCGTCCCATATTAAGGACCAGAATCGCCCGCCTCCCTTATGTTCTTCCTATTTTTCTTCTATCTTCTACACTAATCATTTCTGCAGGGGTTACAATGTATATTCAGGACCAGGGCAATCCCCTGAGTCCAAAGTCTGACAATCTGACAGGTTTACCTAGAAACGGGCGCCTCCCACAGACTCTGCGCCATGCGCGCGCATCTCACAACACAGGCCAGAGACGCGCGCTTCTGGGTGGTTTTCCAGAATAGGAACAGCTTTAGAACATAGCAGAATGATTGGGGTGTGAGCACAGTTGCCTGCATCAAGGACTGAATTGGACCTCTTAAACTGATTTGTTTTGTGTTTTTTTTTATCGGTCACACGGGTGATTCGAGAGTTGTAATTACGTGCTAATTTGCTTTTCTTTCATAAAAAAAAAAAGTAAAAAATGTTTTGTCACATGTTGGACCTCACACTACGTGCACAAATTCCTATAAATTGCTCACTATCGAGTCGCATAAGTTCATAACCCCAAACCCGTCGAGGCCCGTCCTAGGAATTTTCAAGCTCCACCCGACCTTGACTCTTTCGAAGCGGTAAACCTCAACCCGTGGCGTAGTTCATGACTACATGCCGGGGGTGACCTTAAGCCTCTCATTAGCCGAGCACAAGCCAACACAATTCTAGTTAGGGTCTAACACTCCGTGACTAAGTCGGTTTTCATGTGCCGAGATTTCCCTAAACTAATGTCTTCAAAACATACATGCCAAGTGGTTATCATGGACGAAATAAAAATCCGTCCCCAAGTGGTTATTATGGACAAAAATAAAAATCTGTCCCCGCGTGTATGCTTTACTACATTAAATTAGTTTAATCCCGACACATGTAGGATTCACAAATGTGATGGAATCCGATGAGTATATGGGACCGCGAGAAGGTCTATATACTAGTGTGACGATTCCATTATTTTTCTTAGAAACTCAAAAGGGATCCTGTCCCTCCGACTTATAAAAAAAAGAGTCTTTTTCTTATATGGTTTGAGTTGTGTGCCCAATGTGTGTTCTAAACCTATTCATGGACCGAAAGTGTTACTCAAGACTGATAAGGGCCTCTTCTGCAATATAGGTTCAATTGGTACTTACCGTGTCTACTAACGTACGTGCGCTCACACTAGATATAGAAACAATACCTCCAATCACTGAGGGATCATCTGCCTACTGCTGATTCATTGCAAACACTTTTCCTTGGACCTTGGGCTTTCCCGCAGCATCTCTTTTCTGACCCTGAGTAGTAACAACTCCTGACCCGGATGGTTGACCCCTGCCTCTAGTACAATCCCTTGCAAAATGCCCCATTTGACCACAATTGGTACACTTGCCCTGTTTCTTCCAACACCGGTCCGCTGAATGGCCTTCCTTTTGGCAATAGGAACAAAGTCTCCTATGATGGTCCCCTTGGTTCCCGGCAGTAGTGCCCGGGTTCCTTGGGATTGGTTTCCCTCGGGACTGAGATTGTCCCCCAAAATTACCTCGGTTATCTGAACGGGTTTGTGGCTTGCTCTGCTTGCTAGTGTTAGTCACCTCGAACTTCTTCTTATGCTCCTCTATATCTTGCTCGATTAAGTATGCACGGTCTACCGCATCCTGGAATGACACAATCCTCTGGGCTATAAGCTGAGTCCGAATAGAAGTCTTCAAACCCCGGATGAATCTCATAGCTTTCTGTTCTTCGGTCCTCACAAGATAGTCACAATACCGGGCTAATTCTGTGAACTTAGCCAAGTACTGAGCTATAGACAACAAACCTTGCTCCAAGTTGAGAAGCTCGATCTCTTTTCGGTTTTGATCCACTACCAGAATGAAATGCTCATTGAATTTCCGCACAAACAATTCCCACGCATACACTGTATGGGTATCATCCCAACTCACTTTAACCCCTTTCCACCAATGCTCGGCGGCACCCACAAGCTTATAAGCCGCGAACCGGACTCTATCCTCGTCCGTGCACCCAAACACATCATAGATTTTCTCCATAGACTCAATCCATAGTTCGGCCTTCTTCACATCGGGCTCACCATCGAACTCCCTTGGTTTTAATTTCAGAAATTGTTCCAACCCGTATCGTGGAGGTGCCACATGCTCCTCTCTTGGCCCTTGGTCATGAATTGCCTTCATGGCCGCCTCAAACATGCCTTAGAACATAGCACGGTTCTCTTCCCGAAGATCATTCTGATTCTGAGCCCCACTTGAACCTTCACCCGCTCTTCTTCTAGCCATTGTGAATAATTACCTGCATAAAACATCAACCGTTACCCACTCCGAACACAACTACCCTCCTAGGTCATACTAGTCCACCTAGACTTATACTTAGAGCTAAACCATAGCTCTGATACCAATTGTCGCGACCCCAACCCCGCGGGCCCGGAGCACGCGAGCTGGACGTCGACTCTAACAATAAACTCTAAAATAATGAAGATAAAATTTCCTTTTATACCAAAATATGATAACACAAATTTTTGAAATCCAACTTGAACAACAAAATATAAACTAGTGTAAGCTCCATAAGCTTACACCCAAAATAATAAAATATACAATTTCTAATGACGTCAAGTTTGGTACAACTATTCCCAAAAGGTTACACATTTATGTAATGTAAACCCACCAATAACAACTTGCCCAAAAAGCTCAACCCTCGCGACGTCCTCCTCGTGATTAGCGAGTCTAATCCTTTCCTCCTGGGGGGGGGTTAAGGAAAAACAAAGATAAAAGAAAGGGGGTGAGATAAATCTCAATAAGTTACTAATGCAACTACATGACATGCTAAGATGCAATAAGCAATAAACCATAATAAATATCACTTAGCACATAGCATTTATCAATTAACAGATAGCAGCGGAAATAAACAAGTAACAAAGGATATTAGCCAAGGTTTCCCAACTGAAAGAACCAAATAAACGTCACTGTGCAGCTTCAATAATCAACAATCAACATCTTCATAGTAGCATGAAAGCTGAAGAGAAAACCCCCAGTACCGGAACCAATAACAACAAGGGGACAGTGACACACAGTCAAAGCCCGAAACCAATAGCTAAATGCTCACAAAGGGGCTAGCTCATCTCACATCCAAGGCCAATCTGGAGGAGGGGAATAATGGGGCAAAACAATTGGTCAACATCATAATGGACTTGGCTTGTGCCATCATAATGTTTCGCATCGCCCGAAACACACACAAATACCAGCTGGGCTTTCAAGTAAAGGCTAAGTAATAAAATACTAGCACGATAAATAACTAATTATTCCAAAGTAGGGAACCATTCCAAATAAATCACCACAAAGGTAAACCAATCCAAACAACACATCAAAGATGGACCACATTCCCAAAACGATACTTAATCAAATTCCATAACATATTTATTCACAAAAGAACCAATTCCAATTAATAAAGTGTTCCACGATGTTAACTTAAGTTAATTTGAGTAAATAAACTTAAACTAGGAAGCCATGTAGTCTTAAACAAGCAAAAGACAAAATTCCAGAACAGGCGGGCGGGCGGGCGCTTGGTAGGGGTCGGGCGGGCGCTTATTTGACCAGAAGGTCTGGCCGCAGGAAAAAGGCAGGCGGGCGGGCACCTAGCCAAACCAGGGCGGGCGCCTGGTCTGGTTCTTGGTCGGAAATTGCAGCTGGGTTCTACCATTTTCAACCCAAATTTCACCCATTTCCTAAATGCTCAAAATCAACTCTTTCCACAAGTTCAACAATGAATCAAAACAACATCTAGGTTGGAAGGGGACCTAATCAACATCATATATAACCCCAAACCAAGATTCAAACCCAACATTCATAACAATCACCATTTTTAACCAAAAACCAAAATAAATTCCAAATAAATCCCAAACTCAATCAAACATCAAATGTATCAACTAAAGCATTATATAAACATGAAATGAACACTTTAGCATAAAAATGGGGGAAAAGCAACTTACCCGGATTTTCTCAAAGTTGACGGAATTCGAATATTTTTGGCTCTAGACGATCCTATCGACGATCTAAACACATTTCATAAAATGAGTACTAAGAAAAGATGAGAGGAAGATGACTAAAATGAAGAAAGAAGGGAGGGGATTTTCTTACCTTTTCCATGGAAAGAGAGAGAGAAATGTGCAGTGTGTGAGGTGAGGAAGAGTGAAGGGGAAGTAGGGAGGGAGTAGGAGAATGATTTTAAAAACTTACACTTAAGCCCCCTCCTCTACTAACTACACAACTCTAATACTTCCTACTAACACTAAGACCAAATAATACTACACTAGCACAAATGACCCAAATAAAATGCTAGACATAATTTATTATGAAACATAAATGCACACATAATTATTAGTTAAATAATAATTTAAACAATTAAATAAGAAATAAATAAATAATTAAATATTTATTATTAGAAAATAGAGACGGGTTTTCGGGTCGTGACAGATCTTAGCACCCACCTAAGTGGGGCTTGCTATGCCGATTTCTCTCAAATGTATGAGGCGGGGATCCGAATGGATGAGTTGCTTAGGGAAATCAAGAAAAGTGCTCCTACCCTCCATTACAAGGCCGCCTCTAGCTCCACAAAAGAGGCTTCAGTTAATGCCGTCACTACCGACAAGAGGAATTACAAGAGGGTTCCTCCACCACAAGGCAAGAAGTTTCAAGATGATCGTGTCTACACTCCTCTCTATGGAATGACTATCACCGAGGCCTTTGAAGCTCTCAAAGCCAAAGGGCAAGTTACTCCTCTCCAAGGGTACAAACCCAAGGCATTGCGTCCCAACCATGCTCACCACAAGCATTGTGACTACCACCAACATAGCGGCCATACCACCGAGGAATGCTTCGTCCTCCGCAACGTCATCCAAGATCTCATAGACAAAAAGGAATTCATAGTTCCTAATAAGGGTGGTGTCAATGTAATAGAGGTAGAGACCACTCATTCAATCCCAATTATGAATGAGGGCTCCAATATTATGAATAAGATTGATAATTCTTGTTATGTTGTGACTTACAATGAGGTAATGAGGGAAGTACTAGAGAATAGGAAAAAGAGGCAAGATGGAAACGTCAACATGCTAACTTGATCCGGACGAGTCATAGCAAGCAACCCCGCTACTTCTGCACCAAGCTCCTTTTCTCAAAGACCGCAAGCTCGCGACACTCCCGAAGACCCTTTATTGGTTCAACTCAAGAAAACTCAAGCCAACATCTCCATTTGGGACCTCATTTCATCCTCATAGAAGCACCGAGATCTTGTCATCAGTAATCTCAATGACACATCGATCTCTCCCGATACAACTCCTGAAGACCTTACGGCAATGATAGGTCACATTCATATTGGCAATGTCATCACCTTTGCCGACATGGACCTTCCACCATTTGGTCCCGACCACAATGAGGCCATTTACCTCAAAGTGAGAGCAAGGGGGAGACCTATTTCAAGAGTCTTGGTTGACGGTGGTTCCGCACTCAATTTGATGCCCGGCCGAATCATGGGCATTCTGGGGCTTAAGAATTCAGATTTAAAGCATTCTACTCAAGTGATCCGAGGTTACGACAGCACTGCCCGTACAGTCATGGGTATGGTGGAAATAGACATTGAATTTGGGAGCATGGTCATGTCCATCCCATTCCAAGTGCTCGACGTCCCTTCCTCATTAAAGTTGCTCTTGGGCCCACCATGGATACACAGTTCTAATGCCATCCTTTCGACTCTCCATTAATGTGTGAAGTTCAGAAATGGGGATGAAATAGTAACCGTTATGGCAGAAAATGTCACTATCCACAGAAAGGGAGAACCCATTCACCAAATTCAGCATGGTTTAGCAGACTCTACCCTCTCCGGCGTCTCAATCAACGCCATTGACAAAGAAGGGGGAAGCGGGTCATGGACCTTTGGCAATCGTAAGTCCTCCGCATGATGAGGAATATGAATTACTTCCCTGGTTTAGGCCTAGGGAAATATCAACAAGAAAGAATGCAACCTATTGAGGTTCCTTTTGTTAAGAACAAGTTCGGTTTAGGATATGAGCCTTCCAAAGACAACTTAAAGTACGAGCAAGCCGTCAAGAATAAAAAGGCCCAAGCTTGGAGAGAAGGCCGTCATTATGAGATTCTCAATCTTAGGCCTTACCGCAAGACACTGAATGGCTACTTTGTCCATCAAGGGGAAGAGGTTCCATACGTAATCTTTCCCGAGTCATGGGTTAAAAGCAAGGGCATCAGAAAGCCCGGTCTCGAAATCTTCGCCGACTACAAAATTCAGAAATCCGAAAGGGAACCAACTCCCATGTCACCCCGAGAATGGTGGGGGAAGAAAGTGACCATAGAGTCCGAGACAGAGATTACCGTGGGAGAAGAATTGACAGATTTAGCCTCCATGTTCGAAGAACTTGCCATCATGGATGAGTGCCAAGTCAATGCCATCTACGACACCGACACGAGAAAGGAGACTATCAGTGAGATCCAGCCGAGCTCTGAGCCGATCAACAATTGGTATTCTATGAAGGGACCCGTGGTATCCAAAGAATTATTGGTCAAGAAGATGGGTTGCATTCCGCGCAAGGTCATAAAGGAAGACGTGTTCACATTCTCTTTCGAGTCCGAGAGTGTTTCCGATACCCTCACCCAAGAGGATATGGAGGCCATAGCCGAGCGTGTGTTCCCTTTCTTTGTTAATGAAAAATTTGATCTTTCTGAGTACCCCGAGATTGCAAACATCATGAATGATGAATTAACTAATAACGAATCTAATGAACTAGTTAATAACGATTCAAATAATGATGAAATAGACCACAAAAACACAACATACTTAAATGAACTTGCTCAACAGGTCCGTAGTCGTGGTGAAAATGGTCCAGGGGCTGACAAAGAATTGCATGTTGTTAATCTGGGTACTGACGAAGAGCAGAAAGAAACCAAGATCGGAAGCTTCTTCAAGGGGGAAGAGAAAGACAGATTGACTGCACTGCTCAGAGAGTTCGTGGATGTATTTGCATGGTCATACAAAGACATGCCGGGTTTAGACAGAAAGGTCGCTGAGCACAGAATTCTGATCAGAGAGGATGCTAAGCCGACAAAGCAGAAACTCAAAAAGATCAAGCCAGAATGGTCTTTATAAGTCAAAGAAGAGATAGAAAAGTTTCTCAGTGTAGGCTTCATCAAGGTGATTGAGTATCCAACATGGCTAGTGTCACGACCCGAAAACTAGGCTCTATTTTATTGGTAATAAATAATTATTATTTATTTATTTGCTTATTTATTTATTTAAAGTATTATTTATTTAAATATTTATGTGTGCATTTTATGTTTCATAATAATTATGCCTAGCACTTAATTTGGTTATTTTTGCTAGTGTGGAGTGTTGGGTCTTAGTTGTTAGTTGGGAGTGTAAGATTATTGTGTTAGTATGTAGGGGAAGGGGTTTATGTGTAAATTCCTTAAATCCTCCTACTTACTCCCTCTTTTCCCTCTCCTCCCTCATTTCACCCTCACTTCTCACCTCCATCTCCCAGCAACTCTCTCTCTCTCTCTCTCCTTGTTATGGTAAGTTTCTTCTCTTCCTTCTCTCTTCACTTTCTTCATCTTCCTCTTGTTATTTCTCATTTCTTAAAACGTGAAACTTGTTTAGATCGTCGATAGGATCGTAGGAAGCCAAGAAATTTCGAGTTCCGTCACCTTTGAGAAAATCCGGGTAAGTTGATTTTCCCCCATTTTTATGCTAAAAAGTTCATATCATGCTTATATAATGTTTGGGTTGTTATATTTGAAGTTTGGTTGAGTTTGGAATTCATTTGGGATTTGTTAGTGCTTTGGCCAAAAATGGTGTTCTTGGGAATGTTGGGATTCGAATCTTGTTTTGGGTAGCTAGATGTTGTTATTTAGGTCCATTTCAAGTTCACAAGTTGTTTTGGTGCATTATTATGCTTATTGGAAGTCTTGATTTTGAGTATTAGAGAAATGGTGAAATTTTGGGTAAGAATTGGTTTGATTTGGTTACCTGGGTTCTTCTGCGTTTTTCTGAATTTAGGAGGTGCTCGGCCGAGCACGTCCCTTGACTCGACCGAGCGGAGCAGACCAGAGAGTCATAGTTTTGGAGCCGAGGTTGCTCGGCCGAGTCATATAGAACTGCTCGGCCGAGCACCCCTGTTTTAGGCATAAATGTTTATAACTTAAAAGTAATCACCCGGAACAATAAGAAGTCAACCGTAAGCCGATGTAAACCGTGTAAGGAGTACGTTAGAGTTATATAAGTGGTAAATGAGTGTTAGGTGGTTGTCATTACCCCCTTGTGATGTTTTATGGTATTTCCTACTTTGAACAAATCGTCCGTTTTTCGCTCAATCTTCCGGAGGCCATAACTTTTGCATTCGGACTCCGTTTTAGTCGAGTAAACTATCATTTTAAAGCTCTTATAGAGTAATTAGATATGAGGTGGTTTATTTAGGTGAGTTTCAGGTTTATATTATGTTGATATTTCATTTAGTGTCTTATGACAAAGTGTTTAGAATCGGTCCGTTGTAATCAAGTTGGGAATATCGGTTTGCGTGGTTTCGCCTTGGTTCCTTTGTTAATATGGGTTATGGAATTTAGTTATGGATTATTGGGAAATGTGGGAACACTTTCATAATGAGTGGACGTTTGGGATAGTTTTAATGATAGTCATTGTGCTATTTGGGGAATGACCAATTGGGTAGTACTCTCTATGAGTAACTCGCGTGTATCATGTTAGGATGCGTTTGATATGGATACTTGTCCTAGAATCATTTCGTTTTAATGATTTGTATTGTTGGGCTTTTATGAGCAGTTCCATTTCTGTTATTGAACTCTTTTATGAGGAACTTCTTGCTATCAATGTTGTTAAACTCTTAATGAGTAACCGTTGTATATTTATGGTGATTTGTGTTATGGTTCCCTACTTTGGAACCCTAAATTGCTTAATTAAGCTAGTATTTATTACTTATCATTTATTTGGAAGCCCAGCTGGCATATTTGTTGCATCGGGCGATGGGAAAGATTATAATGGCAAAGCCAAGTCCATTATAATGTTGACCATTGTTTTGCCCTTACTATACCCCTTTTCCAGATTGGCCTTGGAAGAGATAAGTTAGCTTCCTTTGTGAATGTATCTAGATACCGAGCATGACTTTGTGGCATGGCTCCCGCCCCTTGTGGCACTTTATCATTGTTATTGGTTCCGGTACCGGGTTTCTCTTCAGCTTTTATGCTACTATGAAGATGGTTTGTTTGATTGATGGGTTGATTGGTCGCTTCTGACCGGGGGTTTTCTCTTCGGCTTTCATGCTATTATGAAGACGTGATTTGTTGATTATTGGAGCTGCACAGCGATCCTTTATTTGGATGTATCGGTTTGGAAACCTTGGCTAATATCCTTTGTTATGTGTTTACTTTCCGCTGCTATCTATTGACTGTTAATTGTTACATGCTACGTGATATTTATCATTGTTTATTACTTATTGCATTATAGCATGTCATGTAGTTGCATTAGTAACTTACTGACATTTTATCTCACCCCGTTTATTTCCATCTTTGTTTTTCCTTAACCCCCCCAGGAGGAAAAGGATTAGGATTCGCGGATCGAGGAGGACGTCGAGAGGATTGAGATGTTGGGGTAGGTTGTTATGGATCGGTTTACATTATTTAAATGTATAACCTTTTGGGGATAGTTTTACCATTATTGACGTCATTAAGAATTGTATATTTTATTCTTTTGGGTATAAGCTGTGGAGCTTATGTTAGATGTACTTTGTTGAATTAAACTTGGATTTGTAAAACCTTGTGTTATCATCTTTCGGTTCAAAATGGAATTTTTAACTTCTATATTTTAGAGTTTTGGTTTTAAGTCTACGTCCAGCTCGAGATCTCGGGCCCGCGGGGTTCGGGCCCACGACAGCTAGCCAATGTGGTCACAGTCCGAAAGGCTAATGGCAAGGTTCGTGTTTGTGTGGACTTCCGGGATTTGAACAAAGCTTCTCCAAAGGATGACTTTCCACTACCCAACATCGACATGCTAGTCGACTCCACTGCTGCCTACGAGGTCTGTTCATTCGTGGATGGTTTTGCTGGGTACAATCAGATTCTCATGGCCGAGGAGGATCAACACAAGACTGCTTTCACAACACCGTGGGGCTACTTATCAAAGGTCTGTTACAGACTTGTTCCATGATATGATTCATAAAGAGATCGAGGTCTACGTGGACGACATGATCATCCACTCGAGGGGGACCAACGGTTAACATTTGATCGATCTCCGCAAATTCTTTGAAAGACTCCGTTAACACAAGATGAGGCTCAATCCCGCAAAGTGCACGTTCGGGGTCATCCGAGGCAAAGTTCTTGGCTATATGGTCACAGAAAGGGGTATTGAAGCAGATCCCTCAAAAATCAAGGCAATCATTGACATGCCTCCTCCCAAGACATAGAAAGAAATTAAAGGTTTCATGGGCAGACTTCAGTACATCAGTCGGTTTGTGCACCAGCTTACTTCCATGTGTGAGCCAATCTTCAAGCTACTCAAGAAGAATGTGGCTCTAGAATGGACCTTCGCTTGCCAAGAAGTATTCGACCAAGTGAAGCATTACTTGACATGCCCCCCAGTCTTGGTTCCACCTCATAAGGAGAAGCCTCTCTTGTTTTACATCACGGTGAACGATGAAGCCCTTGGGGCTATGCTAGCACAAGAACAACAAGATTCCACAAAGGAGAATGCCATTTATTTTGTCAGTCGCCGATTTCAAGGAGGTGAAAAGAACTACTATGTCTTAGAGAAGTCATCCGCAGTACTGGTTTGGGTCACTCAAAAGCTCAAACATTATATGGAGGCCTTTCCGATCAAGCTAGTAGCAAAAGTCGACCCGCTCCGCTACATCTTCGAGAAGACTTTCATGTCGACAAGGATAGCCAAATGGTACTTCATGCTCGCTGGCTATGACATCACTTACATCACACTCAAATCCATCATGGGGAAAGTGTTCAGTGATCAGCTTGCTGAATTTCCGTGTGACGAAGTGAAGGGGGAGGACTTACAGTTTCCCGACGAGAACTTGGTTTACACTACAACCGAGGAAAATAAGTGGAAACTCTTTTTCGATGGCGCCACCAATAAACATGGTTATGGGATAGGAATGTTGCTTGTCGATCCAAAGGACATCTACACTCCAATTGCCATCCGTCTTGAATTCGAAGCTACCAACAATATTGCTGAATATGAGGCATGCATAGCGGGGCTAGAAGCAGCTATAGAAAGAAATGTCACAGAGCTAGAAGTATTCGGTGACTCCCTGCTCCTTATCAATCAAACATCGGGCAAATGGCGAATCCAAGACCCGACCCTCCAACAGTATGGTCAACACCTCGAGGAATTGGTTGTACAGTTTCAAGACATAACGTTCAATTATTTGCCAAGAGACGCTTTGCCGATGCTTTGGCTACTATAGCCTCACTGGTTGAGATGCCCAAAGGAAAAATGGTGAAACCCTTCAAAATTTCAAGAAGGACCAGTCCGGCATACTGCATAAACATTGAGATCAATGGAGTCCAAGATAACCCCCCGTGGTCACTGACATCATGAATTTTCTCAACAACGGCACCTTTCCCAAGAACAGTAATGGGAAAACCCGAATATCACTACAAAAGCTAGCCGCCAGATATGTGTTGATTGGAAACCGAGTCTACAAGAGACATCATCAAGGGATCAACCTTTTATGTGCAAACGAGTCCGAAGCTCAAGAAATCATGCACGAAGTCCATGAAGGTGAGTGTGGACCCCACATGAATGGGATTATGTTAGCAAAGAAGATACTCCGTATTGGCTACTATTGGACTACAATGGAAAGAGACTGCATCAAGAAGGTCAAGAAATGCGCCAAGTGCCAGTTCCATGCTAATCTACAACATGCTCCGCCTTCACAACTGTACAACATGACCACACCTTGGCCATTCTTTTGTTGGGGCATAGATATCATTGGCAAAGTCCATCCTACGGGGAGCAACGGACAGTCATTCATCCTTGTGGCCGTGGATTATTTCACAAAATGGGTTGAAGCACAAGCTTACCGAGTTCTCAATGCCAAGAAAGTGGCTGAATTCGTAAAGAACAACATCATGTGCCGGTATGGTATTCCTCATGAGATCATCTCCGACAATGGATCTTACTTCGAGAAAGAGATGGATGCAATTTTGGTTGACTACAAAATTACCAAGCACAAGTCATCCCTGTACCGCCCCCAAGCCAACGGAGCGGTCGAAGCAGCAAACAAGACAATCGAAGTCATCATACGAAAAATGGCTTCAATAGGAAGGGATTGGCCCGAGAAGTTACCACTAGCATTGTGGGGCTACCGTACATCAATACGGTCAGCAACGGGAAAAACTCCGTACTCATTGGTTTATGGTTCTGAAGCCGTACTCCCGGTCGAACTCGAGGTTCCTTCTCTACGGGTCTTACTCGAGAACCAAGTCAACGAGGTTGACTGGATGCAAAGTCGATATGAGCAACTTGCCCTACTCGACGAAAAGAGGTTAAGAGCGTTTGAACGCACAAGGGCTTATCAACAAAGAATGGCAAGGGCTTTCAACAAGAAGGTGAAGCCTCGAAATATCAAAGTGGGAGATCTAGTCCTAAGACAACATCCTCCCAATGCCATGAATCCCCTCGGGAAGTGGGGGCCTCGATGGATCGGTCCTTACGTGGTCAAGAAAATACTAAGCGGCGGTGCAGTCTGACTCGTAGACTTGGATGGTGATCAATTGCCAAAGGAGGTCAACCTCGACAAGCTCAAGAAGTTCTACGCTTAACAAATAAAGACCATTAAAAAAAAAACGCTTGCTAGGTTGAAAACCCGCAAGGGCGGCCTAGGCAAAAATTAGAGCACGTGCAAAGAAGAAGCCCGCTAGATTGAAAACCCGAAAGGGCAGTCTAGGCAAAAAACAGGGTGCACAAAAAAAAATGGTCTTCATTTGTTTGAACTACGGAGACCTGAGCCTCTCTACAAGAGGAACGTAGGCAACCTTCGGGTGCGGTCTAAAACAATAATTTTTTACCCAATCATGTCATAACAAAATGAAATTTTTATTCATCTCTTGAACTATTTCAACCATTACAAAGGATATGTTGAGCAATAAAAGACATAAAAAAAAACATTAAATCCTAAACAAGTGGTCTATTAATTGCAATCTTGGGGTACAAAGAAAAATCTAATCTTTCTTCAGTTTCGGAACCCATTGCTTCTTGCTATAGCCTTTGACCTTCCTAGGTGGGGGCGGAGCACTCTTGGAACCACCAAGGCGAGAGAAGACGCTAGGACGGGATGGAGCTTCATCAACGACCTTCCCCTTCCCTTTGCCTTTGTCGAAAGAAGCCTTGACGGGGGCTTTGTATGGGTGTTTCCACACATGAGGAGAGTGGGCCTTGTCTTTGCCCTTTTTATTCTTCGGAAAATAGCGTGGCCTAGGGGCTTCAACACGAACCGCCGGCCTTAAGGGTTCAACGACAACATCGTTAGGCCTCCCCAAACGGTCAAAGACACTCGGGCGTGCCTTCACAATAGGGACGAACTTCACTTGCTCACCTTCGGGGACGGACACTTTAACCTCAAAGGAAAAAGTCATGGGGGCCATTATTGACTAGAATTGGAGGCTTAAAGAGATGAGAAATAGTGCAGAATATTGTTGTGTGACCAAACTGGTCGAAATGGGTTCAAATTTATAGCTGTTGGAAAACCCAGTTTAGAAAAGAAAGGGGCTGTAAATCAGCAGCCCAGACGCGGGCGCCTCCCCTTTTGGACCTGAAACATGCGCGCCTCCCATCTCTATTTCCAAATGCGCGCGCTGTTGACAGACGACAGAACAGAACAGCCCTTGTCAGTTCAGCAACTGCCCAGGCATTTCAACGCCTTCAACCTGCAGTCAGTTCAGAATCTACACCAACAAAGCAACATTCACCCGCAACAAGTGGAACACTTTGGGCACACATTTTGTTTGTAAAGAGTCGACACCTAAGATCGAGCCTAAATAAAACATAAAATATGTAGATAAAATAGCTAGGATTGTAAATATGTGCTAAATGTTATAACATGTTAAAAATAAATTGTTCAGGCACTCGTCCTCCCCAGTCTACTCCGAACCATCACCAGCAGCACTCGTCCTCATCGTCATCATCGGAATCTTCTTCAGACTCCTACTCAGTGACTGCCTTGCGGACTGCACAGCCTCATCTATATCAAGGGCCATATCTCTGCAACCTCGCCCCATGCCACGAGCACCCCGAACCATACCTCTAGCAGCTCCAGACACGGTCCCTGCACCCTACCTAGTCAGGTTCGCCATGTCCCTACAGAGCTCCAGGACTCTCTCCTCCAGACGGCGCAGCCTGTTCCTCATCCCCTTGTTCTGGCGGCCTATGTACCTATAAGCAGCCACGGATACTTGTCACAACAGAAACAAGAAACTACATCAGTGTACTGAGATGAGACAGACTAGAACAGAATGGTGGGCCATAATCAGAAACGTGCAAGAAAAGTAAAAGTCATGCCACAGCAGTCTGGGCCGGAGGCTCTCTCTCCGGTGACATATCTTTAGGGACAATCTCCCTCTGATCATAAACAACCCCAAAGTTGGAGTAGGTATAATACGAAGGAGACAGAGGAGGATCAAAGCAATAACCCGCCCCGGTAGGGTTAAACTGCACGGAGGTCGAAGGGGTAGGCTGTGTTCCCCGAGGATCGGCATACATAAAGCCCGACATCAAATGGTTTGCCCGGAAAAGGCCATAATCCTGGTAAAGATAGATGAAAGGGGTAGCATCAACCCCTGCCACATACATGGCCCTATCATCCTCAGACAGTGCTCCCCAGTTACGAGGACAGAAAGGAGGGAACTCTGGGACCGCCGGCCTAGGTGGGTTATGATAATCCACCATCTGGCGCCCATGCTGCCAGTACACCCTCTCTCCCAAGTACATAGCCATGCAATCCACCAAGCTCATCAGTAATCTAGAACGAGTGGGTAGCAGAGTATGCTCTATGCCACCATAAATTGGTCTCCAGGGGAACAATGACTGAGACACGGACTCAGGCCTCAGACCTTCCAAATACTACCGGGCTGAAACCAAGCTGATGGGGGCGGTGCTAGTCTTCACATTCCTGGTCTTATAGGACCACCTAGCATAGTCGGGATACAAGGTCTGTCCCTCCCGCTCAATTCAGAAATCTCTCATCCCCAGGATAGCAAAGGTCCACAGCTGCAAACAGAAACAAAGGCAAAAATTAAACACAGTTAAAAGTGCAGAAATGACAAAAATCGGAAAAAGGGTAGAGTAATGAGTCTACCTCCCAAGCAAGAAAGAACTAGGTAACCGAGCTCTGAGTCGAACGGCTGGTCAAGTCCATACCCCGATAGCACGCAGCTAGGCCAGCTGCACCCCAGTTATATTGAGCAGCCTGATCCAGGTCAATCAGAAGGTCCAACAAGGACAAAGAGGCAAAACTTCCCTCATTCACAAATAGGGTGTGGGACAAAGCGAACCAAATGAAACACCGAGCCACTGCCTCGACCCTGTCAGTGGTAACTCCCCGAGACTCAGCCTCAAGGACTCTAAAATAAGTCTGAAACTTCCCCCAAGTCACTCAGGAGTTCTTCACCACAAGCTCGCAGTCGACTAGAGCCAACAACTCAGCAGGTGTCCTAGCAGTCCTGGCAACACCAGAAGGGACAGGTACCCCCGAAAAAGGCAAACCGGTCAGAGACGTAAATTCAGTCAGTGTCATAGTTACTTCCCCCATCGGCAAGTGGAAAGTGTGGGTGGTATCCCACCATCTCTCCCTCAAATCCTGAATCACATCAGGATCATTCTTCAGCGAGGGTAAACTGGTAATGAAAGGGCCGAAAAATGTAGCAGCCACCCGAGTCTGTACATTCTCTGGCAGTTTCCTCCATACAGAAATGAGTGCCTGAGCCCCACTGCGGATTTCGATCAAACGGTTCCACCTCTAAAAGGAAACAAGAGACAAATAAAAATTCATCAGCATAACGGCTAGAAAATGGCGAAACCCAAAGAAATTCAACATGGCAATGGCATGGTGTGCAAACAAGTGTGTGAACATACAAATGGGTGTCCAAACATCCTCTTCACAAAAAATCAACAATGACAACAACATGCAAGCATGATCAGAAGGGTTACTGCAGCAGTTGCTGTATCACGGACAAAATGATACGACCCTAGAATGCAAAAATCATCAAAGAAGACAAAGAATCCTTACCAATCCTGTATAAACAAAGTGGGAGATATGAGTATGAGACTCATAAGTCAGTTTCCTTGGGTCCATAGCCTCGACCCCAACCTCAGCTTCTTCACCCATGTGCATCTCAAAAGGGGGAGTTTGATGAGAACTCAACATGATCCCTTGCTAGATTGGTTTCGAATGAACAAAGGAAACGTTTTGGGATGATTTCCTCGCAAAAATTTGACTCAGAATTCAGAGAGTTCGGGGGAATTTTGAACTCAGTCCAAACAGAATGGACAGTTTCTACACTTATGCTAAACTAATGCGCAAGGCGCGCGCCTCCTACCATCTTTATGAGACGCGAGCGCGTCCCACATCAATTTCCAGACGCAGGCGCATCCCGTGTCCAGTCAAGCCCAGGTGCAAGTTCCCATACAGGAATAAATACATCACATCAATATGCATTCAACTCCCATCCGAGTTTTCAGCTCCGCCCTGGGGTGTTTCAAGTACAAAAATTCCGCAACAGACACCGTTAAATTTGATGGTACAAAAGTCAAGGTCAATCTCGAAATTTTCCTCGCTAAAGGGAAAGCATTCTTTCGGTCCGCAGTCAACTATGCCCGCACCCCACAAAAGTCAACTGCAACTCCAAGCAGCATACAGCTTCAAAACAGCAATTTGGTCCACAGTGAACCACCGGAATCACCACCTCTTTATCAGCAAAGTCTATCCAACAAATCCACATTCATTTCAAGTCCCCTATATGGAATCTAAATTAGTAGACGGATTCTCGGATCTCGCTAGTCCCCTATACGGACTCTAAATCAGCAGACGGATTCTCGGATCTCGCTAGTCCCCTATACGGACTCTAAATCAGCAGACGGATTCTCGGATCTCGCTAGTCCCCTATACGGATACTAAATCAGCAGACGGATTCTCAAATCTCGCTAGTCCCCTATACGGACTCTAAACCAGCAGACGGATTCTCAGATCTCGCTAGTCCCCTATACGGACTCTAAACCAGCAGACGGATTCTTGGATCTCGCTAGTCCCCTATACAGACTCTAAATCAGCAGACGGATTCTCGGATCTCGCTAGTCCCCTATACGGACTCTAAACATTGGCCACGGTGGGTCGATTTCTATCACCGCACCTCTTCTATCAGCAAAAGTCGCTCACACAGGGAGCGCATCTCTATCTCTTGTAATTTCAAGATTCTTGTTTTCATCGAGTCTTTGCCTTTTTTCTTGGTGATGTCCTCGGCATATGTTTTGTTCTTTCGTCGACGTGTTTTGCTTTGCAATCAACGTCGCCGAGGGGCTCTGTAGACACCCCGCCTTAGACCGCTCACCCTGGTTGCACATTTGATTTTGTGTTTCTTCCTATTTTAAGTGTTTCTCGTTAGTTTCTGTTACTTCCGTTAAGTTTCTGACTGACTTTGTTAATTCTAGGGACCAAACTGAATAACAGTACTGACTTTCTAGTCCATTCTATCATTTTTGCCATCTCCAAGTCGGGCGCTTCCATCCTTTGGGGACAGAGGCACGCGCATCCCGCTACCAAGGCAGGAGGCACGCGCACCTGGGCGTCAGTTACAGATTTCTGTCCAAGAATCCCTCCCTTGCTCCTTTTAACAGGATTTGCCTGGGAAACTGATGTTGTTGACTTGGTTTTGGCACCAAAAACTCACATTATTCACCTATATAAACACCTATAATTCACCATTGAATGGGAGGAAGATTTTAATCACTAAGCAAAACTATACACAAATACTTACAAGACATTTTCCTAAAAACCTCTTGAAGGAGTCTTTGAAGTTCTTTGAAGTATAGGTGAAATACTACTCTTTTCTCCCCTTTTCTATTTCTTCTCCTCTCTCTTTCTTTTACTTTAATCAAAGCGCAATCACCAAAACATTTTGGGACATGACACCGGAGACTACTTCACTCCATTGAAGCTAGTCAAGGAGTTATCTCCCCACATTCTAAAACCCCTTTTATTAAAATCAAAAAATAGGAAGAACATCATTTTATTCATGTAGACTTTGAACAAGCAAGACCAACATTAGTTGGATGAGATGGGTGTTTAAGTACTTCCCATCTCGTAACCTAACCCCCGAACCTCATAAACAAGAATCGCTGTTTTCATAAATCAAACTTAGGCTACACATTAGGTTTTTCTTATGTTCCTCTAAAACATAGGTGGCGACTCTAAAACACAAATAGACATCCTAGGAAATCCCTTTTGCCGCTCTAGCCAAGTGCTGGGCCCTTCCCGGGGTATCTACACTTACTGGTAGTCAACTCAAGATATTCTTCATAAGAATATCCTCACGTTACATCGTTCTTACTTTAGTTGACTTTACTGATTGCTTTGTACGACCTTACTGTAAGTAGATAAACTGTCTCTGCTATGTTTTCTGCGCTAGTCTGACACCGAGCTACTTCTATCTCTACTCTATCTCTTACTTGATTTTTGCAGGTAACCGGTTGAGACATAGGGGTCTTATCCCATCATATTTTTTGCAGGCATGCGTATCTTCGCCATTAATGCTGAATATTGCGCATTTAATGCTCCTCACCTAACCAGCTGGAAATTCAAATTGTAACCCTTCTTCTCAACGACTCAAGTCATTTACCTCTCCTATAAATAGAAGACTCAGAGCATTAAAGAAGGGTGGTTCATTGAAGAGAGTTGAATAGTTTGAAGCATTCATTGAAGCTCAAACATTCTTTGTCCTAAAAATCATTAGACATTTAATAGGACGTACACTTGTGCACAAACTCATCAATATTGTCACTATTCCCGAACTAGATTATTTAAGGAATACATTGTTTGAGTTTTTCACACACCCACCTGAGTGAGATAAGTTCTATTGGACTTGCCGCTCAAAAACACTTGGTCAGTATTTTGTATCACGATCCATTAGTGATTCCTAGAGTTTAGGTCTTTGTAAACCAGCAAAGTCGTGCTTATAATAGACTAGGAAAATCTAATAGTGCTCTTAACCCAAATCCATGTTCTGACCAAACTTGGCAGAGGACATAGCAGTATTTACACTGTGAACCTCTCCAAATACTCGTGTCTCTTTGTGTTTACCTTATTACTACTTTGTCATTGCTGGTTGGAAATCTATCACCGGAAACTTCATATTACATACGGATTCATTGTAATTTCCATTGACCAATCTCTTGAAACTGCATTGAACTTTTAGAAACTACTTTGTGTTAAACCAGGCTCTCAAATATTTTCATACTGATTTTTTGTGAGTTAAACTTAGTCACATCTTCTCCGCTGCGTTTACTGATTATTGGTTTCTTGCCGATTAGTGACTTTGTATTTTAAAGTGTTTTTTTTTTGAAAATCTTTCAACTAGGCTATTCACCTCCCCCTGTAGCCTGTTTTCCTACCAATTGGCCTAACAAAAGACTACACTACAAACAGGGGGTTCGTCTCCAAGCGAGACATCAAAGGACTGCACCCGAAGCGTCAGCTTCCAGGCGAGGCATAAAAGACTACACTACATACAGGGGGTTCATCTCCAAGTGAGACATCAAAGGACTGCGCCTGAAGAGTCAGCTTCCAAGCGAGGCATCAAAGACTGTAAAAGTCCATCAATCGGACACTAAACTTTGGTACGGTGAGCCGTCTCATATCACCAATATTTTTATCAAGAACTTCATCTATGGTGAATCGCGGAGATCACTGTCCCCTCTATAAACAATCATCTAAGTCACCCACACAGGGGGCGCACCTCTATTCCTTGTTGTTTCAATCTCCCGCTTTTAATTGAGTCTTTATTTTCTCTTGTCGATGTCCTCGGCGGATGTCTTTCTTTCGTCGACGCGTTTTGCTTCGCAATCCACGTCGTCGAGGGGCTCTGTAGACACCCCGGCTTGGACCTCTCATCCCGATTGCATACATAGTATTTTTATTTAGCTTGTTTTTGTTAATTTCTATTACTTCGGTTAAGTTCCTAACTGATTCCGTTAGTTTTGGACTAAGCTGCTTAACAGAGTTAACTTTTAGGGTATTTCTATCATTCTGTCATTTTTAGATGCGGGCGCCTCCGGTACTGCCAATGGGCCGCACACGTGTCTCACCCCAAAAGTGGGACTCGCGCGCCTTCCGTTTTGGCAGTTACGGATTCCAGTATTTTTCCCTCCCTTTTCTTGATCACAAAGACCTCTTTTTACCTCCAAGTTCATCCCCCTAGTTTTGTAACCTCCAATCCCACACTTCTAGCCTTTTCCCCAAAACTAAATATTTCTTTTATTTATTATTTGATTTTCTCTTTATTATTTATTTTTCTTTATTTTCTTATTTGTTAGAAAAGCTTATTTTCCACCTTTTTTTCACCTATAAAAACCTCTTCTTTTTACCTTAGAAAGGGACCTTGGACTTGAAATTTCTTCACAACTACACTATACACATTTCTCTCAAGAATTCTCTAACAAGAATTCTCCTAACAAACAACTCAAGCATCAAAACTCTACACAAAACTCTTTTCAAGTCAAAGTTTGAAGTCCTCTTCTTAAGGTACAACTTCACTTCTCCTTTCTTATTTTATTCTTCCTAATGTATGCAATCCCCATCAAATGGAACATGACCAAATGATCACTTTATTATATTAAAGTTGGTTAAAGGTTATCTCCCTACATTTCAAATACTACTTTAATTTCCCCATTTTATATTAATGTAATTGCTACTTGTAATCTTTAGTATAAATTAATGCATAAAACAATTCTCTTTTATTTCCCTTTGCAATTCCCTTTTTTTTACTATGTAATTGTTAGCACATTTTTAATATCAAAAGAAGGATTGTTTAGCATTAGAACACCTTTAGTAGCAAGAACCACGTAAGAGGGGTGGAGTCGGTGTTTAAGTACTTCCCACTCCGTCATCTAACCCCCGAACCCTTCTCTTCCCGAATCTCTGGTTTTGTATATAAATTTAGGCTATTCTTAGGTTTTTTTTTATGTTCCTTTAAAAACATAGGTGGAGACTCTAAATACTTAAAACCAAAAAAGACACCCTAGGATAATTCACCGCTCTAGCCAAGTTCTGGTTTTTCCGGGGTATCTATAATACTATACCCTCGTTTATTGGTTGCGCCATCGAAAAATAACTGCCACTTATTTTCTGCTATTGCCATGATGTCTTCATTAGGGAATCGCGGGTCTTCCCCCTTCACTTCATCACATGGAAATTCGGCTAAATGATTAGCAAAGACTCTTCCTCTTACGGATTTCTGTGTGATGTAAGTGATATCATACCCCGCGAGCATAAAGTACCACTTAGCTATTCTGGAGGAGACATGTGATTTCTCGAAGATGTGCTTCATCGGGTCCATTCGGGCAATCAATTGCACGGGAAATGCTTCCATGTACGGCTTGAGTCTCTCAGCCACCCATACCAGTGCAACACACGACTTTTCTAATGCGGAGTAGTTCAATTCAGCCCCTTGAAAGCGATGGCTGACAAAGTAGATGGCATTCTGTTTCCTCGAGTCGGGTTTTTCTTGTGCTAGAATAGCACCTAGTGCAGTTTCATTGACTGTAAGGTACAGGATCAACGGTTTTTATTTATGTGGTGGGACCAATACAAGAGGATTAATCAAGTATTATTTGACCTTTTCGAAGGCTCCTTGATACTCTTCGGTCCATTCTAGGGATGCATTCTTCTTGAGGAGTTTGAAAATGGGTTCGCACATTGTCGTGAGCTGATTGATGAAACAACTAATGTATTGAAGGCGACCCATGAATCCCTTTACTTCTTTTTGTGTCTTAGGTGGAGGCATGTCAACGATGGCTTTGATCTTAGCGGGTTCAGCTTCTATACCACGTTCGGTGACCATGTACCCAAGGACTTTCCCTTTAACTACCCCAAATGTGCACTTGGCCGGATTAAGCCTCATCTTGTGGTGTCTCAACCTTTTGAAGAATTTTCTAAGGTCAACAAAATGCTGTCCATCGGAGCCTTTAGAGTGTATGATCATGTCATCAATGTACACCTCTATTTCCTTATGTATCATGTCGTGGAATAGCGCAGTTACAGCTCTCTGGTAAGTGGCTCTGGCATTCTTGAGTCCGAATGGCATGAATGTATAACAGAACGTCCCCCACGGAATGGTAAACGCTGTTTTATGTTGATCCTCTTCAGCCATAAGGATTTGATTGTACCCAGCGAATCCGTCTACGAATGAACGGACTTCATACTTCGCGGTATTGTCGACTATCATGTCTATGTTGGGAAGAGGAAAGTCATCCTTCGGAGATGCTCTGTTGAGATCACGGAAGTCTACGCAGACACGAACCTTTCCATTTTCTTTGGAAACTTACACAGTGTTAGACAACCAGGTTGGATACTCTGTCACTTTAATGAACCCTACACTCAAGAGTTTCTCTATCTCTTGCTTGACTTGTACCGACCACTCGGGTTTAGTTCTGCGGAGTTTCTGTTTGACTTGCTTCGAATCAGGAATCAGCGGTATCTTATGTTCAACAATCGAATTGGATAGCTCTGGCATATCTTTGTAGGACCATGCGAACACATCTACGAATTATTGGAGAAGCGCAATGAGGGTTTGTCGGTCTTCCCCCATGAAGAAACTGCCAATCTTGGTCTCTTTCGGATCATCGTCCGTCCCCAAATTAACTGTTTGCATTTCTTCGGCATCAATAGGACCATTTCCGCCACGATAACCTACTTGCTTATTAATTTCCTTTAAGATTTGTTCATTTTCTTGGTCTATCTCGTCATATGACTCATTATTATCTAATTCGTTAGAGTTATTAGTTAATTCATCATTCATGACGCTTGCAATCTCAGGATACTCGAAAAGATCTAAGTTTTCATTAAGAAAGTAGGGGAATACACATTCCGCGATGGCATCCAAGTCGTCTTGGGTGAGCTCATCAGTAGCGGTATCTGATTCTAAGGTAAGAGTTACAAGATTTCTCTTCCTATGGGGATGGGGAGTGCATCCTAGCTCTTTGATCAGGAAGTCTTCACTTGCTATGGGTCCCCCAGTTGTGTACCAGTTCTTGATGGGCTCGTCGCACTTCTTGATGAGCTTGGTGTAGTCTTGCTTTGGAGCATCCCCCTTGTCTATTACATTGATCTGAGTGTCCTCTAGCTTGCAAAGGTTGAGAAATTAGTGCAGTAGGTCTTCTCCCAACACAAAGTCCCATTCGCTGAATGCTTCGGCCTTGGTACCCCCTAATTCTCGAGGTAGCCATGAGAATTGTATCGGTTCTGTTTCAAGTGAGTATGTATCACAGTCATTGAATATTTCAAAGCCCGGCTATTGCCTCCCCCTATGGTCGATCCATGGTTCAGGGAACATAAAGTATGGCATGACACGCCCCCAGGTCCCGGGATCCCCTAATAGAACCTCGAACCTGGATGCGCGTGACTAACAAGGAACGATAAACTTAACAAGAAACGGGATGACATCTGTTTATAACAAACTGACATGATATATATACTCTAGATTAAGGAGCTAAACTAGCTCACAACACGAGTTCTAGACAAGAAAATTTAAAACCAAACTTATTTACATACAGCGGAAGATATGCCTAGCACATAACCTGGCATTACAAGATGTCTAGAGGCAACAAGTACTATACCAGACTGTTTACCCCAAAATAAGGAGTTATATAACCCATAATACATCGTCCTCACCAAAATGAAAAAGGACACAAGCCCCAAAAGAATAACCACCTGCGTAGTAAGCTCCCAGCTATGACGAGCCACACTGCGCGCTATCACTAGCCTTCCTTTGATCTAAGGAAAACAATTAAACAAGAAACGGGGTGAGATAAATCTCAGTAAGCTATTAGATGCAACTACATGACATGTTATCATGCAATTCAAGTAGATACTCAAGTAATCATGTATCAAGTATCATCAAGTAACAAGTATATGAGAGGCTAAGCCAACTCATCAAGTAGCACATAAGGCTAAGCTAACACGTTACAAAGGATATTGCTTCCTTCCTTATTCCTCCCAAGAATACCATTGCTGTCGTAGCTTGTATTACTGTTGACAATCACGATCAATATCAAGAAACTGCTTATTCAGTATATATCAGAAGACCCAGTAACCAGTGTCATTCCCAAGATCAAGACTCATGAGGTGTTCAAGAGTTTAGCATTCACTTATATCAGGCGTATTGCTCTAATAAAGGAAGCTATGCCCTTACTATGGCCTGTAGTAAGGGGTCAAACGCAGATACATAGATCCCCGATTATCACTTTGGCCCCAGCCTCATGATAAGCGTGAACCTATATACCTCCGAACAAGCAAGGACCAGCTGGACTCACACAAGAATGCACAAGTAGGTATTTACTTGAACTACGGGAGAAGAACTAATCCAAAAGTAGTGGACTAGCTCATAACACGGAACATGCTTCAAGTAATCAAGAAGTCACATTATTATCAAGCAACTATATGCAATGTTAGCACATACACATCAAGAACATTTCTCATACACGTTAGTGCTTGTTCATAGCACTTTGTAGTTCATTACCATACACATGTATTGGTGTCAAGTCATGTACAAGATTTTATTGTCTTATACTCGAGTTATCATTCCAATCTTTGGACATTCAAGCATGTATAAGAGTTATATCTTTTTCTTTTACAAGTTCTTTATCCTATTCTTAGGATGTTCAATTCTAAGACTCTGTTCTAATGCCCCTAAGGTGCACAAACATTTTGATTTCAAGACAAGAATAACACATTAGTGCTTGTTCATAGCACTTTCAAGACATAAAGAAGAGTTGTTACTCTTGTACTTAAGTTCTCATTTTAATTCAATAAGCACTCATGTTCAAGACCAAGTTCTAATGCCACAAAAGGTACATATACACTTGCTAGGACATCTTATGCTAAGGCTCTATGCCTTAGGAGGGATAAGGTTTCATTTCATTCATTTAACAAGCTCAAATTTACCCGTCCCACAAGTAGGAGTATAAACTTACTAACACTCCCTAACATTCAAATGTGCATTTTAACATGCTCATAACACTTTTGTAGGGATACTTTCATTAATTTTTTTACCGTCCCACAAATAATAGAATAATTTTCTTTTATTCCATTTAAATATTTCACCATCCCAAAAGTATAAGTATAATTTTCTAATATACTCATATACTCATTTAGGGATACTTTCATTAATTTTTACCGTCCCACAAATAATAGAATAATTTTTCTAATATACTTGTATAAACATTTAATCAAGTTAATATTTCACCGTCCCACGAATAGGAGTAACTTTTCTACTAACCTTTTAACAAACCCACTTATATACTTTCAACTTTCAATAAATTGGGGAAGAAATGCTTTCTGAGAGAAGCAATCCCACTTATATACTTTCAACTTTCAATAAATTGCAATTAGGCCCCTCAAGTTTTACTTTTAACAAAAAGGCCCCTAAAGTCATATTTTCACAAATGACCCTAAAGTCAAAACTAGACATTTAACCACCTTAATATTCCAAAGCAGTTAAGAAATTTACCCAAGTAAAACTAGCACATAATATGCAAGTTCAAGTATTTAACAAATAAGTCAAATATTTAACGAGAATAAGGATGGGCGTTACATCCTCCCCACCTTAAAGAAAATTCGCCCACGAATTTTACTTACCAAAGTTTTCAAATAGGCTCGGGTATTTATCTCGCATCTCTTTCTCGGTTTCCCAAGTAGCCTCTTCTATTTCATGATTTCTCCAAAGGACCTTCACAATAGGAATCCTTTTGGTGCGCAAGACTTGCTCTTTCCAGTCAAGAATTTCAACAGGTTGTTCCTCATAAGACAAATCAGGCTGAAATGGAATAGCCTCATACTCAAGAACATGCGACTCATCCGCCATATACTTGCGAAGCATAGATACATGGAATACATCATGAATACCAGATAAAGAAGGTGGTAAAGCCACTCTATAAGCCAACTTCCCAACTCTTTCAAGAATCTCGAATGGACCGATATAACGAGGAGTCAATTTTCCTTTCTTACCAAATCTCTTAATACCTCTACGAGGAGAGACTTTCAAGAATACAAAATCACCTACCTGGAATTCAAGATCTCTTCTTCGATGATCTGCATAACTCTTTTGTCTACTCTGAGCTGTGCGCAATCTATCTCGAATGAGTTTCACACTCTCAACTGATTGTTGAATCATTTCAGGTCCCAAACGTCTAGCTTCTGCCACTTCATCCCAACATATAGGAGATCGACACTTTCTGCCATAAAGAGCTTCATAAGGAGCCATTTCAATACTAGACTGATAACTGTTGTTATAAGCCAACTCAGCCAAAGGAAGATGAGTATCCCAACTGCCTTTAAAATCAACAACACAAGCACGTAACATATCCTCAAGAATCTATATAAGTCTCTCAGATTGCCCATCAGATTGGGGATGAAAAGCTGCACTGAAATTCAATTTAGTACCCATGGCACCCTGAAGAGCCTGCCAGAATCGAGAAGTAAAACGAGGATCTCTGTCAGATACAATACTCACAGGAACCCCATGCAGTCGGACTATCTCCTGAACATACAAAGATGCCAACTGAGATAATGAATATCCCATGAAAACAGACAAGAAGTGAGCTGACTTGGTCAGTCTATCCACTATAACCCAAACAGCATCATGGCCTCGTCTGGTATGTGGCAAACCAGTCACAAAATCCATCGTGATATGCTCCCATTTCCACTCTGGAATTTTTAATGGTTGCAACAAACCTGCTGGATGTTGATGTTCCACTTTTACCTGTTGACAAGTCAAACATTTGGATACATACTCAGCAATTTCTCTTTTCAGATTGTTCCACCAGAAATGTTTCTTCAAGTCTTGGTACAGTTTTGTGCTTCCAGGATGAATAGTATACTTGGCTTTGTGAGCCTCTTCAAGAACTCTCTTCTTGATCTCAAGATCAACTGGAATACAAACTCTGCCTCGAAAGGTAAAAATTCATCACTGTTGAAAGAAAAATCTGGTTGCTTTCCTTCATTCATTCCACTAATAATTTTCTGCAATTCAGAATCAGTTACTTGAGCTTCTTTGATCTGTTGGAGTAAATCTGAAGTAGCCTTTATATTAGCAAGGATAATTCCATGATTTGATTCACAAGGACTCCAATCACACAAGTCTTCTAACAATTTCCATTCACGAATCATTAAGCAAGAAATATAAGTCTTTCTGCTCAGTGCATCTGCCACAACATTTGCTTTCCCTGGATGATAAAAGATAGTACAATCATGATCCTTCAATTTCTCCATCCATCTACGTTGTCTCATATTAAGTTCTTTCTGAGAAAACAAGTACTTCAAGCTTTTATGATCGGTAAAGACTTCAAATTTAGCTCCATACAAGTAATGCCTCCATTTATGCAAAGCAAAAATAATCGGAGCCAACTCTAAATCATGAGTAGGATAATTCTTTTCATAAGGAGATAATTTTCGAGAAGCATAAGCTATTACCTTGCCATCTTGCATTAAAATACAACCCAATCATTCTTTAGAAGCATCAGTATAAACCATGAAATTCTCAGAACCACTAGGCAAAGCCAAGACTGGAGCTGTAGTTAAGCGCCTTTTCAACTCTTGAAAACTTGCTTCATACTTGTCATTCCACTCAAAAGAACTAGCTTTTCGAGTCAGATTAGTCAATGGAGTAGCAATCTTAGAGAATCCCTCAATGAATCTCCGATAATAACTAGCCAAGCCCAAGAAACTACGGATCTATGTCACTGTAGTTGGCTTCTTCCAGTTTACAACTGTTTCAACTTTGGAAGGATCTACTGCAATACCAGTAGCAGACACAACATGTCCCAAAAATGAAACCTCTTCTAACCAGAAAGCACATTTGCTGAATTTTGCAAATAATTGTTTCTCACGAAGAACTTGCAATACCACTCTGAGTGTTGTTCATGTTCAGCCCGTGATTTAGAATACACAAGAATATCATAAATGAATACCACCACGAAACAATCAAGATATGGTTTGAATATACGGTTCATCAAATCCATAAATACAGTTGGAGCATTTGTCAAACCGAATGGCATAACAATAAACTCATAATGCCCATACCTGGTACGGAAAGCTGTCTTTGGTATATCCTCAGATCTGATTTTCAACTGATGATAACCACTTCTCAAGTCAAGCTTCGAGTACACTACTGAACCCTGAAGTTGATCAAACAAGTCATCAATATGAGGTAACGGATATTTGTTCTTTATGGTTACCTGATTAAGATCTCTGTAATCAATACACAATCGCAGAGTCCCATCTTTCTTTCTGACAAATAACACTGGTGTACCCCACGGTGATACACTAGGCCTGATGAAGCCCCTTTCAAGTAATTCCTCAAGCTGTGTCTCTCTTTCAACTCAGCTGGAGCCATTCTATAAGGTGCTTTAGAGATTGGTGCTGTACCTGGTAATAACTCAATACAGAACTCAAGCTCTCGATCAGGTGGCATGCTATACTCAGAAGAGAACACATCTGAAAATTCAGACACAACAGGAATATCTTCCATCTTGGGAACAGATAAAATCTTGTCAAGCACACATGCGAGATACCCGGCACAACCACGAGATAAAAGTTTTCTAGCTTTTAAAGAAGAAATAACATGTATAGCACATATAGGCCTATCACCTTCAAAGGTAAAATCAGGCAAACCATGTATAGAAAAAGTTATTACTTTTCTATGACAATCAACAGATGCATGATGCACATAAAGCCAATCCATGCCAAGAATCACGTCAAAGTCCCTTATAGGTAACACGACTAGGTCATCAAGAAGGGCATGATCACCCACAAGAACCTCACATTTCTTGTAAACCTCAGAAGCAAACATGCAATCTCCCATATGGGAAGATACTTCTAGCACATAAGGCATAAAATCAGGAAGAACATGCAAGTGCGACACAAAATGAGATGCCACATAAGAATGAGATGAGACTGGATCTATCAGGACTCGCGCTCTCGTACTAGAAAGTAATATAGTACCTCCTATGACCGCAGAAGACTCAGCTACACCCTGCTGATCTAAAGCAAACACTCGACCCTGAACTTTAGGTCGACCCCCACTATCTCTCTTAGTACCTGAGGCCTGTTGACTCGTACCCCCAACTTGACTTCCCTTGCCTTTTAGACAATTCTTGATAAAGTGCCCTGTTTCCCCACAAGATAAACATTTTCCTTGCTTTAGCCAACACTTGTCTTCAGAATGGCATTCTTTCAAGCAATAACCACACACTCTCCTGGAACCTTGGACTGTTGTCTTAGAACCAGTTGATACACTATCTTTACTTTCAAATGGTTGTCGAAATCGACGATCCTGGCGGTTAGATTTACCACCCTTAGAACCAGATCACTGTGCTTTCTCTGAAACACGACCTGTCATGATTGTTCCCTGCTTCACCTTATGTTCTTCAATGTCATTCTCAATCCCATAAGCCCTTTCCACTGCTTGTTGGTAACTAGTAAGCTGTAAAGAAAGAAGTTGCTTTCTGTACTCAGTTTTCAACCCTTTAACAAACCTCTGTGCCTTCTTTACTTCATTTGGAACTAAGTGATCACAATACCTAGCCAATTCTGTGAACTTGGTTGAGTATTTCCCCACTGTCAAACTTCCCTGCTCCAGATTAAGAAATTCCATCTCTTTTCTGTCTTGGACCACTGCTGGAATAAACTGTGACTTGAATGCTTTAAGAAAATTCTCCCAAGTCTGTGGTACCCCTTCCAGTTCCCAGCTTTTATTAAGAACTTGCCACCAATGTTCAGCAGCTTTCTCAAGTTTAAAGGTTGCAAATGTTACCTTATCACCTCCTGCACATCTCAACGCTGTAAAGATCTTCTCTATACTTTCAATCCACTCCTCTGCCTTCTTAGCATCAAATTCCCCGTCAAAGCTACGAGGTTTCAACTTCAAGAACCTTGTAAGTCGATTAGGATAATCCCAGTCTATATTATCAACCATCTCTTCTTGAAGAATTACAAATCTCGGCTGATTACTATCACTTGTACCTTCAGAACTCATTGTACCTGTAGGTAAACCCTCGGCGTTAATAACACCCCAAGACTAACCCATACCTAGGCCATAGACCCTATCCAGACTTAGAGCAAACCAAGGTAGCTAAACAGGGTAGCTAAACTAAGGTAGCTCTGATACCAACCTGACACGCCCCCAGGTCCCGGGATCCCCTAATAGAACCTCGAACCTGGATGCGCGTGACTAACAAGGAACGAGAAACTTAACAAGAAACGGGATGACATCTCTTTATAACAAACTGACATGATATATATACTCTAGAGTAAGGAGCTAAACTAGCTCACAACATGAGTTCTAGACAAGAAAATTTAAAACCAAACTTATGGAAGATATGCCTAGCACATAAGCTGACATTTCAAGATGTCTAGAGACAACAAGTACTATACCAGACTGTTTACCCCAAAATAAGGAGTTATATAACCCATAATACATCGTCCTCACCAAAATGAAAAAGGACACAATCCCCAAAAGAATAACCACCTGCGTAGTAAGCTCCCAGCTATGACGAGCCACACTGTGCGCTATCACTAGCCTTCCTTGGATCTAAGGAAAACAATTAAACAAGAAACGGGGTGAGATAAATCTCAGTAAGCTATTAGATGCAACTACATGACATGTTATCATGCAATTCAAATAGATACTCAATTAATCATGTATCAAGTATCATCAAGTAACAAGTATATGAGAGGCTAAGCTAACTCATCAAGTAGCACATAAGGCTAAGCTAACACATTACAAAGGATATTGCTTCCTTCCTTATTCCTCCCAAGAATACCATTGCTATCGTAGCTTGTATTATTGTTGACAATCACGATCAATATCAAGAAACTGCTTATTCAGTATATATCAGAAGACCCGGTAACCAGTGTCATTCCCAAGATCAAGACTCACGAGGTGTTCAAGAGTTTAGCATTCACTTATATAAGGTGTATTGCTCTAATAAAGGAAGCTATGCCCTTACTATGGCCTGTAGTAAGGGGTCAAGCGCAGATACATAGATCCCCGATTATCACTTTGGCCCCAGCCTCATGATAAGCATGAACCTATATACCTCCGAACAAGCAAGGACCAGCTGGACTCACACAAGAATGCACAAGTAGGTATTTACTTGAACTACGGGAGAAGAACTAATCCAAAAGTAGTGGACTAGCTCACAACACGGAACATGCTTTAAGTAATCAAGAAGTCACATTGTTATCAAGCAACTATATGCAATGTTTGCACATACACATCAAGAACATTTCTTATACACGTTAGTGCTTGTTCATAGCACTTTCTAGTTCATTACCATACACATGTATTGGTGTCAAGTCATGTACAAGATTTTATTGTCTTATACTCGAGTTATCATTCCAATCTTTGGACATTCAAGCATGTATAAGAGTTATATCTTTTTCTCTTAGAAGTTCTTAATCCTATTCTTAGGTTGTTCAATTCTAAGACTCTGTTCTAATGCCCCTAAGGTGCACAAACATTGATTTCAAGATAAGCATAACACATTAGTGCTTGTTTATAGCACTTTCAAGACATAAAGAAGAGTTGTTACTCTTGTACTTAAGTTCTCATTTTAATTCAATAAGCACTCATGTTCAAGACCAAGTTCTAATGCCACAAAAGGTACATATACACTTGCTAGGACATCTTATGCTAAGGCTCTATGCCTTAGGAGGGATAAGGTTTCATTTCATTCATTTAACAAGCTCAAATTTACCCGTCCCACAAGTAGGAGTATAAACTTACTAACACTCCCTAACATTCAAATGTGCATTTTAACATGCTCAAAACACTTTTGTAGGGATACTTTCATTATTTTTTTTACCGCCCCACAAATAATAGAATAATTTTCTTTTATTCCATTTAAATATTTCACCGTCCTAAAAGTATAAGTATAATTTTCTAATATACTCATATACTCATTTAGGGATACTTTCATTAATTTTTACCGTCCCACAAATAATAGAATAATTTTTCTAATATACTTGTATAAACATTTAATCAAGTTAATATTTCACCGTCCTACGAATAGGAGTAACTTTTCTACTAACCTTTTAACAAACCCAGGAGGGTATAACCAGCTCAACCATTACTTTCAAGCTTAGTCTTTCTTTTCTACGCAGTATATTTATACTCCCTTTGTCCCAAAATTACAAGTATCACAAAAATTACCCCAAACACAAAATTAACAATTACAAGTATCAGGAATAACATATATGCATGTTATTACAAGCAAGGGGGAGCTAATAACTTACCTAATCCGGAATCATGTTTACCCAAATTAATTTCTGATCGGCCGGAAACGCTCTATTCAACGCCACGAATATTTATCCGGGATCAGAATCAAGAACAGAGAGATAATTAAACTCGAGGAGTCGAGAATAGGGTAAAAACCTAACCCTAGCTTTAGAACAGAGAGAACGAGAAGAAATTGGGGAAGAAATGCTTTCTGAGAGAAGCAATCCCACTTATATACTTTCAACTTTCAATAAATTGCAATTAGGCCCCTCAAGTTTTACTTTTAACAAAAAGGCCCCTAAAGTCATATTTTCACAAATGACCCTAAAGTCAAAACTAGACATTTAACCACCTTAATATTCCAAAGCAGTTAAGAAATTTACCCAAGTAAAACTAGCACATAATATGCAAGTTCAAGTATTTAACAAATAAGTCAAATATTTAACGAGAATAAGGATGGGCGTTACATGGCAAGTTTTCCCCCTCGCGTATAAAGTACACGTTTAGTTTCTTTCGATAGGGTGGTGCTATTGGCACTATGTATGAAGTGCAATCCCTTTCTTCCTTAGGGATGTTCTTGAGTAGTGACTAGTACCCTCGACCATATTCGGGCGGATATAGAACGACGGGTGGTGGTTCTTTGATCCCTTGCAAGTTTTTTCCAAGTCCAAGACCGGGGAAGTATCCTTCTTTTAGCATCGTGTTAAGCACGGGGCATGTTCCAGAGAATAGAATTGCCTTCGAGTAGTCATTCTCATTGCGTACTTCTATCATCTCTACGTTACTTTGCTTTTATAAAAGACAACAATGTAGAAAACTTGAAAGAAATTGACTATTACTAAAAAAAGAGTTAAAACATATAAGAGGGCATGCTCTCACTTACAATGTTTTCTGAGTGAGTAGGATCCCTTTTTATTATAAAAAGAAAGAAAATAAATAACTAGTCTAATAAGTTTCTAACTAATAAAGCGGAAAAGAGGCAGGAGACTTGGGCTATTAATTCTTCAAAATGAGGCCAATTCCATCTCCTATCAATTGGAGAGTAACTTGGTCTATAAGATCTTGGATCTTGTCCCTTAGATTGTTGCACTTGTCAGTATGGTGACCACAACATTGGTGATAGTAGCAGTATAAGTGCAAACCTTTTCTGGCTCGCTCGTATTTAAGCTTGTATCCTTTCATTGGTGTGAGTTTACCCTCCCTTTCGAGCTCGCGGAATACTCTTCCAAGTCGGATGCGACTCAAATCTGCGTAAGCCCTTTGGGGCTTAGGTTGGAGGCATTGGATGATGCCTTGGTAGTGATCCCTCAAGACATCAAGGTGGTGGCGCTGCTCTTCCTCCATCTGTTCCTTGAGGTCATTGTAGAGTAGGCTAATGCAATGACCCACTTCTTCATTGATGGCCTCTTCTTTGCTATCTTCTAAGTCTTGAGCTCTTTTGACAGCAGCGTCATACCATGTACTCATTTGATTATACTCGGATTGCAACGTCTCGAGCTTGCCATCATCGACCATTTTCTCAATTACGGCCCAGTCCATTTCATTTTGTTTGTTGCGTTGTTTTACTTGGTCATTAACGCCTTGGCTGTGGGCATAAAATGAAGCATAATCAAGCCCTCTGAAACGGAATTCTTGTGCAATATTGATTTCTGGGGCTTCGCCATTGGGCAAACCTTCTTTCCATCCTCCAGTGGCTTCCATCTTGAAGCGAAAGTTTTGGGAGAGCTTTCGGAGAGACATCTCTTCACATGCAGGCATTGTGTTGGGAGTGTGGAGCTACTTTGCTGATTCGGACGGACCTAGAGTTCAGAGATCGTGTCAAATCCAGGTTGGGGTCCCAACAAGTTGGCTTTTTACGAGATTTAGGTTGACCAAACGGCAGAAACACATACAGAGGAAGGATGTCTCGTACGAGTCATAGATGTCTCGTATGAGGCATCCAGCCTGACAGTCAGAATACAGATTTTAGTCCTATTTTGGTCGGACGGAAATTAATCCATTTTGATGGTTACTACCTAGTTCGTCCTGGAACAGTGGATTATGTCACCCTAGAATATGAGCCCCTTGTTTTTCACCTGTATTGCACTCTCCCAAACGGACAATTCGGGTAAAGGTCTCATATTCTCATCGGAATCCACCATTCGATTAGCCAAACCTAAGTGATTCTGTAATTGTTTTACACTTTGTTAAACAACGCCTTTAAAGAAATCAAACCTTATAAATTCTTGTAAGGGACAACCGAAAGAGACTTTGTTAAACGTAGGATTTTGACGGCAAAAGAGACTAGACTCGAATCCTCGTAGAAAAATTCTCAATTTTGCCATCGCGATCCATTGTCCAATAATTTTCCGAAGGGACATTTGTCAAGAATTCATGAAGGGAGTATTATAGATTGTAGAAGAAGCATTATCTTGGGCAAAGATTAAAACAATCCTAAGAATCGAACCGACCGGTCTCGAGGAGTGTCCTATTGACTATTATGTATGCATGAGGTTGATGCAAGGCTTACGGCTAAGGTTCCCCATGGGCACGATCGTAGGAGCGTGGCATGGAGTGGGTAAACCATCTTTGGAGAGACTGGCAAGGAAATGCTGACCAATATCCGTCCTCCGATTGGGACCCGGGTTATAGGGTATGTAGTGCAATTATTCTACATGTGTACACGTGTGTGAGAGTCAAGTTCTAGGTGTCAAAGGGAAAATAGAATTTTTTTTTTGAAAACAAAACAGAAATATGTAATGGCCGGGCCAAGTGGCTAATGGCCGGGCCAAGTGGCTGCCTACGTTTCCCTCTTGTGGAGGAACAAATGCCTTCATAGTTCACACATAAAGCATAACATAAGTAAAGCGGAGAAAATTCAAGATCGCAAATACTCCTGCAAAACAAAGGTTAGCTTCGTGATATACGGGAAGTTTCTTCGTCGTTAGGAAGGTCCTAAGACTTACAAACAGGGGGAGGACAGATTCTGGAATTCTGTTTACATGTCTGAACCGGACAGAATCCCTTTTTCAAACCAGAAGACCAGTCTGTCGGACAAAAGGAAGATGCCTCGTACGAGACATCGATGTCTCGTACGAAGCATCCCCTTCTGGGATCAGAAATTGTACAGAATATGTAGAATTTCAAGAACGACGATAATTTTTTCAATGCAAGTCTATCCCTCTTAGCTGAACTTCCCCATCAGAGTCGCCACTGTGAGCGCGCGCCTTTCCCATCGCTAGTTTAGGGGTTGATTTGATGAAAGGACTTGATTATTGCTCGATTTGTTGTGAGTCGCCACCATGTTTAATGGAACACGAACCGTGAGATTTTGGGTTCGAGGGCTAAGTTATGGATTGGGAAGGTCAAGGAGCACCCAATCTAGGATTGGTCTTGCTACGAAATCATCATCATCATCATAAAATTATGCAAATCATGTACATAAGAAGCCAAATAAATAATCTCTTATTTATTTGGAATGTCGGATCATGTGCTTCGAGACCATTTCCATGAATTGGAGAGGCTCTAGGCTGATCCTTTTGATAGAATCACACTACTTCAAAGCAAAGAAGGAGATGAGAAGAAAGAAAACAAAAGAATTACCTAAGCGTTCTTCGAGAATCCTATGGATGGCCTTAACAAAAGGCCTTGATGATCCAAAAATCATGGCTTGAATTGTGTTATGGCTTGATGATTTTTGTGGGTTACCTTGGTGTAAGTACCCCGATCTGGATTACTATCCTTAATTAATCAAATTGTAGAATTAAGGGGAAATTTGGGATTTAATTAGGTCATTATAAAGTTCAAAGGGTATTTTAGGTATTAAATGAATTATTCTGGAAAGGGGAGGGGCCTTTTGGTAATAAAAATGGGCTAAGGACCTCAGATTTATCCCACAAAGCCCATAAAGGACTTTGTGGGAATTTCCAAAAAAGGCCAAGGAACAAGGGAACGGTCGCACAAGGGATGTGCGCTTTCTCAAAGTAGCCGATAGCCCGCCACGCGTCCCTTCCTCATTCGCTCAGCCACCCGCGCGTCGGCTCTCCACGCGCCTTGTCCCCCAGTGTGGCGCACGCGCCCGACAAGCTCCCCAAGTGCCTCGACGTGATTGGTCCGTTGCCCAGCTTTGTCCCCCTCACCCGTCACAGCCCCACTTGCCCTTTTCCCATTGGTCCTTCACCCCCATTTGTGTCACCCACACACCCCCTTCTGGAAGGATTAATTCCCAGCCTATTTACATCCGAAAATGCTCCATTTTGTGTACAAAAATGATCCAATTTCAACCCATTTTGTGACCAAAAAAGGGATCCAATTTGTGACCAAATAGATCCAAAGAATATCCTGTTTTTCCTTAACCCCTAAGCAAATCAAAGGCCAATTCCCCCTATAAATAGAGAGGTCATCATCTCTCATTTTAACAAGAATTCCCTAGCAAAGTCACTCCCTAAAATTGTTCTCTCTACAAAATTGAGTGGTTGTTTTTGGTGAAAGATGGTGATTAATACATGTTAAGTGAAAATCTTGGAGTCCATGATCTCTAAGTGAAAAAGGAAGCAAACTTGGGTCAATCAATTAATGATTTATCCCAGTCTTTCTTAAAGATTGAATCTTTATCCTATTGTCATCTTCATTTTCATCTCCTTCTTTTTTCTTTTGTTAGAATATCATCTTTGTTCATATTTTACTTATAAAAATGTAGTCTTTATAAAGATATATTATTGGATCCAAATACTCTTATGATCCCAATGGTTTCATCTTACACTTTTATGGTGTATTAAAATGATGAACTAAGTGGAGAGGAGTATTTGTTACATTCATGTTATTTACTTTATGTCCTTAAATTTATGTCATTATAATTACCATAATATTACTAAATTGGAACCAAGCCTTGATCCATGGTGCCCTTCATGTTTTATGCATGATTGTGGGTTACAAACCAAGGATAATCTAAGGCTTGTTGTGATTTATGCACTTTAAATTTATGTCATTTACATTTATGCAATTTACATTGTCAAGTCTTTATTTATTCATGCAATCCTCATATAACTTGGATCTAAATACCCACATAATCCCAAAAGCATCATCTTGCACTTCAATAGTGCATTAAAATGATGAACTAAATGGAGATGGGATTTGTTACATTTAAAGACTTAATCTTTAATGTTTATTTTCATTTAAAAGTCTTTATTTCAAAATCTTTTCTTGTTTATCTTACTTGGATGATAAAGCCACAATCTTTATTCATCCAAGTAATGATTTGTCCAAGAAAAGCCTTTATTTATTTTAATCTTGTAATGATTATCTTGCTTGGATGATAAAGTTGACTATCTTTATTCACCCAAGTTGTGGTCTCATCCAAGTAAAGGTATTGGTTGTCCCTCTTGACTTTATTAATCATTTCCATGATTAATTAAAGTCCGTCCCCAAAATATCTTATTTTACTTGGATGAACATTATATTTTTTATCTCTTTTATCAAAACAAAAACAAAAGGGGCATTGATATGCGTACATTTTATTTCCAAAATCACTTTCTAAAAACAAGTCGGTTTCTCCCATTTCAAAAATACACACACACACACACACTTGCACAATTTTGGTCAACAAACTAGGGAGACTCGGTTTTTCAAGGCACTTTGGGTGAACTACCATTTGAGTTCTTCCCAAAGTGTAACGTGACCTCCGAACCCTTTTTCTCTAACCTTTTTTCGTTAAGTTTGGGTTTAAAGTTAAACTAACGTGGAGACTCCGTTATCTTTTGGAATTACACCATGTTTGATTCTTGAGGGGAAACTTTTCCATTTTTCCCGCGGGTATCTTACAGTGGCGACTCCGCTGGGGAATAGAGTGTTTTGGAACTTCTTTTTAGAAGATTCGGGGGCATTCTTGTGTGGGTCAAACTCCCGTCCCCGTTTGTTGATTTTGTGCATATTTTTGTGTGTATTTTATGTTTCTGTTTTGATTTCTGGGAATGAAACTGTTTTGGGATTGCCATAGACTGGGGCTTGATGATCAGAATCTGAAAATATGCAAAAAGAATGGACCGACTGCTCTAGCCGTACGGCTTGTTTCGCCGGGCCCACAGAATGTTTCAGATTAACAATTTTGTGTAGGGCAGAAACATTCTGATGGTCCCCTTGCCTCATCTTGTCCAGGTTTCAATTTACAGCCTCTACTTGTGCACTTCTACCTTCCTTTTCTTAGCCAAAAAATGGATTTTCAAAGCTTGGTAATGCACAAATCTTTTGGACATAAAATTGGGTTTTCAAAGCCTCATTGTGCATTACCCCTTTTTATAAAAATTTTGGTCTTCAAATTCTTCTTGTTTGTGCACAATATTTTTCTACAAATGACTTTCAAAAGGTTGTTCTTCTTGTAAAATTTTGGTTTCAAGAACCTTTGGTTGTGCACAACCTTTTCATGTACAAATTTTGATTCTTGCTTGTTAATATGTTTGTTTACTTGTGCAAAATACTTGTCCATCTTACTTGTTCATCATACTTGTTCATACAATTGTTCATAGAATGCTCATGATATTAAAACGGACCAAAAAAATCTATTTTGACTCAAAAGGGAACATAGAAGGCTTGACACAACGCGCACTTGACCTTGTGCACGCTCCAAAAACCCTTTAAACCCGGAATGGATGCCACGATGCAGCTTGATTGGTGCTCTTGTGCCCTTCTCGCGTGCACGGGTCCACTCCACCTCCCCTTCCGAGCTGAGTCAACCACACATGTCCGTGACACACAAATACTGTGACCATGGTTGATTTTTGGTCTAGCTCACGTCATCACATCCTTATTACGTGCCCAAAGTTAATGATGTCCAAGTTAACGCCCGAGTCACGACTCCTTGTGGAAACAAGCGTGACCAAGGTCATCTTTGACCCGGTCCTTGACTTATGCGTTAATTCCAACCATAATTAACCGAAGTCATGTATTAAGGATAGGTTGACACCGTGTCATTAAGCTCTAATGCTTGACCCATCTCTAATGCTGGATCCCCGTTATCCTCCAAGACTCCCGTTAAATCCCTAGGCGTTGTCCCCTAGGAACTCGTTAAGTCCTTGGAAGATCTCCAAGGCACCCGTTAATCTTTCGATGGATCTCCGTTATCCTCCAAGACTCCCGTTAAATCCCTAGGCGTTGTCCCCTAGGAACCCATTAAGTCCTTGGAAGATCTCCGAGGCACCCGTTAATATTTGGATGTATCCCCGTTATCCTCCAAGACTCCCGTTAAATCCCTAGGCGTTGTCCCCTAGGAACCCGTTAAGACCTTGGAAGATCTTCGAGGCACCCGTTAATCTTTGGATGGATCCCCGTTATCCTCCAAGAATCCTGTTAAAACCCTAGGCGTTGTCCCCTAGGTCCCCATTATGATTCCCGTTAAAACCCTCAGCGTCGTCCCCTAGGTCCCCATTGTAACCCTAGGCGTTGTCCCCTAGGTCCCCGTTATGATTCCCGTTGAAACCTTAGGCGTTGTCCCCTAGGTCCCCGTTATGATTATCGTTGAAACCCTAGGCGTTTTCCCTTAGGTCCCCATTATGATTCCCGTTGAAACCCTAGGCGTTGTCCCCTAGGTCCCCATTATGATTACCGTTGAAACCCTAGGCGTTATCCCCTAGGTCCCCGTTATGATTCCCGTTGAAACCCTAGGCATTTTCCCCTAGGTCCCTATTAAGATTCCCGTTGAAACCCTAGGCGTTGTCCCCTAGGTCCCCGTTATGATTACCATTGAAACCCTAAGCGTTGTCCCCTAGGTCCCCGTTATGAACCCCATTGGAACCCTAGGAATTGTCCCCTAGGTACCCGTTATGAACCCCATTGAAACCCTAGGCGTTGTCCCCTAGGTCCCTGTTATGATTTCTGTTGAAACCCTAGGCGTTGTCCCCTAGGTCCCCGTTATGAACCCCGTTAAAACCCTAGGCGTTTTCCCCTAGGTCCCCATTATGATTCCCATTAAAACCCTAGGCGTCGTCCCCTAGGTCCCCGTTAGAACCCTAGGCGTTGTCCCCTGGGTACCCGTTATGAATCCCGTCGAAACCCTAGGCGTTGTCCCCTAGGTCCCCGTTATGAACCTCGGTAAAACCCTAGGCATTGTCCCCTAGGTCCCCATTATGATTCCCGTTAAAACCCTAGGCGTCATCCCTTAGGTCCCCGTTGAAACCCTAGGCATTGTCCCCTAGGTCCCCGTTATAATTACCATTGAAACCCTAGGCGTTGTCCCCTGGGTCCCCGTTATGATTATCGTTGAAACCCTAGGCGTTGTCCCCTAGGTCCCCGTTATGAACCCTGTTGAATCCCTAGGCCTGGTCCCCTAGGTGCCCGTTATGAATCCCGTTGAAACCCTAGGCATTGTCCCCTACGTCCCTGTTATGAACCCCATTAAAACCCTAAGCGTAGTCCCCTAGGTCCCCGTTAGGATTCCCATTGAAACCCTAGGCGTTGTCCCCTAGGTCCCCATTAAGATTCCAGTCAAGTCCTTGGATGGAACCCCGCTATCCTCCAAGAAGTCAGTCAAGTCCTTGGATGGATCCCTGCTATCCTCCAAGAAGTCAGTCAAGTCCTTGGATGGATCCCCGTTATCTTCCAAGAAGTCAGTCAAGTCCTTGGACGGATCCCCGTTATCCTCCAAAGTGTCCGTTAAAATTAAGTTCAAAATATATATATATATATATATATATATATATATATATATATATACAAGAAAGAAAATAAAAGTGCTTAGGATGACCCTTTTCCCCTTCCTGGAGCCGTCATGTGATGACCAATTTTGCGCCCCTCGAAGTATCTCGTTCCCGTTAGTGTCGTCACGTGACCATTTCCCTTTCGGGTCTAAGAGTCATGGCGCCACATGGTAATATACCTTGGTCAAGCATTGACCTCCTCGATTTGCACCACCATGTGGTGACTAATTCAATTAATCCGATAGCCCTTGTGACTTGGACTAGTGTGAGTACCGTTTATTCTCAAACCAGTTGTCACGCCCCGAAATCCGACATTGCACGGACCTCGAGAAGCGACGAACGAAATCGAATACCAAACAAAACTCCCAAAATGAAAACTGAATTTTTCCTTTTCTTATAACAAACGAAAACTACACAATACACATACTTGGAGCGAGTACATCAGAGCAACTATCCTCTGACCCAAAACACAAACTTGAAACAAACTCCAATATATACAAACTCTCTAAATTTAACAATTTTACAAAAGCTTTCATACAAAAACAAAATCACATTATGTCCAAAAGACTAAAGCTCCACTCTTAACTTCACAAATGTACTGCAAAGCCGTCATAGTCAAAACTGCACTCCACCTGGAAGGGAAAGGGGTAACGAAAAGGGTGAGCACAAATTGCCCAGTAAGAGACTTGCCAACACAAAGGAGTGTGGCACTGTATAGAAACCCAACCAAGAACAAACAGCAATAATGAATCCAACCACCCGATATATAAGTGAGGATTCGAAAGAGTACAACCGAATCAAACATCAAATCAAAGTTCCGAAGTCAAATTCCATTAAACAATTGAGTTGGCCAAATGCCCAAAGTCAAAGTTGATTCTTCGTCATAGTTTCACTTGCGTAAATGACACTATGACTAGGAATCACAAATATAACAACCGGTGTTAAAGTCATCTCTTGTTGAGGAATTCAAAGTCAAATACTCAAAGTGTAAATGGCAGAGTAGCTAAAACGAATAACCGAGTCCAAATGAATTGATCCAATAAACGATCACGAATAACAAATCAAACCAATCCGATAATTCCGAAGCCAAAGAATGAAAGGGTACAAGGTTGACAAGACCCTTACCTCAAATCCGAGCTAATCCAAAACAAAGTACTCAAATCAACTTAACCGTTCCAATCTAACATAACAAAGACATAAATAGTACAAGAGTTAGTATCCATTAAAATGCATCCAAATATTAATAATTCATAACAAGTTATAAGAGCATTATAACAACTATACCGTTACTGCACAAAGGACTACAACTATGCATGCTTAACTATCATAGATGAATAGTTCTCTGAAAATTACTCAACTTAGACCAAAGAATCACTAAATTCTGAATTCATATGAATTTATTATCAAATACTTAAGTTTGATTATTTTTAAGATGTCCCAATTTACATCAGCCCCCAAAATAACAAATCTGGGATAGTTTCATAACATTTCGAAACCATATAACTATTTCAATGGAAAGAGCATGAAAAATTAATCAATTTAGGCTAAAAAATCACTCTATTCCAACTTCGTATGAATTAGTTATGATTTTACGGGTTTAACGGACATTCAAATTCATTTATAATACACTGCAGTCAAAACAGAGATTCAGGGAACAAACTATAATCAATCAGATTTTGAAACCTATTCCATTGAAAAGCTCTCGAAAAATTACTCAAGTTAGACTCAAAAACCACACCATTCCGATTAAAAACGAACAAGTTAGAGGCAATAAATGGTTACAATTTTTCCTTAACATTACAGGGACTTAACTGAAATTCCTACAAACTCAGGGATCATACAGGAATTTTCGAAACTTCATTCTTCAACCTGGGAACATAAGTACGGCAGCCATGGCTGGGTTTGAAAATCCAACTATCTAAATACTCTAAAATATATACTCACATCAAAACAGAGGCTAATTAACTAAAATCATGATAATCCCAATTAAATTCTTTCATGTAATTCATAAACTATAAACAACAAACACCCACTCCAGACTCACACTCACACTCACACACACCTACAGTACACACCTACACCCATAAATAGCAAGAACTCAAAATAAATACAATCACACAGATAATACGCACACAAATAACATACAACAATAGAAAATCCAACTTACGTTTTCAAATGTTCTGACTATGTCTTTCTACTTCTTCCTTTCAATTTTTTTCTTTGTTGGTTCTCCCTCTGTTGTCTGTTCTTTTTTTTTTTTTCTTTCTTAATTTACGTTTTTTCCTTTTTCTTGTTCTCTTTGACCTTCTCTTTCTATCTCTCTCAGCTAATGGAAATGAAAGATTGATACAGATAAGGAGAGGTATGATAACGTGGCTGAAGTAGGCAAAAGGTGTCATCATTCTACAATTGAGATTAGTGGCATACTTCAATGTCCAAAAACACCTATTGTGAAACACAAAAATACCAATTGTATCCTAATATTAACTACAGTAGTTAATATCATATTCCCACTATATATTTAACATATAATTTATTTATACGAATCTTAAAATATAAGATCAGATCAGATCACATTCATATATTAAAGGAAATTATCCGGAGGGCCATTGACCTAATATATAGTTATTTAACTTGAAAATTACTCCCTCCGTCCCAAACAACTTGCACTAGTTAAATTATTATTTTGAGTTGTAATTAAAAGTTACTCTTTCTGACTCAAAGTAAGTTACAGTAATTATTTAATTACTATATTGAGTTATATTTGAAAAGTTACTCCATCCGTCTAAAAAAAAATTGCACTAATATTTAATTGCTATATTTAAAATAATAACATAATCATAAAGTGCAAATCCAAATTATCCACTAATGCAAACACATAAAAATTTGTCAAGTATATACATGCAATATGGACCGATTAATTGGGGTGTCACATCCTCCCCACCTTAAAAGAATTCAGTCTCTGAATTCAAGTACCCGATGTCTCAAACAATTAGGTAATACCTCTAATTTTCAAGTGGCAACTTCTACAAAATGATCCCACCATTTTACCTTGACTAAACATCGATTTCATTCTCAGAGATTGTTATTTTCGATCAAAAATCTGAATTGGTTCTCTTCGAACGATAAATCTGTACAAACTTGTATTGGTTCAAATCAAACAACATAAGGTAATCCGCTAAACATCTCCAACAAATAATTTGGTGAATATCTTCAATCGATCAACTTCTCGTTTTTATAATCTCGCAAGTATTTTTAATGTATAACAAGTCTGCAACGCTAAGAACTGAGCATATTTCGTTGCCGATCCACGATAACCCATATGGTATCATATCCACCCGAGGTTGTAGAAAAATCCCATAACAAAATCCATCGCAATATGGTTCTGACTTCCACCGAAGAATATGCACTCGTTGTAAGATCCCTCGAGGCCTCTAATGTTTAGCCTTAACTTTTTGACATATTAAACTCTTTTGTACCAACTCAAACTCAAACTCATCAATCTTTCTCTTGATTATTCAGTAGTGATTGTGGAAATCCAAGTACATTTTGGAATTATCAAAGTTGACCATGTAGTTAAATTTATGATCTTCATCCATTGCTTCATGTTTCAGATCAATATCCGCTATAACGGACCATCAATTAAAGATGTTTATCACTCCATCAAATTCAAGGGTAAGGTCGAATATCTCATAGAGTTGAATTTTATTCATGATAATAGACATGTTCAAATCCTCTATCCACGGCTTGTTATCTTTTCTAACAATAAAGATTTTTCTGTCATTTGTGCAAATATCTCGTGAAATGTGGAACTCAGATTTCTAATTCTAGCTTTTGTATATCCGCTAACAAGCTTTTGAATATCCTCTAATGTATATCCACTATAAGATAATTTATATCCACTAATGAAGGTCTTTGTCTTGTGATAGGAGAAACCAAAATTCCTACTCTTTGGATTTAATTCATCCTATATAACGGTTGCTTTTCTGGGGTGATAAAAGATGGTGTAAATCTTTGAGCAACTCCAACAATCTCCTTTGTAGCATAATGAATTCTTTTTGTGTGAATAATTACTTGAAACTCTTTCTGACCGGTGTATACCTTGTAAGGATTCACTGTGGATAATGCCGTAAAACTTTATCGCAAATATAACTGTCATGTGTCTCCGAAGGTTTAACGCAAAAATAACTTTCGCAGATTCAAGGTTATGAGTGAGATGATTCTTTCTGTGATTTATAATATGTCATGAACTGCACGCAATTTCACTTCAATGTTGCACTAAAACGCAATCCAACCCTTATCTGATGAATCATTGTATACCGCAATTCCTCCACTGTCAAAATATAAGGTTTGTATTGGTGCAAAACTCTTCTAAGTATGGAAACAATTCACACTCAATTGATCATTCAAAACTCATATTTTACCGAATTGATCAAGAAGATGAGCCATCAATTCAAATCAATCCCTTTGTATCATGTGTTAAAATAAAAATCACAGTTCTTCAACTTCGCAAATAATTTCTTGTCTCCTAGGTTTTGTAACACCATTCTCAAATATAGTTCATGATCGACCATCAAATTATATTAGAATCTCCTCTTGTTGAGTTCTCGACAATCAAGGCATAGTCTCAAAGATCCATATGTTTTCTTCACAACAAAACTGTCGCAACCCAAAGTGACATACTCAGCTCAATTAAACTTCATCTAGAAGGCTTTTGTCGTTGACAGTTAAGTTTCCTTCAACACCATTGGTGCCATTCTGTACAGAATCTTTGGTATAGGTTTGCTTTTTGGATAAGTTTAATACAAAATTCGATTTCCGTACCCAGAGGGGAATCGAGAAAATCCACTAGAAAGACGTAGGCATACTCTTTGAAACCTTTATTTCATTCAAAGTTGATGTATCCACTCGAATAACACTGACATGTTTCAAATAACCCTGACAACCGTTTCCCCAAAAATCTTCAGACACTCAAAGCCGAAATCAAGATATAACCATCCACCAGTTTATCTTACAAAAAGAGAACCGAGACAAACTAGCCAAATCAAAAGTAACTTTATTCGGGTAACAAAAATTCTAGCATGATGCACAATGAGCCAATGCATTTCAAATACCATATCAAAATGCTCTAAATGCTAGGAAACCAAGTTTGCAAGTAATTTCCTATCACATAGTTGTACCGAACAAAACTTGCTGATCATAAAGGCACATAACAAAGTACCACTAGGGTAGCAAATGGTAATTCCGAATTCAAAGTTTGAGGTCTAACAAAAAAATTATGAGCCATAGCATACGATGAATGAATGCATAGCACAGAAAACCAAATCGTAAGGAAATATCTCAAGAGAAAATAGAGAGTGTACCTGTGAACAAAATGTTGGAGCCTTTAGCTTTACCGAAGTTATAGCCAAAACCTTCTCTCTAAATGCAAACTGTATTTTCCACTGAGCAACCCCGTTCTAGTGGTAGATAAGAGCGCTTGTTATGAAATTGACAATCCTTCAACACAATACAATTTCTACAAGAGTTATAGCATGTTCCCATCCATTTGTAACACGAGTCAACACCATGCTTCTTCTCACAAGAATAACAAGAGATCAGAGTAATCTGATATGCCACCACTAAAATCTTCTTTGGTGAATTAGTTTATGCTCATTTTGTAACTACTGATCATATACTTTCCTTTATCCTCGCGATTGGACCTGGAATCCCTTCTGTCCTCTACATCATGTTCAACTATCATTTCTTGTTCCACAAATGTAGTGTATAGATTTAAATTGAGGCAATTAATTGAACTCTGATATGTGCCTTCAATCATCCCTCAAAATTCTTGGATCTACGGAACTTGTTTTCTATCGGTACATGAAAATAATGGGGCAATTAAGTAATCTTGTTGCATATTATGTCGCGGTTATCTATCCTTCCTTAAGATTAATTAATCCTCTTGTTTTGCCTCCATGCTCACTCATAAGCAGAAAAAACTTCTTCTGAAACACATTGAGAAACAATTGACATGTTCTTTGCTCACCAGGAACTCCAGAGCTTAAACTCTTTTGGTTAATATTTACCACTAACATCTTCTCATACTAACATCTGGCCAACAAATTGCTCTTTATGAGATTTAGTACACATTGATGTGATCAAATATCTACTCCATAGTTTCTACCCAATGTCCACACCACTAGGATTAATTAAACCTGTAACCTTTATAATCCACTTCAAGAAGTCCAAAGAATCTTCATCTGATCTTTTACGAGATGACATAATCGCTGCACTATAACATTTAGTACAATTCATGTCAAGAACATTTGCGCATTAGATTTCTAAGATATTATTATGGGACTAAAACTTATTTTACAAATGTGATCATTATGTGTGGTCTAACTATAATTAACCAACCTAGTTAAGTGGGTAGGTCAGACTATATTCATACCAACCTAGTTCTTATCGAACACCATTGGTAATCAATTCAGGGGCCCTTCTGAATTAACTTCAACAGCTTTCGATATTTGGTCTTTAGGTTCATAATCAATCATTAAGGATTTTTTTTAAGCATATCAAACATATACCACACAATGCAAATTCGATTTTTACAAATTTTCTTAACAATACTGATGCCAAGGCAAATCCTTTACCAACTTACAATCCCCTATGGCTCTAGACGACCAAATGATCATAAACATATACTCTCATAATCAAACCTAAGGCTCTAGACCGAAGGATCATAACTTATGCTCTGATACCACTCTGTCACGCCCCGAAATCCGACATTGCACGGACCTCGAGAAGCGACAAACGAAATCGAATACCAAACAAAACTCCCAAAATGAAAACTGAATTTTTCCTTTTCTTATAACAAACGAAAACTACACAATACACATACTTGGAGCGAGTACATCAGAGCAACTATCCTCTGACCCAAAACACAAACTTGAAACAAACTCCAATATATACAAACTCTCTAAATTTAACAATTTTACAAAAGCTTTCATACAAAAACAAAATCACATTATGTACAAAAGACTAAAGCTCCACTCTTAACTTCACAAATGTACTGCAAAGCCGTCATAGTTAAAACTGCACTCCACCTGGAAGGGAAAGGGGTAACGAAAAGGGTGAGCACAAATTGCCCAGTAAGAGACTTGCCAACACAAAAGAGTGTGGCACTGTATAGAAACCCAACCAAGAACAAACAGCAATAATGAATCCAACCACCCGATATATAAGTGAGGAGTCGAAAGAGTACAACCGAATCAAACATCAAATCAAAGTTCCGAAGTCAAATTCCATTAAACACTTGAGTTGGCCAAATGCCCAAAGTCAAAGTTGATTCTTCGTCATAGTTTCACTTGCGCAAATGACACTATGACTAGGAATCACAAATATAACAACCGCTGTTAAAGTCATCTCTTGTTCAGGAATTCAAAGTCAAATACTCAAAGTGTAAATGACAGAGTAGCTAAAACGAATAACCGAGTCCAAATGAATTGATCCAATAAACGATCACGAATAACAAATCAAACCAATCCGATAATTCCGAAGCCAAAGAATGAAAGGGTACAAGGTTGACAAGACCCTTACCTCAAATCCGAGCTAATCCAAAACAAAGTACTCAAATCAACTTAACCGTTCCAATCTAACATAACAAAGACATAAATAGTACAAGAGTTAGTATCCATTAAAATGCACCCAAATATTAATAATTCATAACAAGTTATAAGAGCATTATAACAACTATACCGTTACTGCACAAAGGACTACAACTATGCATGCTTAACTATCATAGATGAATAGTTCTCTGAAAATTACTCAACTTAGACCAAAGAATCACTAAATTCTGAATTCATATGAATTTATTATCAAATACTTAAGTTTGATTATTTTTAAGATGTCCCAATTTACATCAGCCCCAAAATAACAAATCTGGGATAGTTTCATAACATTTCGAAACCATATAACTATTTCAATGGAAATAGCATGAAAATTAATCAATTTAGGCTAAAAAATCACTCTATTCCAACTTCGTATGAATTAGTTATGATTTTACGGGTTTAACGGACATTCAAATTCATTTATAATACACTGCAGTCAAAACAGAGATTCAGGGAACAAACTATAATCAATCAGATTTTGAAACCTATTCCATTGAAAAGCTCTCGAAAAATTACTCAAGTTAGACTCAAAAACCACACTATTCCGATTAAAATCGAACAAGTTAGAGGCAATAAATGGTACAATTTTTCCTTAACATTACAGGGACTTAACTGAAATTCCTACAAACTCAGGGATCATACAGGAATTTTCGAAATTTCATTCTTCAACCTGGGAACATAAGTACGGCAGCCATGGCTGGGTTTGAAAATCCAACTATCTAAATACTCTAAAATATATACTCACATCAAAACAGAGGCTAATTAACTAAAATCATGATAATCCCAATTAAATTCTTTCATGTAATTCATAAACTATAAACAACAAACACCCACTCCAGACTCACACTCACACTCACACACACCTACAGTACACACCTACACCCATAAATAGCAAGAACTCAAAATAAATACAATCACACAGATAATACGCACACACATAACATACAACAATAGCAAATCCAACTTACGTTTCACACACATAACATACAACAATAGCAAATCCAACTTACGTTTTCAAATGTTCTGACTATGTCTTTCTACTTCTTCCTTTCAAATTTTTTCTTTGTTGGTTCTCCCTCTGTTGTCTGTTCTTTTTTTTTTTCTTTCTTAATTTACGTTTTTTCCTTTTTCTTGTTCTCTTTGACCTTCTATTTCTATCTCTCTCAGCTAATGGAAATGAAAGATTGATACAGATAAGGAGAGGTAGGATAACGTGGCTGAAGTAGGCAAAAGGTGTCATCATTCTACTATTGAGATTAGTGGCATACTTCAATGTCCAAAAACACCTATTGTGAAACACAAAAATACCAATTGTATCCTAATATTAACTACAGTAGTTAATATCATATTCACACTATATATTTAACATATAATTTATTTATACGAATCTTAAAATATAAGATCAGATCAGATCACATTCATATATTAAAGGAAATTATCCGGAGGGCCATTGACCTAATATATAGTTATTTAACTTGAAAATTACTCCCTCCGTCCCAAACAACTTGCACTAGTTAAATTATTATTTTGAGTTGTAATTAAAAGTTACTCTTTCTGACTCAAAGTTACAGTAATTATTTAATTACTATATTGAGTTATATTTGAAAAGTTACTCCATCCGTCTAAAAATAAATTGCACTAATATTTAATTGCTATATTTAAAATAATAACATAATCATAAAGTGCAAATCCAAATTATCCACTAATGCAAACACATAAAAATTTGTCAAGTATATACATGCAATATGGACCGATTAATTGGGGTGTCACACCAGTAATGTCTCGTACCATGTCATCCCGACTGAAAGGTCCGTTTGAAGTGAGTCGACTGAGGTCATGTTTGTCTCAGAATCCTAAACCCATTCGAACTACGGTGACCTGAGCCTCTCATCGCGTGGGACCCCCTCCCTCGTAATGAGGGGAATGTAGGCAACTTCGGCCCGGTCAATCCTTTTTTAAAAAAAAAAAGAGAAAGCATAAAATGTGTGTGAGTCTTTCACTCAAAACAAAAGTGTGTCTTAATAACAAAAAAAGAGTTTTCTTAAAATAAAAGATCAAGTTTTTCCTAAAAAGCTAATCCGATAATGAAGCATTTTTCTCAAATCATGGTTATAATTTCACCTTGAGGTTTAATATGCTAAAAGTCCTTCGCGGTTCTGTCCATTGGAAACATTGACCAAGGAGCCCACATCTGAATTGGCGTCTGAGACAACCGTCCACATGAGCAATAAGATCAAACAATTGGGACACCGTCTACAAGAAGAAGCCCGAGCTTCGGAAGGCCAAAGGCGGTTACATCAAAGGGAAATCCGTACTCTTGCCGAATGCAATGCACGGAGATTACGCACCTTGAAAGGAAATCACCTAAAGGAGATAGACCAAAGCAAACTCTCCCAACTCATGAGTAGACTAATCCGGCAATTACAATGCCAAGCCAAATGGAGACCTCGCGACATCTTTCCCGATGACACGGAACCCGAGTTCCCCGTGGAAGACACGGAATATGCCGCTGACAAACCCTCCAACAACTGAGGAAGAAAATGGATCATCGTGCCTCATGGGAGCCCATCCCTAAAAAAATGTGAGTCTTCCAGCCTCGTAGGATCTAGACTTTCATCAAAGTCCGTCCCGGACTGTGTCTTTTTATTTTTGCAGAGGTCCGCACTTGGGACATGTACGTATAAAGTTATCTAAATAAAAGAGTCATTTTCCTTCTCTTCTCTCTAGACTTGAGACATTATTTGCAATATACATTTACTCTTGAAATCGCCTTACTTGTTATTATCAACTGATTGCTACGTCCCTACAATGATGACTTGACTTCTAAGCATACTAGTCAATGATGACTCATTAAGGACGAATGGACCTAACACAAATGAAAAATGCTAAATGCAAACAATTAATCTTGATGTGAATAAATGTTGTGATCAATTGGCATGAAGAAACCGTTAATGGCAAGCCTTCCCCGATACACATCCCCGATACACATTCCCCGATACACAACTCCAATACAAAAGCATCCCGAGACAATGAAAAGGCAAGGATGTCGTTGCTCAACCACCAAGATTCAACCGTGATCGCGCGTGAGCAACCAAGAAAAGGACTTCCCGGATCTTCAAAGTCAAAGTGAGAAGTGACGGACATTCCACCAAGGGGCTACAAATGAGCCAATGTCCAAGATAGCAAGTTGGGGCTAATGTTTCCCCTCTCTTTCAAAAAAAAAAATGATAAGAGAGAAAAGAAATGGATAATGGAAAGAAGGAAAGGAAATGAATATTGGCGAAGAGGAAGTTTACCTCAAAAGCTCACCAAGTTCACTACAAAAGTCCACCTCAAAGAACATCCCAAGGAATTCACCGCAAAGCGAAGCGATCAACATCAACGAAGCAACAACATCCTTCAAAGGGACGCCAACTTCGACAAAAGACGATCCAAGACCGAACTACGGTGACCTGAGCTCCTCAAACTGAGCGGAAGGTAGGCAACCTGCAGGTCCAGTCACAACATGAAACAAAACCATCAAACCGTGGTCCTCTCAAAATGACCAATTTCTTTTTCCTCGCTCCCATCAATGACCGATCTCCTAGATACACATTATCCTTCCGATTTTGCCATTGATCGAATCTTAATTGATCACAACATTTATTCATGTTAAGGCTAATTGCTTGCTATAATCTTGACTTAATGACAAACATGGTCCATTCAAGTAATCATTTTGATGATATTGACTAAGGCAAATTTTAAATGTCTCGACAAGTCTTCTTCTCTGCATCTTAGGAAAGAGCTAAACACTTGATTCTGTCAAGCAAGGGCTTCCTCCCATTTCATGATACATTGCTCAAAGAGCTCACCAACATAAAGGGACTCTCTCCCAAATAAAATACCCTTGCATGTTTCCTCCAAAAGATACTTTAAAGTCCCCGTTCTATCTAGTCGGCTAGATCACTAATAAAAAAAAAAGGCACCAAAAAAGTAGCCCGCTAGGTTGAAAACCCGTAAGGGCGGTCTAGGCAAAAAACAGGGTGTGCCATAAAAGACGCAAAAGAGATGCTCGCTAGGTTGAAAACCCAAAAGGGCGGCTTGGGCAAAAGAAAGGGTGCGTCATGAAAAATGGATGGGTTCCTAACCTCACCTCAAAGGCCGAAAGAAGACAACGGGTCCACGTCAAAAGTCGAAGGACGACATTGGGGCTACCTCCACATCAATGACAACAAGGACATGGGGCTACCCCGTCATCAACGACAAAGAAGACATTAGGGCTGCCCCACAACAGTGACGAGCAGATTTTCTACCATCAGTTACTTCTCAATGAATGGACAAAATCCAAAGGACTTTATGCATGACAAACCTCATGGTTAAGTTAAAATCAAAAATTTGACTAAAATGCTTTGTTAAAAGACTTGCCTTTAGGAATAAGAATTTCCAAAATTTGCCCTTTTTGGTATCATTTATCAAAGACCATGTTTCAAGCAAAATGCTTTTGATCTCCTCTCAAAATGATTTTCCTAAAGTTTTGGATGTCTTAACGGTTGCCCCTAGGCTCTTCCCCGGTGTCAAGAAAATGTGTCAACCGTCCCATAAAGTAGTGTTGACTTAACCCAAGCCTTGACTCAGAATAGTCATTATAGGTTGAAGCCTTTGCCCCGGCAGTCCTTAGTCGGACGTAAGACTAGTTTTCCCGTTAAACTCCCCAAAGATGGAGTTGACCAAGCCTTGACCCAGAATGGTCTCTTTAGGTTCAATCCTTTGTCCCGGCAGTCCAAAATGATGTAAGACCATCCTTGTAAGTCAACCCTCTCCACAGAGCTAAGTTGACTATATCCCGCCTCTGCCTCACCAAGAGTCACGCTTCCTTGTGTAAGTCAACCCTCCCCATAGAGCCAAGTTAACCATGTCCCGCCTCTGCCTCTCCAAGAGTCATGCTTCCTTGTGTAAGTCAACCCTCTCCATAGAGCCAAGTTGACCATGTCCCGCCTCTACCTCGCCAAGAGTCATGTCCATTCCTTGTAAGTCAACCCTCTCCATAGAGCCAAGTTGACCATGTCCCGGTAAGTCAACCCTCTCCATAGAGCCAAGTTGTCCATGTCCCACCTCTGCCTCGCCAAGAGTCACGCTTCCTCGTGTAAGTCAACCCTCTCCATAGAGCCAAGTTGACCATGTCCCGGTAAGTCAACCCTCTCTATAGAGCCAAGTTGACTATGTCCCTGTAAGTCAACCCTCTCCATAGAGTTAAGTTGACCATGTCCTTGTAAGTCAACCCTCTCCATAGAGCCAAGTTGACCATGTCCTGCCTCTGAACTCACCAAGAGTTATGCCCATTCCTTGTAAGTCAACCCTCTCCATAGAGCCAAGTTGACACGTCCTGCCTCTGAACTCGCAAAGAGTCATGCCCATTCCTTGTAAGTCAACCCTCTCCATAGAGCCAAGTTGACCACGTCCCGCCTCTGAACTCGCCAAGAGTCATGCCTTTGCCTTGTAAGTCAACCCACTCCATAGAGCCAAGTTTACCATGTCCCGCCTTTGACTCACCAAGAGTCATGCCCGTTCCCCTAGGAGAGGATGACAGATATCCACCTAGCCCTTAGGTTTGAGTAGCCTTAAAATCACTCACTCCGCCAGAACTACGACCGGCTTGATTTCCTCGGATAGGGATACGTAGGAATCCTTTACAGATAAGGGTCCAGCCACTAGACCACCTCGGTCACCTTCTCTCCCATCTTGGTAGTTCACCGGACCGGGATTCTTTCTCTTATCGACAACCCCGCTTTCTTCAAAAGCGACGTTACCGAGGGGCTCTGTAAGTACCCCGATCTGGATTATTATCCTTAATTAATCAAATTGTAGAATTAAGGGGAAATTTGGGATTTAATTAGGTCATTATAAAGTTCAAAGGGTATTTTAGGCATTAAATGAATTATTCTGGAAAGGGGAGGGGCCTTTTGGTAATAAAAATGGGCCAAGGACCATTTATCCGCGCGTTGGCTCTCCACGCGCCTTCTCCCCCGGTGTGGTACACGCGCTCGACAATCTCCCCAAGTGCCTCGCCGTGATTGGTCCATTGCCCAGCCTTGTCCCCCTCACCCGTCACAGCCCTACTTGACCTTTTCCCATTGGTCCTTCACCCCCATTAGTGTCACCCACACACCCCCTTCTGGAAGGATTAATTCCCAACCTATTTACATCCGAAAATGCTCCATTTTGTGCACAAAAATGATTCAATTTCAACCCATTTTGTGACCAAAAAAGGGATCCAATTTGTGACCAAAAAGATCCAAAGAATATCCTATTTTTTCTTAACTCCTAAGCAAATCAAAGGCCAATTCCCCCTATAAATAGAGAGGTCATCCTCTCTCATTTTAACAAGAATTCCCTAGCAAAGTGACTCCCTAAAATTGTTCTCTCTACAAAATTGAGTGGTTGTTTTTGGTGAAAGATGGTGATTAATACATGTTAAGTGAAAATCTTGGAGTCCATGATCTCTAAGTGAAAAAGGAAGCAAATTTGGGTCAATCAATTAATGATTTATCCCAATCTTTCTTAAAGGTTGAATCTTTATCCTATTGTCATCTTCATCTTCATCTCCTTCTTTTTTCTTTTGTTGGAATATCATCTTTTGTTAGAGCAATAACAAGACTTGATGAGAAAATAGAGCAATCACAAGAAAACAGATTTACGTGGTTCACCAACTTGGCTACGTCCACGGGGAGGGGAGAGAATATTATTATCAATCTGGAGAAACGATTACAAGATCACACTATTACTGTTGCACGAATTATTGATCACAATAATTCCTAACTGTGCAACTGTAGAATTACAGACCTTGCTCTGAGCACTCTAATAATTTATCTATGACAATCTGAGGTGTGATTTTAATCTAAACTACTGGCCTCTATTTATACTAGTAAAGTTTATCTCAAAATCTCTTAGGAACTTGGAAACCTAGTCCAAAACTGACTTGGAAACCTTCCTTCTGCGCTCTGTCCCGGAATTACCAAATCTCTCTGTTGTTTAATCTTTTAACTCGGCGTCCCAAATTCAAAGGCATTAACCTAACAATCTCCACCTTGACTTTGAATCTCCATGACAACAAACCTTTTCTCCCCATCGCCTCTTCTGCTATCTAATAGCTGCTAACAATCTGCAAGTCCAAGCAATGTTGGAACTTTCTTCCCGTCACGAATTTTGTGAACATGTCTGTAGGGTTGTTCGCCATCCCTACCTTTACCTTTACCCATTTATCACACCTTAGGAAATGATATCTGACATCAATACTCTCATGATGAACCCCAAGATTGCTGATCAATCCCTTCAACCATATTCCTTCCTTAGCGGACTCTGTCAATGCCACGTATTCTGCCTCTGTTGTAGACAACGTCACTGTCGTCTGCAATCTAGCCTTCCAACTGACAACTGACCCACCAAGCATGAACACTTATCCGGTCTTCGATCTTCTTGAGTCAACATCACCTAAATCTGAGAAACCCTTGACTGCACATTCTGTCCCATCTCCACAGACGAGTCTGACGTCGCTAGTGAGCACTGTAGTATACATCAAACTACCAACTGCACTAGCAAAGGATACTGGAGCCATATACTCTTTCTCCTCAACCGATTTGGGCCCAAACGCGACTGTATGTGCATTCACTGCACTCGGAGTATCAATAGTCTTAGCTGTCGACCCACCAAACTTTTCTGAAACTTTCTTGATGTATCTTTTCTGGGATAAGAACAGTTTCCATTTGGCTCTGTCTCTATAGATCTCCATACCCAGAATTTTCTTCGCATTACCCAAACCCTTCATCTCTGCGACCAATAAGCCTTTCGACTTCTGAATCTCTGACTTCTTGACTGCTGCTATCAAATAGCTATCAAATCCTTTGTACCACTACCTAGGCGATTGCTTCAATCTACAAACTTGATCTTCCTTACCAGGAACTTGGAATCCTTCCGACTCTGTCATGTATATCTCTCCTTCTATTGCTAGCAACACTCTGATCGAAGTGTGTCTGACCACTGTGAGAAGATCCCATTGTAGTCCACCCCCTCTCTCTGTGTGAATCCCCTTGCAACATCTCGAGCTTTATACTTGACCTCTTCTGCCGGGGACATCCTTTCCTTTTTCTTGAAGATCCACTTGCAAGTCACAATCTTCCTGCCTTCTGGCCTTGTAGTCAACTTCCAAGTCTGATTCCTGTAAAGAGACTCCATCTCATCACCCATAGCCGCATACCACTGAGATGACTCTGAACATGTATCTGCTTTATTGAAAATAGAAGGTTCCGCAAGAACGGGCTCTACTTCCTCAGCAACCTGCAGTGCATAAGACACCAAGTCTTCAAATCCATTCCTGAAATTAGCTCTTCTAGACCCTCCTTGTGCTAACCCATGTTCTTTAGGAACTGAACTTGAACTTTCTGGTGCTTCAGTCTTTGTCTCTGTTGGTGGATCCTGATTAACATCTGACTGTGGGACAACTAACTCTTCAGTATCTTGTTGCTCCACCTGTTTTTCAACATCTGACTGTGATACAACTAACTCTTCAGTATCTTGTTGCTCCACCTGTTTATCAACACCGCCAACACTTAAAACAATCATGGATTTACCAGTCCATACCTCATAGGGAACTTTGAGGCCAATACCGGTATGAAGTCCATGATTAATCAAGTAACATGTTGTACTAAGCGCTTCTACCCAGAAACATTTAGACAACTCTGCATTGGAGAGCATGCACAACGCTCCCACAAGCCATGTCTGATTCATTCGTTCTGCTACACCATTCTGCTGTGGCGTGCCTTTGCTGGTGAGATGTTTAGAAACCTCCACCTCTCTGCAAAACGAATCGAACTCAGTACTGCAGAACTCCAAACCATTATCTGTCTGGAGCTTCTTGATCTCCTTCTCTGTCTGGTTCTCCACTAATGTCTTCCAGTCCTTGAAATTCCTTAGGACCCCATTCTTGTGCTCCATGATAACCATCCAAGGCCTCCTCAAGTAATCATCAACCATAGACAAGACATATCTATAGCGACCCCAAAACCCGTTTCTATTTATTTTATATTTTTGGGGATTTTTATTTAACTTATATGTGCATTTTATGTGTTGCATTATATTATATGATTTGCATATCATACTTGATTATTTGTCTTATTTACTTAGTTAGTAAAAATAATGGTTAAAGGAGTTAAATGATTAAGTTGAAACTTTAGGGTTCTTGTTGAAAATCTAAGTTTAGGGACTAAAGTGTTAAAAACAAACTTTGGGTGACCAAAATGTAAAATTTGGTAAAGATATTTAGGGAAACTTTCCCTTCCCTCTTCCTTTTCTCTGTGTAACAAAACTTCTGCAACTTTCTCTCGTTCTGTTCCTAGGGTTAAAGAAAAAGGTAAGTTCGACCCATTTCGATTTAATTCTTTTTATTTACTTACCCGTTTTAAAAACTAATTATATAAAAATGATCAGGGCGTCGAATAGGTCATTTCTAGTCGAACAAAACTTATTTCAGTGGTACTTTTTCCGGAACTAGGTAAGTTACTAATTTCCCTTTAAATGTTAAAATAGTCATATATGCTATATATGATACTCCTACTTGTTAATTTTGTGATTTGGGTAATATTTGCTATACTTGTAATTTTGGGACAAAGGGAGTATATGAACTTGGTTCAGCTGGGTATTGTAATGGTTTAGAATCAAGTTGTAACTATAATGAAAGTTGCTAATGTTGTGGCTAATATTGTGTAGTATCTTGTGTATATGTGTTGTACTTGTGGGACGGAAGGAGTAAAAATGAGCTAAGGAAAGAATCTGGGATTTGGCCCAATTTAGGAGGGGGCGCACGCACCCTACATAAGGGGGGGCGCGCACCCTATTGACCAACTTAGGCAAAAAGGGACTGATGAAGGGAGGCGTGCGCACCCTATGGGGTGGGGCGCGCACACCCCTAGGTGTCCAAGAAAAGTGAGAGTCTGATGAGTGGGAGCGCGCGCACCCTATGGGGTGGGGCGTGTGCACCCCCCTGCTTTCTAGGTTTGATAGCTTATTTCACTTGGGTACAAGAGGGTAAATGTTTGTGTCGTCCTTGGGGTTGTTTAGGACCCAAATGTGAATGTGTATGACTTTTATGTCGTTGATGAAAAAGGTTGGGTTGTGACTAAATGTCCTTATTATGGACTCTTTGTGAGAAATCTTTCGTGTGCATCTTGTGATGTATTTTGGCTTAATTCCTTCTTGGATTAAATGCCCCGGGTTGTGTTTAGCAAGTATTCATTACTGTGCTTTTTGTTAAAAGTCCAGCTGGTCTTGTTGTGGAGTCAGCCAATGGAAGAATTATAGTGGTACAGGTAAGTCCACTATAAGGTTTTCCATTGGAGCTTGTGAGTCAGGCGGTGGGAGAATTATAGTGGCACATAAGCCAAGTTCACTATAAGGTGTCCACTGTGCCTTCTAGTTTCCCCAGTCCAGATTGGCCTTGGATGGGATGAATTGCTCCCTTTGGTGAGTATTTGGGTTATGACTTTGTGTCATATTTCCTTCTCTGGTTACTTGGTTCTATTGGTTATGGTTTGTGTTCGGGATCCCGACGGCTTCAGCTATTTATGCTGCTCAGATGGTTTTCTGTGATGGGTTTCTCAGATGGAATTCTTATCGGTTATGGCTAATGGGTAAACCTTGGCTTGGTATCCACCGGAGTGTGGGCTATGTGCCTAATGTGATATATGAGTTGATGTTATGTTCTATATGCTATATGTTTACTTGTTGATATTGTTTCTTTATGATCAGCATATCAGCATGTAACGTAGTTGCATTTTAGTAGCTTACTGAGATTTATTCTCACCCTTATTTGTTTACTGTTTTAGATAAAGGCGGGTCCAGGGGATAGGACACTTGGCACGGGAGGACGTTGGATTGGTAAGAGATGGGACTTGTTTTGTGAAGGTTACATTATGTAAATGTAAACCCTTTGGGTAGAGTACCCGTACTTTCTTATGGTCACATCTATTTTGGTAAAGGTTGATGTATGTACATTTTTTTAAAAGTTTGTAAGCCTTCGGGCTAAGTACTTTCGTTGTGAAAGTGTTTGTAAAAGTTGGTTTCAAGTTAAGTGAAGCCTTTGAACTTCAAGTGTGTTTTTGTTCAACTTTCTAAAAGTATATTTCGAAAAATTTTCTAAAGAGTTTTATAACGTCTTCCAATCGTGTCCCGAGCGTGGGGCCAAGTAGGACCACGGATTTGGGGCGCGACAGTTGGTATCAGAGCTAGGTTGTAGATGGTCTAGAATGACTAAATGACCTAGGAGGGTAGTAGAGTATAGAGTAAGTAACGTTGAGTGTTTGATGCAGGTATTCATTAAAAATGGGTAAAACTGACGGAGATCAGGCCGGCTCTTCGGGGCAAGGGGATGAAAGAGAAGAGGCTCGAATTATGTTTCAAGGAATGTTCGAAGCAGCAATGAAAACTATAAATGATCAGAGGCAAGAAAGGGAACAGGTACCACCAAGATATGGCCTAGAACAGTTTTTGAAAATGAAGCCTATGGAGTATGATGGAGAACCCGATGTATCTAAAACTGAAAGGTGGATTGAATCGATGGAAAAGATCTTTGATGCTTTGAGATGTTCTGGGGAAGACCAAGTCAGGTTTGCTACCTATAAGTTGAATGGAGCGGCTGAGCATTGGTGGAAAGCTTTGAAAACAAAATGGGATGAAACTCATGTACCTTATACTTGGGAGAATTTTCTGGGAAAGTTTAAAGAACACTTCATTCCTCGAGTAGATCAAGACAGGAAGGAGATGGAATTTCTTAGCTTGGAGCAAGGTTCTATGTCAATTGCTCAGTATTCAGCTAAATTTTTAGAGTTGTCCAGGTATTGTACTCACCTAGTGGCAACTGAGGAGAGGAAGGCTCGAGATTTGTGAAAGGTTTGAAAACTGTGATTAGAACTCAGCTAGTATCCCATAAGTTGCAAGATTTTCAGGATGCAGTTGATCGAGCCTACCAGGTGGAGCATGACATTGAGGAACATAAGAGGAAAATGGAATTGTTAGGCGCTGGGAAGCAAGTTAGGCAACACAACAACGTGGTGATAATCGAGGAAATCAAGGTGGATCTTCACAATTTAAAGGGTCTTCTCAAAGACAGTCAGGTAATAGAAATCAAAGTAACACTTCAGGGAGTCAGAACAGAGGAGTTTGTAACTATTGTCAGAAAGAAAGGCATTCAGAAGAGAGATGTTGGAAGAAACAGGTCAAGTGTTTGAACTGTGGTCAGTTAGGACATTTTCAGAGGGATTGCCCTAAGTATAGAATGCAAGCATCGGGAAGTGTGGTTGGGTCCTCGTAGGGTCAGAAGAGGGATTCCTCAGGCAAGCCTAAAGTTCAGGGTCGTGTCTTTGCCATTTCTCAGCAACAGGCTTCAGAGTCCTCGAATGTGATAGGAGGTATTATTTCTGTGTCTAGTTTGAGGGCACGTACACTTATAGACCCTGGCTCATCGCATTCTTATGTGTCTATGCATTTTGCTTCTCGATTGCATATGTCTTCTGAATCTCTGCCTTATGGGTTAGAGGTGTCAACTCCTATAGGGGAGTGTTTGGTGACCAATGAGGTGTTGCATTCTTGTGATGTGCATATACGTGAGCATGTTTTACCTGCTGATTTAGTTATCTTACCATTACAAGATTTTGATGTTATCTTGGGTATGGATTGGTTGGGTAAATATCATGCGTCTGTTGATTGTGCTAATAAAGTGGTCACATTTTCTATCCCTAATGTTCCTAAGTTTTCTTTTGAAACTGTTCCCTGGGGTAGAGAGATTCGAATTATTTCTTATATGAAGGCTAGAAAGTTGTTGAACCGGGGTTGTGCGGGGTATTTGGCTAGTGTTCTTGATACTACTAAAAGGGTTCCTGATATTGAGGATGTGCCTATTGTTAAATAATTTTCAGATGTATTTTCTTTTGAGTATGCTATGCCTCCTGACCGGGAAATCGAGTTCTGTATTGACTTACTTCCAGGTACGGCTCCTATATCTGAGGCACCTTACAGAATGGCCCCAGCTGAATTGAAAGAGTTGAAGGTTCAGTTGCAAGAGTTACTTGATCGAGGATTCATTCGTCCTACTGTATCCCCGTGGGGAGCTCCAGTATTATTTGTTAAAAAGAAAGATGGGTCCTTGAGACTGTGTATTGATTACAGAAAGCTGAATCAGGTAACTATAAAGAATAAATATCTGCTTCCTCATATTGATGATTTATTTGATCAACTTCAAGGGTCGGTTGTCTTTTCAAAACTTGACTTGAGGAGTGGGTACCACCAGTTGAAAATCCGTTCTGAAGACATTTCTAAAACTGCTTTTCGTAGTAGATATGGACATTATGAGTTTCTGGTTATGCCTTTCGGGTTGACTAATGCTCCGGCTGTTTTTATGGATATGATGAATAGGGTCTTTAAACCTTATCTTGATACCTTCATGGTTGTATTCATTGATGACATTCTGGTTTATTCCAAGTCCCGGGAGGAGTATGAACAGCATTTACGAATGGTTTTATCTATTCTTCGTGAGAAGCAGTTGTTTGCTAAATTCAGTAAGTGTGCTTTTTGGCTCAATGAAGTATCTTTTCTTGGGCACGTGATCTCTAATAAAGGTATACAAGTTGATCCGTCCAAAGTTGAGGCTATTGTGAATTGGAAGAGGCCAGAATCAGTTATAGAAATTCGAAGCTTCTTGGGGTTAGCTGGGTACTACAGAAGGTTCATTGAGGGGTTTTATAAGATTGCAACTCCCTTGACTCAGTTGACTCGAAAGAATGTTCCTTATGTGTGGGATGAAAAATGTCAAGTTAGCTTTGAAGAGTTAAAGAAGAGATTGACTACAGCTCCTATTCTCGCCTTACCTAATGGTAATGATGATTTGGTAATCTATAGTGATGCTTCTAAAGAAGGCCTTGGGTGTGTATTAATGCAAAATGGAAGGGTGATTGCATATTCTTTGAGGAAGTTGACTCCGAGTGAGCAGAATTATCCTACTCATGATATGGAGCTTGCAGCTATTGTCTTTGCATTGCACAAATGGAAACATTATCTTTATGGAGCAAAGTTTGAAATTTTCACAGATCATCAGAGTTTGAAGTATCTTTTCTCCCAAAGAGAGTTGAATAATAGACAACGAAGATGGATGGAGCTATTGAAGGATTATGATTGCACCATTTCTTATCATCCGGGCAAGGCAAATGTGGTAGCTGATGCTATTAGCCGGAAGTCTTATGTAGCTTCATTGATGGTGCGGGAATGGAAGATGTTGGAGGATGCTCGATATTGGAGTCCTTGTGAATCAAAGCATGGAGCTATTTTTGCGAATATTCGGGTATTTCCCACTTTAGTTCAATAAATAAAGGAAGCTCAGAAGGATGACCCGGAGTTGGTAAAGATATTGGATAAAATCAAATAAGGTAAATTTGAGGATTTCTCTCTCAGTACTGAAGGGGTATTAACTTTCAGAGGTCGATTGTGTGTGCCTAATGTTGATGGGATTAAACACCAAGTGCTTGATGAAGGCCATAAATCAAAGTATACTATTCATCCCGGGAGTACTAAAATGTATCAGAATTTGAAGCAACACTTTTGGTGGAATAATATGAAGAGGGAAATAGCGGATTATGTATCCAAGTGCTTAACATGTCAACAAGTTAAAGATGAACATCAAAGGCCCGCAGGATTGCTTCAACCGTTAGAAATTCCGGAATGGAAGTGGGAACACGTTGCTATGGACTTTGTGACAGGGTTACCTCGTACTCGAAGAAGGTTTGATGCAGTTTGGGTGATTGTTGATAGATTGACAAAGTCTTCTCATTTTCTACCTATTGAGATTGGTTATTCTATGGAAAAGCTTGCAACCTTGTACATTAATGAGATCGTGAGGTTACATGGAGTTCCAGTGAGTATTGTGTCTGATCGTGACCCTAGATTCACATCTCGATTTTGGCAAGCATTTCAGAAGGCTTTGGGATCAGAGTTGAGATTTAGTACAGCTTTTCATCCTCAAACAGATGGTCAGTCCGAAAGAACTATCTAGATTCTTGAGGATATGTTGAGGGCTTGCTCAGTTGATTTTTCAGATTCGTGGGATATTCATTTGCCTCTCGTAGAGTTTGCTTATAATAACAATTTTCAGTCCAGTATTGGGATGGCTCCTTATGAAGCCTTGTATGGGAGGAAATGTAGAGCTCCTATCTGTTGGGATGAAGTGGGAGAAGCCAAGATTTGGGGTGTTCAGATGGTTAATGATTCAGTTGAGAAAGTTAAACTTATTCGAGATCGTTTGAATACTGCCCAGAGTAGACAGAAAAGCTATGCTGATCACCGGAGGCGAGACCTTGAGTTCGAAAAAGGTGACTTTGTGTTTTTGAAGGTTTCCCCTAAGGTTGGTATTCGAAGATATGGAAAGAAAGGCAAGCTTGCTCCGAGGTATATTGGTCCATTTAAGATTCTTGGAAGAGTGGGGGATCGGGCTTATCGTCTTGCATTATCTCCTTCTCTTGATAAGATCCATAATGTGTTTCATGTTTCTATGCTTCGGAGGTATGTGTATGATCCTTCTCATGTTCTATCTGAGGTTCCCGAGGATATTGAACCGAGTATGTCTTATGAGGAATATCCAGTCCAAGTCATTGATTCGAAGGTGCAAGAATTGAGAAACAAAAGTATTCCTCTTGTTCGAGTTATGTGGAGGAATCGACTTGGGAGCTTCGGGAAGAGATCGAGAGGAAGTACCCTTGGTTGTTTGAGGGCCTCGGTAAGTAACCCTAAAATTCGGGATGAATTTTCTTTAAGGGGGAGTGATTGTAGCGACCCCAAAACCCGTTTCTATTTATTTTATATTTTTGGGGATTTTTATTTGACTTATATGTGCATTTTATGTGTTGCATCATATTATATGATTTGCATATCATACTTGATTATTTGTGTTATTTACTTAGTTAGTAAAAATAATGGTTAAAGGAGTTAAATGATTAAGTTGAAACTTTAGGGTTCTTGTTGAAAATCTAAGTTTAAGGACTAAAGTGTTAAAAACAAACTTTGGGTGACCAAAATGTAAAATTTGGTAAAGATATTTAGGGAAACTTTCCCTTCCCTCTTCCTTTTCTCTGTGTAACAAAACTTCTGCAACTTTCTCTCGTTCTGTTCCTAGGGTTAAAGAAAAAGGTAAGTTCGACCCATTTCGATTTAACTCTTTTTATTTACTTACCCGTTTTAAAAACTAATTATATAAAAATGATCAGGGCGTCGAATAGGTCATTTCTAGCCGAACAAAACTTATTTCAGCGGTACTTTTTCCGGAACTAGGTAAGTTACTAATTTCCCTTTAAATGTTAAAATAGTCATATATGCTATATATGATACTCCTACTTGTTAATTTTGTGATTTGGGTAGTATTTGCTATACTTGTAATTTTGGGACAAAGGGAGTATATGAACTTGGTTCAGCTGGGTATTGTAATGGTTTAGAATCAAGTTGTAACTATAATGAAAGTTGCTAATGTTGTGGCTAATGTTGTGTAGTATCTTGTGTATATTTGTTGTACTTGTGGGACGGAAGGAGTAAAAATGAGCTAAGGAAAGAATCTGGGATTTGGCCCAATTAAGGAGGGGGCGCACGCACCCTACATAAGGGGGTGCGCGCACCCTATTGACCAACTTAGGCAAAAAGGGACTGATGAAGGGAGGCGTGCGCACCCTATGGGGTGGGGCGCGCGCACCCTTAGGTGTCCAAGAAAAGTGAGAGTCTGATGAGTGGGAGCGCGCACACCCTATGGGGTGGGGCGTGCGCACCCCCCTGCTTTCCAGGTTTGATAGCTTATTTCACTTGGGTACAAGAGGGCAAATGTTTGTGTCGTCCTTGGGGTTGTTTAGGACCCAAATGTGAATGTGTATGACTTTTATGTCGTTGATGAAAAAGATTGGGTTGTGACTAAATGTCCTTATTATGGACTCTTTGTGAGAAATCTTTCGTGTGCATCTTGTGATGTATTTTGGCTTAATTCCTTCTTGGATTAAATGCCCCGGGTTGTGTTTAGCAACTATTCATTACTGTGCTTCTTGTTAAAATTCCAGCTGGTCTTGTTGTGGAGTCAGCCAATGGAAGAATTATAGTGGTACAGGTAAGTCCACTATAAGGTTTTCCATTGGAGCTTGTGAGTCAGGCGGTGGGAGAATTATAGTGGCACATAAGCCAAGTTCACTATAAGGTGTCCACTGTGCCTTCTAGTTTCCCCAGTCCAGATTGGCCTTGGATGGGATGAATTGCTCCTTTTGGTGAGTATTTGGGTTATGACTTTGTGTCATATTTCCCTCTCTGGTTACTTGGTTCTATTGGTTATGGTTTGTGTTCGGGATCCCGACGGCTTCAGCTATTTATGCTGCTTAGATGGTTTTCTCTGATGGGTTTCTCAGATGAATTCTCATCGGTTATGGTTAATGGGTAAACCTTGGCTTGGTATCCACCGGAGTGTGGGCTATGTGACTAATGTGATATATGAGTTGATATTATGTGCTATATGATATATGTTTACTTGTTGATATTGTTTCTTTATGATCAGCATATCAGCATGTAACGTAGTTGCATTTTAGTAGCTTACTGAGATTTATTCTCACCCTTATTTGTTTACTGTTTTAGATAAAGGCGGGTCCAGGGGATAGGACACTTGTCACGGGAGGACGTTTGATTGGTAAGAGATGGGACTTGTTTTGTGAAGGTTGCATTATGTAAATGTAAACCCTTTGGGTAGAGTACCCGTACTTTCTTATGGTCACATCTATTTTGGTAAAGGTTGATGTATGTACATTTTTTTAAAAGTTTGTAAGCCTTCGGGCTAAGTACTTTCGTTGTGAAAGTGTTTGTAAAAGTTGGTTTCAAGTTAAGTGAAGTCTTTGAACTTCAAGTGTGTTTTTATTCAACTTTCTAAAAGTATATTTCGAAATTTTTTCTAAAGAGTTTTATAACGTCTTCCAATCGTGTCCCGAGCGTGGGGCCAAGTAGGACCACGGATTTGGGGCGCGACATATCTGTGCCCCCTTAGAAATTTCTGACGTGAAGGTCCCCAACTCTCTGAGTGGATGTAATCCAGAACGCTTTTAAGATCCTTGATCTTATGGCCATAAAGAAGATCTCTGTTAGTTAAATCATGCATCTCTCGAGTGCTCATGTGACCGAGCCTGATGTGCCACGGCTTAGACATATCTCCCTAGTTCACCTCTTCTGATGCAGCCATAGTCGACTCTGCAAGCATCTTTCCTTAGAGGAAATATAAGGAGCCCCACTTAAGGCCTTTCAGTATCACTTCTGAACTGTTACAGACACTAACTGCTCTACCTTTACCTTTGAAACTGAACCCTTTGCTGTCTAACTGACTAAGAGAAATCAGATTCTTCGTCATAAGCGGAACGTGTTGAACCTCGTTCAAAGTGACAACCCTACCATCATGAGTCCTGACCTTGATCGAACCAATACCGACAACCCTGCAGACTGTACTGTTGGGCATGCTTATATTACCGCCAACTATCTGCCTATAACCGGTAAACCATTCTCTCCTATGACTGATATGGTAAGACGCTCCTGAATCAAGAATCCACGCATTTGATGCGTATGCTGATTATGATGTTACTAGAGCATAATCCTCATCTGAACTGCAATCTCTGGCCGTCATGGCCTCTGCTGTGACTGGTGCCTTGCCTTGCTTCCTTCTGGGACAGTCGAACTTCCAATTCCCCTTCTCTTTGCAGAAATTACAGATATCCCCAGGTTTTGGACCCTTCTTGTGTGAAGAATTACCTTGATTGTTCTTCCTCCCACTAGAACCCCTGCTGTTGCTACTACTAGCAACCAAACCTGATGATTGGGTACCTGCCTCATTCCCACTCGCCTTTCGGCGCAATTCCCTCGTCTTGAGAGAAGTTTTCACTTCCTCTAGAGAGATCCCATCTTTACGGTTTATGCATGAATAGACATAATGTTCATAAGACATAGGTAAAGATACTAAAAGCTGCAAGGCTGCATCCTCGTCATCAACAACTACTCCTATATTACGCAGTTCAAGTAATGGAGAAGTAAATCTGTCAAGATGATCATTTATGGGCGTACCTTCAGTCATACGACAATCATATAGCTTCTTCTTCAGGTATAACTTGTTGGTCAATGAACGTGTCATGTACATATCTTCCAACTTTAACCAAAGATCACTTCCGGAGTCTGTTCCTGCAACATTGGTTAGGATCTCATCATCCAACTGTCCGATGATCTTGGTGTGAGCCTTCTGATCTAACTTCTTTAATGCCGCCACCTCCTTCGCTGCTGCTATCTTGTCCTTCTCTGACTGTTCTGCTGTATCTTCTGTGGTGACTGCCTTACCCTTGGGATCCTTACGATCCCTGATTTCAATCTCCAACGGTTTCCATAAATCTTTGTCTACCAACAAAGCCTTCATCTTGATCTGCCAGAGATAAAAACTATTCTTCCCATTGAACTTGTCGATTGAATCTGCTCCTTGACCCATCTTCTTGTTCTCTGCAGCGGAATCCCTGAATCTCTAACCACAAACCAAAGCTCTGGTGCCACTAAGAGAAATCGTAACAAGAAACTCCAAACGCATACAATCGAAGACAAAACACCAGCAGCTTCTGTCCGGATACAATTTCGGATGCTACGGACATCAAAATCCAATCTCGACCGTTCAGATCGAAGATCTATGAGTCCCGAAGCTACTCACCGAAAATCAGCACGATCCAACGTTAAACGAATGCGCTACGCCTTTTTCTTCACTCCTACGCTGGATAAAAACGGACCAGAAACTGCTACCTTGTTTTTCTTCGATCTTGGATCTCTTCCGTCGATGCTAATTCTCCTTTTCAACCAAGCTCTGATGCCAGTTGTTAGAGCAATAACAAGACTTGATGAGAAAATAGAGCAATCACAAGAACACAGATTTACGTGGTTCACCAACTTGGCTACGTCCACGGGGAGGGGAGAGAATATATTATCAATCTGGAGAAACGATTACAAGATCACACTATTACTGCTGCACGAATTATTGATCACAATAATTCCTAACTGTGCAACTGTAGAATTACATACCTCGCTCTGAGCACTCTAATAATTTATCTATGACAATCTGAGGTGTGATTTTAATCTAAACTACTGGCCTCTATTTATACTAGTAAAGTTTATCTCAAAATCTCTTAGGAACTTGGAAACCTAGTCCAAAACTGACTTGGAAACCTTCCTTCTGCGCTCTGTCCCGGAATTACCAAATCTCTCTGTTGTTTAATCCTTTAACTCGGCGTCCCAAATTCAAAGGCATTAAACCAACATCTTTGTTCATCTTTTACTTATAAAAATGTAGTCTTTATAAAGATATATTATTGGATCCAAATACTCTTATGATCCCAATGGTTTCATCTTACACTTTTATGGTGTATTAAAATTATGAACTAAGTGGAGAGGAGTATTTGTTACATTCATGTTATTTACTTTATGTCCTTAAATTTATGTCATTATAATTATCATAATATTACTAAATTAGAACCAAGCCTTGATCCATGGTGCCCTTCATGTTTTATGCATGATTGTGAGTTACAAACCAATGATAATCTAAGGCTTGTTATGATTTATGCACTTTAAATTTATGTCATTTATATTTATGCAATTTACATTTACAAGTCTTTATTTATTCATGCAATCCTCATATAACTTGGATCCAAATACCCACATGATCCCAAAAGCCTCATCTTGCACTTCAATAGTGCATTAAAATGATGAACTAAGTGGAGATGGGATTTGTTACATTTAAAGACTTAATCTTTAATGTTTATTTTCATTTCAAAGTCTTTATTTCAAAATCTTTTCTTGTTTATCTTACTTGGATGATAAAGACACAATATTTATTCATCCAAGTAATGATTTGTCCAAGAAAAGCCTTTATTTATTTTAATCTTGTAATGATTATCTTGCTTGGATGATAAAGTTGACTATCTTTATTCACCCAAGTTGTGGTCTCATCCAAGTAAAGGTATTGGTTGTCCCTCTTGACTTTATTAATCCTTTCCATGATTAATTAAAGTCCGTCCCCAAAATATCTTATTTTACTTGGATGAACATTATATTTTTTTTTATCTCTTTTATCAAAACAAAAACAAAAGGGGCATTAATATGCCTACATTTTATTTCCAAAATCACTTTCTAAAAACAAGTCGGTTTCTCCCATTTCAAAAATACACAGACACACACACTTGCACAATTTTGGTCAACAAACTAGGGAGACTCAGTTTTTCGAGGCACTTTGGGTGAACTACCGGTTGAGTTCTTCCCAAAGTGTAACGTGACCTCCGAACCCTTTTTCCCTAACCTTTTTTCGTTAAGTTTGGGTTTAAAGTTAAACTAGCGTGGCGACTCCATTATCTTTTTGGAATTACAATGTGTTTGATTCTCGAGGGGAAACCTTTCCATTTTTCCCGTGTGTATCTTACACTTGGCAAGGCTGATATGAGGGTGTTTTGAGTGATAGATGCAGAGTGATTCTTTTCCAGTAGAACCATTAGGGATTTTAGTTCAAGAACCCCTATATTTATATGATTTTGGTGACTTAGGGATCAATCCAAGGAGGTAAATTTAGATGGGAATCAAAGACTCAATTCCCAATGAGTTGTTTTTAGACTCTCGGATCGTCCTTCCTTTGTTTCCTGGATTGTGGAGTGTTTGCCAAGAAACGAGGTTGAGTTCAATGAAGAAACTGCTGAAAACCCGTCTGTCAAGGGGTATGTCTCGTACGAGACATTAGATGTCTCGTACGAGGCATCTTGTGTTTGAATCACAATTTTGCCCTTCTGCATAAGTTTTAATGTTCATTTCGCCCCCTAACTAACGAAGTCATTCAGAAACTTAATGAGACATGTCAAGCTTAATGGATTTCGACCCAAATCAAAGGCAAGACACAGAAGTAGTGTAATTATGAATGAACGTTTAAAATGGGGTGTCTACAGTTGTAAACCCCAATCTGTGAATTCCTGTCATCCTTGAATACAATCTTTTCATTATTCTGCAGTTTAATTTAGTTTACTTTTATTGCTTAGTAGTTAATTTATTAATAAACAATCAAAAACAAAAAACCCCTTGGTTACTTTTACATTAATTAAATACGCTTGTTTTCACCAAGTCTCTGTGGTTCAACCTTTACAAACGTACATTGCTACTTCAGTATTTGTATACTTGCAAGGTTTTATTACATGTGGGATTTTTCTCCATCAACAAGAAACAAAGCTAGATTGGTTGCACAAGGCTACAGACAAGAAGACATTGATTATGATGAAACATTTGCCCCCGTTGCAAGACTTGAGGCTATAAGGATATTCTTAGTTGATGCCTCTTACAAAAGATTCAAGCTTTATGAAATGGATGTGAAGAGTGCATTTATCAATGGTGAACTTCAAGAAACAGTCTTTGTTGCTCAACCACCAGGATTTGAAGACAAAAAATTTCCAAATCATGTCTATAAAGTCTGTAAAGCTTTGTATGGACTCAAACAAGCTCCACGAGCATGGTATGAAACTCTATCAAAATTTCTCCTAGAAAAAGGTTTCAAGCGTGGTAAGATTGACACAACTCTATTCATTGATGTAGATGATATTATTTTTTGTTCTACTAATGAATTGTTGTGCAAGCGATTTGAGAAACTCATGAAAAGCAAATTTGAGATGAGCATTATGGGAGAATTGACATTCTTCTTTGGAATTCAAATCAAATAATGTGCTGAAGGCATCTTCCTCAACCAAGCAAAGTACATAAAAGATCTCATCAAGAAATTTAAACTTGAATATGCAAAGGCATACGACACTCCCATAGCTACTGGTTATGGATGGCCAAAACCGGTTCCGGTTCGGCATATATGTGACCCTGAACCGACCCGTGCTTACCCCGATTCCAGTTCTGGTTAGGTTCCAGTTCTGGTACAGTTTCCGTCAGGTTCCGGTCCCCCTTTAAAATTATTGAAAAACAAGGGATTTTCGGTCCGGTTCCGGTCCGGTTCGCCATTTATGTGAACCGTAATCGGCCCGAATGAATGGCGGTTCCGGTTACTCCGGTTCCTGTTTACTCGCCGGTTTGCTCTGGTTCAGTGCTTCTCCGGTCCGGTTCTGGTCTGATTTTCCGATTTCGTTTTTCCATCCCTACTACTGGTAACAAGCTAGATAAAAAACTTGAAAGGTAAGAATGTTGATCGAACCTTGTACAAAGGTATGATTGGATCTCTCCTATAATTAATTGCTAGTAGGCCTGATATCATGTTTAGTGTTTGTGTTTGTGCTCGGTATCAAGCAGATCCTAGAGAAGCACATTTTATTATTGTAAAACGTATTATTAGATATCTATCTGGGACTATTAACATTGGACTTTAGTATTCTAAATATTCAAATTTTGATCTTATAGGTTACTCAGATGCAGACTATGCAACATGTACCATTGACAGGAAAAGCATAAGTGGAACATGTCATTTCTTTGGAAATAGACTTGTTTCATGGGCAAGCAAGAAACAATCATCAGTCTCTGTATCTACCACAGAAGCTGAATATATAGCTGCTGGAAGATGCTGCTGCCAAGTGTTATGGATGAAGCAACAATTGGTTGACTATGGAATCAAAGAAGAAAATTGTCCAATCTATTGTGACAATACATCTACCATTGTTGTCTCCAACAACCCTGTCATTCATTCCAAGACTAAACACATTGATATCAAATACCACTTTCTCAATGATCATGTTGAAAAAGGTAATATCCATGTTGAGTATGTGAGTACTGACAATCAAATTATATATATTTTCACCAAGGCTCTTGATTCCAAGAGATTTAGGTATTTAAGAAGAGAAATGGGTATGCTTGAACTCTAAATTAACTTGTCCATATGTTTTTATGTACTAATGTTTGTGTTTTCTATAAGTTCAAATATCTAGTAGGTACTTATGGTCTATCAACTCACGGTCAGTAAAAGTCACGGTCACATTGATCCACAAGTGACCGCAACCTCAAGTGACCGCACTAACCAAGCTACTACATCAAAGTTGCTTCAAATCTGAGTTGCCGGATGATGGCAATCTATTCCAAGATTTTGAAGAAGCCTATCAAGGAGGAAAATTATGATATGTGTTCACTACTTTATAGAAATTAAATAAAGCAAGGTAAGACCTCCCTTGACCACATCTGTCACGATCGACAACAAGTTGCCGCATCATAAGGACCCCAGGTAAGTCCCTCTAACTTAGTAATATTTAAGGTGCTGTGACCAAGTCTACCTCAAGGGTATTTAGGTAATTTCTAATTTTCCTTCGCTTCTCATTTATTTCAAATCATTTGGGAACATTTAATTTAGCATTTATTTTTATTCCCCAAATCATTATCCGCCGTCATTGGTTACCTAGAAAAGACAAAAGGACTCTTTGCATTAAATTTGGACATTGCAGAATTGATGTTCCACACCTCCACTATCTGAACTTGCAACTTTATCCATCTCCACCACTCTGCAACTGCATATCCTACTCACTTTGAGTTCTCTCTACTTTCTCTCTCTATAACCTCCTTCTATTTCATTTTTCTCTCAATTTTCTCTATTTAAATGGTTGCCCCAACTTCAAAATCATCATAATCACTTCCTAAGAAGCAACAACTTCCGATTCTCACAAAGATGGTATGATTTCTGAACCTTAACATCTCCATTTATCTGAGTTTCGAATATCTGTTTTTTATGTTCATGTTGAGTTTTCAAAACCCTTTCATATTCTGGTGTGATTCTCTTGGTTCAATGGATAAATGGTGTTATAGTCTCGATGTTTATGAGTATTGTCATCTATAATGCATCTAGTTCATAATTTAATGCTTGTTTTATCTTGATTTTGGATTCACTCACCCAAATGGGTTTGTGGTTAAGTTTCGGTTTTCCCCTTATTTCCTTTCAATTTTTGGGTTTGATGTTGGTTTATTCATGATTTTGGTGTGAATTTCGTGCTTAATCGGGTTCCTAGATGTCAGAAACATGATTTTTACTCGTTTTTGGTACATTTTTGGGAAAATTTGGGTTTGAGAGTGTTGGGTTTCGTGCAATCATGCGCAGTGGAAGATAGACAGAAATAAAACCCAATAGCCTAGATCCGCTATGAACAATAATTCATAATAACAAGATGAAAGAAACTAACCCTTGTAGATCGTTATGTAAAACTTGGATTAAGCATTAAGATGAACGCCCTCTACCGGTGATCCACACAACTAACAGATTTCAAGAACGCCTTCTTGAACTTGACTGCCAGGTCTTCGGATTGATCAACGATGTTGAAGAACGATTCTTCAAAGCTCCTAATTATTATTGTGACTTGATAATTGGGATTAATCAATCACAATAACCCAAGAATATAATGTGTGATTTTTTCTCTCTAAGAAAGACTTTGTAATTGATCAAATCAACAACTAGGGAACAATTCCCGTCAGTCTGTATTTATATTCAAGGGGTGTCCAAAACCCTTTTGGACTTAGGCCTTCTTGTCCAACAATAACTGCTTTAAATAAACTGATTTACGGGCACGCCGTCGTACGGCTCGGAGATAGGCGTACGCCGCCTGTCCAGCCGTACGGACGTCCTGGTCAGTTTCCTCGTTTTTCGCTCCTTTTAATTATCTGTTCTGCGTGTGTGACCCAATAGGATTATACTAAGTTGGCAACGAGTCCGAACCAGTCAAACCTCGTAAGTCATAAGCGGACTTGTTGGGTATGCTTATCTCTTAACCCTCCTAAGTATGTTAGAATTGATTGATACCATCACCTATTAGTATTTTATGGACTTTAGGACCCTATGTAAGAAGTTTAATAACTTCAATTTTTATCTTAGTCCATTTTATAGTATAGGCTTAGAATATAGGACTTGGAGCGAAAAGGAATGAAGAACTAAGCAAGACTTTTGTCTCTGCACAGGACTTATCTGCGTAGGACATCACTGCGCATGTTCTTGTTGCGCAGTATTCTACCTTGCTCAGTTTTCGATGCATTCAGATTACCTAACTTGGAAAGCGCTCAGAAGATGTACGCTTAGTTGTGCATAAACGACAAACTTGCACACTCAGCATATCCAACGGTGGAGATGCGCTCAAGTAAAATATTTTAAATGAAGACAGCTGTCATCCTTCTAGAAGAAGCTTTTGAATTTGGTCTTCATGCTTTGACTCCATCGGCTCAAGGACACCTGCGCACCAATCATATTGTGCCAGCTCATCATCCTTGACCAGAGTTCCAAACGGCTATAAAGGACACCTACGCACCAATCATAGTGTGCCAGCTCATCGTCCTTTCTCAAAGCACCAACGGCTACTTTTAAGCTCTCAGCTATAAATGGCCTGCTCATCTTCATTTCCAAGTTGCTAGAGTTTGAGCTTACTAAGTATCCTTGAAGTTCAGAAGATTGCTGCTTAATATTCCTAGATTCAAGAACAACCTTCATACCTTCAAACTCCTGCCCAGATCCTAAGCCTTATATAACAAGAATTCTCCGTTCTCTTCATCTCATAGATTCATAGAGCCCAGAATTTCTAACACACACACACCTCTTGAAGCTTCGATCATATAGATCTTACTTCTTGAGAAACACCGGTTTAGTCTAGGATTTGCACTTCATAGCTTAGATTTTGATTTGAGTTTTGATTCTTTGTAATCTTGTAAAAGCTCCTCTCATCAATATAAATCTCATCAGAAATCCAAGACTAACCATCTTGGTAGAGGACGTAGATCTTTCATCGATCGAACCTCTCCAAATAGGTTGTTCATTATTCTTACTGCTTATTTCCTGCTTACATTATTTTTTAATAGCTGCTTTGTTTGATCTTATCAGATTGCTATTTGCTGCTGAGTTATTGTTATTGCTTATTGCCTTAGAACATTTTTAACCAACTCTTTAGCCAAAACTTAGAGCGTGCGTTTTTATTCCCTGCGCAGTATACCCTGCGCAGTACTGCTTTAAATTTTCGCTGTGCATTTCACACTCTCTCTGAGCGCTATACTTAGCTTATTTGAGAACTGTGCGCATAAGCCATTGATTTGCAAAAGGGTTTGAAAAGAATTTTAAAACGCTATTCACCCCCCCTAGCATTTTTCATACCCTTGTTGCCCCTTTGGGACCAACAGGACTCTAGCAAGCCATTATGACTACTCAATTAGTATAACTTTGAACTCCAAAGTTTTCTAAAATAGAACATAACACAATCTATTTGTTACACGATATCTATTGAACGTAAGCCATGGTCAATGGTCAACTTACATTTGTTCAATGCTTTCTCGATCCCGAATGTATTGATAATACAAATCTTATTTGAGCACGGCCATGCATTTCATCAATACCATTCATTGAGTGACCAAAGCTTGACCTCTCTCTTGACGAGGAACAAATCCCATCTTGACTTATTACTCTTCCCTACATGATTCCGATTACGCCAATCATATTCTTTATAGCTATCCGGTTAGGGATAACGTTTGAATATGTCAAACGTAATGTTCACCATATGGAAGACTGTAATAAGCTCAGGTCTAGAGATTCCAGTGATATAACTATATGAGACTTAATTATGACATTGTGACCATGACATAAATCTCATAGGGGTCAGTCCAGTATTTGTTCTCTAACAAATACCCGTAAGTATAATTGTATCCCATACACCATAATCATCATATGATTATCTATTAAACTTATACAAATAATTAATCATAATTATCAGGGACGGTGATTATTATAATAAACATGCAAAAGATATAATAATCAAACATTCAATATATTTATAAATAATAACATTAATTTTACAAACAACATGACTAGGTCATAACACCAACAGAGAGTTCATGATATTCTTCGTGTTCTTGGCTAAACTACCTTTTTTATCCAAATTTTTTAGCCCTAACTTTTGATCAGTTGTTTGTACTTTTTGATCCGTTTGAGATTCAATTGCAAAGTGTTTGTCCCCTTTAAAAATTTTCTAAGGCAACTGACCGCAGTTATATCTTGCCGTGCTATCACTTGACCGTGCTTCACCTTGCCGCACTTACACCAAGTTAAGTGACCGCACTCCCACTACTCTACTAAACTATTCAATTGTTTTCTTTCAGGACTTAAATAACTTTGTTCCTGGCTTTATCGTCAATCTTGATTCTCTGAAAGGAGATGCCATCGGCCGCAACATCATTAAGCATCTTGAAGCTTCAGGAATTCTTTCGCTTTTCACCATTGATCAAGACTATCACGTTCCAGCATTCCTGGACCAATTCTTTGATTCTTCCAAAGAAAAGGTTGAAGTTGATGATGATGGAGTTACAAATAAGTATTTGCGAGCTAAAGTGGGTGGGAAGATCATGACTATTGACAGAGATGATATAGTCAATATGCTAGAGCTAGAAGTTGAAGAAGGCAAAGCTTATCCTATCAAGCTAAAATTAAAGGATCTGAATGTCTTAGCCCTCCGCTTGGTGAACACAACTAACATCACCATAGTACCGCGAAAAGAGTTCAATGAAGTTAGGTACCACATCTGTCATTTGATTGGTCATACCCTCTACTGCAAGACGGGTAACAAGGCAAATCTCAATCACTCCCAATGGGAAATATATGCTGCTATTTATCTTGGACGAAAAATGGATTGGGGTCAAATCATTTACAATTCTATTATTAAAAATGTCAATGCATATCAAGATGCAAGGGATGAAGGTAAGCCCAAGTACAGAACCAACACTCGGTTTCTTACTTATCTCATGGCTCACGTCAAGGACATCAAGGCTGAATACATGCAGATGAAGAGTGATTTGGTTATCCCCATATCCAAAACAAAAACTTTTGCTCGTGGCAATATAAAGGAAAATTTCCTTAACAGATTTGGAGATGAGTTGTATCAAAAGTATCGTGATGCTGATCCAATTGAACCGTATGAGCCCCCGAAGCTGACCAAGCAAGCTCTTGTCGCTCTTGGAAGCAATCAAGAAGCTGATGAAGATAGTGATGAAGGAGACGAGTCAACCAAATGAGGAAGTTCTGATAGATATGAAGAAGATCAACCAACTCAAGTTGTTGCTCCAGTTAAAGACAAAGGTAAAGCTACCGCACCATCCCCATCTAAACCATCCAGTAAAACCAAGGATCCCAAGGTTACCGCACCTACCTTATCTAAGGTTGCCGCACCTTCCCTCATAAATAAACCAAGTCAAGCTGCCACAGTGCCTCAAGCTCTAAAATCTACCAAGTCCCACTCACCAAACTCTCTGCTCCTCTTCGACCATCTAAGCCTGCCATACCTATTCCATCCTCCAAGTCATCCACTTTTAAATCTTCTACCTCAGCAACTTCTAAGGGGGAGAAACAAAACAAGAGACCCCACTCTTTGAGTCTAGTCAAAACCTCTACTCTCAAAAAGGCTAAGGTAACTAAGCCTCAAGTTCTGGTTCCATCCCCCACTTTCTCACTTGCTGGCTCACCTGTAGCAGATGATGAGGTGGTGGTGGCCAAGGTTGATACAAAGCAGAAGACTAAACCTCCTCATGCTGCATCAAAATCTAAAGAATTGACTCTAGTTGATGAGAGTAGTTCTGACCAAACTGAGAGTAGATCTGAGTCTACTGAAGAAATTTTTACAGAAGAGGTTCAATTTGATAGTGAACATGATGATAATGTTGCTCCTGATGAATATGACAAGGAAGATGGTGCTAATAGTCCTACTTTTGAGACCAAGACTCAATAAAAGCCTATTGATATTGCTGATGAGGTCACTGGAAAAGCTGATGCTACTGAGAAGGACCAAAATCAAAAAGGTGACCGCACTGAAGCCACTAAAGATTTCACTGAGTCTCCTTACCGTGCCTCTCCAATATGGTCATCTACTCCACCTCCCACTATTCCAGCTGATCAATCTCACTCGATCTACTTGCCGTAGTATAACTGCTAGTCCAACAACAACAAGAAACCAACTCTCAGGTCTCTCTCCTCACTTCAAACATGATTGCCCTCCAATCTGAGATCACTGAAATCAAAACTAATCAAGCATCTCTCCAGCACCAAATAACCTCTTTTCCCTCTCAACTGATTGATACCATTAAGGAGGAGAGTGAGTTCATAACAAAGGCGATTCGCGATACCCTTTCTGGTTCAACAAGCTCCAGTTCTGCCATCCTAGCAACTGCCGCTCCAGCAATTGCCGTACCATCCTCCTCTACCACACCCACTACTACGCAGAATATCATCTCTCCTGACTGCTTGAAAGATGCACTCAAAATTCAAACTGATGCATTAAACAGATGTGTATAAAAGGGGATTGAAAAAGCTAGCAAAGAGAAATCCAAAGCCCTTGGTGCTGACAAGAAGGAAGTCAAGGATGAGTTGGGTGTGATTAAAACTTCTTTGAAAGAACACATGTCCGTGAACATGAATGCAGGATTGTTGTCTATAGCTAAAATGTTTGTGCCCAAGATTCAAGCCATGACTGCCACGATGCAAGTTCAAACCAAACTAATTGAGATTCAAAACAATCGAACTGAAAATCAATACACAAAAATTGATCTCTTGTCAAACAGAGTCAGCAAAGTGTTGAACAGGCTTAATCGTGGAAGCACTCAAGGAGGACATGGAAGCTCCTTGGCTCAAGGCGAAGAGGTTAAAGAAGAAGAAGATGGAATCAATGTTCCAATTATGATTCTAGGACTATCAATGCCTGCTTACCTATTTCCATTCTCCTCAAGCCTTTCGGATGTTGATGTCATTGAAGTTGATCAAATTTGAAGTGATTGTGATGCAAGTGACAGCACCTGATGATTTGTTTTGTTGACTGTCTAAAAAACAATTTTCAACTTATGTTTATTTTTATTCGGGTTTGTAGGTTATTTAACAATGTTTCTCTTTTGGTTTGTACTCCTAATACTTGAATGTTTATCTCTTTGGAGTATCTTATGTTTGTGTTTGATGCATTTCTACCTTACTTTGATTACTTCTCTTGAAATGCTTCAAATCTTATTTATATCTTCTAGGATTAGTACTTTTGTTTTCTTTTTATAGGATGATAGAAATCTATAAAATTGGCTTAAAGTGTGTGCATTGACTTGGGACATGAACTTAATAAAATTTTATTCTTTTGAAAACATGTTTTTACCAAGTACAATGAAATAACCTTTGTTATAGTAGGTAATGGTCTCAATCAAATAGGAGAAGATTGGTGGGTATGCATATTATAAACCACTCCTATTACTTAATTTGATTGATCCCATGACCTAATTTTATCTTTTGTGGACTTTAGGATATAATGTAAGAAATTTTATACTTCATTTAGTTAAGTCCACTTTTAGATTGTCTAGGCTTGTGAAGATTGGCTCCTCAAATTTTTGAAGAAAATTGTCTAAGGCAACCTACCTTACAAGTAACCACACTTTGAACAGTCACAAGTGACCACACTTAAATCAGTCACAAGTGACCGCACGTGAATCACCTTTAAGTGACCGCACCATGCAATCATCTTAAGTTGCCGCATCTTAAGTTGCCGCACTTGAAGTAACCGCAAGTCACTTAGTTGCCTTATAAATACCAAAGACTGAAGACTCAAAACTTAAGTTTGGTTAAACGTAACCATGGTCACACTAGTGTCCAAAACCTTTGGTTATTTTATAACGTTGCAAGATTTAAAATTCAAATTTGAATACAACTGTCATCTAACGGTTTGATAGTACACTTGGACCACTATCTTCTGCAACAAAAGGATAACTCAGACTGAGCTCCAATCAAAATTCAACAGCTCATTGTCCTCCGAACTTGTCCTCCAAGATTTCAAATGACTACCTCTCATTCAAGGCTATAAATAGTCCTTGAGTTCTTCATTGAACATTTGCTGAGATTCCAAGAGAGAAATTGCTTTTGAAATACTTGGTGATTGAAGATCGTATTCAAGATTTCCAGAATTTCGAATCTTCAAGCACAACCTTCAAGTCTTCAACAACTCCAGAAACCTTCATCTACAAATCTCAAGCCTTGTAACACATAATATTCAATAGGCTCTAAATCATATCAATTTCAAAGAGCTTTTGATTTTTAACACACACACTCACCATGATTGATCAATCACATAGATTGCATCATTAGGGATATACTGATCTAAGTCTATGATTTGATCTTCATAGAAAATAGGTTATTGATTCAAAGCTTCATCTCTGTAAACTGTACACAAGGAATAATCAATATAAACCTCTATTAAAAATCCAAGACTGACCATCTTGGTAAAGGACACAGATCTTTTAACATATCTAACATTTCCAAATCATTGTGCATTTACTTATTGCTCTTTACATTTATGCAAATTTAATTTCTTCCCTTATTCTTATTGTTCATATTAATCTTGTTTTTCGTTTAGTGTTTTGATCTTTTCAGATTTATGAACATTTATGAATTGTGTTTGTATGTTTACCATATTGCCTAAGTTGTGAATCTTTTCCAAACTTCCAAGACACCATCTTTCAAACCTACCTCATTCTGTTGAACTCATTTCAACTGACCGCACTCCTAATTTGTCGTACTCTAAGTTGCCGCAACTCTTAGTGACCGTAACTCTACCTACTGCACTGATTCATTCAAAAACAACTCTAACTTATTTGTATCAAAAACTTCCGCTGTGCATATTACTCTTAAACTAGTGGTTTTTAAGTGACCACAAAATTCATTGAGTAAGCATAAGGTTGAATTTTGAAAAATGGTTAAACTTTTAAATAGGATATTCACCCCCCCCCTAGCCTCTTTTCATACCCTTGTTGTGTCTTTGGGACCAACAATGTTGTCCACATCTGGGTTGGCTTGTTTGAAGATAATATTGTTTCTATTTAACCATGTTTCCTAAAGAACAAGAATTATCAGGGAGAGGTCTAATAAGCTCAAAGAGACCTTGTTCGATTCTGTTAACCATTCCAGAGTTGAGAGGTTCAGATTATCCACTGGGATAAGGGGAAGGGGAAGGGGAAGGGGATTCTAACCATACTCTTTTGGAGGGCCAGAAGGAAAAGAAAAGGTGTTCTTCAGTTTCAACTTGAGATCCACATCGGTTACAAAGGTTTGAGTCTAAACATTTTCTTAAGTAGAGGGATTTTTGGGTTGGTAGATTTTTTTAGGAGTCTCCAAAAGAAGAGTTTTAGTTTTGGTTCAAGAGGGGTTCCCCAAATTTTCCTCTAAACTTTTTGGGTGTGAGGGCTTTGGGCTAAATCAAAGGTAGGCTTTTTGTCGGTGTGATTTGACATATCTTATAAAATATCCTGATTTAACTGAGTACTCTCCCTTTGTTGAAAAGATCCAGATTTGGACATCAAGTCCTGCTTTTGGGATGTGCATGCTAAGAATCGATTCAGCGATATGGGGAGGGAATAGGGTTTTAATGAGAGGGGATTTCCATTGTAGAGAAGGTTTAGTTATGAGATCAGCTACTGTTAGGATGGGAAGGCTGGAGGCTAGTGCTTCATCAGCGATAAAGTTTGGAAAGTCTTGAATCTATTTATGTTTTAGTGCAAAGATGGAGATACCATTCTTAACTCTCCAAAGGAGGTTCAAGAAGATCTTTCCCCCCAACAGATGCTATTCCATCCCCAAGATCCCCTAGTAGATCTTTTAGCAACCAAGAACTCTTCCCACAGAAGTATTTCCCCTTTAAAATAACACTAAGTAGGATGTTTGGGGATTTGAAAATTCTCCAGGCGGTTTTAGCAAGGTAGGCTTGGTTTGGCACTCCCATATGTCTCAGACCCAGGCCCCCCAAGTTCTTTGGAGTGCATATTTTTGCCCAAGCGACCCGGTGGATGCCTCTATCCTTTCCAACTCCTAGCCACAGGAATCTATTGAAGATTTTGTGCAATTCTTTGATGAAATATAGAGGAAATTTGAAGCAATATATAGCATAGCAAGAGATAGAGGATATGATATGTTTTATCAGAATGATTCGTCCTGCTAGGCTAAGGAATTTTCCTTGCCACCCTTGAAGTTTAGCTCGAACCGTGGCTATGATGTCCCTAAAAATTTCATTTTTCCTCCATAGAACATTTGTCTTAAGCCTAAGTATTTCCCGTCCACCTCACCATTAGGGATAGATAATATGTCAATTGTCTGAAGTTTGAGGTTAGGTTCAGTATGGGGAGAGAAATAGAGATCGCACTTATTAAAATTTATTTTTTCTCTTGCTTGATTTTGGAAGGCTTCTAGAGTCCATTTTATAAACCAACAGGCGTTAGGAAAGATTTTAAAGGCTAAAAGACAATCATCAGCAAAAGAAGGTGGTTTAAAGGGGGGTTGGATCTGTTTAGGCTTATACCTGGGATAATTTGAGAATCGTTAAAATGGTTTAGGGTTGTTGATAGAGCTTCTGCATAAAGAATGAAAAGATAGGGAGAGAGAGGGTATCCCAGCCGGATGCCTCTTTGGGGTGTGAAAAACGGCGAAGGAGATCCATTCAAGACAATTGAGTAAGATACCATGGAGATACACTGGTTGATTAAACCATTGGAAAATATCCATGATAGAAAATACAGGGACAAAGTAAAGAGAACAGAGAGAGGCATTAGGGGTGTAAATTGTCGCGACCCCGGTCCCCGCGGGCCCCGGGACCGCGATCTGGACGTCGACTCTAACAATAAACTCCAAAATACCGAAGTTAAAAATTTCATTTAATACCAAAAGGGTAATCCAAAGTTTTACAAATCAAAGTTTAAAAAAACCAATTACAACTATCATAAACTCCCACGAGTTTATGCCCAACAAAATAGAAATATACAAATCTTAGTTACGTCATTGTTTGGTACAAATACCCCAAAATGGTTACACATTTACATAATGGAAACCAACCTATATCAACCTTCCCCAAAAGAACGGATCCACACTCGACGTCCTCTATCTCGTGATCAGCGAGACTAATCCTTAGCACCTGGGGGGGGGGTTAAGGAAAAACAAAGATAAAAGAAACGGGGTGAGATAAATCTCAATAAGTTACTAATGCAACTACATGACATGCTATGATGCAATAAGCAATAAGCAATGATAAATATCACATAGCACATAGCATTTATCACATACAGATAGCAGCGGAAATAAACACATAACAAAGGATATAGCCAAGGTTTTCCAAACCGGAACATCCAAATAAAGGATCGCTGCGCAGCTTCAATAATCAACCAATCAACATCTTCATAATGGCATGAAAGCCGAAGAGAAAACCCCGGTACCGGAACCAATAACCAAAGGAGTGTCACAAAGGACGGGAGACATGCCACAAAGTCATGCTCCAAGTAAAGCTAAAATGCACACAAGGGAGCTAGCTCTTCTCACATCCAAGGCCAATCTGGAGGAGGGTAATAAGGGGGCAAAACAATGGTCAACATCATAATGGACTTGGCCGTGCCATCATAATGTTTCGCATCGCCCAAACACACACAAAATACCAGCTGGACTTTCACGTAAAGGCTAAGTAATAAAATACTAGCACGATAAACAACAAGGGATTCCAAAGTAGGGAATCAATCCAAATAGATCACCACAAAGGCAAACCAATATAAACCGCACATCAAAGATGAATCACGTTCTCAAAATGATACTTAAATAAATCACATATCACAATCGATCACAAGGGGATCATTCTCGAACAATAAAGTGTTCCACAACATTAACTTAAGTCAACTAGGGTGATACTTCGAGCCTAGATCGGGCTTGGACTTTTAAACAATTCAATAACAAAGAGGCTCAGAACAGCTGGTATGGGCGGTCGCCCATAGCCAGTTTGGGCGGTCGCCCAAAACCCAATCCCAAGCCCAAAACTCACTGACTTCCTGGGCGGTCGCCCAACCCAATAGTGGGCGGTCGCCTACTCACTTTGGTCAAATCCTCCAGATCAACTGATCTCATGGGCGGTCGCCCAAACCCATCATGGGCGGTCGCCCACGCACCCAGGTCGCCGGAAAACGGCCAAAACCAACTGGGTTTCTCCCAAATTTTCCACCCAAACAACATAACTCAAACCAAATGCTTTCAATAGTCATTCTAAGGTACCCAAACAACATCTAACACAAAAGGGGACCTTAAGAACACCATAAATGACCCCAAACCAAGGATCAAACTCAACTTCAACATCAATCACCATTTTTAGACAAAAACCCAAATGAACCCCAAACAACATCTAAACTCATCCAAACTTCAACTATAACAACAATGGCATTATATGAACATAATATGAGCATTTTGGCATAAAAATGGGGGAAAAGTAACTTACTTGAATTTTCTCAAAGTTGACGGATTTCAAATCTTTTTGACTCTACGCGATCCTAGCGACGATCTAAACAATGTTTACGTTTTAGGAAATGAGAAATGACTAGAAGAAGATGAAGAAAAAGAAGAGAGAAGAAGGAGAAGAAAACTCACCTTTTCTTGGCTTGGAGAGAGAGAGCTGGAGAGGGAGGGAGTAGGGTGAGGGAGATGGGGTGTAAGAAGGAGAGGGTAGGAGTAGGGAGGGAGTAATTTGAAATGATACACCTAGCCCCCCCCGCCCCCTTTCCCTTACTAACTAGCTCAACTAAGATACTCTCCCTAACAATTAAGACCCAAATAAAATGCTAGGCATAAATATTATAACACATAAATTGCACACATAATTATTTAAATAGATAATAATTTAAATAAATAATTAAGCAAATAATTAAATAAAAATCATTTAATTACTAATAAAATAGAGCCTATATTTCGGGTCGTGACATTCACTCCCCCTTAAAGAAAATTCGACCCGAATTTTAACGAGACTTACCTTAAACAAAAAGCCACGGAAATTTCCTCTCGATCTCATCGCGAAGCTCCCACGTCGATTCCTCGATGTTATGATTCCTCCAAAGGACACGAACCAACGCGATGCTCTTGTTTCTCAACTCTTGGACCTTGGAATCTAAGATCCGAACCGGTCGTTCCTCATAACTCATATCGGGTTCAATATCTTCCGGTATCCTCGGTAACACGTGAGACGGATCATGAACATACTTCCGAAGCATAGAAACGTGGAACACATTGTGCAACCGGTCCAAAGATGGCGGCAACGCAAGACGATACGCAAGAAGTCCAACCTTTCCCAAAATCTCAAACGGGCCAATAAACCTCGGAGCCAACTTGCCTTTCTTCCCAAACCTACGAATACCCACCTTTGGAGATACCTTCAAAAACACCCAATCACCAATCTGAAAACTAAGATCTCGTCTTCGGTTATCTGCGTAGCTCTTATGACGACTCTGAGCTGTCTTCAACCTATCCCGGATAACTTTAACCTTTTCAACTGAATCCCGAAGCAAATCAATACCCAAAACTCTCGCTTCACCAACCTCATCCCAACAAATTGGCGATCTACACTTTCTTCCATACAAGGCCTCGAACGGTGCCATCTCGATACTAGCCTGATAACTGTTGTTGTAAGAGAATTCCACTAACGGTAGGTGCGAATCCCAAGAATCGGAAAAGTCTATCGAACACGCTCGCAACATATCCTCCAAAATCTGAATAGTCCTCTCGGATTGACCATCGGTCTGAGGATGAAAAGCAGTACTGAATCGCAAATCTGTACCCAAAGCTTCCTGAAACGCCTTCCAGAATCTAGAAGTAAACCTCGGGTCTCGATCTGACACAATGCTAACCGGAACCCCGTGCAATCTAACAATCTCGTCGATATAAAGGGTTGCAAGCTTCTCCATCGAATATCTGATATCAATAGGCAAGAAATGGGCACTCTTGGTCAATCTATCCACTATTACCCAAACGCTATCATACTTCCTACGGGTACGAGGCAGTCCCGTAACGAAATCCATAGTCACATGCTCCCATTTCCACTCGGGAATCTCTAATGGCTGAAGTAATCCCGCGGGTCTCTGATGCTCGGCTTTGACCTGCTGACAAGTTAGACACTTCGAAACATACTCTGCTATTTCCCTTTTCATATTAATCCACCAAAATTGTTGCTTCAAATCCTGATACATCTTCGTACTGCCCGGATGAATAGTATACCTCGATTTGTGACCCTCATCAAGAACTCTCTGTTTAATTCCATCAACATCCGGAACACACAAACGACCACGGAAAGTCAACACTCCACTTGAACTCAAAGAAAAATCCTCGAAGTTCTTTTCCTTCAATTTACCCAATACCTTCACTAACTCGGGATCTTCTTTCTGAGCTTCCTTTATTCTCTGAATTAGGGTCTGAGACACCCTAATATTCGCAAAAATAGCCCCATGTCTCGATTCACGAGGAGACCAATCTCGAACATCTTCAAGCATTTTCCACTCTCGAACCATCATCGAAGCCACATAAGATTTTCTACTAATCGCATCGGCTACCACATTCGCCTTTCCCGGATGATAAGAAATCATACAATCATAATCCTTCAACAATTCCATCCATCGGCGCTGACGGTTGTTCAATTCCTTCTGGGAGAAAAGGTACTTCAAACTCTTGTGATCCGTAAGAATCTCAAACTTCGCTCCATAAAGGTAGTGCTTCCACTTGTGCAACGCAAATACAATAGCCGCTAACTCCATATCATGAGTCGGGTAATTCTGTTCACTAGGGGTCAACTTCCTCGAAGCATACGCGATTACTTTCCCATTCTGCATCAACACACAACCCAAACCCTCTTTCGAAGCATCACTATAAATCACTAGGCCATCGCTCCCATTAGGCAAAGTCAAGATCGGTGCGGTAGTCAACCTCTTCTTCAATTCCTCGAAACTCTTGCCACATTTCTCGGTCCACACAAACGGAACATTCTTCCGGGTCAACTGAGTCATCGGAGTAGCAATCCTCGAAAACCCTTCAATAAATCTTCGGTAATAACCGGCTAAACCAAGAAAACTACGAATCTCGGTCACTGACTCGGGTCTCTTCCAATCCACTATAGCCTCAATCTTTGAAGGATCCACCGAAATCCCATCTTTCGAAATAACATGCCCCAGAAATGACACCTTCTCGAGCCAAAATTCGCATTTGCTAAACTTCGCAAATAATTTCTCCCTCGCAAGAACGGATAAAACTGTCCTCAAATGCTGCTCGTGCTCCTCTCGAGATTTCGAATAAACAAGAATGTCGTCGATGAAAACCACCACGAACGAATCAAGATAGGGATGGAAAATCCGGTTCATCAAATCCATAAACACGGCCGGCGCGTTAGTCAACCCAAACGGCATAACCAAGAACTCATAATGGCCATAACGAGTGCGAAAAGCAGTCTTCGGAATATCCTCCGATCGAACCTTCAACTGATGGTACCCACTCCTCAAATCAAGCTTAGAGAAAACCACGGACCCTTGAAGCTGATCAAACAAATCATCAATATGCGGTAGAGGATACTTATTCTTCACCGTAACCTGATTCAACTTCCGGTAATCGATGCACAATCTCAACGAACCATCTTTCTTCCGCACAAATAAAACCGGTGCTCCCCACGGGGAAACACTAGGGCGGATAAACCCTCGGTCAAGCAACTCTTGCAACTGAACCTTCAACTCTTTCAACTCGGCGGGAGCTAACCTATAAGGCGCTTTCGAAATCGGAGCCGTACCCGGCAAAAGATCTATACAAAACTCTATCTCACGATCGGGAGGCATCTCATACTCGGTAGAGAAAACATCGGGAAATTCCCGAACTACCCGAACACTATCAAGACTAGCGGATTCTTTCCTAGTATCAAGAACACTAGCCAAAAACCCCTCACAACCACTATGCAACAATCTTCTCGCTTTCATAAAAGAAATTAAGCGAACCTTCCTACTCAGAGGACAAGCCTCAAACACAAACTTAGGCACATCAGGAATAGAAAAAGTAACAGTTTTCTCACGGCAATCAACAGAAGCATGAAACTTGCTCAACCAATCCATACCCAAAATGACATCAAAGTCTTGGATAGGAAGAACTACCAAATCCGCACAAAGGACTCGACCACAAATAACCACATCACAAGCACGAAAGACTCGATCAGAAATCAAGCATTCTCCTATAGGGGTCGACACCTCTAGCACGTACGGTAAAGACTCGAATGCAGCATTTAACATAGAAGCAAATTGCACAGAAATGTATGAATGAGATGACCCTGGATCTACTAACGCTCGCGCGCTCACATTAGACACAGAAACAATACCTCCAATAACGGATGGATCATCTGTCGCTTGTTGTTGATTCATTGCAAACACTTTCCCTTGGATCTTGGGCTTTCCCGCAGCGTCCCTTTTCTGACCCTGATTAATACTAACCCCTGACCCGGATGACTGTTCTCTACCTCTCGGGCAATCCCTTACAAAGTGACCCATTTGTCCACATTTTGTACACCTTCCTTGCTTCTTCCAACAACGGTCTTCAGAATGACCTTCCTTTTGACAATACGAACAAAGCCTCCTAATTTGGCTCCCTTGGTTCCCGGAAGTAGTACTCGGGTTCCTTGGGTTTTGTTGCCCTCGGGACTGAGATTGTCCCCCAAAGTTACCTCGGTTTTCAATCCTTGGTTGTGACTTGCTCTGCGCTCCTTGCTTACTCGGGTTGGCTACCTCAGTCTTCCTCTTATGTTCCCCAATATCTTGCTCTATCAAATAGGCTCGGTCCACCGCATCTTGAAAAGTCACGATTCGTTGAGCAATTAGTTGAGTACGAATGGAGGTCTTCAATCCCCGAATAAACCTCATAGCCTTTTGTTCCTCGGTCCTCACCAAATAGTCGCAATACCGGGCTAATTCTATGAACTTAGCCGAGTATTGTGCTATAGACAACACACCTTGCTCCAAGTTGAGTAGCTCGATCTCCTTTCGATTCTGATCAACAACCGGAATAAAATGCTCCTTGAACTTACGCACGAACAACTCCCACGCATAAACTGTGCGAGTATCATCCCAAGTAGCTTTAACACCTTTCCACCAATGCTCGGCGGCTCCAACAAGATTGTAAGCCGCAAACCGGACCTTATCCTCATCAGAACACCCAAATACATCATAAATCTTCTCCATCGACTCAATCCACAACTCAGCCTTCCTTACATCGGGTTCCCCATTGAATTCAACCGGTTTAAGTTTCAAGAATTGCTCCAATCCATAACGGGGTGGTGCTTGTTCTACCCTCGGACCTTGATCATGTATGGCCTTCATGGCCGCCTCAAACATGCCTTGAAACATAGCACGGGCTTCATCCCTTGTATCATTCGGATTCTGTGCCCCACTAGCACCTCCTCTGTTTCTTCTTCCAGACATTGAGAATAATTACCTGCATAAGACATCAACCATTAATCACTCCGCACTCTACTACCCACCTAGGTCATACTAATCCACCTAGACTTATACATAGAGCTAATGCCATAGCTCTGATACCAACTGTCGCGACCCCGGTCCCCGCGGGCCCCGGGACCGCGATCTGGACGTCGACTCTAACAATAAACTCCAAAATACCGAAGTTAAAAATTTCATTTAATACCAAAAGGGTAATCCAAAGTTTTACAAATCAAAGTTTAAAAAAACCAATTACAACTATCATAAACTCCCACGAGTTTATGCCCAACAAAATAGAAATATACAAATCTTAGTGACGTCATTGTTTGGTACAAATACCCCAAAATGGTTACACATTTACATAATGGAAACCAACCTATATCAACCTTCCCCAAAAGAACGGATCCACACTCGACGTCCTCTATCTCGTGATCAGCGAGACTAATCCTTAGCACCTGGGGGGGGGGTTAAGGAAAAACAAAGATAAAAGAAACGGGGTGAGATAAATCTCAATAAGTTACTAATGCAACTACATGACATGCTATGATGCAATAAGCAATAAGCAATGATAAATATCACATAGCACATAGCATTTATCACATACAGATAGCAGCGGAAATAAACACATAACAAAGGATATAGCCAAGGTTTTCCAAACCGGAACATCCAAATAAAGGATCGCTGCGCAGCTTCAATAATCAACCAATCAACATCTTCATAATGGCATGAAAGCCGAAGAGAAAACCCCGGTACCGGAACCAATAACCAAAGGAGTGTCACAAAGGACGGGAGACATGCCACAAAGTCATGCTCCAAGTAAAGCTAAAATGCACACAAGGGAGCTAGCTCTTCTCACATCCAAGGCCAATCTGGAGGAGGGTAATAAGGGGGCAAAACAATGGTCAACATCATAATGGACTTGGCCGTGCCATCATAATGTTTCGCATCGCCCAAACACACACAAAATACCAGCTGGACTTTCACGTAAAGGCTAAGTAATAAAATACTAGCACGATAAACAACAAGGGATTCCAAAGTAGGGAATCAATCCAAATAGATCACCACAAAGGCAAACCAATATAAACCGCACATCAAAGATGAATCACGTTCTCAAAATGATACTTAAATAAATCACATATCACAATCGATCACAAGGGGATCATTCTCGAACAATAAAGTGTTCCACAACATTAACTTAAGTCAACTAGGGTGATACTTCGAGCCTAGATCGGGCTTGGACTTTTAAACAATTCAATAACAAAGAGGCTCAGAACAGCTGGTATGGGCGGTCGCCCATAGCCAGTTTGGGCGGTCGCCCAAAACCCAATCCCAAGCCCAAAACTCACTGACTTCCTGGGCGGTCGCCCAACCCAATAGTGGGCGGTCGCCTACTCACTTTGGTCAAATCCTCCGGATCAACTGATCTCATGGGCGGTCGCCCAAACCCATCATGGGCGGTCGCCCACGCACCCAGGTCGCCGGAAAACGGCCAAAACCAACTGGGTTTCTCCCAAATTTTCCACCCAAACAACATAACTCAAACCAAATGCTTTCAATAGTCATTCTAAGGTACCCAAACAACATCTAACACAAAAGGGGACCTTAAGAACACCATAAATGACCCCAAACCAAGGATCAAACTCAACTTCAACATCAATCACCATTTTTAGACAAAAACCCAAATGAACCCCAAACAACATCTAAACTCATCCAAACTTCAACTATAACAACAATGGCATTATATGAACATAATATGAGCATTTTGGCATAAAAATGGGGGAAAAGTAACTTACTTGAATTTTCTCAAAGTTGACGGATTTCAAATCTTTTTGACTCTACGCGATCCTAGCGACGATCTAAACAATGTTTACGTTTTAGGAAATGAGAAATGACTAGAAGAAGATGAAGAAAAAGAATAGAGAAGAAGGAGAAGAAAACTCACCTTTTCTTGGCTTGGAGAGAGAGAGCTGGAGAGGGAGGGAGTAGGGTGAGGGAGATGGGGTGTAAGAAGGAGAGGGTAGGAGTAGGGAGGGAGTAATTTGAAATGATACACCTAGCCCCCCCCTTTCCCTTACTAACTAGCTCAACTAAGATACTCTCCCTAACAATTAAGACCCAAATAAAATGCTAGGCATAAATATTATAACACATAAATTGCACACATAATTATTTAAATAGATAATAATTTAAATAAATAATTAAGCAAATAATTAAATAAAAATCATTTAATTACTAATAAAATAGAGCCTATATTTCGGGTCGTGACATAAATGGTTCGGTTTGGTTCGGGCTCGGTCATTTTAGAGACCAAACCACTAGTCATCAGTTTGGGAAAATTCCAGACCGAACCGAACCACGAAAAAGTTCAAACCGAACCTGTCGCGACCCCGGACCCCGCGGGCCCGAGACCGCGAGCTGTACGTCGACTTAGAACCAAAACTATGAAATACCGAAGTTAAAAATTTCGTTTAATACCAAAAGGTGATAACACAAGGTTTTACCAATCCAAGTTAAAATCAACAAAGTGCCTCTAACATAAGCTCCACAGCTTAAACCAAAAAGAATAAAATATACAATTCTTAATGACGTCAATAATGGTAAAACTATCCCCAAAAGGTTATACATTTAAATAATGTAAACCGAACCATAACAACCTGCCCCAAAATCTCAATCCTCGCGACGTCCTCCTCGATCCGCGAATCCTAATCCTTTTCCTCCTGGGGGGGGGGGTTAAGGAAAAACAAAGATGGAAATAAACGGGGTGAGATAAAATCTCAGTAAGTTACTAACGCAACTACATGACATGCTATAATGCAATAAGCAATAAACAATGATAAATATCACATAGCATGTAACAATTAACAGTCAACAGATAGCAGCGGAAAGTAAACACATAACAAAGGATATTAGCCAAGGTTTCCCAACTGAAAGAACCAAATAAAGGTCGCTGCGCAGCTTCAATAACCAACCATTCATCATCTTCATAATAGCATGAAAGCTGAAGAGGAATCCCCGGTCAGAAGCGACCAATCACCCATCAATCAAACAATCCATCTTCATAGTAGCATAAAAGCTGAAGAGAAACCCGGTACCGGAACCAATAACAAGGTAAAGTGCCACAAGGGGCGGGAGCCATGCCACAAAGTCATGCTCCAAAACGATTAGCTAGAATACCCACAACGGAGCTAGCTCATCCCAACCAAGGCCAATCTGGATGAGGACAGAAGGACCAATGGGCGATGCTATACTGGACTTGGCTCGTGCCATTATAGCATTATCCATTGCCTGACTCGATACACAAATAACCAGCTGGACTTTCAAATAAATGCTAAGTAATAAATACTAGCTTAATTAAACAACTTAGGGTTCCGAAGTAGGGAACCATACCAATTAATCACCATAAAGATGCAACGATTACTCAAGAAGAGTTCAACAACAACAAACACAAGGAGTTTCTCATAAAAGAGTTCAATAACAGAAATGGAATTGTTCATAAAAGCTCAACAATACAATCATTAAAACGAAATGATTCTAGGACAAGGATCCATATCAAACGCATCCTAACATGATACACGCGAGTTACTCATAGAGAGTACTACCCAAATGGTCATTCCCCAAATAGCACAATGACTATCATTAAAACTATCCCAAACTTCCACTCATTATGAAAGTGTTCCAACATTTTCCAAAACAATAATTTAATCAAGTCCCAAGTCACATTTATTCATAAAGGAACTAATTTCATCATTAGAGTATTCCAAATTGACCATTTAAGGCTAAGGGGATAAAGCCCAAGACATGGATGAAAGTTATAACCTAAACCGAAAACATGTAAAGAAATAGTGCCAGGAAAAGGGGCGGGCGGGCGCTCAGGCGGAGGCGGGCGGGCGCCTAGGAAGAGTCAGGCGGGCGCTCGAAAAGGGCAGAAACTACGGGTCATTAACATCACAAGTAAGCGGGCGCTCGAAGGCGGATGGGCGGGCGCCCGGATCAATTCTGGGTCGGGAGACAGAGCTGGGTTTCATCATGTTCGAACCAAAATCACCCAAAACTCTAAAATACTCCAAACCAATCCTTCTAACAAGTTCCATAATGAACCAAAACCACATTTAAACTAAGAGGGGACCTAAATCACATCATCTAACAACTCCAATCCAAGATTAAATCCCAAAATCATAATCTCACCATTTTTGCCCAAAAACTCAAATAAATTCCAAATAAATTTCAAACTCAATCAAACTTCATATATAACAACTAAAGCATTATATGAACATGAAAGGAACATTTTAGCATAAAAATGGGGGAAAAGCAACTTACCCGGATTTTATCAAAGGTGACGGAACTCGAAATTTCTTGGCTTCTTACGATCCTATCGACGATCTAAACAAGATTCATGTTTTAAGAAATGAGAAATAATGAGAGGAAGAAGAAGAAAATGAAGAAAAATGAAGAGAGAACTTACCCCTTTTTCTTCCTTGGAGAGAGAGAGAAATGGGTTGGGAAATGGGGAAAGATGAGTGAGGGAGGTGGAGTGTATGAGGGAGAAGGAGGTGTAGGGAGAGGGTAGGAGTATGATTTAGAACTTACACAAAGACCCCTCCTCTTATACTACCCAACTCAATACTCCCCACTAACAACTAAAACCCAACAATACTACACTAACCCAAATGACCCAAATAAAATGCTAGGCATAATTATTATGAAACATAATATGCACACATAAATATTTAAATAAATAATAATTTAGATAAATAAATAAGCAAATAAATAAATAATAATTATTTATTACCAATAAAATAGAGCCTAGTTTTCGGGTCGTGACAGAACCAAACCAAACCGCCATGGTTTGGTTCGGTTTGGTCCAGACCGCGGTTCAGTAATGTGGTTCAGACGGCGGTTTAGATCATGGTTCAGACCGTGGTTTAGATAGTTGTTCAAACCACCATTCAAACTGAGGTTCATATGATGATTCAAATCATGGTTTAGGCTTTGTTGAAAATAGAAAATACGGAGGAAGAAGAATATTTAACGAATAAAGAAGGCGAATGAAGTGAAGACACTGCAGAATTATGTTAACTATGTACCTCAACAAATATAACACTTGATGAAATGAATATTGAATTAGATGCAAAACGAGATTTAAGAATCATCTAATATAATGTAGTTTTTTTTTTAATATTTCAAAGATGGATGTTACTTAACATATAAATATATGACTAATATATGCGGTCTGACGGTTTGGTCTGGTGGTTCGGTTTAGCGGTTCGGTCTCGTGGTTTGGTCTGGTTTGGTTCGGTTTGGTTTGGTCTGAAGGGGTCAGACCACAAACCAAACCGAACCATGCGGTTTACTAATTTTTGAGACCGAACCGAACCACTCGTGCTTGAAAACCGCGGTCCAGACCGAACCACTGACACCCCTAAGAGGCATAACCGAGCCAGGCCTTACACATGCACTCAAAGCCAGACGTGCAGCATACACTGTTGCACACGTTACTGCACTGCCCTCTCACCGTGGAGTCATGTAGTATGTATATATATATATATATATATATATATATATATATATATATATATATATATAGGGTCGTGCTCCTGTGAGAACCTAAATATCGTGAGAACTTGGATACATTAGGTTTTTACCTAATGTATCCAATGGTTCACTTGGATACATTGGATACATTACTTAATGTATCCAAGTTCTCACGGTTCTCACGATATTTAGGTTCTCATTTGAGTATCTACCTCTATATATATATATATATATGGTCGCGCTCCTGTGAGAACCATTTTATATGAGAACCGTGAGAACCAATCATAACCATTAGATTAGAAAAAAAAATCAAGGGTCCAGATGTTAGATACATTGGATACACTTTGATATATTAGTTAATTTTCGAAAAACAATTGGATACATTAGTTTTTAACATAGTGTATCCAAGTGCAACACTTAGATACAATACTTATTAACCTATTGTATCCAAGTGTAATATCGAATTTTTTGTAATGTATCTGAGTGTATCAATTGTATCTAACATATGGACCCTTGATTTTTTTCTAATCTAATGGTTATGATTGGTTCTCACGGTTCTCACGGTTCTCACGATATTTAGGTTCTCATTTGAGCACCTACCTATATATATATATATATATATATATGTGGGTTTTCTTCTTCTACCAATTTCAATTATAATAGAATTCTAATCCTACTATACACTAATTGGAAGACACCTTCACATATGCGCCCACATTAGGAGTTATCAACTTGGTCCATAAGTTGTTGACCGAAACTCAATAACTTGATGGACTAGTCGTTAACAAAAGCAGTAACTTTGAGTTAAAGTTGGGTTGTTACATTAGATGGAATTTGAGATAATGTAAATATAGATTTGGGTTACTTTGAAAAGACAAAGGCAGTAACTTTAGATTTATGGTTCACGTTATAATCATATGGGTTTTTTTTAAGCAATTTGAAATGATATGTTTATCCATACTTTTAATCACATACTAGTAATTTGTATCAGAGCTAAAAATGATTTAAAATCCAACTAAAAGTTTGATTGCACGTGAAATTATGACGTAGAATTTTACGTGGCTCATTGTGGAATTGACATTTTAGTCTCCCATATTATATATGTAGATGTACATAAATATGCAAAGTAGCTTTCTTAAAAACGCTCACAAGTGCAATGCTACTTTTAATTTAGAACGGAAAAAATATTATTTATTTAAAATTTAAAGATAAGACTAATTAAATAAAAATCTAGTGATTTTTTACTTTTGAAAACTAGGGCTGACATGGTTGGTATACCGACTGTTTTTTTCATGTACCGTGTACCAACCAAGTTTATGTTGGTACACTAAAATGAGTACCGGTACCAACCGTCAAAATCGGTATACCAAATTAATTGGTACGGTTGGTACTAAGCTCCTACCAGTCATATATTGACTCCAAAAATTAAAAGTTCAAAACTTGTGGGTCATATGAATATACAGTCAACAAACTTAAATAAACACCAAAAACAACACACAAGACAAATATATCACGACCTACTACAAAGTATTATTTTGAACTGTTATGGATACTCAACAAAATCAAGATTCAGATAACCAGTTTACGAAAATTTGAAACAAAATCGAGATTCATATACCTGATTACTCGAACAAGTTAGGGTTTTTTGGTATCGCGACTTGGACCGAATTGAATAATTAAGAGAGAGAGGCAGAGCGAGGTGCGTACCTAGCCACCAGTGTGAGAGATTCGTGAGCAATCGATCGGATTTCTCCTTCTTGCGCCGCCGACATATATAGAGAACGAGAGAGACAGAGAGACGCGAGAACGGAATAGGACTGACAATGAAATCTGATTTACGATATTTGGGGTTAGATTAGATTCAATGTAGTATTATTTTTTATTATATACTCCCTTCGTCCCAAACAAAGTGAGATTCTTAGTCAAACCTGATTACACTTTGATTAATAATTTAAATAAAAAATAATTATCATATTTAATATCTGAAAACTGTTATTGAAAATATTATGAATCATGATACAATAACAATTTTTAAATTTTCTAAAAGGCCCTGTTAAACTAATTGAACAGAATAATTAAAACTTGGACAGCTAACAGCTGTTGAAAAATAATGAATAAAAAGAATTATGCAGCGGAATATAAATAAGTAAAGAATGAAAAGAAAAATGTGCAGTGTGTGTGTAAGTGTATGGACAAGAGTGTACACAGTATTTTCAAGTGGTTCAGAGGCAAAACCCTTCTCTTACATCCACCCCCACTGTTGACAACAGTGAGATCAATTCACTATAATATTCTCTTCAATAAGAGTTACAAGAATTGATAAGGCAAGTTCCTAGAACCCCCTCTACTTAATTGACACTTCAATTAAGGTTGCTTCTTCCAAAGCAGAGAAAAAGAAAAAGGAAAATACACAAGAGTGTTTAAAAAAATAGCTTGGCTGAAAGCTAGCTTGTTGAGGGTTGTAACTGGGTGCTAGATGGCACAAGGTTGTAAAATTGGTCAAGATTGCAGAGGTTTGTTAAGGTTGGCAAAAGGTTTGTTCAAGGGGTAGAAAAAGGGTACTTGACAACATGCCAGTATGCTCCTTTATATAAGGGAGGCTTATAGCCGTTGGGGAACATGGTTGCAGTGTAGTTAAAGCTCTTCTTGACTTGAGTTAGTCAAGGTTTGACTAGCACAATGTCAGTTTCCATTGGGTGCTTATTGTCAGGTGAGAGATGGCTGTGCAGACTTGATCAATGCTTCAATATGATTTGTTCCAATGATTGGGAGGATGTTTTAATAATTGGAATAATCATTCTTCAAAGATCTGAGGTGTCAGTCTTGGCTGTTGGTTGAGAATAGTCTTAGCTGTTGAGACAGAGTAGTCTTAGCTGTTGGGCCTTTACGGCACTATATGTTGAAGCTTGTTTAAAGTTTGGTCTTTGATAATTGAAATGGTTGTTTGAAGGACTATAAGTGATGTTTCTTTAGTTTTTTTGGTGTGTATAGGTTGAATGGATTATGCAACAGTTTGGCTGTTGGGATATATGGATGCAGGGGAGCTTAGCTGTTGAGTATTGTACTGGGCTGCCTGTGCTCAGGTCTTTGTATGCAGTTTTTGATGACTGAAGTTTTGATTACTTATTTATCAAAACATATTTACTATGGTTAATTTTGATTAATCATAGTAGTGTACTAACAATTTTCCCCTTTTTGTTAAATAAATAATGGTTTTAAGTGTACCTGCACAAAATATGCTAATGACAGAATACCAATGAAGAAAGATTCTTCTTGATTAATTCACTTTGCATACAAGAGGTTAATGCAAATAACAGGCTAAAAGGTACTCAAAAGAAAATAATTTAAACTACTGAAGAAGAAATTTAATTAACATCAAAAAGACATTTCAAACAAACTACCTACGGTTGAGTTAAACAGCATCCATTCATGTCCTTGCCTGTCTGGTTCCCAGTATCTGATTCCTTTCTTGAAGCAGCATTGCTTTAATCTTGGCTTCATTTCCTCTCCAATACATTTCATTGTTCCAGTCAAGACCCATGATGTAGTCATATGTCTAATTTTCATCCTGTCTAGCCAACAGCTGAGATTTATTCAAGGAAATTTGATGTTTCCTTAATCTGGGACCAACCCATGTTTGCAGCAATTTGGTAGTCATATTGTCCTCATTATAGGTTGATCCCATGTCATATTCTTTAAAGAGAAATAGAGGGGGATGGCTCTTTTTGGTTTGTTTGGAACCCAAATAGGAGAATATGGATGTCTGTCTGGTCTTGGAGGGTTGAATTGACTGCTGTTTGGAGGATTGGGAATGTGTGAGTGAGTTAGCTGTTCAGGAGAGTCAGGAGTGGGATTGTCAGCTTTGTAGAGAATGAATTCTTGAATATTATCAAGTTTCTTGAGAATAGAAGTGTGAATACGTGTGTTTAAATTTGAGATATTCATAGCAACATAAAAATATGAGAGTTGCCATGCCGTTTTAATTAGCCAAAACATTGAGAAAAAGAAAGTTAATGGGTTCGGGGGTCAAATTACAACAAGAGAAGAATATTAAGCGTTATCACTCCTATCGCCCGAATGATCGGTCTTTCTATCATGATGCAGTATATGTTGTGTGTAATGTGTTTGAGACTGGATCCGAAGATTGCCTACGTTCCTCTTAATGTGAGAGGCTCAGGTCAGCGTAGTTCGAGAAGAATTTAGAATAGGCAGGAGAATCGGGATCATGCATAATGAATGGGGAATTTACCTAAAGATTAGGGTTTAGAAGTAGTTCCTAGATCATGTTCGGGTTCATGAACCTTAGATCATCATCGGCTATGAAATAACATGTTAACATGAAGATCGCAACCCTAAATCTAGCATAAATAAGGTTTTAATCTAAGAACATAAAGAACATGTGAAGAACATATTTATGAATATATGAATATTATGAAGAACATATGAATAAACATGCTAAGAACATGAATATTATGTATCTATACTAACAACATGGCATTATGTAAGTAATATGTGACCTAGATCTAGTTCGGGTTTCATGGAAACCCTAGATCATCATCGGTCAAGAACACGAACGATCAACAAAATCCTAAATCTAGCAATATATCAATGAACAAACTAGATCTAAATAATTAAGTAAGTAAGAACGTGTTACCAAACTGATGAAGAGGTTTCGAACGTTGAATCTTCACTCCTTTGGTTGATAGCGGTATTGAATCTCTTTGATGATAAAGAAATATCAAAGAGAGGGTTTGAGAGGGTTTTGAGAGGGAGAGAGAGAGAGGCTGGGAATAGTTGCTGCTAGGTTTTTCCCGTAAGTGTTTGATGTCCTTATGAGGCTGGGAGAGAGCTTTATTTATACGGATTCAGGCTGGACCCGGCCAAGGTCACCGTACGGCTATATTCAAGACGTATGGGAGGCTGAGAGCCGTATGGTGGCGTCCTCCGGCTTTACTTGGTTGGCAATATTTCAGCGAATCCTTATCAGTTTATTCTCGGGATTTGATCAATATCTCGATAGATTTCGACCTAGAACTGATTTCGTCAATCAAGAACTCTGGGAAGCTTCTGGATAAGTCCCTGTCAGGTTTTTATTCCTAAAAGGTCCTTGGAGGCTCCTAAAGGTCTAGGAAGTCCTCAATCTTTAGATCGGGTACTAACAATAGCCCCTCGGCGATGCTTCTTGCAAGGTATAGAGGGTCGTCGATTAAGAAATGAATCGATCTGAAACACGAGTTCCAAATCGGGGGAGAGAAAGTGAGAAGGTAACCAGATTGGTCGAGCGGCTGAACCTTTGCCAGGCTACCTACGTATCCTAAGGGGAATCAAGCTGAACGTAGTTCAAATCTACTGGGGAATTTGCAAACGACTCATTCTTTGGTGGGAATCACGCCTTCTGCTGGGGACTTCGAGTTATAAAGGAAACATATGCTGCAGATGAAAAATGACCACGTTAGTTGGGTGGCTGAACCTTTTCAGGCTTCCTACATATCCTCGGAGGAATCAAGCCGGATGTAGTTCAGAGATACGAACAAGAATGGTGCGAGATATGAAGACGGCAAGGTCTAAGTAACCCCAAGATAAGATAACAGATGCCGGAACGTACACAATTAGAAACGGTAGGGCTTCTACAAATCGCGATAGAAGAACTTACGTAACAAGAAACGATAGGGCTTCTGGGCATCATGATAATAGAACTTACGTAATGAGAAACGGTAGGGCTTCTGTGCATCACGATAATAGAACTCACGTAACAAGAAACGGTAGGGCTTCTGTGCATCACGATAATAGAACTTACGTAACGAGAAATAGTAGGGCTTCTGTGCATCACGATAAATCTAGAACACGCATGATATAGAGACGGAAGGGTCTCTGCAACTACAATGGTCCTAAGCAAATGCTGGGGTGCGCGCGAGGTAGAAACGGTTGGGTTTTGGTAATCGTGATGAAGTTTGGAATGTACGAGATATGAAGACGGCAAGGTATAGGTAATCCCAATGCTTCTCTGAAAAAAGAAATAGAAATTTTGGGGAGGCTTTCTTATGCTTGAGGCTATGTGTTGATGGAAATATTTGGAGGCTTCCCAAACCAAAGGACGATCAATTTATGGAAATATCTGGAGGTTTTCCGAACCAAAGATAATGATTAAAATGTTTCAAAGATAATAGACTCTCAGAGAGTCACAAAGGTGATAGACTCTCGGGGAGTCGCAAAAGCGATGGCGGATTGTTATGAAGTGGTAAAAGGGATGAACTCTAATGGAGTCATAAAGGTGATGAACTCTTAAGGGAGTCACAAAGGCGATGGACTTTCAGGGAGTCGCAAAAGGGATGGACTCTCGGGGAGTTACAAAAGTAAAGGACTCTTGGGGAGTTGAAAAGGTAAAGGACTCTTGGGGAGTCGCAAAGGGGATGGACTCTCGTGGAGTCACAATGGATAAATCATGGAAAGCGTAGTGTCTGGGTTCCACTTATCCTAAATTAGGAGGGAATGCATAATACGAGGTTGTTGGGTATGCTTATTATAAACCACTCCTATAACCTAGATTTGATTGATCCCATAACCTAATTTTATCTTTTGTGGACTTTAGGATATATTGTAACAAGTGTTAAACTTCATTTTTAGAATAGTCCACTTTGATAGTATAGGCTTTAGATTGATAGGCTGAAAATTTTCTAAGTCTGGAATTTTAGTGGTCAAGACCTTAACCGTGAATTCACTTGACCGTGGTAGTACACCTGACCGTGAATCACTTGACCGGAAGTCAGTGACCGTGAAGCTTTGTGTCATATCTTGACAAGGTCACATTTGACCCCTCGACCGCAAGCCACTCGACCATGAGGCCTTGACCGCAAATGATGAAGTTGTCCAAGAAGCCAAGTTTCTTCAAACTTAACCATGGTCAAACTATGGTTAGTTTAGAACGTTGCAGAACTTGGATCCCAAGTAATTCAAATTTGAATTCATCTTAGTGGGACCACCTCTTATCTGCAAAAAGGACAAACTCAGATTGAGCTCCAATCAGAATTCAACAGCTCATTGTCCTTCAACTTGGAGCCCAAGTAAATCCAACAGCTATTTTCTCATTCAAGGCTATAAATAGCCCTTAAAGTTCTTCATTGAAGTGTGCTGAGATTCAAAGAGAGAAATTGCTGTTGAAATACTTGGTGATTGAAGATCATACTCAAGATTTCCAGAATCCTTTGAATCTTCAAAGAACTCACCTTCAAACCTTCAAAGATCTCCAGCAACATACAAGTCATCTCAAGCCTTGTAACACTTAAGATTCATTAGGCTCTACAATCACTTAGATTTTAAAGAGCTTCTGATTCTTACACACACACTCACTCCAATTGATCAATCACATAGATTGCATCAAAAGGGATACACTGGTCTAAGTCTAGGATTTATTCTTCATAGAAAGTAGCTGTTGATTCAAAGCTTCATCTCTGTAATCTGTACACTCAAGAATCAATATATACCTCCATTCAAAATCCAAGACTGACCATCTTGGTAAAGGACGTAGATTTTTTAACAGATCGAACCTTTCCAAATACTTGTGTCATTTTACTTTCTGCAAATTTACTTTCAAGTATTGTTCATCTTGTTCTTTATTGTTCATATTAATTTTGTTTGTCGTTTAGTGTTTGATCTTTCAGATATTCAAACGTATTGTGAATTGTGTTTGTTTGTTCTCCATATTGCCTAAGTTAAAATCTGACTAACTTATCTTTTGCCAAAACTTCTAAGACAACAACTTTCAATCTCTCAACCATCTGACCGCAAATCTCTGACCGCAAATCATTGACCGCATCTTTCTTGACCGGATCTATCTGACCGTGAGAAAGAATCCACTTAGAGATTTTCATCAAAACAACCTTACTTTATTTCTATCGAAAACTTCCGCTGTGCATATTACATCTTGACCGCACGGTTTATTACTTGACCGCAAAACTCAAGATTGTAAGCACTTGGTTGAATTTTGAAAAAGGGTTGAATTTTGAAAAAGGGTTGAATTTTTAAGTAGGCTATTCACCCCCCCCCCCTCTAGCCTCCTTTCATACCCTTGTTGTGTCTTTGGGACCAACAAGTGGTATCAGAGCAAACACCTTTATAAAACTTCTGTTTTTCAAGCTTAAGAGCTTGGGTGCCGATTCAAAATGGCAAGTCAGAAAACTATGGCAACGGTTAACTTCACTCACGTTCCAGCGTTCGACGAAGATAATTTTGACGTATGGAAGCACAGCATTCTAACTCAGTTCTACTCCATGGACGAGCAACTTGGTGATTGTCTCACCATTGGACCATACTTCCCAATGAAAGCTAATCCAGATCCAGAAACCAATGGTGCAAATCCGACTATCAAGAAACCAAAAGCTGAAAGGACCGATGAAGAGAAAAGACTGGTTGGAATGGATGTGAAAGCAAAAAGCATACTTTTAAGTACCTTGAGTACGTCACAGCGTCGATAGATCATGGAATGCTCTACTGCAAAAGAACTTTGGGATGCAATTGAAGATTACATCTAAGGAGATCAAGCTTGCAAGGAAAGCAAAAAGTTTGCAATTCAAAGAAGATTCAACAACTTTGCTAAGATCCCCGGTGAATCACTAAGAGCCACTTATGATCGTTATTGTGAGATCATGAGTACTTATACAGCACTCGGAAAGAAGCTTACCAAGAAAGAAATCAACGTTAATTTTCTTGCCGCTCTTGGTTCGCAATATCTACACAAAGGAAACACTCTTGAAGATACCAAGTTACTAGATGATATGTCTCTCAGAAGCCTCTATGCCAACCTCAAGGTCTTTGATATCAAGCTTAACAACATTGCTGAAATGGAAGGAAAAACAAAAAACTTATCGTTGGTTGCACAAAAGGAAGAAGTGATCGAGGAAGAAGATCCAAAAATCTCCACATCTGATTTATTAGATATGGATGATGATGACTTTGCTATGTTCGTAAAAAGATTTCAAAAGTTCAGAAAATCAGCAAGGCCCGGATCATCCAGCAAAGCTCCAGTAAGGTTCTCAAGGAGCAGCTCAACAAGCAAGAAAGAATACTCCAACTTCTCAAAGAAGAAAGAGGATCTCGTTTGTTTTAATTGCAGGAAACTCGGTCATTTCGCTTCAGAATGCCCAATTCCCAAGTATGAGTATATGAAGAAGAAAAGCAAATTCAATCCAAGATACTCAAAGCAAAAGGGGATGGTTGCTGAAGAGGACTCTACCACAAAAAAGTTAGCTACCTGGATAGAGTCAGATTCTGATGAAAGTGATGAGGATTCTGAAGAAGGTCACATCTTTTTGGTCGTCCGTTCCGATGATGAGGATGATAATCAATTCACACCCAATGTGAAACCCAAACGGAAGAGTTACACGGCTGATGAACTTGCTGAAAAAGGATTCCTAACTCCAGTTCAAAGGAATGGTGATCTTCTATTTTCAAGATGTGATGTGAGTGCAGCAAAGAAGGCTCTACTAAACCCCAAAGTGAAGGAAGTTCTGTCTACCGTACCTCAAGTCAAGTTTGACATTTCCCCCGATGAACAAGAAAAGATGTTTGCAAAAGCTGAACAGGTGATTAGTAAATTCTCTGGCATGAAGGAAGCTTTAGCACTTTCAACTGAAGAAATTTCCCAGCTTAAGATGGAGAAATCTCTATTAAGATCTGAACTCACCCTCCTTAAGGAGCAGATCAAGAGTATGACTCCTCTTACTGATTGAAACCGTTTCTTAGAAGAATAAAATGCTATATTTAAAGTTAAAAACGAAGAATTGGTTGCTGAGATAAACGACCTGAAAAGGATCACTAATGAGTGGACCAATTCTCGTGTCACTATGGAACAAATACTAGAATCCCAAAAGTCTAGTGGTGATAAAGAAGGCTTGGGATTCCAAACTAGTGACAACTTTAAATGTGCATCTTGTTGTGAAAGAGATGAGAAATTTACCCAGCAAACTTTGGAAGGGTCAAAAGCTAAACATCAAGAATCTAAGGGTAAAAGACAAGAACCAAAGAAGAAACTAAAGTTCCACTATGTCTACCCTAAGCATCAAACTGGCAAGGCTTCAAAGTTGAAAGAAAAAGTCATGGAAGATTCTACCCCAGAGGAATACTCTGGTAAGGTACCTGGACACGACCGCGCGTCAACCTCAAGACCCGGTCGAGTAGCCTTCCGCGGCATGTCGACCGCAAACAAGGGTTATGCGGTCAAGTTCAAGAAATTGAACTTTGTTCAGGAGAGATCTTCCATACCAGTTAACGATGTTGTGCTCAAGACCACAACGAAGTCTGTTAACCCTCAGTTGGGTGGCTTCCACCATTGTTCCGTGTGTGATGATTATGGTCACAAGGCTGCTGAATGTCTTTTAAGATTCACACCAAATCCCAGAAGGCTTAAACCCCCTTCTGTGAGGCAAGTGTGGGTTGTTAAAAGTTGCTAACCCTTTGGACCCAAAAGAATAAAAAGGGGACCTTGTTCTTAAATGTTTATTTTATAGGTTCTCTGCTTAATGGCTGGACACTTCAAGGATAAATCAAGTTTATGGTATCTCGATAGTGGCTGCTCAAGGCACATGACCGGAGATATCAATTTATTGGAAGATGTCCGTGAAGAAAAAGGTCTATCAGTAACCTTCGGAGATAATAACAAAGGAAAGACTGTAGGATATGGAGTCATTCGAAAAGGAAAAATCACCATCCAAGAAGTCTCTCTAGTTGTTGGTCTACAACACAATTTACTCTCAATATCTCAGTTCTGCGACAAAGGATTGCAATGCCACTTTACCTCAAACTTCTGTCTCATCAAAGATGGCACATCCGGCGTTACCTTGCTTAAATGGATTCGTAAGAAAAATGTTTATATTGTTGATTTTACTTCATCTTGCATTTCTTCTAATCTCTGTTTTGTAGCAAAGAATGTTAGCAAAAATAGTTGGCTGTGGCAAAAAAGACTAAGTCACTTAAACTTCAAGTATCTATCCAAGATTGGAAGAGGAAATCTAGTTCGTGGTCTACCCAAAGTAGCTGATCACCACGATGAGAAGTGCACAGCATGTCAACTAGGCAAACAACCAAAGGCGTCTTTCTCCAGCAAGACGACACCTTCAACTTCAAGATGTTTACAGCTGCTACATATGGATTTGTTTGGACCTGTTACTACCGCAAGTATTGGAGGAAATAGATATACCTTAGTTGTGGTAGACGATTATTCAAGATATACGTGGGTTGAAATGATGATCTCAAAGGATGATTGCTATGACATTTTGACCTCACTCTTTAGACAGCTCCAAACACAAAAAGAAGATGACATTGTTAGTGTTCGATCCGACTACGGTGCAGAATTCAAGAACAACGGTGTTGCTCAGTACTGTGATGATCATGGTATTGACCACAACTTCTCTGCTGCTGGAGTTCCTCAACAAAATGGTGTTGTGGAAAGGAAGAACAGAATGTTGATAGAGGCTGGAAAGACAATGATTGCTAAAGCAAAGCTACCTCAATACTTTTGGGCTGAAGCCGTAAACACAGCATGCTTCACTCAAAATAGATCCCTCATCAACAAGACCTACAACAAAACTCCTTATGAACTTTGGAGAGGAAGAACCCCCAACATAGCATACTTCAAGATATTTGGATGCAAATGCTTCATACTCTATAACGGTAAAGAACATCGAGGTAAATTTGCTCCTAAGGCCGATGAAGGTATATTTAATGGGTATGCTAAACACTCAAAAGCTTTTCGTGTATTTAATAAAACCACTCTTAAGATAGTTGAATCTGTCCATGTTACTTTTGATGAATACTCTCTTCTTGATCCACATATGGCTCCAAATGTTGCTGATGGTTTTGTTGAGCTTAATGAGACAGGTACAACTCAACCACAAAATCAATCAACTCAAGGAAACCCATCTACCTCATATGAAGCACCAGAAACTACCACATCTGCTGCTACCTCAAATGGAGTTGAAGTTGAAATACCCATCAATGTGGAAGAACCTATCCCTCAAATTACTTATGATTAGGATGGCACAAATGATGTACCACTAGAAGATTTACAACCACCATCAACTCAACCAGATATACCTCAAGAATTTTGTGAGGTTAGAGATCACCCAATTCAGAATATCATTGGTGATTTGCATTCTGGTGTTCGAACAAGAAGATCAAACTATGATGCACTTACCGCATTTATATCTCAAGTTGAACCCAAGAAAGTTGATGAAGCACTCCAAAACTCAAGTTGGGTTGTTGCTATGCAAGAAGAGCTCAACCAATTTGAAAGATGTAAAGTTTGGACCTTAGTTCCAAGGCCTCAAGATCAAGGAGTGATTGGTACAAATTGGTGTTCCGAAACAAGATGAATGAGAATGGAAGCATCACAAGGAACAAAGCTAGGTTGGTTGCACAAGGATACAGACAAGAAGAAGGCATTGATTATGATGAAACTTTTGCCCCCGTTGCAAGACTTGAAGCTATAAGGATATTTTTAGCTTATGCCTCTTTCAAAAGATTCAAGTTATATCAAATGGATGTGAAGAGTGCATTCCTCAAAGGCGAACTTCAAGAAATAGTCTTTGTTGCTCAACCGCCCCGATTTGAAGACCCCAAATTTCCAAATCATGTCTACAAACTCCGTAAAGCTTTATATGGACTCAAACAAGCTCCACGTGCATGGTATGATACTCTATCTAAATTTCTTCTAGAGAAAGGCTTCAAGCGTGGTAAGATTGACACAACTCTATTCATTGCTAAATATCATGATCATACTTTATTAGTTCAAATATATGTAGATGATATTATTTTTGGCTCTACTAATGAATTGTTGTGTAAGCGATTTGAGAAACTAATGAAAAGCAAATTTGAGATGAGCATGATGGGAAAATTAACATTCTTCCTTGGGCTTCAAATTAAACAATGTGCTGAAGGCATCTTCCTCAATCAAGCAAAGTACACAAAGGACCTTCTCAAGAAATTTGGACTTGAAAATGCAAAGGCATATGACACTCCTATGGCTACTGGTAACAAGTTTGATAAAGACTTGAAAGGTAAGAATGTTGATCAAACCTTATACCGAGGTTCTTTACTTAACTGCTAGTAGGCCAGATATCATGTTTAGTGTTTGCGTTTGTGCTCGTTATCAAGCAGATCCTAGAGAAGCACATCTTATTGCTGTTAAACGTATTATTCGATATCTATCTGGGACCATTAACCTTGGACTTTGGTACTCTAAAGATTCAGCTTTTGATCTTATAGGTTACTCAGATGCAGATTATGCAGCATGTACCATCGACAGGAAAAGCACAAGTGGAACTTGTCATTTCCTTGGAAATCGACTCGTTTCATGGGCAAGCAAGAAACAAGCCTCAGTCTCTGTATCTACCACAGAAGCTGAATATATAGCTGCTGGAAGCTGCTGCTGCCAAGTGCTCTGGATGAAGCAACAATTGGTTGACTACGGAATCAATGAAGAAAATTGTCCAATCTATTGTGACAATACATCTACCATTGATGTCTCCAACAACCTTGTCATGCATTCAAAAACCAAACACATTGATATCAAGTACCACTTTCCCAAGGATCATGTGGAAAAAGGTAATTTTCATCTAGAGTATGTGAGTACTGACAATCAAATTGCAGATATTCTCACCAAGGCTCTTGATTCGAAGAGATTTAGGTATCTTAGAGGAGAAATGGGCATGCTAGAACTTTGATTACTTATCCATATATTTTGATTGTGCTAGTCTTATGTTTTATCCAAGTTCAACACCAAGTAGGTCACGGTCAACACCCTTACCGGTAAAGCAATCACGGTCGATGCATTAAATTACAGCAGGTATACCGACCCGACCGCATCCTTGTTGACCGCAAAATGCTCCGACCGCATAAAAGAATGAAATTTGTTCAAAGTCTTTGGAGAAGCCTACCGCATGAAAATGATGACATTGGTTCACTGCTTTAGAGAAGCATTCATAGACCAAGGTTATATCTTGACCGCATGAAGTCACGGTCAAGAACCTGACCGCAAAAACGAGGTGACCAGGTAAGTGTTTCTAACTTAGCAAATATTAGGATCCTCCTAGTCATCCAAAGGGGTAATTTTGTAATTTCCTCTTTTCCCTCGTTTTCATTTAATTCAAATCATTTGCAATTAATTTTATTCCCTTATTTATGTCCGCCGTCACTATCCATGCATTTATGGCGAAAGGACATCTCTGGTCAAATCCCTGATTCTTGCAGAGTTAACCTCCCACTTCCTTCACTGCACAAACCGTTCCACTACCTCCTTAACCTCCACCTCTCTGCAAATCACTTTTTCAGAAACCCTTTCTCTCTCTCCATCTCTCTACTTTCTCTCTCTATAAACCCAGTTTATTCTCTCTCATTTCTACTCAATTTTCGACTATAAATGGCACCAAAATCATCCCAACCAACGAAATCATCTAAGAAATCACAAGAACAAATTTCTGAAGACTCAATGGTATGATTTCTTGACTCAAAACTCTTCTATTTTCAGTTTTCACTTTTCGTTTTTGGCGGGTCTTTACAACCCTTCTTATTCTATGTCTGATTCATTTTCTGTTGTTATAAGCTTTGATAATGCACATTCTAGTTATTTTCATGATTTCGAGTTCAATATAGTGCTTAGATTCAAATTCTAGTTGATATTTCTCTCAATGCCATGTTTATTCTTGAAGCTTTTTGGTTAAATGCCCTTTCATATTCTGAGTTCATTGGGCTTTTGATGTTAAAATTGATGATTTTTTCGTGTTTAATCGGTTTCTGTGTTCATTTTGGTATAATTTTTATGGATTTTCATGCCCTAAATCGTTTTCTGGGTTTCGGCTATGAACAGTGTTCTTCGTGTTCTCATGGTGTTCTTCGTGTTCTTGAGTTTACACTTTTTGATCTTTAAATTCATTACACATAGTAATATGGTGTTTGTGCGTGTTTTAGAGATCTCATTGAAATATTTCCGAGTGTTTTTCATCTACCGCCTTTTTGTCTACCGTATGCAAGTCGACCGCATCCTCTCGATCCTTCGACCGCATACTGGTTGACCGCACCAGTGTTGCTAACTTCTCAATCTTTTTCAGGAAGAACAGTTGTTTATACCTGGTTGTGTGATCAACCATGATGACCTTCAAAATGACGCTATTGGTCGTCATATAATTAAAAGGATGAAGAAGTCAGGCATTCTCCACTACTTCAAAATGAATCAAACAAGTCATTACCTTGCCGCTGTTGGTGAATTCTACTCTACTGCTAGAGAAGTCAAGGGAAGAGATGAACAAAATAATTTACTAAATTGGATTGCAGCTGAAGTATACGGTCAGAAAGTTGAAATTGACTACACCGACATCGCTGCCACTCTAGGTCTGGACATAGACATTGATGCCCCTGAGTCTCTGACTAGTGAAGAATATGATGGTATAGCAATGAGATTGATTGGTTCTACCGATATCTGTAAGCCTTACCGCAAGACTTTTCCTGAGGTGATGTATTACATTGGTCACCTGGTTGGCCACGGTCTGCTCTGCAAAAGTGGCAACCATGGAAACTTTAACACCACTCAATGGCACTTGTCAACCGCAATCTACTTGGGAAGAAAGATGAACTGGACTAAGATTCTTTATGACTTGTTAGTCGACCACATCAATGACTACAAGAAGCAGCTATCGGAAAGAGCCCCCACCAAGTATAAGAGGAACTCCAGGTTTCTCTCCATGATCTTCAAGTTCATTCCTGAAACAAGAAGAGCCATTGGCAAAGACAAGGATGCCAAAGTCACTATCTCTTTATCCAAAGTCTTTGATGTCAAGACTATGAGATCCACTTTCTGCAACAGATTTGGTGATACTCAGTATCAAGAATATCTGGCTCGAGACCCCAAAGAACCCTATGTTGCTCCACACTATACCAAGGCTGCAAGAATTGCTCTGGGACTTGATGCTCCTGATAAGTCTACGTCATTTCATGATGATGATGATGAAGAAGCTGAGGACGAGGAAGAATCTAGAAGAAAGGTTAAAGGCAAAGGAATTGCCAGTGCATTGACCGCTCCTCCCAAACCAAGACCATTGACTGGAGTGATTATCAAAGAATCTTCAACGGTTAAGCCCCCTTCCAGAATTCCTCCTGCCGCACCATTGAAAACCAAGTCTACCGCTCCCATCTCCAAATCAACGGTCTCCAAACCAACCGTGTCCTCTCCGACCGTTCCATCTAAATCCTTCAAGTCAAAGTCTTCTGCACTCCCCGCTTCGTCTCAGGGGGAGAAATCCAAGAAAAGGGATCTTTCTCTAAGTCCCGTTCAAACAGCAAAGAAATCCAAGCTTGCAAGACCACCTCCTTCGACCGCATCTCCAGTATTCACTCCATCCGGTTCACCTATGCAGAGTGACCGTGATGATGATGTTGAAATAGCTCCTACTCAACCGCAATGTCAAAGGGTCAAGCATACTCTTGAGTTAGTTGATGAACCAGATGATGTGGAATTGGTAGAATCAAGTAGTGAATCTGGTAATCAAGAAATTGAAGCTAGTGTTGGTAAAAATGCTGAGAAAACTGTTGATGTTGATAGTCCTGACTTTAGTGATGAAAAAGTTGATGACCAAACTGTTGATAAAACTGAGTTTCAGGTTCACGGTCAAGATGTCGACCGTGTACCCAGTGATCATGATGATGTGTTAGTTAAATCTCCTGCTCTCTCTCCTCCTAGAACTACTCAAGCTGCGACCGCATCTGATAGCTCGGTCGATCCTTTGGCTCATCTACTGACCGCAGTTGAAACTTTAACGCAAATCAATCTTGATACTCAGAGTAAGGTTGCAAAGCTTGCTGCAAACCAAGTTAAATTACAGAATGAGGTTGATCTGCTCAAGGCCTCAGTTGTTGAGACCATTAAGGGGGAGAGTCAGAATATAACAAAGGCTATTCTTGAAAGCCTAGCTGCCATGAACCCCAACATTGCCTCGACCGCATCCTCCTCAACCGCTCCTCTTACCCATGCTGACCTCAAGGAAGAGCTCAAGTCACAATCTTTCACTATTGACCGTTCTGTGGTCAAGATTATTGAAGGAGCTGGGTCTGACCAAGGCAATGACCCATGATAAGAATTTTTTGTTTGAGAAAATGGATAAGGTAAAATCCTCTCTCAAGGCAGAGATCAACGCCAGTATTTCTGCAGGATTGCTATCGGTCGCCAACAAGTTTGTACCAAAAATTGAAGCTATGAGGCAAGCCATGCAAGTCCACACTCAAAGGCTAGAAGGTCAAACTTCTAAAATTGATAGGGTTTATGAAATTTCTAACACTAATGTGCAGGAAGTGATAAGCAAAATTTCTACCCTACAATTGACCGTGGATAACCTTGCTAGCTCTCAAGCCTCCTCCTCTCAAAATCAGGCGACCGGGCATGGAAGCAGGATTGCTAGAGAAGAAGAAGATGAAGGTGAAGATAGTTTTGAATTTCCAACCGTGAACAACTCAGACTTCCTGGAAGTAAATGACCTCAAGGACCCCATCATCATACCTGGAGTTGGCCTCTCAACTAAGCTTTGCTACTTCAAAGGACATCCCTATCTTGGTTAATCCCACCATTTGAACTGACCGTGTGTGGTCTTTGAAACAATTTGTTGATGTTTGTCTCAAAACAATTTTTATTTTCTGTTTGTCTTTTAGTTGGGTTTGTAAAACTTTAATCTCTCTTTTGTCTGCACTCCCATCACTTTAATGGTTATATTTTTGTGGAGTGCCTTTTGAATGTTTGTTTGATGCATTTGCTTACTTATTGTTATTTTCTCTAAAAATGCATTCAAACTTATATTTCTATCTTGCTAGGACTAGAATTTATTTTATGTTTTTAGGCTGATAGAAATCTATGACACTGGCTTAGAGTGTGCATTGACTTGGGGCATGAAATTAATAAAATATTATCTTCTTGAAAACATGTTATTACCAAGTACAATGAATTAGCCTTTGTTATAATAGGTAATGGTCTCAATCAAATAGGGGGAGATTGTTGGGTATGCTTATTATAAACCACTCCTATTACCTAGATTTGATTGATCCCATAACCTAATTTTATCTTTTGTTGACTTTAGGATATATTGTAAGAAGTGTTAAACTTCATTTTTAGAATAGTCCACTTTGATAGTATAGGCTTTAGATTGATAGGCTGAAAATTTTCTAAGTCTGGAATTTTAGTGGTCAAGACCTTAACCGTGAATTCACTTGACCATGGTAGACCACCTGACCGTGGAAGGCCACTTGACCGTGAATCACTTGACCGGAAGTCAGTGACCGTGAAGCTTTGTGGCATATCTTGACAAGGTCACATTTGACCCCTCGACCGCAAGCCACTCGACCGTGAGGCCTTGACCGCAAATGATGAAGTTGTCCAAGAACCCAAGTTTGTTCAAACTTAACCATGGTTAAACTATGGTTAGTTTAGAACGTTGCAGAACTTGGATCCCAAGTAATTCAAATTTGAATTCATCTTAGTGGGACCACCTCTTATCTGCAAAAAGGACAAACTCATATTGAGCTCCAATCAGAATTCAACAGCTCATTGTCCTTCAACTTGGAGCCCAAGTAAATCCAACAGCTATTTTCTCATTCAAAGCTATAAATAGCCCTTAAAGTTCTTCATTGAAGTGTGCTGAGATTCTAAGAGAGAAATTGATGTTGAAATACTTGGTGATTGAAGATCATACTCAAGATTTCCAGAATCCTTTGAATCTTCAAAGAACTCACCTTCAAACCTTCAAAGATCTCCAGCAACATACAAGTCATCTCAAGCCTTGTAACACTTAAGATTCATTAGGCTCTACAATCACTTAGATTTTAAAGAGCTTCTGATTCTTACACACACACTCACCCCAATTGATCAATCACATAGATTGCATCAAAAGGGATACACTGGTCTAAGTCTAGGATTTATTCTTCATAAAAAGTAGGTGTTGATTCAAAGCTTCATCTCTGTAATCTGTACACTCAAGAATCAATATATACCTCCATTCAAAATCCAAGACTGACCATCTTGGTAAAGGACGTAGATGTTTTAACAGATCGAACCTTTCCAAATACTTGTGTCATTTTACTTTCTGCAAATTTACTTTCAAGTATTGTTCATCTTGTTCTTTATTGTTCATATTAATTTTGTTTGTCATTTAGTGTTTGATCTTTCAGATATTCAAACGTATTGTGAATTGTGTTTGTTTGTTCTCCACATTGCCTAAGTTAAAATCTGACTAACTTATCGTTTGCCAAAACTTCTAAGACAACAACTTTCAATCTCTCAACCATCTGACCGCAAATCTCTGACCGCAAATCCTTGACCGCATCTTTCTTGACCGGATCTATCTGACCGTGAGAAAGAATCCACTTAGAGATTTTCATCAAAACAACCTTACTTTATTTCTATCGAAAACTTCCGCTGTGCATATTACATCTTGACCCCACGGTTTATTACTTGACCGCAAAACTCAAGATTGTAAGCACTTGGTTGAATTTTGAAAAAGGGTTGAATTTTTAAGTAGGATATTCACCCCCCCCCCTCTAGCCTCCTTTCATACCCTTGTTGTGTCTTTGGGACCAACAGAGGTTACGAGCCACCGAGATCAAGGGATTAGGTAAGGTACCTTTTTCTTGGTCGCCTAGGGGTAGGACCTAGGGCTTTTAAGGAAAGGGAATAAGGAAGATGGCGATCTCCTAGTCTTGAGATAGGGATACCAAAGATGTTATGGTTTCTCAGGCTTGGGATTATGTCTTGGAGATAATGTGGGTTTCCTAGGCTTACGGACTAGGGATTGGAGTTCGTCAAGTATGAGGAGGGTATTGTATCCTAGGCTTAGTGCTAGGGTTTTGAGGTTGAGTGATGGATCGGTTTTCATCTATATTATCTTTGCATATTCAGATTATTTTTAGTGACTTTTGATGTAATTTAGAATAGTTTTTATGTAATCTTTGGTCTAATTGTGTTTGAGGAACTTTGTGGGATTTTATATGTTATAAGACACTTTTTAGTGTAATTTTGGTGATTGCAAAGTCCCGGATATTCAAAGGGTTACAGACCGACGATTGCTCGAGTCAAAGTCAAAGTCAAAGTCAAAGGTCAAAACAGAAGTCAGACGAGTTAAGAAAGGAAGAAATGAAGAAAAGCTGGAAATCTTACCAGGCGCCCGCTTGCAATCATACCAAGCACCCGCTCGATCCTATATTAGGCGCTCGCTCGCCACCTACCAGGCGCGCGCTTACCTCCCCGTTTTTGGGGTTTTCTTCTGATTAAACCTAGCGCCCGCCTGCCTATACCCGAGCGCCCGCTCGCTGCCAACGCCAGGAAATACGGGATTTGTTTAATTGTTATTTTTTGGGTGGATTCCTCTCCTTTCTTGGACTCCTCTTTTATGTATAAAATAGGTTAGGTTTCAGAACATTTTTTTTATGCTTTCTTTTAGGTTTATTCAAGTTTAAAGGTTGTAATCAAGATTTTGGATCTTTCAGCATCAAGCGTATTATCCAGGTTTATGATTTTTAATTGTTTTCTTGTGATTTATGATATGGGTATGAGTAGCTAATCATCTAGGTTTGAGGATTGGATGTGATCAATTACATGATCTTTGTGCTATGAGATGTTAATCATTGTTTAGTTTAACACAATAATTTTAATTCCGTTTTTGAGTTTCAATCTTATTGATAGATATTTTTGGCTCTTTAACTATTAGGGTTTAATCTCTTGCACTTGCGTGGAGAGTTAGACATAGCCGTTGTTGTGTTAAATAGTTTAGATCTTGGACCTTGCGGAAGAAGAGAAAAACTAGGTTTTCATGTTCTTAGATGCTTAATAAATTCTTTGTGTATTAATTGGACCTTGCGAAAGAATTAATTTACATAGGATAATAGAATTGCAATCCGGCCACCTAACCGTTCCAATTCTTAAATAAGTGAATGAACCCTAAAATAAAGATTAGTTCTTTCATCATCAAAATAGCCTAAAGAAAGTGTAATTATGATCGCCAATCCGTGAACTGCTTGAATCTTCTTGAGTATAATCTTTGTTTGCTTTTGCGATCGTAATTCTTTAGTTTATTTTCATTGCTTAGTAGTTAATTTAGTATTAATCAATTCAAATCAAAAACCACCCTTGGTTACGTTTGCATTAATTAAATCAACTTGTGTTTCGCCCAAGTCTCTGTGGTTCGACCCTACATTTGTACATTGCTACTTCGGTACTTGTATACTTGTAAGATATTTTTATTACAGTGGAATTTTATCCATCAAGTTTTTGGCGCCGTTGCCGGGGACTTATTGTGATTTACAAGTTAATTTAATCTGTGTATGCTTGGTAGGCGTTCATTGGATCCCGAGTTGGTCCCTTTGAACGATAATATTGAAAGATTTGATAGGGGCATTCCCTCTATTAGTGAGTCTGAATCTGAAGCTTCTGTCACCGAGACAGGGGTAGTTTTAAGTAAATTGGAAACTTCTTCCACCGAGGGAGAAGAAATTGAAGTAGTGATGGCTAATCCTTTAATTAAAGAATATGCTAGGCCCAAGGTCAACACATCGGTGTCGTGTATTGTCTTGGCTGATGCAGCTAAGACCTATGAGGCAAAGGGCCATTATTTTAGTCAGCTGCCTAAGTTCCAGGGTCTTCCCGCTGAAGATTCTTTGAACTTCTTGAGAGAGTATATGATGATTGTGTCGGGATTTTCAGTTAAGGAGGGGATCACTGACGAACAATTAAGGCTTAAATACTTTCCTTTTGCTCTTCAAGGGGCAGCTAAAACTTGGCTAATGTTACTTCCTGCTAGGAGCATCAATACATGGGATGGGTTGCATGATGCTTTTCTTAAAACATTCTTCCCACATGCCACTTTGGCCACCTTTAGACATAAAATCATAGGGTTTACTCAAGATCAAGGTGATCCATTTCATGAGGCATGGGATAAGTTTAAAATGTTGCAAGTGCAGTGTCCCTGTCATGCTTTTCCTGATGCCCTTTCACATCAAACATTTTATGGTGGGTTGAGTGCATTTGACCAAGCTATGGTTGACAACGCAGTAGGTGGCTTTTTAGGAGCTAAAACTATTGCTCAAACTCATGAATTATTTGAGAAGTTAGAGGCCAATTCTCAAGAAAAAGGCTCTAGAGGAAAACCTAGGGGAGTACATGAGTTAAGTGGTGTGGATGAATTTGCTAGACAAGTGGCCTTGATGAACCAAAATCTTGCAAAATTAACATTAATATGGCTTCATCAAGTGCTAATGTTGTAACTGATTTCTGTGCTAACTGTGGTTCTAACACTCATGCTACTAATGTTTGCCAAGTTGTTGCGCAGTGTGATTCTGAACAGGTTAATGCAATACAAGGTTATCCCCCATGACAGAATCAAGGTGGTATTTATTCTAACACTTATAATCCAGATTGGAAATATCATCTGAATCTGTCATGGAGGGGTAACCAAGGGAACCAATTTCAACAAAAACCTCTTTATGCTCCCCCCTCACAAGGGAATCCAGAACAGCAACCCAAGCAATCTGTGGAGGAGATGATGAAGTCAATGCTTCAAGAACAACAACAGATGAGGATGATGATGGACCAAAGAAAGAAGTAGCAGGATGTGGTCAACAAAAAGCTGGAGACTCAAATTGGTCAACTAGCTGAAGGACAGCAAGGGCACAAACTGGGAACCTTCCCAAGTCAAGGGGAGCAATCCAAGGCCATTATGACCCTAAGAAATGGAAAACAGGTATGTAGTGAGGTACATTCTGAACCTTCTTCTAAACCCACAGAGACACCTGTTGAGGATGTTGTTGGTAAGAGTACTAATGGCATGGGGGAAATTCCTGTTACTGATTCTTCCACCCCCAAGCCATATGTACCTCCCGTACCGTGTCCTGGTAGATTTATGAGGAGCAAGCTGGATAAGCAAATTTCTGATTTGTATGACATGTTTTTAAAAGTTAACATTAATCTCCCATTGTTGAATGTCATCAAAAATATTCCAGCTTATGCTAAGTTTTTCAAAGAACTAAATTCCAGGAAACCCAAGTATGGGAACGATGAGAAGTTGATTATGGGTGAAAGTGCCAGTGCCGTGGTACAACAGAACCTCCCACCTAAATTGAAGGACCCCGGAAGTTTTAACATTTCTATATCTATGGGGGACTCTAAAAAGGTGAAGGCAATGTTGGATCTTGGTGCTAGCATTAATATGTTTCCCCATTATTTGTATCTTGAGTTGGGTTTACCTGAGCTAAAACCCACCACAATGACCTTGCAACTGGCTGATTGTTCAATCAAGAGGCCACTGGGTGGAGGATGTTTTGGTGCAGGTAGCCAATTTAATTATACTTGTGGACTTTGTGGTGCTTGAAACTGTCAATGGTGTTGAGAATGGTCAGGATTCTCCCATATTGCTTGGGCGTCCATTTATGGATACTACTAACACCATCATTAATGTGGGTGATGGGAATTTGTCTATATGTGTGGCTAATGAGAAAATTGAAATATCTGTGTTTGATGTCATGAAATGTCCTATAGATGATGAGTCGTGTAATTGTGTGGATGTGGTAGAGGACTGTGTGAGTGAAGTCTTGTGGCATGAGAGAGACTGTGAGGAGTTATAGTCTTTGTTATCGATTGACGGTGAGAAATCTAGGGATAATGTGGATGTTCAACTGATGGCTGTGGAAAAGGCCGACGAACACCATCCTAGTGATGGCCAGTTTCACCCCCTAAGCCACTTCAATGAAAAGTCGGTGCCTTCTATTGTAACCCCTCCAGCTCTTGAGTTGAAAACCCTCCCCTCAAATTTAAAGTATGTCTTTCTTAGGGAGGGAGAGACTTTATCGGTAATCATTGCCTCTGATTTGACCCTAGAGCAAGAGGCCAAGTTGATAAAAGTGCTTTGTGAGCACAAGTCGGCCATAGGGTAGTCCTTAGCAGACATAAAAGGCATAAGCCCCTCCATGTGCATGCATAAAATTAATCTTGTGGATGGTGCTAAGCCATCTAGAAAAAGATAGAGGAGGTTGAACCCTCACATGGAGGAAGCAGTTAGGAAAGAGGTCCTCAAGTTTTTAGATGCGGGCATTATCTATGCCGTCGCGGATAGCGAGTGGGTGAGCCTGGTTCAAGTTGTTTCAAAGAAATCGGGTTACACTGTCACCACTAATGAGAAGGGTGAGGAAGTTCCTACTAGGGAAGTGGCTGTGCTTAGAATGTGCATAGATTTGCACAAACTTAATGCTGCAACAAAGAAGGATCACTTCCCTTTGCCCTTTATTGATCAGATTCTAGGGAGGTTAGCAGGACATACTTATTATTGCTTCTTGGATGGTTTCTCGGGATATAACCAAATTCCCATTGCACCAGAGGACCAATCCAAGACTACTTTTACTTGTCCCTTTGGCACATTTGCGTTTAGGACGATGCCCTTTGGGCTATATAATGCACCTGTGACCTTTTAAAGGTGTATGACCTCCATATTCTCTGATTTGATAGAAATATGTGTCGAAGTCTTCATGGATGACTTCTCTGTATTTGGTGATAGCTTTGATGGATGCCTCGAGAATTTGACAATGGTTTTAAAACGTTGTTGTGAGACAATTTGACCCTTAGTTGGGAAAAATGTCATTTTCTCGTGAGGCATGGTATTGTGTTAGGGCATCTGGTATCTAGTAAGGGTATTGAGGTAGATAAATCAAAAATTGATGTGATTTCTAAATTACCTCCCCTTGTGTCAGTTAAAGGTGTACAAAGTTTTCTGGGCCATACGGGTTTTTATAGGCGTTTCATAAAATATTTTTCCAAAATTTGTAAGCCTTTATATAACCTGCTCGCCAAGGATACCGAGTTCATCTTCGACCAAGAGTGCTTGGAAGCATTCAATGTGTTGAAAGGAAAATTGACTTGTGCCCCTATTTTGTCTAGCCCCAATTGGTCTCTACCCTTTGAGATCATGTGTGATGCGTCTGATTTGGCGATTGGGGCTGTGTTGGGGCAAAGAGTAGACAAGCTACCTCATGTGATTAATTATGCAAGTAGAACTTTAAATGATGCACAACTGAATTATACTACCACTGAAAAAGAGTTTTTAGCAGTTGTGTTTGCACTTGAAAAGTTCCGTTCTTACTTGCTTGGATCCAAGGTAATTTTCTACTCCGATCATGCTGCACTTAAATACTTGTTGAATAAAAAAGATGCTAAACCTAGACTTCTTAGGTGGATGCTCCTACTGCAAGAGTTTAACATAGAGATTAGAGACAAAAAGGGGACCGAAAATGTGGTGGCGGATCACTTATCTAGGCTCGAGGATTTCACTTTCACGAGTGTAATTGATGGGGCGATTCCGGTTAATGAATTTTCCGGATGAGCAACTTTTTGCTTTACATGTCCAAGAGCCTTGGTATGCTGATTTCGTGAATTATCTTGTGACTAACCTGATGCCACCACACTTCACTTACGACCAAAAACGAAAGTTTAAGTCGGATGTGAAGCATTTTATTTGGGATGACCCTTATCTGTGGAAAGTGTGTCCAGATAAGATTATTCGGCATTGTATTCTTGAGCATGAGCAGGCTAGTGTGTTGAGGTTTTTCCATGAACTTCAATGTAGGGGTCATTTTAGTGGGCAAAAGACTGCTAGGAAAGTGCTTCAAGCGGGGCTATATTGGCCCGCCTTATTTAAAGATACTCAGGAATTTTGTGTGAGGTGTGATAGATGCCAACGGACTGGCAACATAGGAAAAAGAGATGAGATGCCCCTACAGCATAATTTAATTGTTGATATTTTTGATGTTTGGGGCATTAATTTTATAGGTCCCTTTCCCCTTCCCATAGCTACTTGTATATACTTATTGCTGTTGATTATGTGTCCAAGTGGGTGGAAGCGATTCCTACCCGCACTATTGATGCTAACATGGTGTGCAAGTTTGTGCGTGATAATACCTTTAGCAGGTATGGAGTACCGCGTGTCATCGACAGTGACCAAGGGACACATATCACTAACCGTATGTTCAACAAAGTGCTGAAGAAGTACGGGGTTGGTCACAAGTTGGCTACGGCCTACCATCCTCAAACTTCAGGCCAAGTGGAGGTGAGCAATCGCCAAATCAAGGCAATTCTTGAGAAGACAGTACGTCCAAATCGTAGGGATTGGTCTGTGAAACTGTGTGACGCACTATGTGTCACACCCCAAGTCCCGAGGCCCTATTTGGTACCTCGAACCAAGTACGTGAACTCTACTATAAAACCAACCTAATACCATAAACATGTCGATGACAAACCACATCGGCTATGCAAAATCCGGAAACATACTAAGTCACGACTAATGAAACTACACCTCAACGAGATTATAACTCGGAGACAATTTACAAGTACGGAAGAAAGAACGACTAATATCATATATACCCAAAAGATAACAGTATTTACATAATACTGTACAACCACGGCCTCACCACAAGAGAATATACAAAAGCTCCGTAGAGCAACTATCCCAAAAGAGTATAACCTGCTCCCAAAATTCCCGCAACATCAGATCTCACTGCGTACTACCTCTAGCTTTCCTATGAACTAAGGAAAACAAATAAAAAGGGAACGGGGTGAGATAAATCTCAGTAAGTTACTAATGCAGCTACATGGCATAATATCATGCAAATCAACTGAATAGCTGAATCATATAACAGCATAACTGAACAACAGATATCACACAACATGAGAGTCTCCCTATCGCCAACCGTCCCATACCGGTTAGAAATAACGACCAACTCATCATGCAGCACACAAGACTGAAATAAACACATAACAAAGGATACTGAGCCAAGGTTCAACCCAAAAGGATACAATAATCTGAACAGCATCAACAGGCAGCATCAACAGCTGAAGCAGGGGTTCCGGAACCAAACAACAACAAGAACAACGGGGGGAAAATGCCACAAAGTCATAACCCAAAACATGTAGCTAGAATACTCACACAAGGGAGCTAGCTCATCCCAACCAAGGCCATCTGGAAGGGGTAAAAAAGGGTTACCAGTGAAGAACATTATAATGAACTTGGTTTGGGTGCCATTATAATTTCTACCACTACCCGACTCAACCAAGTAATACCAGCTGGACTTTTCTAACAATTTCACAATCAGTATATGATTCCAAAATAGGGAACCATACCAAGTACATCATAAAGATGATAAACTGCCCATAAAGAGCCAAACAACCATGTGCATTAGAAACATTTCTCAAACAAAGGATTTCAAAGTAGGAAATCCCACAAAAGCATCATAAAGATGATAACCAGAAGTTACTCATAAAGAGCCCAAAGACAATGAACACTTAAACATTCCTTTTAACGTAGGATCCCATAGTAGGGAATCCTAACAATACATCATAAAGATGATAACCATGAATTACTCATAAATAGCACAATGACTATGAACCCAACCATTCCTTTACATTTATGATTCCAAATTAGGGAATCCAAACAAATACATCATTAACATTTTAAATAAATCTTTAAGGCACTTAACTAGAATCCCACACCTTTCACACATTCATAATCGGACCTGTTGGGTGACTCTCAATTGTTTTTGGGCAAGAAAAACGCAGACAGGGCTCTGGGCGCTCGCCCACTTGGGTTCTGGGCGCTCGCCCACAATGCTGTTCTAAAGGTCCAACATTCTGATAATGTGGGCAGTCGCCCACTTGGGTTATGGGCGGTCGCCCACAATGATGGGCTGGGCTGAGACGGCTGTTTTTAGGGTAAATAATAAAAACCTTGTGTAGGTCTTTTGTGCCGTCATATCCTTGAGTAAGAGAGAGATAGAAAAAGCTAGGGTTTCACTATATTGAGAGATTGTGAGATTGTGTGATTGGTTTTCACCTTGTTTCTCCTTGTATTCTTAATTGTTATAGTGAATTGATTCTCCGTCGCCCGTGGACGTAGCCAAGTTGGTGAACCACGTAAAATCTCTTGTGTTCATCTATTTTTCAATTTTGTTTCGTTCTTGCTATTTTGTTATTTTGTGCTTTCATCTTTATCAGTCTAGCAATTGTGTTGGGACCTAAATCCTAACAATTGGTATCTAGAGCTCCAGTTTGTGGATCTTGCATTTCTTATTGGTAACGATGTCAGGGAAGTACAAAATTGAGAAATTCGATCGCAAGGTCAATTTTGGTTTATGGCAAGTGAAGATGCGAGCAATCTTGGTGGGTAAAAATTGTGTCAAGGCTTTGCTTGGGAAGGCAAGGAAACCGGCAAGCTTGACGGATGAATAATTTGATGATATGGACGAGAAAGCTTTATCACTCTTACACTTGAGTCTCAAAGATGAGGTATTGAGGGAGGTAGTAAGCGAGAAGATTGCGGCGGCGCTTTGTCTTAGGCTTGAGCAATTGTACATGACCAAGAGCATTAGTAACAGGTTGTTGCTGATGAAAAAACTCGAAGAATGTAAACTCAAAATAGGTGAGTCGTTGGAAAAACATCTTGATGAGTTTGATGGCTTGGTCATGGACTTGAAGAATGTCGATGTCGTGATTGATGATGAGCAATTGGCGGTAAAATTGCTTTGTTCTCTACCTCCAGAATACATGCACTTTAGAGAGACAGTGTTGTATGGCAAGGATGAGATCCTATGGAAGAGATCAAGAACGCTCTACTAAAACAGGAAGTCATTGAGACACACTTGTAGATACCTCAGGGGACCACGGCTTGGCTAGAGCGCGTGAATTACCTAGGATGTCTACTTGATTTTAAGAGTCGCCACCTATGTTTTAGAGGAACATAAGAAAAACCTAAAGAAAGCCAATTTTTGTACGAAAACCAGAGATTCGGGAGAGAAAGGGTTCGGGGGTTAGGTGACGGAGTGGGAAGTACTTAAACACCCACTCCGCCCCGCTTACGCGGGTCTTGCTACTTTTAGTGTTCTAATGTTAAATGTCCTTCAATTTAATAATAAGAGAAACGTGCTAACAATTATAATGAAAAGAAAGGGGATATTTATAGAGGAAAAATAAAGGAGAATTGTGTTATTTATTGATTTATGCTAAAGATTACATGTCAAACTATTCTAACAATTATATTAAGAAAAGAATGGTAAATTAAAGTAGAGATTAAAATGTAGGGAGATAACCTTAACCAACTTTAATGTAGTAAAGTGGTCATTTGGTCATGTCCCAATTGATGGGGATTGCATACATTACTAAGACATGTAAAATAAGAGAAGAAGAATAAAGTACCTTAAGAAAGAGGACTTCAAACTTGGACTTGAAAATGGTGTTTTGTTGTGGAGAAATTGTTGTAGAACAATTTTATGTAGAGTCTTGTTACGAAGAACACTTGTTGGGAGAATTTGTGTAGAGAATTATGTATAGTGTGTGTATAGAGAAAAACCAAGTCTAAAAATGAGGTCCAAGAGAGGTAAAAGAGATCCAAAAGATATTGAAAAGAGGTCCCCTCCAATGATGGATTGGAGGGGTTTTTATATTTGAAAGGGGATGTTTTTGGTGCCAATTCGCGGTCACAAAAAAATATTTCCCGGGTGAAATCCATGCAGAATAAGCAAGAGAGGGATTCTTGGGAGAAAATCTGTAACTGACGCCCTAGAGGCGCGCGCTTCTGGGTGTACCATCGGAAGGCGCGCGCTTCTGGGTGTACCATCGGAAGGCGCGCGCTTCTGACCTCAAAAGGCGGAGGCGCGCGGCTTTGAAAAGGCAATTTTGACAGAATGGACTAGAAAGTTAACTCTGTTGTGCAGTTTAGTCCAAAACTGACGAAATCAGTTAAGAACTTAACCGAACTAACAGAAATTAACAAAAATAAGTTAAATAAAAATGCTATGTATGCAATCGGGGTGAGAGGTCCAAAGCGGGGTGTCTACAGAGCCTCTCGGCGACGTGGATTGCGAAGTAAAACGCGTCGACGAAAGAAAGACAACCGCTGAGGACATCGACAAGAGAAAACAAAGACTCGATAAAGCAGGAATTTGAAATTACAAAGGATAGGAGTGCGCTCCCTGTGTGAGCGGCTTAATTGATATAGAAAGGATATAGCGGGATCCATTTGCTGAAGCGGGATCCGTTTGCTGAAGCGGGATCCGTTTGCTGAAGCGGGATCCGTTTGCTGAATGCAGGATCCGTTTGCTGAGGCAGAATCCGTTTGCTGAGGCGGGATCCGTTTGCTGATTGCGGGATCCGTTTGCTGATGGCGGGATCCGTTTGCTGGTGCGGGATCCGTTTGCTGAGGCGGGATCCGTTTGCTAAATGCAGGATTGTGAATACATGTGTTTGAAATTGGGAATATTCATAGCAACATTAAAATTATGAGAGTCGCCACGCCGTTTTAGTTATAGCCAAAACATTGAGAAAAAACATGTTTAATGGGTTCGGGGGTCAAATTACAACAAGAGAAGAATATTGGACGTTATCACTCCTATTGCCCGATTGATCGGTCTTTCTATCATGATGAATGTGTTAGTAGTGTGTTAGTGTTTGAGACCGGATCCGAAGATTGCCTACGTTCCTCTCAATGTGAGAAGCTCATGTCAGCGTAGTTCGCAGAGAATTTAGAATAGGCAGAAGGACCGGGATCATGCATAATGAGGGGGGAATTACCTAAAGATTAGGGTTTAGAAGTAGTTCCTAGATCATCCTCGGGTTGATGAACCCTCGATCATCATCGGCTATGAAATAACATGTAATTATGAAGATCACAACCCTAAATATAGCATAAATAAGGTTTTAATCTATGAACACGAAGAACACGCGAAGAACATATTATGAGCATATGAATGAGCATGCAAAGCATATGAAGAAACTATGAATAAACATGTAAGAACATGAATATAAAAGATCTACATTAAAAGTGATGCAAGTACACGAAGAAAAAGTTAGAAAACTTACCTATGTTGGCAAGAAATAAACCTTGGATCTTCTTGAGTGTTTGAATGCTAATTAGAGAGCAAAATAGTGTTTAAGAACTCCAAAATTCGTACTTAGAGCTCTCAAAATCGGACTGTCACGACCCGAAATCTAGGCTCTATTTTATTCGTAATAAATAATTATTATTTATTTATTTGCTTGTTTATTTATTTAAATTATTATTTATTTAAATATTTATAAGTACATTTTATGTTTCATAATATTTATGCCTAGCATGTTATTTGGGTCATTTGTGCTAGTGTAGAAATATTGGATCTTAGTTGTTAGTGGGGAGTATTGAGTTGGGTAGTATTGAGGAGGGGGTCTATGTGTAAGTTTTTTAAATCATACTCCTACCCTCTCCCTACACCTCCTTCTCCCTCACCCTACTCCCTCCCACTCCCAGAAATCTCTCTCTCTCTCCATTGATTGGGTAAGTTTTCTTCTCTATCTTCTCTCTTCATTTACTTCCTCTTCCTCTCATAATCTCTCATTTCTTAAAACTTGAAATGTGTTTAGATCGTCGATAGGATCACGTAGAATCAAAAATATTCGAATTCCGTCAACTTTCATTATTTTCAAGTTACTTTTCCCCCATTTTGATGTTAAAATGTTCATATCATGTTCATATAATGCTTTTGTTGTTATATTTGAAGTTTGGATGAGGTTGCAATTTATTTGGAATTTATTTGGGTTTTTGGTTAAAAATTGGTGATTGTTTGAATGTTGGGATTTGATCTTGATATTGGTTGTTAAATGTTGTTGTATGAGTCTTTTTGGACTTATAAGTTGTTTTGGTACATTAGTATGCTAGTTAGAGGGTTGGATTTTGGTTGAAATGTGTTTTGGTATGAAAATGGAAGAACCCAGTTTGTTCTCCCCGATTTCCAGCAGTTCAGAAGATTGGGCGACCGCCCAAAAATGTCTGGGCGACCGCACATCTATCTGAAAGCTTTTGTTCTTGTTTGAGGGCTTGTTTGGGCGACCGCACAGTCCCTAGTGGGCGGCCGCACAGACCTCTGAAAGTTTACATTTGTTAATTTGTGTGATTGAAGAATGCGTTTTGGTCTAAGTCTTGGGTGTCCTTCTAGTTGACCTTAGTGAACATTGTAGTACACTCTAGTGATAGAATTGGGTCCTTTGTGATCAAGTTTGTGTTTGAAATTAATTAAGTGTTAATTGAGATTATTGGAACACTTTAATTGTGCGTTGTGGGTACATTTCACTTTCTTGGTGACTTCTTGGAATGATTCCCTACTTTGGAATCCTTTGTTGTTTATCGTGCTAATATATTATTACTTAGCATTTATTTGGAAGCCCAGCTGGCATATTTGTTGCATCGGGCGATGGGAAAGATTATAATGGCAAAGCCAAGTCCATTATAATGTTGACCATTGTTTTGCCCCCTTCTATACCATTTTCCAGATTGGCCTTGGAAAAGACAAGTTAGCTTCCTTTGTGAATGTATCTAGCTACCGAGCATGACTTTGTGGCATGGCTCTTGTCCTTTGTGACACTCTTATGGTTATTGGTTCCGGTACCGGGGGTTTCTCTTCGGCTTTCATGCTATTATGAAGATGATGATTTGTTGATTATTGAAGCTGCGCAGCGATCCTTTATTTGGATGTACCGGTTTGGAAACCTTGGCTAATATCCTTTGTTATGTGTTTATTTCCGCTGCTATCTGATATGTGATGATTGCTATGTGCTATGTGATATTTATTATTGTTTATTTCTTATTGCATCATAGCATGTCATGTAGTTGCATTAGTAACTTATTGAGATTTATCTCACCCCCTTTCTTTTATCTTTGTTTTTCCTTAACCCCCCCCCCCCAGGTGCTAAGGATTAGTCTCGCTGATCACGAGAAAGAGGACGTCAAGTGTGGATACATTCTTTTGGGGAAAGTTGTTATAGGTTGGTTTACATTATATCAATGTGTAACCTTTTGGGGATATTTGTACCAAACATTGACGTCACTAGGATTTGGGTATTTTGTAACTTTGGTGTATAAGTTTATGGAGTTTATACTAGTTTTTACTTTGTTGTTCAAGTTGATTTACAAAACCTTGTGTTATCATCTTTTGGGTATAAAAGGAAATTTTTATCTCCATTATTTTAGAGTTTATTGTTTAAGTCGACGTCCAGATCGCGGTCTCGGGCCCGCGGGGTCCGGGGTCGCGACACGGACCCTAAACCAATGGAATGGAATTGGTTTATATAGTAAACTGAGTGGAGGATCTGACGGTCCAGATCATCCAGCGCAAGGTTGGCCGCCTGGCCATGGTTGAAGCCGGTGACAAGAGTGGCCGCGTGGCCAAGGTCGACGCGCAGCAATGTTGGCCGCGTGGCCAAGGTTGCAGGCTGACTTGATTCTTAAGCTAGGGTTTCTGCATGGTTTTAAGGAAACCATTTGTTACCTATTTTGATATATTTTGCCATAAATGAGATATTTTGGGAATCCGGGACAAGTCTTCTCAAGGTTTCTAATTCCTATTAAGTCCTTGTATTTTTGGGAAAGTCCTAATAAACTCATTTTCAGGTCGGGTACTAACAGTAGCCCCTCGGCAACGCTTCTTGCAAGGCAATGTGGGGTCGACGATAAAAGAAGGATCCGTCTGAAACATGAGTTTCAAAACAGATGAAAGGTAAGGGAACGGCTGGATCTTGACAGGCGACCTACGTATCCGCGGGGGAATCAAGCCAAACGTAGTTCAAATCTGATGGGGAAATTGAGAATGACTGTCCTCTGATGGGGAGCAACGTCTTCTGCTGGGGATGAGAGATGACCGCGTCGGTCGGGTGGCTGAACCTTTTCAGGTTTCCTACGTATCCTCCGAGGAATCAAGCCGGTCGTAGTTCAGAGTGATTAGGGAAAAGAGAGCCATCGGACTTCTGCTATGGATAATAAACCTACGGGCACTATCCTGTATGAAGAACGAACATTCGTTAGGAAATGAAGTCATTTGGGAAAAAGTAAAGACTACGTTGTCTAAATAATCCCAAGATGGAATGGTAAACGCAATCAGGATCGCCAGGGCTCCTGCCGATTATGCTAACGAAACGCCGAGGCTTCTGCCAACCACGAGCGATCAAGGATACGTATGTCATAGAGGCGCCGAAGTCTCTATAATCATACGAATCCTACTAATAGGTACTGGATATCTCGCAAACAGAAACGCCGAGGCTTCTGCCAATCACGAGCGATCAAGGATACATATGTCATAGAGGCTCCGAAGTCTCTACAATCATACGAATCCTAATAATAGGTATTGGATCTCTCGCAAACAAAAACGCCGAGGCTTCTGCCAATCACGATTGATCAAGGATACGTATGTCATAGAGGCGCCGAAGTCTCTACAATCATACGAACCCTAATAATAGATGCTGGACCTCTCGCAAACAGAAACGCCGAGGCTTCTGCCAATCACGATTGATCAAGGATATGTATGTCATAGAGGCGCCGAAGTCTCTACAATCATACGAACCCTAATAGATGCTGGATCTCTCGCAAACAGAAACGCCAAGGCTTCTGCCAATCGCGATCGATCTAAGATGCATATGTCATAGAGGCGCCGAAGTCTCTACAACCATACGAATCCTAAGCAAATATTAGGAAATGCTAAAATAATAGATGCTGGATCTCTCGCAAACAGAAACGCCGAGGCTTCTGCCAATCACGATCGATCTAGGATGCGTATGTCATAGAGGCGCCAAAGTCTCTACAACCATACGAATCCAAAGTAAATATTAGGAAATGCTAAAATAATAGATGCGGGATCTCTCGCAAACAGAAATGCCGAGGCTTCTGCCAATCGCGATCGATCTAGGATGCGTATGTCATAGAGGCGCCGAAGTCTCTACAACCATACGAATCCTAAGCAAATATTAGGAAATGCTAAAATAATAGATGTTGGATCTCTCGCAAACAGAAACGCCGAGGCTTCTGCCAATCACGATCGATCTAGGATGCGTATGTCAAAGAGGCGCCAAAGTCTCTACAACTATACGAATCCTAAGCAAATATTAGGAAATGCTAAAATAATAGATGCTGGATCTCTCGCAAACAGAAACGCCGAGGCTTCTGCCAATCACGATCGATCTAGGATGCGTATGTCATAGAGGCGCCAAAGTCTCTACAACCATACGAATCCAAAGTAAATATTAGGAAATGCTAAAATAATAGATGCGGGATCTCTCGCAAACAGAAATGCCGAGGCTTCTGCCAATCGCGATCGATCTAGGATGCGTATGTCATAGAGGCGCCGAAGTCTCTACAACCATACGAATCCTAAGCAAATATTAGGAAATGCTAAAATAATAGATGCTGGATCTCTCGCAAACAGAAACGCCGAGGCTTCTGCCAATCACGATCGATCTAGGATGCGTATGTCAAAGAGGCGCCAAAGTCTCTACAACTATACGAATCCTAAGCAAATATTAGGAAATGCTAAAATAATAGATGCTGGATCTCTCGCAAACAGAAACGCCGAGGCTTCTGCCAATCACGATCGATCTAGGATGCGTATGTCATAGAGGCGCCAAAGTCTCTACAACCATACGAATCCTAAGCAAATATTAGGAAATGCTAAAATAATAGATGCTGGATCTCTCGCAAACAGAAACGCCGAGGCTTCTGCCAATCGCGATCGATCTAGGATGCGTATGTCATAGAGGCGCCGAAGTCTCTACAACCATACGAATCCTAAGCAAATATTAGGAAGTGCTAAAATAATAGATGCTGGATCTCTCGCAAACAGAAACGTCGAGGCTTCTGCCAATCACGATCGATCTAGGATGCATATGTCATAGAGGCGCCAAAGTCTCTACAACCATACGAATTCTAAGCAAATATTAGGAAATGCTAAAATAGATGCTGGATCTCCCGCAAACAGAAACGCCCAGGCTTCTGTCAATCGCGATCGATCTAGGATGCGTATGTCATAGAGGCGCCGAAGTCTCTACAACCATACGAATCCTAAGCAAATATTTGGTGAAGAATGGAAATTTCAAGGGGCTCTCCGTTCCCAAAGGTATCGAATATCAGTCAAAACAGCGCTAAGGGCACCTAAAATGAATCAAAGGGGAAGGTACTAGGGGTAAAACTGAAATTTTGCATGTGGAGGCAAAGATGATGGATTGTTATGAAGTCGCAAACGGGATGAATTCTCAGGGAGTCACAAAGGTGATAGACTCTCGGGGAGTCCCAAGGGTGACGGACTCTCGGGGAGTCACAAAGGTGATAGACTCTCGGGGAGTCACAAGGGACTCTTTGGTGAGTCACAAGGGCAAATGACCTTTAGGGAGACGTGAAGGAGATGGACTCTCGGGGAGTTGCTAATATGGGAAACATGATCTGGGTTCCGCTTATCCTAATTTAGGAGGGGATGAGGCTACGAGCCACTGAGACCAAGGTGTTAGGTAAGGGACATTTTTCTTGGTTGCCTAGAGGTAGGACCTAAGGCTCTTTTAAGGAAAGGGAATAAGGAAGATGGTGGTCTCCTAATCTTGAGATAGGGATGCCAAAGATGTCACGGCTTCTTAGGCTTTAGATTATGTCTTGGAGATACTGTGGGTTTCCTAGGCTTACAGGCTAGGGATAGGAGTTTATTTAAGCGTGAGGAGAGTATTCTATCCTAGGCTTAGTGCTAGGGCTTGGAAAGGTTGAGGTTTGAGAACTTCCTAGATGTTAGGGTTTCGAACAAGGGTTTGGAAACTGGTGTTTAAGGACCATGACTCTCCTAGGTTTGGGACTAGGGTTTAGGAATTTCCTAGGTCTAGGAGGCTAGGGCTTGGAGTTATGGTAGGCTCAGAGGTTGCAAAGGCGTTGGCTTTTAGACATAAGGCTGGGAGTTGGAAAGGTTGTGACTTCTTAGGCTTGAGACCATGGACCGTTGGGAAGAAGGATTGCTTTTGTGGAAGGTCCACTAAGCTTGATGTTAGGGTTCACCATTTTCCAGGATTGGTGACTATGGCTTGGAAATGTTCGTGGTAACCTAGGCTTTGGGCTAGGTTTTAAGGCTAAGGACTATAAACTTCCTATATTTTGAGACTAAGGTGAAGGAATTTCCTAGGTCTAGGACTAGGGTTTGAAGGGAATGTTGAATCCTAGGCTTGATGATAGAGTTTAAAGAGGATAATTTCTACCTAGGCTTGAGGCTAGGGTTTTAGAAAGAGTGGGACTACCTAGGTTAGAGGCTAGGGTTTAGAGCGAATGCGACTACCTAGGCTCGAGGCTAGGGTTTAGAGCGAATGCGACTACCTAGGCTCTAGGCTAGGGTTTAGAGCGAATGCGGCTTCCTAGGCCTGAGGCTAGGGTTGATTAAGTTTTGGACAGGGCATTGTATCCTAAGTTTTGGGTTAAGGTTTAATAAGACAGGGGGATTAAGATTGTAAATCTCCTAGGTTTCGAGACTAGGGTTTCGGGAATTTGGAAATGATGTTGCATGCGGGGCTTTGGAAATTCCCTAGAACTTGGGCTAGGGTTAAAGAGGATGTTGCGGTTTCCTAGGCCTAAGGATATGTGACTAACTAGGCTTGAGGCTAGGGTTTGGGGAGAACGCGACTTCCTAGGTTTGAGGCTAGGGTTTGGAAAGAATATCGACTACCTAGGCTTGAGGCTAGAGTTTGGAGGGAATGTGACTACCTAGGCTCGAGGGTAGGGTTTAGGAAGGATGTGGCTTCCTAGGATCGAGGCTAGGGTTTAAGAAGGATGTAACTTCCTAGGCTTTAGGCTAGGGTTTGGAAGGATGTAATTACCTAGGCTCTAAGCTAGGGTTTGGAAGGGATGTAACTACCTAGGCTCGGGGCTAGGGTTTAGGAAGGATGTAATTACCTAGGCTTGAGGCTAGAGTTCAGAGAGAATGATATGACCACCTAGGCTTGAGGCTAGGGTTTAGGAAGGGTGTAGCTACCTAGGATCAAGGCTAGGGTTTGGAGACCGAAAGCATTTGAAGTTTTGTCTTGGTTTAGACCGAGCAAGTTTGAGGTCTAAGAGTGTTGCGGTTTGGGGTAAATGAGCTTGATACCTCGTGGCTGGATAGGCTCGATAGATTATACCTAGGCTAAAGTTATAGGGTTTAGCTAGGGTAAGACTCAGACATGTGTTAAGGAGACCGGGGCCTAATGGAATGGTAGGCGTGAGATCTAGGAGATCGAAGGCTAGGCAGGGTAGCGTTGGGACATAAGGCTTTCAAGCGGGTAAGTCTTTTGTCCTAGAGAAACCGCGTTATGGATTAGGACCAAGCAGGCTTGAGGTCGGCCAAGGAGCAATGGATTGGGATTGGATGATCCTAGTACCTAATACGCATGTCGGGCTTGGATCCTAGAGTGTTTGAAAGTTTAGGCTAGGTGCGAACCGTAGGTGCAGGAAATGGTTTTGGATATATGACCATGTTGGCACTTTAGGTAAAGGGATTGAGTGTCCAAGACTTTGCTTGAGTACAATAGGTACCTTAAGTTGGATTGGGTATGCTTTGGTCTCGCGTGACCAAGCTCGTTCGGCGATTGCGAAGGCGGGTTTGGTATGGGACTAAAGGTGTTAAGCGTATGATTTTTGACTGGACGGGTTTTGATATCTTTATGGCATATCACGGTACGCGGGAGGTCCTATGCGTTCGAGCACGTTTGAGGTTTGGACTCGTGGGGAAGAAAGGTTTGAGATCCATGGAGTTCAAGGGTGGACCTTGTAGGTGGTGAGGTTTAGACTCGGCTCGGATTAAGTAGGTTAGAGACCTAAGTGGTTGAAGGTCAGACTAGGAAGTCTTTTGAAGCTAAGGAGTGACACTAGGTTTAAGAGTGGCAGGGCCATGGTTTGGGTATGACAGTATGCGTAGATGGCATTGTTTTGGTTGGACCAAGCAGGCTTGGGAACTAAAGAGTTCTAAGGGTCGACATCTAAGGTTATAGACCTAGAGGGTAGACAGTTTTTTGATCTAAAGGGTTTAGGAGTTGAGACCTAAGGTGTGAATCGGATATGCTAGAGACCTATAAGGTAGGTGTTTGGCGGCCTTGCATGGACTTGGGATCTAAGGGATCGTTCAATAGGTTAGACTGGGTAGACCTAAGAGGTTGGACCTAAGAGGATAGGGGAGACATAGTCTGGACAAGGTAAGGATGAATATATATTGGTAGGTTTGGGATCTAAGAGATCAGGTAGACTCGAGACCAGTAGGTTCGGGACCTAATGGGTCATTCTAAGGATTTGGATTCGGTAGACTGGCTTAAGGCTTGAGGTTTTGGGTAAGACTGGTTTGAGGCTTTAGGAGTCCCGCTACTAACTTATGGAGGGTCGAGCTAAGGGGTTATGGTGTAACCTATGTAAGACTGACCGGGTAGGTGCGGGACCTAAGGTTTTGAATCAAGTCAGATTGGGACGTAAGGGTATCCTATTGTGTAGGAAATAGGGTGAAGGACCGAGTTGTTTCAAGAATCACAAAGATGGGTCTCAGAGTGGACCGAGGAGGTTTATACAAATTTTGTGGAGACCGAGAGTGCGGGTTTATAAACAAAGTGTCGTGGAAGAGAAAACTTTTGAAAGTGTTATGACTTTATAAAGATGCTTTATAATTAATTACGATTCTAACCAATTCAAAGAGTTCGTCATGTGCCGAGCTCGGCGATGAAGGATGCCCTTCCTTGTTGAAGCTCCGGTGTTCTCTGAGAAAGCGCATAGTCGACCCATTTTGTTGGGGACGCTCTAGTTTGATGAGCGGGTATCCTCCCTCCTTTGAGAGATCCTACGTCGAGCTTGATGATGAGGAGTCCTCTTCTTCTAAGTATGTGCTCGATGAAGCCCCGGCATTCTTTGAGAAACCTTATGGTCGGTCCTTTATTGTTAGGGAAGCCCCAGTTTCGTAGAGCGGGGTATCCTACCTCTTTTAAGACGCACCCTTTTTTCTGCCTAGACCGCCCTTGCAGGTTTTCAATCCAGCGGGCATCTCTTTTGCGTCAATTTTTTTTTTTTTTTTTTTTTTTAAGAAATCATTCAGTCGACTCCAAATAAGAAAAAAATTGTATGAAAACTTGCAGGGGCATTTTGGGGAGAGTAAGAGAGAGAGAGAGATAGTACTCACATTTTGACTCTTTGGGCAACTGAGTGTATATATGTACAAAAGGGAGGAAGCCCCTGCTTGACAGAAAGTAAGTGTTTAGCTCTTTCCTAGATTGTAGAACAGAAGACTTATCGAGACATTTGAAAATTGTTTTATTCAAGATTCTTATTTGATTGCTCGAGAATGGACCTCGTTGATTAGTTATGCATCTTATGATTATGTTTTAGACAAGTAGTCTCGAAATAATAAATGTTTTGATCAGTTGTGAGTGAAGAAGTCAGGAGTAGAAATATGGGGCAAGAAAGAAGAGAAGGAAAATTGGCTACGAGGTGCGTTGTGTTTGGCTTTGAGTGGTTGCCCGGTTGACGATGAAGTTGGGTTTTGAGTTTAGGGGTGTGAGGTTCATTTGAGGTGAGTTGTTCTGTGTAGCTCATTGCGGTGGATTACTCCTTTGTAGTTATTGCAGTGGATTGCTCCATCATAGTTGTCATGGGTTGCTGCCGTTTATCTACTTTGTAAGGAAAGAAAGGAAAATAGAATATTTGAGGTGAAAAGAAAATGGGACTTTTACTTTTCCATGGTGATAGCCCCTTCTATTTTTCTTTTTTCTTTTTTATTTTATCTCTTTGTGCACACCCTTTTTTTGCCTAGGCCGCCCTTTCGGGTTTTCAACCTAGCGGGCTTCTTTTTGTGCAATGCTCTAACTTTTGCCTAGGTCGCCCTTTTGGGTTTCAACCTAGCGAGCCATATATATATTTTTTTTTTATATTTGTACATGAAACATTGGGCGAGACAAGCCCCTAGTTTGCTTTTGCCTCTCTCGATTGCGAGGTAGCTTCCTTATAGTTCAAGCGGCCTTTTGCTGGCGGCGGGCATTCTAGCCCCTTGATTTTCACCGGTAGAGCTCCATTGGATTATCACGTGCACCAATGAATGACTTCGTGCACTTGTCTTATATTTGCGATGGAATACGGACAGCCCCAGTGTAACGGCATGTAGTACTCATGATGGGAACAAACCAACCCTTTAAATTGTGGCAGCATGGATGTCTATTTGATGATGAGCAACCGCAGTCCATTTCTTTGTCACGACCTTATAAAAAGGGGTCTAATGGTGGGATGAGAGGCGTATGAGGATAGTGTATGGGAGAAGGTGTATATAGAGAGTGTACATGAAGTGTGTACAAGGGGTGAGTGTATAGAGAGAGTGTATGGGGGTAGAATGTAGAGAGAATGGAAAGTGATTCGTTCATCCCAATTGATCGAAGCATTTGTTATTTTGAGATTAATCGTTTACTTAGTTATGTGAATGGTTTGTGGGTCCATTTACCTTTTAATGAGTCGTCATTAATGAGTAAGATTAAGATTAATTCATCATATAAAGATATAGCAATCAAGCGAAAATGGTGAATAAGACAATTTTCATGAAATTGATACATGCAAGCTTATGTCTCAAGTCTAGAGAGAAAAGAAAAGAAATAAAGACCTTTTTATTGGAACTAAAAGATTTAAACTGACTAGTCCGGGGTGGACTTTTACTTAAAGAAACAAAAATCGTCCAAGGTGGACTTTTGACTAAGGACACTCTAGAACCTACGAAGACTGAATGACCCTTTTCTTTTCTTTTATTTAAAGGAGGTAGCCCCAATTTCCTCTTTTGCCCATGCCCATGTATTCCGTTGGCGGGTGATGGCTCCGCTGTCAATGAGGCTTTGAATCTTTCTCCTCAATGTGACGCAATCTTCGGTGTCATGCCCAATGTACTGGTGGTATTGGCAGTGTTTGGAGGGATCCAAGCCTTGTTTCACCCTACTTGGTTCATAGTTGATCAAAGGAGACAACTTGCCGGCTTGAACTAGACTTTTGAAGAGTTTGGCTAACGGCATACCCCTAAGTCGTCGAATTCGCGCTCGTCCTTCCTTTCACGAACTGTCTTTGAGGGTGATTTAGGTACCGGCACCCCTTGTTGATGAGTAGTCATAGGAGGCATCCCGACGGGGACGGTCTGCGGCGGCCCGTACATTTGAGGAGCGTACGGGTGTTGAAATTGAGTAAGAGCGAGAACTCGACTGAGGTAATCATAAACGCCACGAATGTCAGACAAATGGCACCTCTCGATATCTCTTAGGGTCTTATGCATCTCCTTCTGAAAGTGTGTTGCTTGCTCGTTGAGAATGGCCTTAAAGTGGATTGCTTGTTCATCGAGGATGGCTTCGAAGTGGGATGCTTGCTTACTGAGAGTAGTACCGGTGTAGAGGATTGTCTCGGGATCTTGGGTAGCAGCTTCAGTTGCAACTTCGATGTTCCTTGCAGCCGACATGATGCAGAACTCTATGTCATGAAAGAATTAGATTCGTATTTAATGATAAGGCATCGTTATAAAAATCATTTTTTGGAAAAGAGTCGGTCTCCACATTTTTGAAATGCATTTTGGTAAAAAATTGAAAGTTTGACCGGGCCGAAGTTGCCTACGTTCCCCTTATCATGAGGGAGAGGTCCCACACAATAAGAGGCTCAGGTCGCCATAGTTCGAATCAAGTTAGACTTTTTAAAAAGAGGTGAGAGATGACCATAGGGGTCAAAAAGAGGGAGATGACTCGATCCTTGGTCAAGCATGGGTGAGGAAGACCTATAGGAGTTGGTTTTGATTGAGTAGGGTATGGTTTGACCTAAATTTGACCTAAGGTTTGAGACAATAAATGGTTCAAGCTAGGGTGCGACGATAATGGTGGGTTGACCTAGATGGGTAAAGGATAGGTCGACCTAAATGAGAAGGGTTGGATTGACCTATATGGTGAATGAGTCAAGATAGCGGGTTGTAGCGGTTTGCCTATGGGATGATCTAAGCGTGATAGACATGGTTTGACCTAAGCGGGTCTAAGGTTGACCTATTCGGGTTGGTGGACCAAGGAATGTTGGAGATTGACCTAGATGGATCCAAGATAGGTAAGTCGACCTAAGCGGGTCAAGGGTTGACCTCGACGGGTTAAAGGTGAAGGGGTAGTTGGTGATTGGGTTGACTAAGGGAGTCAAAGGTTGACCTAAGAGGTCAAAGGCGGATAAGTTTGACCTATGGGGTCAAAGGTTGACCTAGGGGTCAAGGGTAGACCTAAGAGGTCAAAGGTGGTAAGGTTAACCTAGGAGGTCAAGGGTTGACCTAAGAGGTCAAAGGCGGATGAGGTTGACCTAAGGGGTCAAAGGTTGACCTAAGAGGTCGAAAGGTGATAAAGTTGACCTAAGGGGTCTAAGGTTTGACCTAAGAGGTCGAAGGCGGATAAGGTTGACCTAGGGGGTCAAAGGTTGACCTAGGGGTCAAGGGTAGACCTAAGAGGTCAAAGGTGGTAAGGTTAACCTAGGAGGTCAAGGGTTGACCTAAGAGGTCAAAGGCGGATGAGGTTGACCTAAGTGGTCAAAGGTCGAGGGGTGATAAAGTTTACCTAAGGGGTCCAAGGTTTGACCTAAGAGGTCGAAGGCGGATAAGGTTGACCTAGGGAGTTAAAGGTTGACCTAGGGGTCAAGGGTAGACCTAAGAGGTCAAAGGTGATAAGGTTAACCTAGGTGGTCAAGGGTTGACCTAAGAGGTCAAAGGCGGATAAAGTTGACCTAGGGAGGTCAAGGGTAGACCTAAGAGGTCAAAGATGATAAAGTTTGACCTAGGGGGTCAAGGGTAGACCTAAGAGGTCAAAGGCGGATGAGGTTGACCTAGGCATTCAAGGGTTGACCTAAGAGGTCAAAGGTGGATGAGGTTGACCTAGGCGGTCAAGGGTTAACCTAAGAGGTCAAAGGTGGATGAGGTTGACCTATGGGGTCAAGGGTTGACCTAAGAGGTCGAGGGTGATAGGGTTGACCAAGGAGGTCAAAGGTTGACCTAAGAGATCAAAGGGTGACCTAAGAGGTCGAAGGTGATAGGGTTGACCTATTCGGGTAGGTTGACCTAAGGAGGTTGGAAATTGTCCCAGAAAGATCAAAAAAGGGGGTAGGTTGACCTAAGCGGGTTAAGGCTCAACCTAGACGGGTTAGAGGTTTGATAAGGTTGACCTAGGAGGTCAAAGGTTGACCTAAGAGGTCGAAGGTGATAAGGTTGACCTAGGGGGTCAAATGTCGACCTAAGGTTGACCTAGGGGGTCAAAGGTTGGCCTAAGAGGTCAAAGGGTGGTAAGGTTGACCTAGGGGTCAAAGGTTGACCTAGGAGGTCAAAGGTAGAGAAGGTTGACCTAGGAGGTCAAAGGTTGGGAGGGTTGACCTAGGCGGTCAAAGGTTGACCTAGGAGGTCAAAGGTAGATAGATTGTCCTAAGAGGCCAAAGGATGGTGGGATTTTGGCCAAAGCGGGTCGAGATGAAGGGTAGACCCAAATGGATCGCAATGATGGGCCAACGGATGAGCGATGGACCTTAGAGGTCGCCTAGATGCAATGCACATTTTATTTTGCGAAAAGTTTTGCATTTATTTACATCCTAAATGGGTGGTCCGAGGAGTGTCCTAATCTCTATGTGTGGGTTGACACGGGTTAGGTTAAAGGTTCCCACCGCTCGCGGAACGTACACGGTGAGTGGAGTAGACGAGTGACTCGAAAAATGTGAGGCAGTAGCGCACAAATTCCTGCACATCGAATACTCCGGGTAGTAGGGACCTGTGCAGTGCTGACACGGACTAGTGGTAGTGTGTGGCAAGAAACTAATTCTTTTTAAGGAGAAAAGAGAGAAGTTTTGAATGTTTGAATGATGCTATGCAATGCAATGCAGAAGAAGGAAAATAATGTACAAGGGAGCATAGCAGAGTTTTGTTTGACCCTAATACTAAGGCGAAAATAACAAAGGTACATGGTACAAGGTACAAGGTACGAGTATTAACATGGCGGAGTGCGCGGGTGTATGTGTAAACATGGCTTAACTGTAGGGGGCACGTGAAAACATGGCAAGTTTGCATGTGTAAACATGGCAGGTGTGTGCATGTGTAAGCATGGCAGGTGTGTGCATGTTGAAACATGGCAGGTGTGTGCATGTGTAAACATGGCAGGTGTGTGCATGTATAAACATGGCAAGTGTGTGCATGTTTAACATGGCAGGTGTGTGCATGTCTAAACATGGCAAGTGTGTGCATGTGTAAACATGGCAAGCATCATGATGTGATGAAAGTTAGACCCAGTAAGTTTGAAAAAGTTTCAAAGCAATCCCCAGCAGAGTCGCCACTGTGAATACGTGTGTTTGAAATTGGGAATATTCATAGCAACATTAAAATTATGAGAGTCGCTACGCCGTTTTAGTTATAGCCAAAACATTGAGAAAAAGCATGTTTAATGGGTTCGGGGGTCAAATTACAACAAGAGAAGAATATTGGACGTTATCACTCCTATTGCCCGAATGATCGGTCTTTCTATCATGATGAATGTGTTAGTAGTGTGTTAGTGTTTGAGACCGGGTCCGAAGATTGCCTACGTTCCTCTCAATGTGAGAAGCTCAGGTCAGCGTAGTTCGCAAAGAATTTAGAATAGGCAGAAGGACCGGGATCATGCATAATGAGGGGGGAATTACCTAAAGATTAGGGTTTAGAAGTAGTTCCTAGATCATCCTCGGGTTGATGAACCCTCGATCATCATCGGCTATGAAATAACATGTAATTATGAAGATCACAACCCTAAATATAGCATAAATAAGGTTTTAATCTATGAACACGAAGAACACGCGAAGAACATATTATGAGCATATGAATGAGCATGCAAAGCATATGAAGAAACTATGAATAAACATGTAAGAACATGAATATAAAAGATCTACATTAAAAGTGATGCAAGAACACGAAGAAAAAGTTAGAAAACTTACCTATGTTGGCAAGAAATAAACCTTGGATCTTCTTGAGAGTTTGAATGCTAATTAGAGAGCAAAATAGTGTTTAAGAACTCCAAAATTCGTACTTAGAGCTCTCAAAATCGGACCCTAAACCAATGGAATGGAATTGGTTTATATAGTAAACTGAGGGGAGGATCTAACGGTCCAGATCATCCAGCGCAAGGTTGGCCGCCTGGCCATGGTTGAAGCCGGTGACAAGATTGGCTGCGTGGCCAAGGTCGACGCGCAGCAATGTTGGCCGCGTGGCCAAGGTTGCAGGCTGACTTGATTCTTAAGCTAGGGTTTCTGCATGGTTTTAAGGAAACCATTTGTTACCTATTTTGATAGATTTTGCCATAAATGAGATATTTTGGGAATCCGGGACAAGTCTTTGCAAGGTTTCTAATTCCTATAAAGTCCTTGTATTTTTGGGAAAGTCCTAATAAACTCATTTTCAGGTCGGGTACTACAAGGATCCGTTTGCTGATGGCGGGATCCGTTTGCTGATGCGGGATCCGTTTGCTGAATGCGGGATCCGTTTGCTAATGCGGGATCCGTTTGCTGATGCGGGATCCGTTTGCTTGATGCGGGATCCGTTTGCTAATGCGGGATCCGTTTGCTAAGGCGGGATCCGTTTGCTGAGGCGGGATCCGTTTGCTAAGGTGGGATCCGTATACTGATTGCGGGATCCGTTTGCTAAGGCAGGATCCGTTTGCTGATTGCGGGATCCGTTTGCTGATGGCGGGATCCGTTTGCTGGTGCGAGATCCGTTTGCTGAAGCGGGATCCGTTTTTTGAGGTGGGATCCGTTTGCTGAATGCGGGATCCGTTTGCTGATGGCGGGATCCGTTTGCTAATTGCGAGATCACCATGGACCAAATTGATGTCTAGAGCTGCAGTTGCTGTTGACTTTATAGTTCTTTTGATTGTGAAAAAGTGTTTCACAATTTGGTCTAGCAACCAAGATCAAAGAAGCTACTTTGATATTCGTTCGAAGTGTGGATACCGCTAGAGGGTGAAAATCATCATCTTCAAAGTTCGTGTTCAAGCTTTGTGATCGTGATCAAGTCTCAAACCTCCACCAAAGACCAAGAGAATTTGATAGCCATCAAGGGTTAGTTTATTCCTTTATTCTTATGTTGTATTTGATTTAATCGTATGAACGGATCCATGGCTTTGGGTTTCAAAATTTTAAATGCTAAATTCCGCTGCGCATGTTTGATCGAAACCCAACAGTGGTATCAGAGCCCCGTTCATGTTGATTAATTCAATACTTGGATCATGTTATGTGTATATAAATTGTTTATGTGCCTTGCATGATATGAATATTGGAATATGTGATGTTTATGTGTTATGTGATTTTATGTGATTTATTGTTTTGCAACTTTAATCGCACGATTCAATCGCAATAAATAATTATGGTGGATTCAGAATTGTTGATTATTAATTTTTTGATTAGATCAAAGTTTTAATAATCGGGGAAAAACGATTTTGAGACAAAATTTTCGAACTTCAAAATTCTGTACATTCTGATCAGTTTGTGCGACCGCACAAAATAACTTGGGCGGCCGCACATGTTTGGGCGACCGCACAGTGAGTTTTGGGTGGCCGCACATGAGGATCAGATTGTCTGATTTTTGGTTGAAATTAGAATTTGGAATTTTCGAGAGATCCAACAAAACCAGTAACAGAACCAGTCCAGACTTGCTGATCTGGAATGGGTTTTGGGTAGTTGGTTTATGTGAGGATCTTGGGGTTTGATTTTCCTATTTGTTTTAGTCTTGTGATTCTAAGATTGGTTCAAGGTTTGGATGGCTAATCTGCGTTCATCGAGATTGTGTTTCCCAAACTTGATCGCAATCAAAGTTTCAAAGATAAAACGAAGTTAGAATTATGAAGAGTTCATAATTGCTAAAATTGATAAACAAAGTTCTTGATTCAAAGTTTGGAGATCCATGTGGAATTGTGAATGCAATTGGCCTACGTTCATCGAGACCATCTATTGCTTAGTTTCGGCCACATGGACTACTTTCTTGGTTTCTTGAATTAGTGCGGGATTGTGGTTGCCTAATGGCTCAGTTCGACCGCACTTCTTGTTGTCTTGATTTGGAGATAATAACCAAAGTTGAAATAGTCTCATCCTCATAATTATAGAGAAACTAATGACACATAAATACCATGCTTAAATTAATGGAGATTAATTTAGTGGCTAAACTTGATGTGTAACATGTTTATATTATGTGCTCATAAATGTGTTATATGCTACATGTGATGAACCTTCAAAAAAAGTTTTAAGTCTTTTATTGCCATGCCATGATTAAAACACTTGTTAGTACATGAGTGATTTTAATGTAGATTCGCCCTAGCGAGGTGCATTAAATTTATTTATGTATGAGCAAGATAGATAATGTGGGCACGCCCTATCGGGACACATTAACTATGCGTTTAAAATGGTTAGACTTAATTGGGCGTCAAAACAGTTTTGGGCCTAGGCAAAGATGAGGTTTAACATGCTTTTTGAAATTGGATTTCTTAAAGAATCTCATAAAAGGAACTAAGAGTCATATGAGATATGATTGACAAGAGTTGTCTACCTAATTAATTTGATTTTGTGTAATCCGCCTTAGCGGACTTGAATTAAATTAAAGTTGGATCTTAACCCATTTAAATTATATTATACATTGGATGTATATGAAGGTTATATAATTTAGTGGGAGTATTTTTGTTTGAAAAATACATTATTTATCTCTTTAATGAAGATCGGTACTTATTAAATTTTGGAAATTTTTGCATATTTGTAGATAATGACTAATAACACTCAATCATGTCGTTGCGATCGATCCTTGAGAAGGATAAGCTCGAAGAGAATGGTACCAACTTTATGGATTGGATCCGTAGCATAAGAATTGTTCTTAGGCAAGAAGATAAGTTGTACATTCTCGATGGGCCTCTCCCTGCTGAACCACCGCCTACTGCCCCTAGGGTAGAAAGAGACAATTACAGAAACATCGTAATGATTCTAGAGATGTAAGTTGTCTCATGCTTGCTGCTATGTGTTCAAAACTCCAACAAAGTTTGGAACATTTGGAAGCCTATGAGATAGGCGTGGAGTTGAGAACCATGTTTCAAGAGCAAGCTAGGCAAGAGAGGTACAAGACCATTGTTGCATTCACTGCTTGTAAAATGAATGAAGGGCAACAAGTGAGTCCTCACTTTCTTAAAATGAAAGGTTATGTAGAGCACCTTGAGAAACTTGGCTATCCAATCCCATTGGAGCTAGCCACGATCTCATTCTTAATTCATTGCCTAAAAGTTATAATCAGTTTGTGATGAATTATAACATGCATGGAATGGATAAGAATCTCTCTGAGTTGCATGGGATGCTCAAGACTGCAGAGATGAAAATTGTGGAGAAAGGTTCTCCCGTGCTCTTGGTTCATGATGGGAAGAAGGCTGGTGCCAAAGGAAAGGGTAAGGCAAAAGTTGTCAAACCCAAAATAAGCAAGGCAAAGGTTGCCAAGGCTTCTGAGGCAAAACCTGATTCACAAAAGGATGCAATATGTTTCCATTGTCAAGAAATTGGTCATTGGAAACGTAATTGCAAGGCTTTCTTGGAAGAGCAAAAGAAGAAGAAGAGCAGCAAGGTTGCGTCGACTTCAGGTATCTATATGATAGATATTCTCCTTTCTACCACTGATTCTTGGGTATTGGATACCGGATGTGGTTCTCACATTTGTCTAAATGTGCAGGGACTAAAGAATAGGAGACTGCTTAAAGAAGGTGAAGTAGATCTACGCGTGGGGAATGGAGCAAGAGTTGCTGCATTAGCCGTAGGGACTTATGAAGTCACTTTACCTTCCGGATTAATTCTTGTTTTGAACAATTGTTATTATGTTCCGGATTTAAGCAGAAATATTATTTCAATTTCTTGTTTGGATAATGAGGTTTTAAGTTTCTTATTGAGAATAAGAAATTTTCTATTTATTTAAATGATGTGCTTTATGGTATTGCTAATTCATTTAATGGCCTTTATATCTTGGATGTCAAGAATGAAAATAATGTCTATCATGTAAATAAGAAATCTAAACCTAATGATGTAAATCATACTTATTTGTGGCATTGCCGTCTTGGTCATATTAATGAGAAGCGTATCTCAAAACTCCATGGGGACGGACTTTTGGGTTCATGTGACTTAGAGTCATATGATACTTGTGAGTCGTGTCTTCTTGGAAAAATGACTAAGACACCTTTTACCAAGTTAGGTGAAAGGGCAAGCGAATTATTGGGGTTGATACATTCCGATGTATGCGGACCATTAAGTAGCAATGCTAGGGGAGGATTTCAATACTTCATAACCTTCACTGATGATTATAGTAGATTTGGGTATGTTTACCTAATGAAACATAAAAGTGAAGCATTTGAGATATTTAGAATATTTCAAAATGAAGTAGAAAAACAACTTGGCAAAAGTATTAAAGCACTTCGATCAGATCGTGGTGGTGAATACTTAAGTCAAGAATTTGATGATCATCTAAAGAATTGTGGAATAGTTTCACAATTGACTCCGCCCGGAACACCACAATGGAATGGTGTGTCTGAGAGGAGAAATCGGAATTTGTTAGACATGGTTCGATCAATGATGAGTCAAGTTGATCTTCCAATATCTTTTTGGAGTTACGCCCTAGAAACCGCTGCTTTCACACTAAATCAAGTTCCAACTAAATCGGTTCCAACGACTCCATATGAGATGTGGAGTGGAAAGAAACCTAGTTTATCTTTCATGAGGATTTGGGGTTGCGAAGTTTATGTCAAGAGACTTATCTCTGACAAACTAGCACACAAATCCGATAAATGTATTTTCGTGGGATATCCTAAGGAAACTAAAGGATATTACTTTTACAACCGTGAGGACAACAAAGTGTTTTGATGCCCGAACTGGTGTCTTTCTAGAGAAAGAGTTTCTCTCCAAAGAAATCAGTGGGAGTAAAATAAATCTTGAAGAAATTCAAGACCCAGAAAATATCATTGAACCAATAGTGGAACAAGAACAAGAACCACAAGGAGTTGTGGAACCTGTTCAAGATACACAAGTAACTCGCAGATCTAGTAGGTTACGATCCGAGCCCGAGAGATATGGATTTCTCGTAACGGATAGTAATGAGGTAGAAATCATTGAGAATGATGAACCGTCAACCTACCAAGAGGCGATGTCTTCTCCTGATTCGGACAAGTGGCTTGGAGCCATGGAATCCGAATTGCAATCCATGCAAGACAATCAAGTTTGGAATTTGATTGATGCGCCCGAAGGTGTAAAAACCATAGGATGCAAATGGGTCTTCAAGAAGAAGACTGACATGGATGGGAAGGTGCATACTTACAAAGCTAGGCTTGTAGCGAAGGTTATAGGCAAGTTCATGGTATTGACTATGATGAGACCTTTTCACCCGTAGCAATGATCAAGTCTATAAGAATTTTGCTTGCCATTGCCGCATATCATGACTATGAAATATGGCAGATGGACGTCAAAACCGCTTTCCTGAATGGAAAACTCCAAGAGGATGTGTATATGACACAACCAGAAAGTTTTGAACAAGATTCTAAGGTATGCAAATTGCAGAGATCCATCTATGGATTGAAGCAAGCTTCAAGGAGTTGGAATCTCCGTTTTGATGAATCGGTCAAAGAGTTTGGTTTCATCAAAAACGAAGATGAGCCTTGTGTATACAAGAAGATTAGTGGGAGCATAGTGCTATTCCTTATTTTATATGTGGATGACATATTGCTCATTGGAAACGACATTCCTACACTTCAGTCTGTGAAGACTTGGTTAGGAAAGTGCTTCGCAATGAAAGATATGGGTGAAGCCGCATATATTCTTGGCATTAAGATCTATAGAGATAGATCAAGGAGGCTACTTGGTTTAAGCCAAAGTACATACATTGACAAGGTCATTAGAAGATTCCGTATGGAAAATTCTAAAAGAGGAACCTTGCCCGTGTTACATGGAGTTTCTCTAAGCAAGACTCAATGTCCTAAGACAAAAGATGAGCGTGAGAAAATGAATGATGTTCCATATGCTTCGGCAATTGGGTCCATCATGTATGCCATGATTTGTACTAGGCCGGATGTATCCTATGCTTTGAGCATGACAAGTAGATACCAATCCGACCCTGGCGAAAATCACTGGATAGCTGTAAAAGCGATTCTTAAGTACTTGAGAAGGACTAAAGACTCGTTTTTGGTCTATGGAGGAATGGAAGATGATCTCGTTGTAAATGCTTACACGGATGCAAGCTTCCAAACTGACAAAGATGATAGCCGATCGCAATCGGGTTTTGTGTTCATGTTAAATGGTGGAGCTGTAAGCTGGAAGAGTTCCAAGCAAAGTACAACCGCTGATTCTACAACAGAAGCTGAGTATATTGCTGCATCGGATGCTGCAAAAGAAGCTGTTTGGATTAAGAAGTTCATAACTGAACTTGAAGTGGTTCCTAGCATTGCTAATCCAATAGACCTTTATTGCGATAATAATGGTGCTATTGCTCAAGCAAAGGAACCAAGAGCACATCAGAAATCCAAACACATACTTAGGCGTTTTCATATCATTCGAGAGATCGTTGATAGGGAAGACGTAAATATATGCAGAGTACCTACTGATGACAATGTTGCGGACCCGCTAACAAAGGGACTTCCACAAGCTAAACATGATGGTCATGTTAGGTCCATGGGTATTAGATACATGGGAGATTGGGCCTAGGAAAGTGGGAGATTGTTAGTAGTGGTGCCTAGGCACGTTTAATAAACGTTGTAATTGTTATCATTTATTTCATATCAATAAAGAGATGTTTTGATTATTATTGTTGTTCATGTTTACTTATAATAATCCCCGTCCCTAGTACTTGTTAAGCACTAGTATAAAAGCTAAATGGTCATGGGATGATCATGTTAGATTTATGGGTACTGTTTGGAACAAGGTACTGGACATGACCCGCTCTATGAGATTTATGTCATGGTCTATGTCGTACATATATCTCATATTAGTTATGTCATTTGAATCCTTAGACATGAAGTTATTATAGTCTTCCACTTTATGAACATTATGTTTGACATATTCAAACGCTACTTTTAACCGAGTAGTTATAAAGGGTATGATTGGCATAATCGGAATCCCGTTGGGAAGAATAATAAGCTAAATGGATTTGTCCCTCCTCGGAGAGATGTCAAGCTTGGGCCACTCGTAGGAATGATGTTGATGAAATGTTCGGCCGGACTCAGATAAATTGATTGGATCAATGTTATTTGGATTATCAACATATTCGGAATCGAGAAAGTATTGAACAAAACAAGTTGACTGTTGACCATGACTTGTGTTCAATGACATCGTGGACAAAGGGATTGTGACATATTCTAAGAGGAATGCGAACTTGTATCTAGTTATACTATTTGGGTAGGTATGACGGTTTGCTAGAACCTAATCATATCTTATGGTTTCATGTTTGAATCCATTGCCAACTTAGTATAATCCTAGAGGGTCACACACAATAGAACGAATCTTTAAAAGGACTAAATTGGAATTTTGGAAATTCTGGACATTCTGATGAGTGGGCGACCGCACAGTATTGACTGGGCGGCCGCACACTTAGGACAGTTTTGTACCAGTTTTGCTTCAGATAGTTGTGCGACCGCACAGATGATTTTGGGCGGCCGCACAGTGCTGTCGGGTGGCAGATTCCTATTTGATTTGGAAACGAATTTTGGAAGGATTTTGACACAAGTTTCCTATTTGGAATAGGTCATACTTGTGTATAAAAGACCAAATTCGGCCAGCACTCAATGCTAATGATTTTGTGAGTCTCAAAGAGTTTGAGAGAGGGTTTATTTTGTTCTAAGACATTCTTAGTTGAAGAACAAAATAATACACAAAATAAATTCCATATAGTTCTTTTGATTGTGAAAAAGTGTTTCACAATTTGGTCTAGCAACCAAGATCAAAGAAGCTACTTTGATATTCGTTCGAAGTGTGGATACCGCTAGAGGGTGAAAATCATCATCTTCAAAGTTCGTGTTCAAGCTTTGTGATCGTGATCAAGTCTTCAAACCTCCACCAAAGACCAAGAGAATTTGATAGCCATCAAGGTTAGTTATTCCTTTATTCTTATGTTGTATTTGATTTAATCGTATGAACGGATCCATGGCTTTGGGTTTCAAAATTTTAAATGCTAAATTCCACTGCGCATGTTTGATCGAAACCCAACAAGCGTAGTTCAAGGATGATGGAGAATGCTGGGGGAGAATGCTGGGGCCAAAGCAAAAAGGAAACACATAATTTTGCACATAGAAGGAGAAAAAGAAAAAGAAAATCTTTTTTTTTTTTTTTTTTAAGATTAGAAGGGAAAGAATATGCACACACGTGAGAAAAAGATTTTTTTTTTAGTTCGTGGGTGAACCATTTTAACCATTGTGTGTTTGCAAGCCAACCCAAGATCAAGTCATGTTCAATCGAAGTCCGGATTGCCTCGCTTGAATTCTGTCGTCGTTTCCGTTGTGTCCAACGAAAAGTGATTTCTAGCCCCAAGATATTTGTCGATTATGGGGCTTCAAAAGGCATTTGATGCCGAGATAAGGGGAACTTTGCTTATGAAGCCCCAAGATGAATCAACTCTTAGCCCATTCAAATAAACTGTCTTTTGTTGTCGACGTGGGCAAGCCCAAGAGAAGATCTTGATACCAAGCTTTGAGAGATTGCTAAGCCCCAATGTCATGGGCTTATCAGTTTGTAGATGGCGGGATGTGGAACCTTTCGTGTGAAGCTCCAACTTATCTTGGCATTGTATTGAGAGCAGATGCACCATTGGTTAGAACTCATAAAGTGATCTTCCTTTTTTCTCTTGCTTGGAGGTGGATGGCCCTTTTTGTATTGATACCCAAATGGCGGAAGGCCCATGTTGGAAGTGTAGTACGGTCTTTAGTGTCTTCTTCGGGACGTCTGTGGGAGATGGGATGTTGTAGCAGATGATAAGGTCTTGGTGTGATAAAGTCTCGAACGTATGTTTGCTCGAGTCTTCTTGAGTTGAACCGACGGCGGATCTTCGGATGCAGCCTGTGCTTTTGATCTTGGAGAAGGGGTGCTGTATTGTAGAAACATTGGGATTGGCCGTAACTTTGTCTCTAGAGTTAACATATTGGCATTGCCCGCCATAACTCAGCCGGGTGAGTCTAGCATATTGAATCTTTTTCCTTTTCTTTAAGACTTCCTTCAGAATCTCGCTGTGAGTTCTAACAAGAATCATCAAATTCATTCATATCATCGGAGCCTTCATTTAAAACCAAGAGGCCTTTTGACTGGAAGTGTTGAGAGACCATTGAAGTTTGATCCCTTTCATGGAGCCATAAGACTACTCCTAAATTGCATTGCTCGGGTACCACTGCCTAAAAGCTTGTTAATTGCGAAGCCCCAATATTGCCCTTTGCTTGTATCACTGTAATGCCGTAGCCCAAAAGATTGTAGATTGCGAAGCTCCTTGAGACCTTTCGGTATAAAGCTTCAAATGTTGCTGGGGACATTGAAGTGAATTGCTTCTTGCCGAGGGAGCTTTTAAGACTTGACCGTAGCCCCTGGAGTGCCATCATTGATTGCGAGAAAGGTCCATCCTTGATTGGGGGAACGAGTACGGGCAAACATGACAAGAGGGATTTTTGACATCCCTTTTGAGAGACTTTGAGGATAGTCTAACACATCTTTCTCGAGCATAGCCCCTAGGGCTTATTGATTGTCAAATGAAGCAAAAGAAGCCCTTGTTATTGAGTCACATAGCCCCTAGGGCGTCACCATTTGTTGAGCAAAGCAAGAGTGACTCATCCTCGTGCGAGGGAACAAACATGAGAGGAGATGGCAAGAGCTACTCCATTTCTCGGGAGCCTTTCGGCGTACTTTAGAAGCACATACTTGAAGAAGCTTTGAAAACTGAGACACATGTTGTTGCTATTTGCTGCCCAAGCCAATTGACTAGCTAGGGATTATTTGTGCAACCTCGTGCCTTTTTATGATGGGCTCGTTCTCGGATGGGTCTTGGTTACCACGGGCCTTCTTTTCATGAACCCAAAAATGTACACTGCTGGAGAATGATCCCAATAACCCAAGACAACCTTTGATGGTGCCATATCTTGTCGAGCCTTTTGCAATCCCAAAGTTGACTCGGTGGGGAATTGATTTGTTAAGGAGATCCAATGTAGAGCTTGTGCAGTTGTCTTCCTTAAAGGCCGGAGATCTCCATTTCTCTTTCCCTTCTCTCTCTCACTCTCTCATATATTTTTTTTATGACGCACCCTGTTTTTTGCCTAGACCGCCCTTTCGGGTTTTCAATCTAGCGGGCATCTCTTTTGCGTCTTCATTTTTTTTTCATTTTTTTTTTTACTCGATTAATGAGGAAGTGTGCATTGACTCTGGCTGAGGAGATAAGACATGTGATTTTTGCGGTGAGGACCTTTTGTCACTAAATATGAGTGACATTGACTCGACTAGGGAAGTGTCCCTAGTATTGACTTTATGTATGTATATTTTTTGAATGACTCACGAAGGCAAGTAAGTCATTAAGAGAGAAGAGAAGGAAAGCCCCAATTTGATTGCAAGAAATTGGGAGTATGCAGAAAGAATAGAAGCCCTAGACTCAACAAGGAATGGAAAGTGATTCCAAATCTAGGAAAGTTGTTCAATCTTGAGGTGATTAATTCATTGGCAAATGAATCGTACAAAGATGTCTTGGCAAGTTCGAGATGAAGGCCGATCACCATAACGCGCTAGGGCTAAACATATCTTCTTTCTTGCATGAGACCGGACCCACAGGTTGCCTACGTTCCTCCAGTGTAGAGGCTCAGGTCACCGTAGTTCTTGTGGATTCTCCGTTCGCAGTGATGAATTGTTGCTTCGTCGTGATTGTTGTTGATGTTGCTTCGTCCTTCGTTTGGTGGAATGATATTGTTGTTGTGAGCTTCTTTGAATGAAGGGGGATCTTTTTTTTTTTTTTTTTGTGCTCTAACTTTTGCCTAGGTTGATTTGAGGATTTCAACCTAGTGAGCTTTTTTTTTTTTTAATCCCCTTTTGAAAACTTTGCTTCATGATTGTTGCTCCACCTTTCTTTGTCTTGATTTTGTCGTTGTTGGTGTCTTCGTTGTTGATGCCGTCGTCGATGTTTAGCCCCTGGGCGTTCAAGCGATGGCCTTCATTCCAAAACTTGTTTAGACACCTTTTCATCATTTTGCCAAGAATTAGATTGAACAACTTGGAAGAGTGTATGAGGACAAGATCGTATTTTATTTAATGATTGACTCAAAATTTAACATTGGATGAGAGAAAACATTAATGCACACATTAGAGGACTTTTGACTCTTTTTTTCTATCCTATTTTCTAGGTAGAGAAAGAGAAACGGAGATTGTTGTTGTAGTCCCCATTGTCGTTGTAGCCTTCCTTGCGGCGTGATCTCTTGTTGAGACCCTATTTCAAATCTGAGCCCCTTCCTTGATGAGTTCTTGCATGTTGCCATTCTCTAACTGTTGTTCTTCACCCACGGTAAATTCACCATTGTCCATCAAGTCTTGGATGATGTTGCGGATGGAGAGGCAATCCTCGGTGATGTGACCGCTGCATAGGTGATAGTCACACCACTTGTGGTGGGCATGGTTGCTACGCAATGGTTGTGGTTGCTTGTACCCTTGGAGAGGAGAAATTTGTCCCTTGGTTTTGAGAGCTTTGTAGGCCTCGGTGATGGCCATGCCATTGAGAGGGGTATAGACACGGTCGTTGGTGGCACCTTTGTGACTTTTGAGGGATGAGCCACTTGAGCGTGCTTTACCGTGGACCTTTGCCTCGCTGTCGGTGAGCTCTTGCAAACGAGCCTTAAGTTCGGACACTTCTTCCTTGTGAATTTTCCTCTCGAGATCAAAACGGTCTTGCCACAAATCATCCTTGCGGCGGGCATCCTCGACAAGTCTATCCATTTGTTCCCCCAAGGCCCTTATTATGTTGAAGAGCCTTTCGTTGGACACGGAAGTATTCTCACCCTTGTTGTTGTTGCTGTTGGAAGCCATTGAACCTATTGAGAGGACACGGTCGATCTTAGGTTGGCCCCACAAACATATTTTGAGTAAAATAATTACCCACAAACAAAGGAAAAAAGACTTAACCACATAATAAAAATGACTCTTTTTTTTTATTACAAAAGTCGGAAGGACGTGGTCCTTTTTGGGGTTTTTAGAAAAATAGTGGAATCGTCACACTAGTATATAGACCTTATCGTGGTCCCATATACTCATCGGATTCCACCACGCTTGTGAATCCTACATGTGTCGGGATTAAACTAAATTAATGTAGTAAAGCATACATGCGGGGAAGGATTTTTATTTTCGTCCATAATAACCACTTGGGGACGGAGTTTTATTTCGTCCAAAACAACGAGTGGCATGTATGATTTGAAGAAATTAGTTTAGGGAAATCTCGGCACATGGAAACCGACTTGAGTCACGGAGTGTTAGACCCTAACTAGAATTGTGTGGTTGGTGCTCGGCTAAAGAGAGGCTTAAAGGTCACCCCCAGCATGTAGTCGTGAACTACGCCACGGGTTGAGGTTTACCGCTTTGGAAGAGTCAAGGTCTAGTGGAGCTTGAAACTTCCTAGGACGGGCCTCGACGGGTTTGGGGTTAGACTTGTGCGACTCGATAGTGAACAGTTAATAGGAATTATGTGTGCGTAGTGTGAGGTCTAACAAGTGAAAAAATATTATTTTTTTTTTCAAAGAAAGGAAAAAAACAAATAAGCACATATTTACAACTTTCGAATCACCCATGTGACCGATAAAAATGAAACAGAAAATAAAAAGCAATATGTGCAAGCCCGGTGCCCACACACTGTCAAGACTGTCCATTCTGTTCACTGTTTCTGTTCTGGAAAATTTCCCAGACGTGCGCGCTTTGGGCTTTGAGGATGGGAGGCGCGCGCCTTAGGCACTAGAGGGCAGAGGCGCCCGCTTCTGGGCAGTACCTGCAAATCAGTGGGTTCAAGGGATTGCCTTGACCCTAAATTATAGAACTTTTCCCCTGCAGACATTGTTAGCACAGAAACATGGAATTGAAGGACGAGATGGAAGGTGGGCGATTCTGGTAATTAGGGTCGGACGCGCGCGCTTTAGGCCAAGAAGGCCGGAGGCGCGCGCTTCCTACCTTTTTTACCAGAATGCCCAGAAAACAGATATAAGAACACAAAAAGCAGAAAATGCAAGTTTAACCCTCTACAATTCCCCAGCGGAGTCGCCACTGTAGATACCCCGGGGGACCACGGCTTGGCTAGAGCGCGTGAATTACCTAGGATGTCTACTTGATTTTAAAAGTCGCCACCTATGTTTTAGAGGAACATAAGAAAAACCTAAAGAAAGCCAATTTTTGTACGAAAACCAGAGATTCGGGAGAGAAAGGGTTCGGGGGTTAGGTGACGGAGTGGGAAGTACTTAAACACCCACTCCGCCCCGCTTACGCGGGTCTTGCTACTTTTGGTGTTCTAATGTTAAATGTCCTTCAATTTAATAATAAGAGAAACGTGCTAACAATTATAATGAAAAGAAAGGGGAAATTTATAGAGGAAAAATAAAGGAGAATTGTGTTATTTATTGATTTATACTAAAGAATACATGTCAAACTATTCTAACAATTATATTAAGAAAAGAATGGTAAATTAAAGTAGAGATTAAAATGTAGGGAGATAACATTAACCAACTTTAATGTAGTAAAGTGGTCATTTGGTCATGTCCCAATTGATGGGGATTGCATACATTACTAAGACATGTAAAATAAGAGAAGAAGAATAAAGTACTTAAGAAAGAGGACTTCAAACTTGGACTTGAAAATGGTGTTTTGTTGTGGAGAAATTGTTGTAGAACAAATTTATGTAGAGTCTTGTTACGAAGAACTCTTGTTGGGAGAATTTGTGTAGAGAATTGTGTATAGTGTGTGTATAGAGAAAATTCAAGTCTAAAAATGAGGTCCAAGAGAGGTAAAAGAGATCCAAAAGAGATTGAAAAGAGGTCCCCTCCAATGATGGATTGGAGGGGTTTTTATAGTTGAAAGGGGATGTTTTTGGTGCCAATTCGCGGTCACAAAGAAATATTTCCCGGGTGAAATCCATGCAGAATAAGCAAGAGAGGGATTCTTGGGAGAAAATCTGTAACTGACACCCCAGAGGCGCGCTCTTCCGGGTGTACCATCGGAAGGCGCGCGCTTCTGACCTCAAAAGGCGGAGGCGCGCAGCTTTGAAAAGGCAATTTTGACAGAATGGACTAGAAAGTTAACTCTGTTGTGCAGTTTAGTCCAAAACTGACGGAATCAGTTAAGAACTTAACCGAACTAACAGAAATTAACAAAAACAAGTTAAATAAAAATGCTATGTATGCAATCGGGGTGAGAGGTCCAAAGCGGGGTCTCTACAACACTTGACCTCAATAAGTGCTGAATCTCAAGGTGATGGGTTAGTAGCTAGAAGCGGCAGAAAATCAAGGAAGGGTCAATCCTGTTCAAGTGAATAGCAGAAGAATGTGATATGTCATGGTTGCAAAGAGAAGGGACACATCAGAAAGTTTTGTCTAAACCAAGGGGATACAACCACGAAGACAAAGGGTGAAGCTGGAGTGGTGTTTGAAGACACTAGTGATGACAGTGACTGTGATGCACTAACTGCTTGTGATTTGGGTACCAAAATTCGTGATAGTTGGATTTTGGATTCGGATTGTTCTTATCATATTAGTCCCAATCGGGCATGGTTTTGTTCATATAAGGCTGCTGGTGGAGTATTCTTTTTAGGGAATAATACTGCATGCAAGGTCGTTGGTATTAGGGCTATTAAGGTTAAGATGTTTGATGGAGTAGTGCGGAAATTGCAGAATGTCAGGTATGTTCCTGAACTGAAGAAGAACCTGATTTCTCTAGGCACTTTGGATAGCCTTGGGTATAGTATATCCATTGTGAATGGTGAGCTATCGGCTATTAAAGGTGACTTGGTGGCATTGAAGGGAAAGAAGGTGGGGACATTGTACAAGCTTCTTGGGTCTACGGTTATTGGTGATGTGTCTATTGCAATGGGGTCAATGGTTGAGGCGGAGGTTACTCAATCATGGGACATGACATTGGGTCACATTGGCTTGAATGGAATGACTAAAAAGACTTGGTATTTGTTATTACAAGTATTGTTAGGTAAAGAATTTTGTGTTGAGGCGATTAGGATGACTGCTCACTTGGCTAATCGTACTCTAAATTCTGGCATTGGGATGAAGGCTCTGTTGGAGATGTGGTCCGGATCTCTAGGAGAATACTCAATATTGTATATTTGTGAGTGTCCCGTGTATGCTTGTGTGAACAACAAATTAGAACCAAGGGCCAAATGATGTTCATTTGTGGGTGATACTACTGGAGTGAAAGGATTCCGGTCATGGGATCTGGTGGCATCTAAGTTCCTGACATGTAGTGATGTTGCTCTACCTGTCCGTGGAAAAAGTTATCCTGCAGGACGGATACACAAACAGGTGGAGTTATTCGAAGATGGTAAAGAATTGGTGGAACGTGACTTAGATGTCAATGATGTGTCTGATGAAGCGACTCCAATTGAAGCTCCAGTTCAAGAGGAGGAGACCAACAAGCAGGTGGAGACTACCATTGTTTTTGGTAGATTTCGATGTGGTTTGGAGGAGATGGTGGCTTATGCATTGTCCGCTGCGAAAATAGTAAGTATGCATAAATTAATTTCTTTCAATGAAAATATATCGTGTGATAAATCTGCTATGTGGTCAGTCGTTGTTAAAGAAGAGATGGTATCTCTTATTGAAAATCAGACATGGGAATTTGTTAGATCACCACCAAAGAAGGTGTTAGTCAGTCACAAGTGGATCTACAAGTTTAAAGAAGGTGCTCCAAGGTTTGGGGTAGACTACAATGATATTATTTCACTAGTTGTTAGACACTTATCTATTCACAAATTGTTGAGTATTGTGGCGATGAGAGATCTTGTGCTTGAAGTGGAGATCTACATGCGCCAGTCTAAAGGGTTTGTTGTCGAGGTTAAGGATCATGTTTGCCTGTTAGAGAGGTCCTTGTATGATTTGGAGCAGTCAACTCGACAGTGTTATAAAAGGTTTGACACTTTTATTGTTACCCATGGTTATGCTAGGAGTGGATATGATTTTTGTGTTTACTTGATGGTTTGTAGTGATGGCACATTGAGTTATCTTGTTTATGTCGATGACATTCTTGTGGCTGTAATAGATATCAATGATGCTTACCAGGTGAAATGGTTATCTTCTTTAGATAGTCCCAAGTCTAAATATGATGTGTCACGGGTTCCGTATTCAAATGCTTGTGTGTGCATTGTGTATGGCAAGAACAGTGATAGTTCTGTTGGGAATGGTGATTCAGATTGGGGCGGTAATCTTGTTGACAGAAAATCTACATTGTGGTATGAAGATTGTCTTGTTGGTTCCGCGGTTATTTGGAAATCTGGATTGCTGGATGTCAAGGAGTTGTCTACTACCGAGACTGAAAATATGGCTATAACGATGGTTGTCATGTTGACAAAGTTGATTTCTAAGTTCAAGAAGTTCTTGGACTTAGTTGGTGTTAGTAGTCATTGAGGCCCGTAGGGGCGGGGCGGCGGAGATAGAGATGTTCTCTTGATGTATTAGCTTTTTCGGGATTGATCGTCAAGGTGGAGAATTGTTGGGTGACTCTCAATTGTTCTTGGGCAAGAAAAACGCAGACAGGGCTCTGGGCGCTCGCCCACTTGGGTTCTGGGCGGTCGCCCACAATGCTGTTCCAAAGGTCCAACATTCTGATAATGTGGGCAGTCGCCCACTTGGGTTCTGGGCGATCGCCCACAATGACGGGTTGGGCTGAGACGGCTGTTTTTAGGGTAAATAATAAAACCCTTGTGTAGGTCTTTTGTGTCGTCATATCCTTGAGTAAGAGAGAGATAGAAAAAGCTAGGGTTTCACTATATTGAGAGATTGTGAGATTGTGTGATTGGTTTTCACCTTGTTTCTCCTTGTATTCTTGATTGTTATAGTGAATTGAGTCTCTATCGCCCATGGACGTAACTAAGTTGGTGAACCACGTAAAATCTCTTGTGTTCATCTATTTTTCAATTTTGTTTCGTTCTTGCTATTTTGTTATTTTGTGCTTTCATCTTTATCAATCTAGCAATTGTGTTGGGACCTAAATCCTAACAGGACCAATTTCCAACACCCTTGTGTTCCACAACGACTATTTAGGTACCCTAGGATATCACTTAAGACGCCAACCACAATAACCTTTCAAATCATGAATTTCGATCATTAATGTTTTTCCAGCTAACTGTGTGGCCGCCTACTATGTACTGTGCGGTCGCCCAAACCACCTTTTCCACAAACCAATTCTTTCAGATAGATGAGCGGTCGCCTACCCGTTTTGGGCGGCCGCCCACTCCCTTAAACATGTCGAATTTCTACTCTTTTCATTCTAACTCTAATTCACTGTCTCAAATGTACTAACATAACTTCCATCTTATTTATTCAAGTTAAATTAATTAACTCAAATAAATATAAATCACCCCTTTAACACAAACAATTTCAAGTAGCACAAATATTACTCACAAAGCAACAATTACCATAAAAAGTATCATATATAATATGTATGAACATTTTTATAATAGAAAGGGGAGTAGTAACTTACCTACTACGGAGAAAATATCGATGAAAATGTATTCTATTCGGTTACAAACGATCTACTCAACACCATGAACATTTTGGTGTAATTAGATTTTAAAACGGAGGGATAATTAAAAATAAGAAAATAAATTTGGGGAAAACCTTACCTTCTTCTTCGTGAAATGCAGAGAGAGAGAGAGAAATGGAATTGGGAAAGTTAGTGTATGTGTGTGTTGTGTGTACGCAGAGAGGGAGAAGAGAGGATAAGAAGGAAACTTTTATAATCACAAGTTTCACTTAGGCCCCTCCAAGATTAACTATGAACACTTAAACACTTGAACTAATATTTTCACCAAGACCCATAAGGTTTCAACTTTAACACTTAACCCCCTTATCATTATTTCCGAATACTAACTCAAATATTTTAACTTCTACTCTTGTTAATTAGTCCATTTACAACTCAAATATTTTTATTTAATTATTTGAAATAGGTCAAGTAAGTCATTTAAAATAAGAAAACTAACACAAATTAAATTATAAGATAATATTCTCTAGAAAATTTATACAAAATTGGGACGGGTCGTCACACTGTGGGCGTATCGGACTGCATATAAAACTCTCATTGGTATGAGTCCGTACCGCATAGTATATGGGAAGGAGTGCCACCTTCCGGTGGAATTGGAACACAAGGCGTATTGGGAAACTAAAGAATTAAATATGGATTTGAATCTAGCGGGAGAAAAGAGGCTATTGGATTTGGATGAGTTAGCAGAGATGAGGCAAGATAGCTATAAGAGTGCTAAATTGTACAAGAAGAGGACCAAGAGGTATCACGATAAAAATTTAAAGCCCAAGTTTCTTAAACCGGGTATGAAGGTCCTTCTCTTTAACTCTCGCCTCAAACTTTTTCCTGGAAAGTTGTGTTCAAGATGGACGGGTCCGTATGAGTTAGTCCAAGTTTTTCCCCATGGAGCAGTAGAGCTCAAAAAATTGAAAGATGGGATGATTTTCAAGGTGAATGGTCACCGGGTGAAGCCATACTATGAGGGGCTATCCATTATAGAAGACATCAATGAAACTGATGTAATTGATTTGACAGACCCGGAGGGAGCCACTTAATCTTCATGTGGCATTATGTCGAGCCAAAGACTTAAAACAAAGGCGCTTGTTGGGAGGCAACCCAACCAGGTATCATTTTATTTGCTTTCTTTTATTTCAGTCTATCATCATTTTTAGCGAGGAGCATGTTTATTTTTTTGATGCAATGAGGACATAGCATGTTCTGAGTTTGGGGGTGGTGGTATTCATAAACTCTAAAAAAAAAAAAAAAAAAGTGTATTTTTGCTTTCGTGTCTTTTATTTCTGGGTCGTTTCGAACTACGGTGACCTGAGCCCCTTATTGTCCTAGGGGGAACGTAGGCAATGAAAGTGCGGTCAAACAGTTAGTCCGTGTCATCCTTAATGGATCTCTCCGAGTTTGTGGGTTTATAGGGGAGTGTAAATAGTGTCACCCTCCAAAAAGATTTTTATTTTTATTGAGTCATTTAAATTTTTATAAAGGATATTACGCTTGTGACGTTTGTTTGTGGTGATGTGTAGATATTCAATCTAACCGGAGTTGGAGCGAAAAAAATTTTGAAAAGGCTGAAAACCAGAACAGGCGCTGGCTCGAACCATGCCAAGCGCCGGCTTACCTAGGCCAAAATTGGCTAAGTTTCTGGAAAAGTACCAAGCGCCCGCTCGAAAACCAAGCGCCCGCTTATATTTGCTCAAGCGCCCGCTTACCTAGTTGTTTTGAGGTTTCCTTCTGTTGAGACAAAGCGCCCTCTCGCCCTAAACCACGTGCCCGCTTGGTCAGTTGGGCTGGACTCCTGAATCTGGGCAAATTTCGAAATATTGGGGTATATCACCCTAATCTCTTCCCTTCTTGTCCATGACCTCTCTCTCTAAAACTCCCTCACACCCATATCTCTCTCTCTACAAATTACCCACTCAACTCACCAAATTTAGCCTAACCATACCCAAAACCTAAAACTCCTACACCCATTATCAAGAATCCAACCCTTAAATCACTATTAAATCCGGGGAAGTGCTTACATTTTTCAACTTTGAAGGAAGAGTAACGGGTTGATTTGAAGGTGTTTGGGGTGGAATTTGAAGGTTCCATAGAAGGAAAAAGTTATCGTGGGATCAAGGCATCTCCGGTTATCATCTTCTCTGTCTCCGATGAGATTTTTCGGCGACCTCCGGTGAGATTGTCCGGCGACCTCCGGTAAGGATTTTAACCGCTTTGTGTAGAGCTTGAGTAGATTATCTGAGATTATTGATCATGCCTCCGAAAGGAAAGGGTCGTGTTCCCCCGCCCTAAGTTGCATTAGACTTTGATAACACCCGTTTTGTGTCACGGGCTTATCAAGATTATTTTGAGAATAAACAAAATAATGGGGTGACTGTAGAGCGGGGGTTTGACCTGAAAAACTGTGGGTTAGATGAAGTAATCGCATTCTATAAGTTAAAAAAATTAATGGCTAAACCAACCTGGATAGGTTTGAACTTGTTGGCACGGGAATTCTTTGCTAATTTCCATTCGGCGGCTGAGGCCACAAATGTCTGGGTGCGGGGTCATATTATTGATGTGTCGGCCAATGCCATTGATACTTTTTATGGGAATACCAGGGCGGTAGATGAGACAGATTGTGAATACTGGAAACTGAGGAGAGAGATGAGAGAGGGTATGTCTGAGGCGTAGGCTAGATTTTCTGTGGCATTTGGGGTGGTGATAGATAATGGGAACCTCCGGAATGGGTATCTCTTTCACATTAGTGCATTGAGGCTAGAGTTGAGGGCCTTATATTGGTTCATCTGTGAGCGGATTATACCCACATCACATTATCAGGATGTCCACTGGGTCTGAACTCATTTGCTATATGCAATGAGTAGGATGATGCCAGTGAATATTGGGTCTATTATCCGTAGTGAGATGGGAGACAGAGCGCGAAAGGAAAGGGTCGTGTTCCCCCGCCCCAAGTTGCATTAGACTTTGATAACACCCGTTTTGTGTCACGGGCATCGCAAGATTATTTTGAGAATAAACAAAACAATGGGGTGACTGTAGAGCGGGAGTTTGACCTGAAAAACTGTGGGTTAGATGAAGTGATCGTATTCTATAAGTTAAAAAAAATAATGGCTAAACCGACCCGGATGGGTTCGAACTTGTTGGCGCGGGAATTCTTTGCAAATTTCCATTCGGCGACTGAGGCCACAAATGTCTGGGTGTGGGGTCATAATATTGATGTGTCGGCCAATGCCATTAATACTTTCTATGGGATGACTGGGGCGGTAGATGAGACAGAGTGTGAATACTGGAAACTGAGGAGAGAGATGAGAGAGGGTATGTCTGAGGCGTTAGCTAGATTTTCTGTGGCATTTGGGGTGGTGATAGATAATGGGAACCTCCAGAATGGGTATCTCTTTCACATTATGCATTGAGGCTAGAGTTGAGGGCCCTATATCGGTTCATCTGTGAGCGGATTATACCCACATTACATTATCAGGATGTCCACTGGGTCCGAGCTCCTTTGCTATATGCAATGAGTAGGATGATGCCAGTGAATATTGGGTCTATTATTCGTAGTGAGATGGGAGACAGAGCGTGAAATTTGGAAAACAAAAATTTTATCTTCCCAATCATGATCACTACCCTTGCTGAGAAAGCGGGGGTACCGGTGGCCGGTTTCCTGAGAACCGTGTCTGCAGGGACGACAGTGACTAAATCCACCATTGAGAGTGGAGGATCGTAGGCGGCAGGGCGAGGACGGGCCCCAGACCAGGCAGACATGGATGAGGAGCCAGTGATGACTCAGAGAGAGATGCAGTATTATTTGTCTGGGCAGATTCAAGGGGTGGACGAGAGACTGCAGGATTATCAGCAACAACAACTGTTAGCCAACTACCACCAGGAGTGTAGAGAGGACGAAAATGATCAGAGGCTACAGATATTGGAGGAGGCGGTTTACGCCAATTTGGAGGAGGAGCGGTATTATAGGCGCCGGATGATGGCGCACCACTTTCCTGGGGAGCAGTTTCCTCCTATGATTTACCCGCCACCTCCGCCACCACCAAGCATTGCATGGGTTGGAACCACGTGGGACAAGTTCACGAGAGGACCTGATTGGGTCATCGAGTTCTGGTATGCCCGGTATGCCCGGTCCATGGGACCATTATTTTCCACCACCGCAGTGATTGGAGGTATCCTGATCCCCTTACTTTTATGCTTATTTGTGAATGCATTGGAGGCAATGCCATTTTTTGTTTGGGGGTGGGGGATACGTTGTTGATAGATTATGCCATCACTTGTTGTATAGTTAGTTTTTATTTTATATATATATATATATATATATATATATATATATATATATATATATATATATATAGGCTAGGTGAAAACCCGAAAGGGCGCCTAGGCAAAAGGAGAGGAAGATAAAAAGATCCTATGGCGAAGGCGACATAAGGGAGGTTTGGAGTGTTTGGGTAGGATTTCGTTTTGGAGTAGGAGGATTGGTTAGAGGTATTAGGATAGAAAATCCTCATCTTTCTTTATGGAGTAATAAGGGGCATTGGAGCTTATTATGAGGTAAATCATTGTTAAGGACCTATCCTAACTTTGATTTCTTTTTTAGGGAGATTGTAGTGAAAGATAAGCGTGTGGGATGCATAGGTTGTTTTAGTTCCCCCTAGCTTGGATGTGTGGGCCCTAGTCGGATATGTTTTTACTTGTTTATTATTGGTGTTGCTATCAATTAGGGCTTATTTTTGTGAAGATATAAGGGGACGGAGTTCTTTTCACTCCGTGTTGTATTTCTTTTCGTTGACTTGGTTGATGGAGATCTAGAGGAGATTAGGTATCATTTTCCTCCATGTTACGCTTATTAGACTGGTGCTTAGATGTGGGGTTAGGAATATTACTCAGGGATGAGTAATGGTCTAAGCGTGGGGTAATTTGATGGATCGGTTTTCATCTATATTATCTCTGCATTTTCGGATTATTTTTAGTGACTTTTGATGTAATTTAGAATAGTTTTTATGTAATCTTTGGTCTAATTGTGTTTGAGGAACTTTGTGGGATTTTATATGTTGTAAGACACTTTTTAGTGTAATTTTGGTGATTACAAAGTCCTGGATATTCAAAGGGTTACAAATCGAGGATTGCTCGAGTCAAAGTCAAAGGTCAATACAGAAGTCAGACGAGTTAAGAAAGGAAGAAACGAAGAAAAGCTGGAAATCTTACCAGGCGCCCGCTTGCAATCATACCAGGCGCCCGCTCGATCCTATATCAGGCGCCCGCTCGCCACCTACCAGGCGCGCGCTTACCTCCCTGTTTTTGGGGTTTTCTTCTGATTAAACCGAGTGCCCGCCTGCCTATACCCGAGCCAGCTCGCCGCCAACGCCAGGAAATATGGAATTTGTTTAATTGTTATTTTTTGGTGGATCCCTCTCCTTTCTTGGACTCCTCTTTTATGTATAAAATAGGTTAGGTTTCAGAACAGTTTTTTTATGATTTCTTTTAGGTTTATTCAAGTTTAAAGGTTGTAATCAAGATTTTGGATCTTTCAGCATCAAGCGTATTATCCAGGTTTATGATTTTTAATTGTTTTCTTGTGATTTATGCTATGGGTATGAGTAACTAATCACCTAGGTTTGCGGATTGGATGTGATCAATTACATGATCTTTGTGCTATGAGATGTTAATCATTGTTTAGTTTAACAAAATAATTTTAATTCCGTTTTTGAGTTTCAATCTTATTGATAGATATTTTTGGCTCTTTAACTATTAGGGTTTAATCTCTTACACTTGCATGGAGAGTTAGACATAGCCGTTGTTGTGTTGAATAGTTTGGATCTTGGACCTTGAGGCTAGGGTTTGACGAAGATGTAACTTCTTAGGCTTGAGGCTAGGGTTTAGAGAAGATACGACTTCCTAGGCTCAAGGCTAGGGTTTAGAGAAAATGCGACTTCCTAGGCTTGGGGTTATGGTTTGGAGCAAATGCGACTTCCTAGGCTTGAGACTAGTGTTTGGAGGCCGGAAGTGTTTGGAGGTTGGTCTTGGTTTAGGCAAGTTTGAGGTCTAAGAGTGTTATGGTTTGGGGGAGGTGAGCTTGATGTCTCAAGGATGGGTAGGCTTAATAGGTTAGACCTAGGCTTAAGTAAACCATACTAAAATGCTAGGGCTTAGTTAGGGTAAGACTCAGATAGGTGATAAGGAGACCGGGGCCTAATGGAATGGTAGAGGCTTTCGAAGCCTAGACAGGGTAGCCTTGGGACATAAGGTTTTGAATCGGATAAGTCTTTTGTCCTAAAGGGTCGCGTTATAGGTTGAGACTAGGAAGATTTGAGGTCGGACAAGGAGAAATGAATTGGGATTTGGCTGATCCTAGAGTGTTGAAATTTTAGGCTAGGTGCGTTTAGGAACCCTATGGTTTTAAGGGCTAGAACTTGTAAGCCAAAGGTGTGGGAAATGGGTCTGGATGTGTGACCATGTTGGTGCTTTAGGTAAGGAATTGAGTCTCAAATACTTTACTCGAGTACAATAGGTACCAAATAGGATTGGTTATGCTTAGGACCTAAGTTTGTCTTAAAGGTCATGCGCGTGACCAAGCTCATTTGGCAATTGCGTAGGTAGGTTAGGGATGGGACCAAAGGTGTTAAGGACACAGGTTTTGACCGAATGGGTTTTGAGATCTCTATCGCATGGCACGGTACGCGGGAGATCCTATGTGTTTTGAGCAGGTTCAAGGTTTGGAGACTCGTTGGGGGAGCGAGGTTTGAGATCTATGGAGGTTAAGGAGAGGATCGTGAAGGTTCGAGGTTTAGAATTGACTTGGATTAAGTAGGTTAGATACCTAAGGGGTTGAAGGTCAGACTATGTAGTCTCTCGAGGCTAATAGGTGACACCAAGTTGGTAGAGGGGTTTAGACCCAGGAGGCATGGTCGGCATAGATTTAGTTGGTCGGACCAAGCAGGCGTGGGAACTAAAGAGTTTTAAGGGCCGAGATCTAAGGTTATAGACCTAGAGGGTAGACGGTCTTGTGATCTAAAGGATTTAGGAGTTGAGACCTAAGATGCGGATCGGATATGCTAGAGACCTAAAAGATAGGTGTTTGGTAGACTCGGATGGGCTCGGGATCTAAGGGATCGTTCAACAGGTTAGACTGGGTAGACCTAAGTGGTTGGACCTAAGAGGATAAGAGAGCCATATTTTGGACAGAGTAAGAACGAGTATGTTTTGGTAGGTTTGAGATCTAAGAGATCGGGTAGGCTTAGGGACGGTAAGCTTGGGGCCTAATGGCTAACTTCAAAGATTTGGATTAGGTAGACGGGTTTAAGCATAGAGACGGTTTGAGGTTTGAGGCTTTGGATTCACGCTACGAACTTGTGGAGGGTCGAGCTAAGGGGTTATGGTGTAACCTAGGTAAGACTCACCGGGTAGATTCGGGGCCTAAGGAGTTATGGATCAGGTAAGTTCGGGACCTAGAGAGTTGAGGGTTTAGGCCTAGAGGTCTCCTAAAGTGTGGGAGATAGGGTGAAGGACCGAGTCAGTTCAAGAATCACAGAGATGGGTCTCAGAAGGACCGAGGATATTTTTTCAATTTTGTGGAGACCGAGAGTGCAGGTTTATAAACAAAGTGTCAGGGAAGAGAAAACTTTTGAAAGTGTTATGATTTTGTAAAGATGCCTCATAATTAATTACGATTCTAACCAATTCAAAGAGTTTGTCACGTGCCGAGGTGGACGATGAGGGATGCCCTTGATGCTCCGTTGTTCTCCAAGAAACCACGTAGTTGACCCCTTCTATTGGGGACGCTCTAGTTTGGTGAGCGGGTATCCTCCCCCCTTTGAGAAATTCTACGTCGAGCTTGATGATGAGGGATGCCCTTTTTCTAAGTATGTGCTTGTTGAAGCCCCGGTATTCTTTAAGAAACCACATAGTCGGTCCTTTTTTGTCAGGGAAGTCCTAGTTTGATAAGGGCGTAGAGCGGGGTATCCTACCTCCTATAAGACGCACCCTTTTTTTTTCCTAGACCGCCCTTTTGGGTTTTCAATCTAGCGGGCATCTCTTTTTTTTTTTTTTTGAGATCATTCAGTCGACTCAAAAAAGGAAAAAGAATTGTTTGAAAACCAGCGAGGGCATTTTATAGAGAGAAAGAGCGAGAGTGCTCGTATATTGACTATTTGGAAAACTTATGAGAGGTGTATGTACCAATGGAAGGAAGCCCCTGCTTGACAGAAAATAAGTGTTTGGCTCTTCCTAGATTGTAGAAAAAGAAGACTTGTGAGACATTTGAAAAAAAATTTATTCAAGATTCTCATTTGATTGCTCAAGAATGGACCTCGTTTATTAATTAATGAGTTCTGGTTAATGGGTACACAAGTATCCTCAAAATAATAAATTTTTTGATCAATTGTAAGTGAGAAACTAGAAGTTTTGAAATATGGGGGAAGAGAAAAGAGAAAGAAGATAGGCTATGAGGTGGGTTGTGTATATTTTGGACCGAACCCGGAGGTTGCCTACGTTCTCCTCAAGGTGAGAAGCTCAGGTCCGCGTAGTTCGAGGGAGGCTCGGCTGATAATGAAGTTGGGTTTGAGTTTAGAGGTGTGAGGTTCGTTTAACTGAGGTGAGTTGTTCCTTGTCGAGGTGGGTAGCTCTGTTTTTGCTTGTTGCTTGTTGCTTTGGATTGCTTCATTGTAGCTTGTTGCGGTGGATTGCTCCATTGTAGTTGTCATTGGCTGCTGCTGTCGTGTTAATCTTCTTTGTAGGGAAAGAAAGAAAAATAAAACATTTGAAGTGAAAAGAAAATGGGACTTTTACTTTTCTATGGTGATAGCCCCTTCTATTTTTCTTGTCTCTTTTATTTTATCTCTTTGTGCACACCCTTTTTTTGCCTAAGCCGCCCTTTCGAGTTTTCAACCTAGCGGGCTTCTTTTTTGTGCAATGCTCTAATTTTTGCCTAGGTCGCCTTTTTGGGTTTTAACCTAGCGAGCTTTTCCTTTATATTTGTACATGAAACATTGGGCAAGACGAGCCCCTAGTTTGCTTTCTCTTTTGCCGATTGTGAGGTAGCCTCCTTATAGTTCAAGCGACCTTTTGCTGGCGACGGGCATCGTAGCCCCTTGATTTTCATCGGTAGAGCTCCATCGGATTGTCATGTGGCACCTATGAATGGCATGAATGACCTCGTACATCTCTTTGACTTTTTTGATGGAATACGGACAGCCCCAGTGTATCGGCATGTAGTACTCACGAAGGGAACCGCTTGAATTGTGGCAGCATGGATGCCTATTTGATGATGAGCAACCGCAGTCCATTTCTTCGTCATGACCGTATGGAAAAGGGGTATGATGGTGAGATAAGAGGCGTATGAGGGTATTGTATTGGAGAAGGTGTATAGAGAGAGTGTACATGAAGGGTGTACACGGGGTGAGTGTATAGTTGACCAACTGTCGCGCCCCGACCCGTGGTCCTACTTGGCCCCACGTTCGGGACGCACACGGAAGACGTCATAAAACACATTTAGAAAATTTTTTGAAATATACTTTCATAAAGTTTAACAAAATCCACACTCGAAGTTCAAAGACTTCCATTTAACTTTCAAACAACTTTACAAACAACTTTCACAAACGAAAGTACTTAGCCCGAAGGCTTACAAACTCTTATACAAATGTACAATTACCACACTTTAACAAAATAGGTGATACACGGATAAAGTCTTGGGTACTTTACCCTAAAGGTTATACATTTACATAATGTAGCCTTTACAAACACTTGTCCCAAAACTCTTACCAAAACCACCACGACGTCCTCCCTTGTGTAAGTGACCTATCCCCTGGGCTCGCCTTTATCTAAGGAAAACAACATTGAAAGGAACGGGGTGAGAATAAATCTCAGTAAGCTACTAAAATGCAACTACGTTACATGTTGAAATGATACTCATAATTGAACAATGTCAATAAACATTCATTTAGCACATAACATGAGAGGCAAAGCCAACTCATCATACCACACATAAGGCGGAAATAAACACTCATACGTGGATACTGAGCCAAGGTTCTCGAATCAAACATATAACCATCTGAGAGGTATCAACTGAGCAGCACCAAAGGGCTGAAACCGGTTCCAGAACCAAACAATAACAGCAACAACAACAGGGGGAAAATGACACAAAGTCATAATCCAAACGGTGACTAAACTCACACAAAGGAGAGCTAGCCCAAACCCAATCCGTGGCCCAAGGAAAGGGGTTAAAAATGGGAAACCAATGGTAGAAGCCTTACAATGAACTTGGCTCGTGTGCCATTATAATCCCTACCACTGCCCGACTCCACAACAAGAAGTACCAGCTGGACTTTAAACATGAGTATAGTAATAAATACATGCTTAAACAACAACCGGGGCATGATTCCAAAGTAGGGAACCACACAATCTCATCATAAAGATGCAAACACGTTACTCATAAAGAGTTCACAACACAATCCTTTACCATTGACATAAAGTCACAACCCAATCTTTTATTAATGACATTAAGTCACAACTCAATCTTTTATTAATGCCATTAAGTCACATCACAAGCTTGCACCCATTCACAATTAATCCAAAACACATCAAAAGATGGTTACTCATAAGGAGTTCTCATCACAAAGATGCAACACACTACTCATAAAGAGTTCACAACACAATCCCTTAACATTGACATAAAGTCACAACAAAATATTTTATTAATGACATTAAGTCACATCACAAGCTTGCACCCATTCACAATTAATCCACAACACATCAAAAGGATGTTCCATAATACCCATTTAATACTTAGTTAAATTCCACAACACATATGTTCACAAAGGAACCATTTCCAATACTAGAGTATTCCCTAACCCTTGTTTGGACATCTAAGACTAAGCTCAATACTTTGGGAAAGGTAAGGTTCTAACTCATTTGGAATTAACAAACTTTTTGTTCAACAGGGGGCCTGGATGGTCGCCCAACCTAGCCTGGACGGTCGCCCAGAATACAAAACTTGGAACCCAAACCCTGCCATCTTGGGCGGTCGCCCAGGCCCCTCTGGGCGGTTGCCCACAAGCCTAGACTCAGAATTTCCAATTTCTCCTGCAAGTCAATTTCATCCGTCCCAAGAGTAGGAGTATACTTTCACTAGCATTTTAACAATACTAACAATACCCAGGAGTACTAAACAAGTTCAAAACCAACTATTTCAAGTTTACTCTTCCTTTCCTACACAGTATGTTTATACTCCCTTCGTCCCAAAATTACAAATATCACAAAATTCACCCAAATCACAAAATTAACAATTACAAGTATCAAGTATAACATATATGACCATTTTAACATTTAAAGGGGAATTAGTAACTTACCTATTTCTGGAAAAGTATCGAGAAAATAATATTTGATCGGGTAGGAATACTCTACTCAGCACCCTGAACATTTTGGTATAATTAGATTTTAAAATGAAGTAGTAAATAAAATGATAAAAATTATCAAAGTTAAGAACCCTAACCTTTTCTTTCTTCTTCTTTGCCCAGAGAAAAACTTGGGAATTTTAGTGTGTGTGTGAATGGCGCAGAGAGTGGGGGAGGGAGGGATAAGTATGCGATTTTTGAAAGGATTGAGAACTGTGATCTGAACTCAACTAGTATTTCTAATCTCCGTGCTTTGCAAAAATTTGTATGATCCATCTTATATGTTATCAGAGATACCAGAGGATCTAGAACCAAGTATGTCCTATGAGGATCATCCAGTTCGAGTGATTGATACCAAAGTTCAAGAATTGAGAACTAAAAGTATTCCTCTTATTAGAGTTGTGTGGAGAAACCATAATGTGGAAAAAATCTACTTGGGAGCTTTGGGAAGAAATGGAAAAAAAGTATCTTTGGTTGTTTGATTCTTTTGGTAAGTTACCCTAAAATTCGGGCCGAATTTTCTTTAAGGGGGGGTGATTGTAACGACCCCAAAACCCGTCTCAATTTATTTTATATTTTTTGGGGATTTTTAATTTGAATTTATGTGTGCATTTTATGTGTTGCATCATATTTTATGACTTACACATATTGTTTGATTAATTGTGTTATTTATTTGGTTGGGTGTAATAATGATTAAAGGGAGTAAATGGATTAGTTGAAACTTTAGGGGTTAAAGTGAAAAAATGCAAGTTTAGGGGTTTATATGCTCAAAAGGAAAGTGGAGGGGGCTAAGTGAAAATTATAAAAATCTACTCATGCTAATCCTCACCATCTCTCTCTCTCTCTGCGGTTCATACATATTTCTCCAACTGATTTTTCTCTGGTTCAAGAAGAAAAAGGTAAGTTTCATCCTATTTTAATTTTTATCTTTTTATTTACTACTCCGTTTTAAAATCTAATTATATAAAAATGATCAGGGCGTTGAATAGATCATTTCTACCCGAAAAAAACATATTTCTGCGATACTTTTTCCCGGAATAGGTAAGTTACTAATTCCCCTTTAAATGTTAAAATGGTCATATATGTTATACTTGATACTTATTAGTGTTAATTTTGTGATTTGGATGAATTTGGTGATACTTGTAATTTTGGGACAAAGGGAGTATTCACCTTCTGTGTAGAGATGAAGATTTAAGTTTGAAAGTAATGTTTTTGGATGGTTGTTGCACTCCGGGTAATAGTATAAGTGTTAGTAAGTTATACTCCTACTCTTGGGACGGATGAAATTGACTTGCAGGAGAAATTGGAAATTCTGAGTCTAGGCTTGTGGGCGACCGCCCAGAGGGGCCCTGGACGACCACCCAAGATGGCAGGGTTTGGGTTCCAAGTTTTTGTATTCTGGGCGACCTTCCAGGCTAGGTTGGGCGACCGCCCAGGCCCCCTGTTGAACAAAAAGTTTTTCCCAAATGAGTTAGAAGTCAATCCCTGTCTAGGTTTTGGGTCCTTGTATAGAGCCTTAAGGGGGGTGTTTTGGGATACTAAGATGGTAGATAAGGGATTGATTATGAATCTGAGAAATATTGATTTGTGACTTAATGTCATTAATAAAATATTTTGTTGTGACTTTATGTCAATGTTAAGGGATTGTGTTGTGAACTCTTTGTTGGTCCCAAAGACACAACAAGGGTATGAAAAGAGGCTAGAGGGGGGGTGAATAGCCTATTTAAAATTATCAACCCTTTTTCAAAATTCAACCTTATGCTTACTTTAGAATTTTATGGTCAAGTAAAAACCACTAGTTCAAAGTAAAATGCACAGCGGAAGTTTTCGATAAAAACGAAGTAGAGTTGGTTTTGAAGTTAAAACGATTAGGTAAGCAAAAAGTGTGGTCAGCGGTATTGCAGTCGGCAATATTGCGGTCGGCAAAGCTAGAGTGAACTGAAAGGTTCAATCTGCGGTAAGCAAGGCTTGCGGTCGGCAATATGCGGTCAGCAAAGTGAACAGACAAGGTAGGTTGAAAATGAAAGTTTGTGTCTGAGAGTTTTGGCAAAAGATAAGTGGTCAGAAGTAGTAACTAAAGCAATTGGTAAGCAACAAATACAATTCACAGAAGTTTGAATATCTATAAAGATAAACACACTAAACGACAAACAAAATTAATATGAATAATAAAACAATTGCAGAAAGTAAATTTGCAGAAGTAAATGACACGATGATTTGGAAAGGTTCGATCTGTTAAAAGATCTACGTCCTTTACCAAGATGGTCAGTCTTGGATTTTGAATGGAGGATATATTGATTCTTCTTGAGTATAAATTACAAAGATGAAGTATTGAATCAACACCTACTTTCTATGAAGAACGAATCCTAGACTTAGACCAGTGTATCCCTAATGATGCAATCTATGTGATTGATCAATCGGGGTGTGTGTGTGTAAGAATCAAGAGCTCTAAATAATCTATATGATTAGGAGCCTAATGAATCTTTAAGTGTTGCTGGGCTTGAGATTTGATGTCTTGAAGGTTGCTGGGGATCTTTGAAGATTTGAAGGCGAAGTCTTGAAGATTCAAATGATTCTGGAAATCTTGAGTATGATCTTCAATCACCAAGAATTTCAACAGCAATTTCTCTCTTTGAATCTCAGCACTCTTCAATGAAGAGTTCAAGGTCTATTTATAGCCTTGGGTTGAGAAATAGCTGTTGGAGGATGATGAGCTGGAGCATTCTGATTGGAGCTCATATCTTTGTCTTGTAGTTGCAGAAGTTAGTGGTCCAGATGTACTATCTTGTACGACCAAATTCAAATTTGAATTTGCAACGTTTAAATCAAGTTTGTCTTTACTTGGTCTTGATGCGGTCGCTTAGTCTGCGGTCGGTTAATGGCTTGCGGTCACCATGCAGCATCATAGTTCATGCGGTCGCCAATAGGTGTGATAGCCTAGTGCGGTCGCCTAGTTGTGGTAAGCAGACTTAGCCATTTTCAGAAAAATCAACAGCAGCAATATTCTTCAAAATTTGAGGGGCTGATCTTCTAAGCAGGGCCGGTCCTAATATTTTAGGGGCCCTGATCAGAAATGGAATTTAGGCCCCAAATTGATATTGTCGAAATTTAGTGGAGAGTGAAGCTACTTATTTAAACTACAAAACTACTTCATCCGTCTCAATATGAATGTCTAAATATTATTTTGAAATTAACAGTAAATTATAAATATTTTAAATATTTATTTTGAGATAGAAAAAGTAGTATAACTTAAAAAATATGGGGCCCTTCAAAATCGGGGGCCCTGTGCGGTAGCTCGCTTTGAACACCCTCATCACCGGCCCTGCTTCTAAGCCTAGCTAAACTAAAATGGACTAAACTAATGAAGTTATAAAACTTCTTACAATTAAACCTAAAGTCCACAAAAAGTAAAATAAGGTTATGGGATCAATCAAATCTAGGTAATAGGAGTGGTTTATAATTTTCATACCCAACAATCTCCCCCTATTTGATTGAGACCATTACCTACTATAACAAAGACTAAATTCATTGTACTTGGTAATAACATGTTTCAAGAAATTAATTTTATTAAGTTCATGCCCCAAGTCAATGCACACACAGTAAGTCAATGTTATAGATTTCTATATTCCTAAAAAAAATAAAATAAATTCTAAACCTAGGAAATAGAAATAATTTTGATGCAAATCAAAAGATAAAATAAGTGAGGGATATGAATAGCATCAAACACAAACGTAACTGGTACTCTGAATTAATAAAGCAGTGAAGCATAAGAGTACGAATCCAAAAGAGATAATAGTTGAGTTACACACCAAATAAGTTAAACAGAATTAAAAATTGTCTTAGGCATCCAGCCTATAAAAACAAAACAAACGGTAAGCAAAAGTGGTGCGGTCAGGAGGACGATCGAGAAATGCGGTCGAGGCGGAACGGTCAGTAGAGCGGTCAGCTTACATATCCAAACCAGGAATCTTGACTTCATCTTCAAACTCAAGAATAATGGGGCAAGTGAATGCATTGGCAAGCATGTAGTCAAAGCTATTCACGGTCGGGAAATCAATGCTGTTGCCTTCATCATTTTCAGCCTATGAATGAACATTTCCATGACCAGCATCAGCAACTTGAATGGATCCTTCAGTAACTGCGCTCCCAACTGACTTCTGAACTGATTCTTCTAATGTCTCCAATTTCTTTTCAACAACTTGAAAAGAACCAGCAACAGTGTTAGTCAGTTCCTGAATTCTGGTACCCTGATAGTCAAGCGGGGTTTTGAGAGTTGAAAAGGCAGCCTTGATAGCTTCAAGCTTCTTCGCTTGATTTTCAGTAAGAGCTTCAAGAGAGGCCTTGATGGCAATATCTACTTCCTTTTCAATACTGAACTTGATCTTTTTCAGCTCATGGACCAAATCAACTTTCACCATATCCAACTGCTTGTGAATTTCAATGGAGGCCTCAACAACCTCTCGTGAAAGTCCACGGTTAAGAGCTTTGGTTTGAATGGTCAGAGCCTCCTTCAAGAGTTGAGGGGTAACCAAGAAAGCAGTGGACAGTACGGTTGATGTAGATGCGGTCGGAGTGGCTTGTGCGGCAGGTTGAACGGCAGCAGAACTTGAACTTGTATTTCCACGAACAATATCTTTCACAGTCTTTGTTATAGCTACTGTCTCCCCCTTAATGGTATCAATCATTTTGGAGGGTAGAGAACAGAGCTCAAGTTTCAAGTCAGCCTGAGAAGATTTAAGATCAATGACCTCAGCGGTCAACTGAGCAATAGCTGTCTGGTTGTCAGATTGGAGTTTGGTCAATGCTTGGACAGCGGTAAGGAGTGCGCCAACTTGCCCTGCGGTTGCTGGAACATCATCATTTTTGTTCGGAGAAGGAGGAGTTGGTACCTGAACACGAGTTGGAGAGGTAATAGGAGTGCGGTCGGTATTATCGACAGTGGTAACTTCTTGAGCGGCAACCTCTGTGCGGTCGAAGTTAGGACTATCAACATTAACGTCCTTATCTTTGTCATCACTATCTCCTTGTTTACTACCAACATCATCCACTTGCTTGTCTTCACCACCATCATTATCATCGTCATCATTTCCATCAGCTTCACTATCAGAACCACTTGACTTCTCATCATTAGTCTTTTCACTGTCTGATTCATCCTTGAGGGAGTAAACTTGTCTTGCAACCCTTTTTAACGTAGGAGCAACGTCAATAACATTGACAGTATCATCTGGAGGAGAACCAGTAGGAGTGAAGATAGGAGATGCGGCAACCTTGGCTTTTTTGACAACCTTGACCGGACTCAAAGAGTGAATCCTCTTCTTCTCCCCCTGAACAGTTGCGGTCGAAAGAGTTTTAGAAGGTTGGACAGAAGGTGCGGCAAGTGATCTCATAGGAGCGGTCGACTTGCGAGGAGGAGAAGTGGAGTGAGTTGATTTAGCGGATGGTTCCTTGAATTTGATACCTACGGCAACTGATGATTTCTTTGCCGTAGGCTCAACAGCAATACCCTTGCCTTTTCCTTTGACCGGGGCGGCAGGGAGATACTCTTCTTCATCGTCGTCGTCATCACTAGCGGTCGGCAGAGAAGGTATGTGTTTGGAAGGAGACTCATATGGCTCATGAGGATCCTTAGCAAGATAGATCTTATAAAGACGATTTCCAAATCGAGAACGGAAATTGGTTTTCATGGTAGAGATGGTAAAGAGCTTGTTCTTGGAAATGGAAAGCAGAAGTTCGCGATTCTTTGCCATGATTTTGCGAATTTCCTTAATGTGAGTCATGAGAAAAGTAATGAATCTGCTGTGAGTGCGGTACTTGATAGTGCCTTTGTCCTTTTCTTTATTGTAAGCAATGATGTTTTCTTTCAGGGCATCATAGATGACCTGACACCAGTCTATGTCTTTACACAAATAAATTACGGCAGACAAAGTCCATTGGGAGGTATTGAAGTTTGCCTGGTTACCTGTCTTGCAATGAATAGAGTGACCAACTAGGTGACCGATATGGTACATGACCTCATCAAATTCCTTATGAGGAACTTTGGTAACATGAGTATGACCAACCAAACGCTTTGCAAGGGCCTTCAATTCATCATTAGCCACGGTCGTGGCATAAACAACACTAGGAGTCTTTTTAATTCCCAGAACCTCTCCAATATTAACCACATCTAAGGTCATCTCATGACCTTCAAGTTCAGCATGAATAAACTTCACTATTTTGCCGTGCTTGGAGCGACCGGTCTCTTCAGTAGCGGTCGCAAAGAACTGATCGACCAAAGCTGGTGTATGAAAGTCTTGGTCAAAGGTAAAGAATGGTAGAAGCCCTGTCTTCTCGAATCGCTTGATGAGATTTCTGCCTATAGCATCCTCTTTTAAATCTTCAAGGTCGATTAGAAGACCAGGTAGGAAATGTTTTGTATCCTAAAAAATAGAGAAGTTAGAGCAAGAATATTAAGGGTGCGGTCACTTGTGCGGCAAGTGAGACGCGGCAAGTAAAACAATTCGGTAAAGAAGATCATGCGGTAGACAAAGGATACGGTAAGAAGCATGCGGCCGATAGCAAGAAATTTAGTAAGAATTAGAACATAGAGGATCAAAACGCACACAAACACCTTTCAAGTGTGTGTAACAACAAGAATAGATCAAAAAGTGTAATCTCAAGAACACGAAGAACATTCGCATGAACACGAAGAGAAGTTACTGTAGCATCTACCCATATAGTTGCAAAAATTGCAGAAAATAAATAAAAATCATGTATATTGCTTTGAAAATCCCGATTAAGCACGAAAATATCATCAATTTCAACAAATAATCAATCAAAATGCACGAAATCGAAGGAAAAGCGAAATGGGGGGGGGCAAAATTCCGGAAACCTAGATGAAAAGATATCTCAATTCCAGCCAAATAAACTCAAAGAAACATATATTGAGATATAAACTATTATATATTAACAAGAATCAAGCAATATTGAAGCCAAGAAATCATCAAAATCAAGAATGTTGGAAGAATATGAAAAGTTTCTACAAAACCCACCAACACCAAATAAACTCGAAAATTGCATCAAATATGTAGAGATTAAGGTCGGAAAACATACCATTTGAGATTTATGAGATGAAGGATGAAGAGAGGATGATTTCTTGATGATTTTATCTTTTGGGGCCATGAATTTATAGAAGTAAATATAGAGATAGATTAGGAGAGAGAGATTTTTAGAGAGAGAAATTGTAGAGAGAGAAGGAGGACAGAGAGAGAGTGGAGCAGAGAGAGTGGGAAGGATTTAGTGGGAGGTGAGTATATAGGCGGTTATGGGGGGTGAGAAGGTGGAAAAGTGGGGGTTTAACCTCTGCAGATCAGATTTGACAGAGAAAGAGTCCTTTCGTCTCCAAGTGAGAACCAATGACGGCGGAGCAATAATATAATGATTTGAAATAAATAAAAGCGAGGGAAAATTAAAAATTACCTTTATATCCTTGAAGTCAAAACATCACATCTACTAATGCATGACAGGGTTGTTGGACATAGCAATGGTAGATGTATTGTCACAATAGATTGGACAATTTCCTTCGTTGATTCCGTAGTCGACCAATTGTTGTTTCATCCAAAGCCTTGGCAGCAGCAGCTTCCAGCAGCTATATATTCAGCTTCTGTGGTAGATACGGAAACTGATGCTTGTTTCTTGCTTACCCATGAAACGAGTCGATTTTCGAGGAAATGACAAGTTCCACTTGTGCTTTTCCTGTCGATGGTGCATGCTGCATAATCTGCATCTGAGTAACCTATAAGATCAAAATTTGAATCTTTGGAATACCAAAGTCCAAGGTTAATGGTCCCAGATAAATATCGAATAATACGTTTTACAGCAATAAGATGTGCTTCTCGAGGATCCGCTTAATAGCGAGCATAAACACAAACACTAAACATGATATCGGGCCTACTAGCAGTTAAGTATAGGAGAGAGCCAATCATACCTCGATATAAGGTTTGATCAACCTTCTTACCTTTCAAGTCTTTATCCAACTTGTTACCAGCAGCCATAGGAGTGTCGTATGCTTTTGCATAGTCGAGTCCAAATTTCTTTATGAGATCTTTTGTGTACTTTGCTTGGTTGAGGAAGATGCCTTCAGCACATTGTTTAATTTGAAGCCCAAGGAAGAATGTCAATTCTCCCATCATGCTCATCTCAAATTTGCTTTTCATTAGCTTTTCAAATCGCTTACACAACAATTCGTTAGTAGAACCAAAAATAATATCATCGACGTAAATTTGAACAAGTAAAGTATGATCATGATATTTAGCAATGAACAGAGTTGTGTCGATCTTACCACGCTTAAAACCTTTATCTAGGAGAAATTTAGATAGTGTATCATACCATGCCCGTGGAGCTTGTTTGAGTCCATAGAAAGCCTTTTGAAGTTTGTAGACATGTTGTGGAAATTTGGGATCTTCAAATCCGGGCGGTTGAGCAACATAGACGGTTTCTTGAAGTTCGCCGTTGAGAAATGCACTCTTCACATCCATTTGATAAAGCTTGAATCTTTTGTAAGAGGCATATGCTAAAAATATCCTAATAGCTTCAAGTCGTGCAACGGGGGCAAAAGTTTCGTCGTAGTCAATGCCTTCTTCTTGTCTATATCCTTGCGCAACCAACCGAGCTTTATTTCTTGTGATGCTTCCATTCTCATCCATCTTATTTCTAAACACCCACTTTGTACCAATCACTACTTGATCCTTAGGTCGAGGAACTAAGTTCCAAACTTTACATCTTTCAAATTGGTTGAGCTCTTCTTGCATGGCAACAACCCAACTTGAGTCTTGGAGTGCTTCATCAACTTTCTTGGGTTCAACTTGAGATATGAATGCGGTAAGAGCATCATAATTTGATCTTCTTGTTCGAACACCAGAATGTAAGTCACCAATGATATTTTGAATTGGGTGATCTCTAACCTCGCGTGCTTCATGTGGTAGGTCTGGTTGAGTTGATGGTTGTTGAAAATCTTCTAGTGGTACATCATTTGTCCCATCCTAATCATAGGTAAGTTGAGGGATAGGTTCTTCAACATTGATGGGTGTTTCAACTTCAACTCCATTTGAGGTAGCAGCAGATGTGGTAGCTTCTGGTGCTTCATGTGAGGTAGGTGGAGGAGCTGTTGAGTTAGTTGGATTTCCTTGAGTTGACTTATTTTGTGGTCGACTTGTACCTGTCTCATTAAGCTCAACAAAATCATCAGCAACATTTGGAGCCATATGTGGCTCAAGGAGAGAATGTTCATCAAAAGTAACATGGACAGATTCAACTATCTTAAGAGTGGTTTTATTAAATACACGAAAAGCTTTTGAGTGTTTAGCATACCCAACAAATATACCTTCATCGGCCTTAGGAGCAAATTTACCTTGATGTTCTTTACCGTTGTAGAGAATGAAGCATTTGCAACCGAAAATCTTGAAATAGGCAATGTTGGGGGTTCTTCCTCTCCAAAGTTCATAAGGTGTTTTGTTGTAAGTCTTGTTGATGAGGGATCGATTTTGAGTGAAGCAAGCTGTGTTGATGGCTTCAGCCCAAAAATATTGAGGTAGCTTCGATTCAGCAAGCATAGTTTTTCCTGCCTCTATCAACGTTCTGTTCTTTCTTTCCACAACACCATTTTATTGTGGAACTCCAGCAGCTGAAAAATTGTGGTCAATGCCGTGGTCGTCACAGTATTGAGCGACGCCGTTGTTTTTGAATTCTGTTCCATTATCGGATCGAACACTGACTAGGTCATCTTCTTTTTGAGTTTGGAGCTATCTAAAGAGCGCAGTCAAAATGTCATAAAAATCATCTTTGGAGATCATCATTTCGACCCACATATATCTTGAATAATCGTCTACCACAACTAATGTATATATGTTGCCTCCGATACTTACGGTAGTGACAGGTCCAAATAAATCCATATGTAGTAGCTGCAAACATCTTGAAGTTGATGGAGTCGTCTTGCTGGACAAAGACGATTTTGGTTGTTTGCCTAGTTGACATGCTGAGCACTTTTCATCGTGGTGATCAGCTACCTTGGGTATACCACGAACTAGATTTTCTCTACCAATCTTGGAGAGATACTTGAAGTTTAAGTGACTTAGTCGTTTATGCCAAAGCCAACTATTTTCGCTAACATTCTTTGTTACAAAACAGAGATTAGAAGAAATACAAGTAGAATTAAAGTCAACAATGTAAACATTTTTCTTACGAATCCCTTTGAGCAAAGTGACGCAGGAGTTTCCATCCTTGATAAGACAATGAGTTGAAGTGAAGTGGCATTGCAATCCTTTGTCGCAAAATTGTGAGATTGAGAGAAGATTGTGTTTTAGACCGGTAACTAGAGAAACATCTTGGATTGTTATTTTTCCTTTTCTGATGACTCTATAACCGATGGTCTTTCCTTTGCTGTTGTCGCCAAAAGTAACTGCTGGACCTTTTTCATTACGGACACTTTCCAATAAGTTGATATCTCCAGTCATATGCCTTGAGCATCCACTGTCGAGATACCATAAACTTGTAGTTTCATTCGAGTGACCGGCCATTAGGCAGAGGACCTACAAAATAAACATTTAAGATCAAGGTCCCCTTTATTATTTTGGGTCCTAAAGATTAGCAGCTTTTGACAACCCACACTTGCCTCACAGACGGTGGTTTAAACCTTCTAGGATTGGGTGTGAATCTTAAAAAACATTCAGCAGCCTTGTGACCATAATCATCACACACAGAACAATGGTGGAAGCCACCCAACTGAGTTTTAACAAATTTCATCGAAGTCTTCAGCACAACATCATTTACTGGTATGGATGAGGTCGCCTTTACAAAGTTCATCCACTGGAACTTTGCCGCCTTGCCACTACCTGCGGTCGTCGGTTTCCTTGCGATAGCCAACTTCCTTGGTGCGGTCGACTGACCTCGCGGCAAGTACATGCGGTCGGGAGACTCAGCAACCTTGCTGGTGCTTACCGCAGCAGCAGGTTCATCCATGGCAATACCTTTCAACTTTGCCTTGCCAGTTTGTTTCTTAGGGTAGACATAATTGAACACTAGTTTCTTCTTTGGTTCTTGTCCTACACCCTTTGAGACATGATGTTTAGCCTTCGACTCTTCCAAAGTTTGCTGGGTAAATTTCTCATCTCTTTCACAACAAGATGCACATTTAAAGTTGTCACTAGTTTGGAATCCCAAGCCTTCTTTATCACCACTAGACTTTTGGGATTCTAGTATTTGTTCCATAGTGACACGAGAATTGGTCCACTCATTAGTGATCCGTTTAAGGTCATTTATCTCAGCAACCAATTCATCGTTTTTAACCTTAAATATGACATTTTGTTCTTCTAAGAAACGGTTTCGATCAGTAAGAGGAGTCATGCTCTTGATCTGCTCCTTAAGGAGGGTGAGTTCAGATCTTAGTAGAGTTTTCTCCGTCTTAAGCTGGGAAATCTCTTCAGTTGAAAGTGCTAAAGCTTCCTTCATGCTAGAAAACTTACTAATTACCTGTTCAGCTTTCATAAACATCTTTTCTTGTTCATCGGGAGAAATGTCAAACTTGACTTGTGGAGTTGTAAGCAGAACTTCCTTCACCTTGGGATTGTATTGAGCCTTCTTTGCTTCACTTACATCACATCTAGAAAATAGAAGATCGTCATTCCTTTGAACTGGAGTTAGGAATCCCTTTTCAGCAAGTTCATAAGCCGTATAGCTTGTTTAGGTTTTGCATTTGGTGAGCGACGATTTTCATTATCATCCTCATCATTGGAATGAACGACCAAACAAATGTGACCTTCTTCAGAATCCTCGTCGCTTTCATCAGAATCTGAGTCTATCCAGGTAGTTAACTCTTTTGTGGCAGAGTCCTCTTCAGCGACCATTCCCTTTTGCTTTGAGTATCTACGAGTGAAGTTGCTTTTCTTCTTCATGTACTCGAATTTGGGAATTGGACATTCTGATGCGAAATGACCGGGTTTCCTGCAATTAAAGCAAACGAGATCCTCTTTCTTTTTGGAGAAGTTGGAGTACTCTTTCTTACTTGTTGAGCTGCTCCTTGAAAATCTTGCTGGAGCTTTGCTTGATGATCCGGGCCTTGCTGATTTTCTGAACTTTTGAAATCTTTTCACGAACATAGCAAAGTCATCATCGTCCATATCTAGTAATTCAGACGTGGAGATTTTTGGATCTTCTTCTTCGACCATTTCTTCCTTTTTAGCGACTAACGACAAGTTCTTTGTTTTTCCTTCCATTTCTTCAATGTTGTGGAGCTTGATATCAAAAACCTTGAGATTGGAATAGAGGCTTCTGAGCGACATATCATCTAGTAACTTGGTATCTTCAAGAGTGTTTCCTTTATGAAGATATTGAGAACCAAGAGCAGCTAGAAAATTAACATTGATTTCTTTCTTGGTAAGCTTCTTCCCAAGTGCGGTGTAAGTACTCACGATCTCACAATAATGATCATATGTGGCTCTGAGTGATTCACCGGGGATTTTGGCAAAGTTGTTGAATCTTCTTTGAATTGCAAACTTTTTGCTTTCTTTGCAAGCTTGATCTCCTTCGATGTAATCTTCAATTGCATCCCAAAGTTCTTTTGCGGTAGCACATTCCATGATTTGTCGACGCTGAGATGTACTCAAAGTACTTAGGAGTATGCTCTTTGCTTTCACATCCATTCCAACTAGTCTTTTCTCTTCATCTGTCCATTCAGCTTTTGGTTTCTTGATCGACGGTGTGTTTGCATTGGTTTCTGGATTCGGATTTGCTATCATTGGAAAGTATGGTCCAATGGTAAGACAATCGCCGAGCTGCTCGTCCATGGAGTAGAACTGAGTTAGAATGCTGTGCTTCCATACGTCAAAGTTATCTTCGTCAAACGCTGGAACGTGAGTGAAGTTAACGTTGCCATAGTTTTCTGACTTGCCATTTTGAATCGACACCCAAGCTGTTAAGCTTGAAAAACTGAGGTTTTATAAAGGTGTTTGCTCTGATACCACTTGTTGGTCCCAAAAACACAACAAGGGTATGAAAAGAGGCTAGAGGGGGGGTGAATAGCCTATTTAAAATTATCAACCCTTTTTCAAAATTCAACCTTATGCTTACTTTAGAATTTTATGGTCAAGTAAAAACCACTAGTTCAAAGTAAAATGCACAGCGGAAGTTTTCGATAAAACGAAGTAGAGTTGGTTTTGAAGTTAAAACGATTAGGTAAGAAAAAAGTGCGGTCAGCAGTATTGCGGTCGGCAATATTGCGGTCGGCAAAGATAGAGTGAACTGAAAGGTTCAATCTGCGGTAAGCAAGGCTTGCGGTCGGCAATATTGCGGTCGGCAATATGCGGTAAGCAAAGGGAACAGACAAGGTAGGTTGAAAATGAAAGTTTGTGTCTGAGAGTTTTGGCAAAAGATAAGTGGTCAGAAGTAGTAACTAAAGCAATTGGTAAGAAACAAACACAATTCACAGAAGTTTGAATATCTGTAAAGATCAACACACTAAACGACAAACAAAATTAATATGAACAATAAAACAATTGCAGAAAGTAAATTTGCAGAAGTAAATGACACGATGATTTGGAAAGGTTCGATCTGTTAAAAGATCTACGTCCTTTACCAAGATGGTCAGTCTTGGATTTTGAATGGAGGATATATTGATTCTTCTTGAGTATAAATTACAAAGATGAAGTATTGAATCAACACCTACTTTCTATGAAGAACGAATCCTAGACTTAGACCAGTGTATCCCTAATGATGTAATCTATGTGATTGATCAATCGGGGTGTGTGTGTGTAAGAATCAAGAGCTCTAAATAATCTATATGATTAGGAGCCTAATGAATCTTTAAGTGTTGCTGGGCTTGAGATTTGATGTCTTGAAGGTTGCTGGGGATCTTTGAAGATTTGAAGGCGAAGTCTTGAAGATTCAAATGATTCTGGAAATCTTGAGTATGATCTTCAATCACCAAGAATTTCAACAGCAATTTCTCTCTTTGAATCTCAGCACTCTTCAATGAAGAGTTCAAGGTCTATTTATAGCCTTGGGTTGAGAAATAGCTGTTGGAGGATGATGAGCTGGAGCATTCTGATTGGAGCTCATATCTTTGTCTTGTAGTTGCAGAAGTTAGTGGTCCAGATGTACTATCTTGTACGACCAAATTCAAATTTGAATTTGCAACATTTAAATCAAGTTTGTCTTTACTTGGTCTTGATGCGGTCGCTTAGTCTGCGGTCGGCTAATGGCTTGCGATCACCATGCAGCATCATAGTTCATGCGGTCGCCAATAGGTGTGATAGCCTAGTGCGGTCGCCTAGTGCGGTCGCCTAGTTGTGGTAAGCAGACTTAGCCATTTTCAGAAAAATCAGCAGCAGCAATATTCTTCAAAATTTGAGGGGCTGATCTTCTAAGCCTAGCTAAACTAAAATGGACTAAACTAATGAAGTTATAAAACTTCTTACAATTAAACCTAAAGTCCACAAAAAGTAAAATAAGGTTATCGGATCAATCAAATCTAGGTAATAGGAGCGGTTTATAATTTTCATACCCAACACTCTTTATGAGTAGTGTGTTGCATCTTTGTGATGAGAACTCCTTATGAGTAACCATCTTTTGATGTGTTTTGGATTGGTGCATCTTTATTATGAGTTTTGTGTGGTTCCCTGCTTTAGAATCATACCCCGTTTAATGTTATTGAGAATGAACTCTTTATGAGTAACGTGTTTGCATCTTTATGATGAGCTTGTGTGGTTCCCTACTTTGGAATCATGCCCCGGTTGTTGTTTAAGCTAGTATTTATTACTATGCTCGTGTTAAAGTCCAGCTGGTATTTCTTGTTATGGAGTTGGGCAGTGGTAGGGATTATAATGGCACACAAGCCAAGTTCATTGTAAGGCTTCTACCACTGGTTTCCCATTTTTAACCCCTTTCCTTGGGCCACGGATTGGGTTTGGGCTAGCTCTCCTTTGTGTGAGTTTAGTCACTGTTTGGGTTATAACTTTGTGTCATTTTCCCCCCGTTGTTGTTGTTATTGTTTGGTTCCGGAACCGGTTTCAGCCATTTGGTGCTGCTCAGTTGATACCTCTCAGATGGTTATATGTTTGATTCGAGAACCTTGACTCGGTATCCACGTATGAGTGTTTATTTCCGCCTTATATTTGGTATGATGAGTTGGCTTTGCCTCTCATGTTATGTGCTAAATGAATGTTTATTGACATTGTTCAACTATGAGTATCATTTCAGCATGTAACGTAGTTGCATTTTAGTAGCTTACTGAGATTTATTCTCACCCCGTTCCTTTCAATGTTGTTTTCCTTAGATAAAGGAGAGCCCAGGGGATAAGTCACTTACACAAGGGAGGACGTCGTGGTGGTTTTGGTAAGAGTTTTGGTACAAGTGTTTGTAAAGGCTACATTATGTAAATGTATGACCTTTGGGGTAGAGTACCCGAGACTTTATCCGTGTATCACCTATTTTGTTAAAGTGTGGTAATTGTACATTTGTATAAGAGTTTGTAAGCCTTCGGGCTAAGTACTTTCGTTTGTGAAAGTTGTTTGTAAAGTTTGTTTGAAAGTTAAATGGAAGTCTTTGAACTTCGAGTGTGGATTTTGTTAAACTTTATGAAAGTATATTTCGAAAAATTTTCTAAAAGTGTAACAGGACGTCTTCCGTGCGTGACCTAGACGTGGGGCCAAGTAGGACCATGGGTTGGGGAACGACAGTTATTATATGGAGGGTGTACACAGGGGGAGTGTATATAGAGAATGTATGGGGATAGAATGTAGAGAGTAGAGAAAGCGATTCGTTCATCCCAATTGATCGAAGCATTTGTTATCTTAAGATTAATTGTTTACTTAATTATGTGAATGGTTTGTGGGTCCATTTACCTTTTAATGATTCTTCATTAATGAGTAATTTTAAGATTCATTCATCATATAAAGATATAGCAATCAAGTGAAAATGGTGAATAAGACAATTTTCATGGAATTGATATATGCAAGATTACGTCTCAAGTCTAGAGAAAAAAGAAAAGAAATAAAGACTCTTTTATTGGAACTAAAATATTTAAAATGACTAGTCCGGAGTGGACTTTTACTAAAGAAACAAAAATCGTCCAAGGTGGACTAAAGACACTCTAGAACCTACGAAGACTGAATGACCCCCCCTTTTTTGATTGTTTGTTTAAATGAGGTAGCCCCAATTTGTTCATTCTGATATCCAACCATATTCCTTAGGTGCATGGCGGCGTTGGTTTGAGTTGTCTGGACGTGGTCTCTTTGCATTGCTTCCCTTGTTGACACTGCGAGAGTCCTCTTCATTAATGTCTACATCGTCCTTGGTGTGTTGAGGTGATCTGAAGTGAATTGATGAAATATTTTTTCTAGCATGGTCAGAGATCTCTTACCATTGATCCCAAACACCACCTTGGATTATCGTGGCTAGCTCTTTGAGCTTCTCAGAGATGCTTTGTCTCTCCTTTGAATGACGGACCTCTTGTTCCTAGAGTGCATTGGCCATCTCCGTCCTATGGCGCTTTTCTTGGGCTTCTAATGCCAAGTGCAATTCTTTGGCATGACGTCTGTTTCTTATATCGAGGACCATCTTCAAGTCTTCTATGTGCCTTTTCTCTTGGGCGTCAAATCTTTCGGCCACGCATGCAAGGGCCTTCTCGAAGTATTTTGACGACATGCACGTGACTTATGGTCGTGATTTAAGGTGTATTAAACATTTTGCATTTAGTTAGGCTCATAATTAATGACAAGGCATCGTTATAAAATCACATTTGGAAAAGAGTCGGTCTCCACATTTTGAAATGCATTTTTGACCAAAATTTGAAAGTTTGACGGGGCCGAATTTGCCTACGTTCCCCTTACCATGAGGGAGAGGTCCCACACGATAAGAGGCTCAGGTCACCGTAGTTCGAGTCAAGTTAGACTTAAAAAAGAGGTGAGAGATGACCACAGGGATCAAATTGGTAAAGTACGGATATTTTTGAGATAAAGAGCGACATTTGGGGATCAAAAAGAGGGAGATGACTCGGTCCTTGGTCAATCATAGGTGAGAAAGAAGGTGAGTGGGTTAGACTTAATTGAGTCGGGTACAGTTTGACTCAAGGTTTGACCTAGGTAGGTCGAGAGGTTGGTCAAGGAAGATCACGTCGGTAATGGTGGGTTGACCTAGATGGGTGAAGGATAGGTCGACCTAAATGGGAAGGGTTGGATTGACCTATATGGTGAATGGATCAAGATAGCGGGTTGTAGCGGGTTGCAAATGGGATAACCTAAGCGGGACAGACATAGTTTGACCTAGGCGTGTGACATATAGGTTGGTTGGTCTAGATGGTTGAGTTAGACGGGTCAAATGCGAGTAGGCGGACCTATTCGGGTTGGTTGACCTAGGGAGGTTGGAGATTGACCTAAAGGGATCAAAGGGAGGTAAGTCGATCTAAGCGGGTCAAGGATTGACCTAGATGGGTCAAAGGTGAAGGGGTAGTTTTAACATAAGACGGACAAGTTGACCTAGATGGGTCACGGATGGTGTGCGGACCTAGACGGGTCGAGACGGGTTGACCTAGGTGGGTCAAGATGACGGTTTGACCTAAATGGGTCGAAGGTCAAAGGTAATCGGGTTGATCTAAGAAGTTAAAGGTTGACCTAAGAGGTCAAAAGCGGATAAGGTTGACCAAGGGGGTCAAGGGTTGACCTAAGAGGTCAAAGGTGATTGGGTTGGTAAGGTTAACCTAGGGGTCAAAGGTAATAAGGTTGACCAAGGGGGTCAAATGTTGACCTAAGAGGTCAAAGGCAGATAAGGTTGACCTAGGGGGTCAAAGGTGATAAGGTTGACCTATGGGGTCAAGGTTGACCTAAGAGGTCAAAGGATGGTAAGGTTGACCTAGGGGGTCAAAGGTTGACCTAAGGGGTCAAAGGTAATAAGGTTGACCAAGGGGGTCAAAGGTTTACCTAAGAGGTCAAAGGTGATGAGGTAGACCTAGGGGGTCAAAGGTTGATAAGATTGACCTAGGAGGTCAAAGGTTGACCTAAGGGGTCAAAGGTAATAAGGTTGACCAAGGGGTCAAAGGTTGACCTAAGAGGTCAAAGGTTGATGAGGTAGACCTAGGGGGTCAAAGGTTGATAAGATTGACCTAGGAGGTCAAAGGTTGACCTAAGGGGTCAAAGGTAATAAGGTTGACCAAGGGGGTCAAATGTTGACCTAAGAGGTCAAAGGTGATGAGGTGGACCTAGGGGTTCAAAGGTTGATAAGATTGACCTAGGAGGTCAAAGGTTGACCTAAGGGGTCAGAGGTAATAAGGTTTAGACCAAAGCAGGTCGAGATGAAGGGTAGACCCAAATGGATCACAATGATGGGTTGACCTAGACGGGTCAAACATAATGGGTAGGTAACCTAGACAGGTCAAGATGACGAGGTTTGATAGATGGTTCAAGGGATGAGAAATGGAACTCGGAGGGTCCTAGAGGCCTTCTAGATGCAATGCACGTTTTATTTTACGAAAAGTTTTGCATTATTTACATCCAAATTGGTTGGTCCAAGGAGTGTCCTAATCTCTATGTGTGGGTTGACACGGGTAGGATAAAGGCTCCCACCGCTCGCAAAGCGTACACGGTGAGTGGAGGAAACGAGTTTCTCGAAAGAGGGCGACAATAGCACCACCAATTTCTGCACATCTAATGCTCTGAGGGTAATAAGGGTTTGTGCAGTGCTGACAAGGACTAATGGTAGTGTGTGGCAAGAAACTAATTCTTTTTAGGGAGAAAAAGAAAAGTTTTTGATATTGTTATGCATGCATGTAATGCAAGTGAGAGAGAAAGATAGATAAGAATGAACATCATGATAGTAACGAAAGTTAGACCCACTTAGTTTGAAACAGATTCAAAGCGTTTCCCCAGCGGAGTCGCCACTGTGAATACGTGTGTTTAAAATTGAGATATTCATAGCAACATAAAAATATGAGAGTCGCCACGCCGTTTTAATTAGCCAAAACATTGATAAAAAGCAAGTTAATAGGTTCGGGGGTCAAATTACGACAAGAGAAGAATATTAAGCGTTATCACTCCTATCGCCTGAATGATCGGTCTTTCTATCATGATGCAGTGTATGTTGTGTGTAATGTATTTGAGACCGGATCCAATAATTGCCTACGTTCCTCTCAATATGAGAGGCTCAGGTCAGCGTAGTTCGAGAGGAATTTAGAATGGGCAGGAGAATCGGGATCATGCATAATGAATGGGGAATTTACCTAAAGATTAGGGTTTAGAAGTAGTTCCTAGATCATGTTAGAGTTGACGAACCTTAGATCATCATCGGCTGTGAAATAACATGTTAACATGAAGATCGCAACCCTAAATCTAGCATAAATAAGGTTTTAATCTAAGAACATGAAGAACATGTGAAGAACATATTTATGAATATATGAATATTATGAAGAACATATGAATAAACATGCTAAGAACATGAATATTATGGATCTATACTAACAATATGGCATTATGTAAGTAATATGTGACCTAGATCTAGTGCGGGTTTCGTGGAAACCCTAGATCATCATCGGTCAAGAACACGAACGATCAACAAAACCCTAAATCTAGCAATATATTAATGAACAAACTAGATCTAAGTAATTAAGTAAGTAAGAACGTGTTACCAAACCGATGAAGAGGCTTTGAACGTTGAATCTTCACTCCTTTGGTTGATAGCAGTATTGAATCTCTTTGATGATCAAAGAAATATCAAAGAGAGGGTTTGAGAGGGTTTTGAGAGGGAGAGAGAGAAGCTGGGAATAGCTGCTGCTAGGTTTTTCCCGTAAGTGTTTGATGTCCTTATGAGGCTGGGAGAGAGCTTTATTTATAGGGATTCGGGCTGGACCCAGCCAAGGTAGCCGTACGGCTATGTTCAATCCGTACGGGAGGCTGAGAGCCATACGGTGGCATCCTCCAGCTTTACTTGGTTGGCAAGATTTTAGCGAATCCTTATCAGTTTGTTCTCGAGATTTGATCAATATCTCGATAGATTTCGACCTAGAACTGATTTCATCAATCAAGAACTCTGGGAAGCTTCTGGATAAGTCCCTGTCAGGTTTTTATTACCTAAAAGGTCCTTGGAGGCTCCTAAAGGTCTAGGAAGCCTCAATCATCAGATCGGGTACTAACAAGAATACTTGATTTGCTTGATGAGAGAGGCAGAGAAGGCATTGAAGTCATGGTAGGTGACATGGTATGGAGGGGTGAATTTGAATAGATCAAAGTTGGGAGGGAGATCAGAAATCATTGATTTGAGCTTTTTTATGGTAAGGAAGAGGAGGAGGTGTTCCAGGAGGATATACAGAAGAGATTGGATGGAGGTTCTTGAGAATGACTCCAATGACACAACTTTTCTTGGACAGTAGAGTCTAATACATAGATTGGGCAAACTGAACATAGAAGATGTAGACCAGTTGAGAGGGCATGTAAATGCATTCTTGAAGGTTATTGGAGATCAGTTTAGAGAACACAAATTCCCATTCTCCAAGTTTGTCAAGGGATAGGGGCTTGGGGAGTTTTGGAGCTGTGAACAGGAAGTAATTTTGAAGAGAGACCCTGAATTTCTTCCATTCTTCATAGGCATAGAATAGCATACCACCAAGATTTCTAGCATGGATGCTGATGTGGGTTTTCAACATTTCCCAAGGATTTGAAATATTGATGGGATTGAGCAGTGGAGGAAGGGAAGATAGTGATCCAAACTTTCTATGGGATTCTAGTACTGAGGTGAGGGAAAAGTCAATCTCACAATCTAGAACCCAAAATCCAGGATTGGGAAGAGGAATATCAGTTTCAAGATGAGGAAGGGTCTCAAATTGAGATGTTGGGATAGCTGTTGAGGTTTTAGGGACAGATGATCCACCTTGGCCTTGGGACATTCTATCTTTCCTTATTCTCATGTAGTCAAAGGCCTTGATAGCTTCATCTAAAGAAAGCTTAATGGACAGCTATTCAAAGAGAGCTGAGCTAGATTCTTGGGATAGGTCAGAGACTATTTTCCCTTTAAGAAACTCAATGAGTTTTGGATGAATCTCAGGGAGGACATAAAGATGAGGGGTAATATCTGGATGTGGAGGGAAATATGCTTGAGATAGAGGAGATGGGTTAAGAACAGAGGAGGTCTTGCTGTAGTGGGGATTTCAGTAGGTGAGTACCCCCTTGACAGTTGAGGGCTTACTGTCCTAGGTGAGTTCCTCCTTTGAGTTTCAATAGAAGCATGTGTTTAAGGAGTTGGAGATGATGGAGAATAAATATTGAGAATGGCTTCAGCTGTTGACAAGTGTTCAGAGCTGGAGGTGTTCTTGGGAGAAGGTGGAGATATGTGTCTGGGTCTTTTGTGTGGGGGAGAAGGAGATCTTAAGGGACTTCTTTTGAAAATAAACCAACCAGTAGAGGAAGAGGAGGATGTTACCTTATATTTGTCATTTAGAGAAAGCTCAGCTGTTGGATCATCCTACTCAGCTGTTGGATTTTCTTCCATTGGTGCCTCAGAAGCATGCTTGGCTGCTTGAGATTGGTCAAATTTTTCTACAAGAGCCTGTTGAACAGAAATTTTTTCCACATCTATTTCCTATAAATCACTGGACTCACTAGGCTTTTGGACTTCAGGCTCTCCTTCACTCAATTGGGTCTCATCATCAACAAAACTTTTGATGTGATCCTTTTGAATGGGCTTGACTACCTCAAACTCAGCTGTTGTTTGTTCATGTCTAGTGGGAGCTAGTGAGGATTCTTTTGAGTTTTCTTTTGAGGATTCACGAGAGGTTGATGAGGACGAGGAAGGAGGTTCATCAATTTTCTTCTTTCCCTTGCCTTTGGCAGCCCTTGTTTTCCTTCTTATTGATTGAGCCTTGGCTGTAGACCTTGTGGACTTCCTTTTGACTGGGGAAGGCTTAGCTGTTGAAGCTTGTTTGGTCTGCTTAGCTGTTCTTTCTTTGATAGGCTTAGCTGTTGGAATATGGTAAGCTGGCTTTAGCTGGCTGTCTGAAGTATCTTTGTGACACGCCCCCAGGTACCGGGATCCCCTAATAGAACCTCGAACCTGGATGGGAGTGCCTAACGAGAAACAAGAAACTTAACAAGAAACTTAATGACATTTGTTTAACAAACTGACATGATATATATACTCTAGAGTAAGGAGCTATACTAGCTCACCACACGAGTTCTAGACAAGAAAATTTAAACCCAAACTTAATACATACACAGCGGAAACATGCCTAGCACATAAGCTGGCATTAGTAGTACTATACAAGATGTCTATTGACAACAAGAACTGAACAAGACTGTCTACCCCAAAATAAGGAGTTATACAACCCAATACATCGTCCTCACCAAGTGTAAAAGGACACAAGCCCCAAAATAATCACGACCTGCGAAGCAAGCTCCCAACTATGTCGAGCCTCACTGCGCACTATCCTTCCTTTCCTGGGGGGGGGAACAAATAAAGGGTGAGATAAATCTCAGTAAGCTATTAGATGCAACTACATGACATGTTATCATGCAATTCAAGTAGATACTCAAATAATCATATCTCAAGTATCATCAAGTAACAAGTATATGAGAGGATAATCCACTCATCAAATAGCACATAAGGCTAAACAAGCAAGTTATAAGGATATTGCTTCCTTCCTTATTCCTCCCAAGAATACCATTATTGTCGAAGCTTGTATTACTTTGACATCACGATCAATAACAGGAACTGATTATTCAGTATATATCAGAAGACCCGGTAACCAGTGTCATTCTCAATATCAGTACTCATGATTATTCACGAGGTGTTCGGGACGGGAGTTTAGCATTCACTTAAGTCAGGCTTATTGCTCCAACTAAGGAAGCTATGCCCTTACTATAGCCGGTAGTAAGGGGTCGGGCGGAAATACATAGGGACCCGATTGTCACTTAAACCCCAGCTCTCGCGACAAGCGTGAACCTATACATTTTCGAACAAGCAAGGAGAACCAGCTGGACTCACACAAGAAGGTACAAGTAGATATTTACTTGAACTACGGGAGAGGAACTAATCCAAAAGTAGTGGACTAGCTCAACAAGGAACATGCTTCAAGTAATCAAGAAGTCACCTTGTTATCAAGCAACTATATGCAATGTTTGCACATACACAACAAGAACATGTCTCATACACGTTAGTGCTTGTTCATAGCACTTTCAAGTTCACTACCATACATATGTATTGGTGTCAAGCCATGTACAAGATTTTATTATCTTATATTCAAGTCTTAATCCATTTCTATGGATGTTCAAATCACGTACAAGCTTTTAAGGTCTTATACTTCAAGTTATAACTTCCAATCTTTGGACATTCAAACAAGTATAAGAGTTATACATTTACTCTTACCAAATCCCAATCCTATTCTTAGGATGTTCAAGTCTAAGACCTTATGCTAATGCCTCTAAGGTGTACAATCATTGGATTCACAACAAGTATAACACATTAGTGCTTGTTCATAGCACTTTCAAGACATAAAGAAGAGATACTACTCTTATACTTATGTTCAATGTCCTAAAACACCTATCTAGGTGCTCTATACAATCACCTTAAAACCTCATTAATTTAGTCTTTGAATAGCCCTCTGAGTCTAGGTTATTCAGCTTCTTTCGGATCTTGATTCCGACTTTCCTATAGAAAGTTATGAAGGAAACAATTCAAGAAGGAAAAATCAGAATTTCCCCTTGGCACGACCGTGTGTGCAAAAGTGGCACGACCGTGCTATCAAGGTCGAGAGGTTTTTACACAAACTTCATTTTCGGCACGACCGTGCCCATAAAAGGCGCACGACCGTGCTAACACTGCCGAGGGATTTTCACACAAAACTCATTTTCGGCACGACCGTGCCAATAAAAGGCGCACGACCGTGCTAACACTGTCGAGGAAATTTGCCTAAAGGTGATATTTGGCACGACCGTGCCAAATAAAGGCGCACGACCGTGCTCAGTACAATTTGGTAGTTTTCCCCTGAGTTAAAACTTAACAATTCTCCGTCCCAAGCGTAGGAGTAACTTTTCACTAACATTTTACACATTCCCAGGGATACCAACAACTCAAAACTAATATTTTCATTTCAATTTCCTTACTTTATACAGTAGGGTATACTCCCTTTGTCCCACAATTACAAGTACCACAAAATTTGCCCCAAACACAAAATTAACATTCACAAGTATCGAGAATAACATTTATGCATGTTATTACAAGCAAGGGGGAGCTAATAACTTACCTAGTCAAAATTCAAGTTGACCCAAACTTATTTCTGTTCGGCCTGGAACGCTCTATTCAACGCCACGAATATTAATCCGGGATCGGAATCAAGAACGGAGGGATAATTAAACTCGAGGAGTCGGGAATAGGGAAAACTTTTAACCCTAGGTTTAGAACAGAGGGAGAGCAACGAGAAACTTTGAGAATTTCTTTCTCAGTAAAGCAATCAACAAGATATACTTTGAAACTTTCAAAGAATTGCACTTAGGCCCCTCAAGTTTCACTTTTAACAAAAAGGCCCCTAAAGTCAAATTTTCACAAATGACCCAAAAGTCAAAACTAGACATTTAACCACCTTAACTATTTAAAGCAGTTAAAACTTTAACCCAAGTAAAACTAACACATAATATGCAAGTTCAAGTATTTAACAAGTATGTCAAATATTTAACAAGAAATAGGATGGGCGTTACACTTTGGGCATAACATAGGGTAGAATAAGATTGTTTTCATTTGAAGATGAGGGATTTTTGAATGTGGGAGATGGTTCTGGGCGATTGTCAGAGTTCCCAATACTTTCATCAAAATCACATAAGTCAGTGTTGCTTTGATCATTATTTTCATCAAAGTCAACATGAATTGATTCTTCTGCAACCAATCTTCTTTTGTTGTATACTCTGTAAGCTTTGCTGGTATTTGAGTATCCAAGAAAGATTCCTTCATCACTCTTGGAATCAAATTTTTCTAGGTTGTTCTTCCCATTGTTATGAATGTAGCACTTGCTTCCAAGTCCATAAAAGTAGGATATGGTAGGAGTCTTTCCATTCCATACTTCATGTGGGGTCTTCATGTGGAACTTGTTGATCAAAGTCTTTTTCTGCACATAAACATCAGTGGTAACAGCTTCTCCTCCAAAAATACTTAGGAAGATTGTATTCTGATAGCATAGCCCTTGCTGCTTCACAAATGGTTCTGTTCTTCCTTTCTGCTACTGTAAGTACCCCAATTTGAAATCGACCTACTTTAGAGGAATTCTTGGTACCATTTAGGGATAAACCAATGGGCCAGGACCTCACTAGGATAAACCTGATATTCCCGGACTGAGCTGGAATTAAACTCGGAAAAATCCAGAAGCTCGCCAAGTCGAGCCGTACTGATGGTTTGGGCACATGAGGTCCCTAGCCGTACAGATACTTTGGGCACCCTCAGCCTCTATAAATTGAACCCCATGCTGATCATTTAAGGGGGAGAAACAACATAAGAAGGATTACTCTGTCAAAATCACTGCAGTAGTGTGAGAGAATAGTGAAACAAAGAGTGAAAGAGAGAAAGGAAGATTGGCTAAACCAAAATAGGTAAAGCCACCTTCTCCCCCTCCCTTCTCTTCATCTATAACTCTATTGTCTCTTTAATCTTTGTTTAAGTTTATGTTAATCTTTATATTACTTGCAAGACTTGTCCATTCAAGCAACTTTACATTACTTGTAAGACTTGTCCATTCAAGCAACTTTACATTTATGCAAGACTTGTCCATTCAAGCAAATATACATATATTACTCTATATTTCTCTTGTCCAAGCCATGAGATGATCCAAGGTGCCCTCCATGCCTTGTGTGGAAGAGGTTCAAACCTAGATGATCATGGCTTGTTGATTGTCATTTACATTATTATCTAGTTAAAATGATGCTTTTGTTGGCAATAATGACCATTTGGATGATAAAGCCTCCATCTTTATCATCCAACATTGATCTAGCTCTAAAGTCCCCTTTGGGGTTACAAAGATTCAATCTTTATGTGTTAATTTGATTCCTTAAAGGTTAATAAGTCATAAAAATGCCATCTTGGTGATAAAGTTTCAATCTTTAATCACCAAATGGTCAATTTTGGCCCAAAGGGCATGTTCATCAACTTCTCTCAATTTTCTCGAAAGATTGCTTATGATCACACCCAAATACTTGTTTTGGGGACTAAGTGGTGATCATTTAGCATAGGAATGTTGTATTTAAACTTACAAAATGCTTTAAACAAACTTGGATCAAAACAGTTCTGTCCAGTTTCAACAGAATGTTCTGTTTCTGCTCTGAAACTGGACTGTTCTTGACTGAACTGTAAAATCCCAGGGAACTGCATGTCCATCCGTACGGCTATGTTAGGAACAGGGGGCAAAATGTCTGTTTTGCCCTCTGATCCCTATTTTCTTAATAAACAGACCCTTTCAGTTAAGTTTCTCCAAACAAAACCAATAACAGAAACTTTTCCGTTAAATACACACACACACATGCACATTTTCAAACTAACAAGGGAGGCTCGGTTTTTCCTAGGCACTTTGGGTGAACCGCTAATATGTTCTTCCCAAAGTGTAACCTGACCTCCGAACTCACCTTCTCTAACCATTTTCATTTGTTTGGTTTAAAATTAACAAATGTGGCGACTCCGTTTCTTTTTTCGTTAGGAAAGTTACCCGTGTTTGGCATTTCTTCCTCGTGCGAACTTTGCTTGTTTCGCCCCCGAGGGACGGGATCCTTACAGTGGTGACTCCGCTGGGGAAATAAAGTGCTTACGAACTTCTCTTTAGAAGCTTTGGAGGCACTTTTGTGTGGGTCAAACTCCCGTTTCCGTTAATTAACTTTGTGTATATTTGTGTGTGTTTGCTGTTTCTGTTTGAACTGTTTTGAGTGCATACGTTCTGGAAATGCAATGAACTGGAGCATGATGATCAGAAGTTGGAGAAACTGAGAAAAAAATCTCAACCCTCTTGATCTAGCCGTACGGCTACTTTGGTAAAGGGCCAGAATGTTGCAAATTAACAATTTTGTGCAGGGCAGCAACATTCTGAATTGCCTTCTGCTTCTGCTTGTCCAGGTTCCAAATTTACAGCCTTACTTGTACACATTACCTTTTTTCTTTTGGCCAAAACTTGGTTTTTAAGACTCGGTTATGCATGACATTTTGTCAATAAAAATGACTTCCAAAATCTCATTGTGCATAACCCCCTTTTGTAAAAATTTCTTGACTCTTCGTGTTGTGCACAACTTGCTTTGTACAAATGGTTTCAATGTAAAGATTGTTCTTTTGGCAAAATGTTTGATTCAAAAATTTTTTTGGTTGTGCACAACTTGGTACATATACAAGTTTTGGTCTTTGTTGGTATTCTTTGACTTATTATGTATAAATTTCTTGCTCCATGCTTGTTCATATCTTGCTTATGCCATGCTCATCATGTTGAAAAACAAAATAAAAATCTCTATTTTGACTCAAAAAGGGAATATAGAATTGACTTCACACAATGCGCACTTGGCCTTGCACATTCCAAATACCCTTTAAACCCGGGATGGATGCCAGATGCAGCTCGATTGGCGCTCTTGTTCCCTTCGAGCGCGCACGGGTCCATTCCACCTCCCCTTCCGAGCCGAGTCAACCACACATGTCCGTGACACACAAATACCGTGACTTTGGTTGGTTTTTGGTCTAGTTCACGTTGCCATTATCTTTAAGCATGTGTCCAAAGTCAATTGTGGCCAAGTTAATGCCCGGGTTACGACTCCTTGATATAATGCAAGCGTGGCCTAACCCACCTCTAACCCGTGTGTTAATGACGACCACAATTAACAAAGGTCATGTGCTAAAGATAGGGTAACACCGTGTCGTTAAGCCCTAATGAACGGGTCATGTTAATCATCCTTAAGCTTATGGTCGAGGATTGAGACACCTCATTCGAAATGGGGTCATGTCAGAATATCGGTGCAGCCTTCGGAACAGTCTCGATCCCGACTGGGGCTTAATCATGATTAGGATGACCCGCACATCGGGAACCTTGCGACGCACTAGACCTTAGGATCATTTCTTTCAGTCGGTGGAAGCCGCTTGCCCTATAGGACCCTCGCCCGGGATAGTCTGTCTTTGGGAGTGTTCAGTACAGGTGAAAAACGAGGGGTCTATAGACGTAGTGATGGCCCCCACTGATCCAGGATTTAGAATAGTTGCGAAAAAGAAGATAAATCTTTTCCAACCAATTAGGAACAAAACATGTTTTGAGGGTACATGAATAATAAGCGTTAAGTCATTAAATTGCGGGCTAACGTTTGCTTGTGTGACAAAACCGCTTAATAATTATTATAGAGAATAAGCAAAATCCTTTTCTAAAAGGTGGAAATTGTTAAGTTCATCCAAAATGCATGGCTTGGGCTTCCCCCCAAAAGGGTCAAACTCGTTTCTCTCAATGAGTCAAAATCTCATTTGTGTCAAGTCCCCGCCTTACTCAAAGCATGACTTTTCGAGATTCTTTCCACGGTGCCCTTACGGCTTGTCGGTCCTTTGTGCTATAGGAAACAATGGCAAGCAATGCTCAAGCAAACAAGATAGACATCAGATTGGACGCACAGGCCCGATTGGAGGGCAGAGTAAAGCTCTTAGAACGGACAGTCAGCATAATGAGAGAGCAAGTGCGGAGGGCCGTGGTTGATCATAATGAGGCGATCAAAGTGGTCTAACAGCTCCATGAGGAAATTAAGGAGCTCTTCCATAAGAGGGTCGAAGAATTATGGGAGAAGAATGGCACAAGGCTCAGGAAGGACCTCGAGGAAAAATACGATGGCCGGTGCGAACTTCTACATAACCGAGCAGAGTTGTCAGATGAACTGGAAAGGCACAACTCGAGGAACACCCGAGAATGCCTGCACGAGATTATAAAATCTATCGAGGAAATCAAAAGGTCCTTGGAGAAGCTGTCTCCCTCCCCGGGGACCACCCCCGATCACTCAGTCCAAGATGGGCAAAAGTCTCGAGATCAGCTCCAGCCCGTTACAGTATCCCATGGGGAGCCCGCGGTGGTTGTAGGAGGATTTCACCCCCAAGGGAAAGGGGCCCATTATCGTTGGTTCCATGAGTTAGGAATGCCGAGGGAACAAATGTTGGAGCACTTGCTCCGGATAGGAAAGATGGAACTGCTGGGTCGCCACGTAATATGGGCCGAACCGCTCGGAGCACACCATGATCCTAAGCAACACTGCAAGTATCACCAGGCCTCGGGTCATTCTACGAACGCATGTCTCACCTTGAGAAATCATATCCAATCGCTCATCGATAAGGAGGTTATCACCAAGCAAGGTGATGAATGGGTGTGAGGTGAAGAAAAGGAAAAGAATTTTGGGAGTGGTCTAGCGTTGTAGGTTCTAGAGAATCCACAAAAAGTCCGTTGTGGACAGAGTCTTTTGTTTCTTTTTATGAAAAGCCCTATGAGGCAATGTTATGTGAAAAGCCACGGAGTTGGGCATGGTCGAAACGGTGAATAGTAGAATGATCGAGTCAATAGAGTCAATAGTTGAGTCTATGTTTGTAAAAATTGAATCTCCCGTGAAATGGATCGTCTTTACTTCTATTCTCTCTAGACTTGAGGCATTATTTGAAAATTACATTAACTCTCGGAATCGCTTTGATTAATGTTGTCAAGTGATTGCTATATCCCCAAAATGATGAGTTGACTCCCAAGCATAACAGTCAACAATGACTCATTAAAGAATGAATGGACCTAAACGCAAAAGAGTACGAAATGCAAACAATTAATCTTACTATGAATAAATGTTGTGATCAATTGGCACGAAGAGACCATCAATGGCAAATCTTCCCCATACACATTCCCTACACACTCTCCCGATACACAACCCCATACACCTTTCTGAGATAAATCCCTGACACATGCCAAAGACATCCCGAGACAGTGAAAAAGTGAGGGCGTTGTCGCTCAACCACCAAGGTTTAACCATGATCACATGCGCGCCGTCAGGAAAATATCTTCCCGGACCTTCAAAGTCAGCTCGAAGTGACAGGCACACCGCCAAGGGGCTGCAAAGGAGCTAATACACGAGAAAGAGAGCTAGGGCTAGTGTTGTCCTCCTCCTAAAAAAAAATTGAATGATGAGAAAAGAAAATGAGTGAATGGAAAGGAGTAGAGGAAATAGAAAAAGAAAAGGCTTGCCTAAAGAAACCTATCCACACACAAGAGGGTTCATCCTAAGAGATCCATCTCAAAAGGATCGCCGTAAAGCAAAGTGAGCAACAACGTCCTCCGAGACAGCAAAAGAAAACCAATCCCGGCCAAAGCTGCCCAAAGCCGAACTACGGCGACCTGAGCTCCTCACATCGAGGGGAACGTAGGAAACCTTCGGGTCCGGTCATAGCATGAAATGAATCCATCAAGCCTCGGTCCTCCCAAGAGGACCCGGCTCTCTTCCCTTGGTCCCGTCAATGACCAATCTCCCGGATAATGACTAATCCCTCCTAAAAACACTTTGATCTTGCCATTGATCGAATCTGAATCTCAAATGATCACAACATTTATGCATGTTAAGGCTAATTGCTCGAATTTTGACCTAATGCTGGACACGGCTCATTCAAGCAATCATTTTGATGACATTAACTAAGGTCAATTTCGAATTCCTCGACAAGTCTTCTTTTCCTCATCTTAGGAAAGAGCCAAACACTTGAACTTCTGTCCATAGGCTTCCTTCCTCAGAAAAGGGACTCACTCCCGTAAATGCCTATGCGTGTCTATCCGTGTGAGCAAGCATGATCTGCTTTTGTCCGCGTCAGAGTCAACTAGGCCACTCCCAGGAAGAAAAGATGATGGGATATGCAGAAGAGGGAAAAATGACATGTTTGGGTTGATTAGGAAGAGGAAGCCCGTGCAAAGGTAGACCGTGTCCCGGGCAAAGAGAACACGTACCCAAAATAATAAGGTGGGACCCGAGGAGTAGTTCCCGGCAAAAGTAAAGCACTGGGGCTGGCAAGCCATAATCGTGCAATGGAAGAGCCAACGAAGAGTCATGCTTTGGGTAAAACGGTCTGAGTCAAAATAAGGTCTCCCGTCTATCAAAATTCCCTAAAAGTGCTCAGAAAATTTGGTCAAAAAAGTCAACCATGCTTGTATGATCCGTACGGCTGGTTTTCCCTAAAAAAAAATTTTATCAGCAGCCTGTATCAACTAATTGCCCACAAGTGAAACTCATTTTCACTTGCTCAAAACCTGTCAGACATGTGTCAAACCCCACATAATTGAGTCCAAACACATCTCGGGAATCCCCGACGGTCCAGAAATAACCACGAAGCCCGCCCGAGGCCCAAGCTATGCATAAATGGTGAACTTACAAATAAAAGGGACAATGTTTTAAACAACCAAAGATAACAAATTTTCATACAATGTTTTTTGAATAAAACAAATCAAAAGATAAATTGTTCAGGTTGGTGCATCCTAATCAGAATCTGGGTAAGGATCCTCCGGAGGTGAGTGAACCTTCTCCAAGGGGTGAGATGGGTACATGTTGGGGTTGAAGAAGAAGATGGACTCCGCCAAGCTCGAGTCTTCACCCGAAGAAGGCTAACCCGGAAAGAAGGAAGGAGGAACCTGGGAAGGAGGACCGGGGTATCTGATAGGCTGGGGCTCCACACGCTCCAAGGATAAATGAGCAAAAGGATCCGGGGCAAGCTCGTGAAAGCCGGGGTCACGGAGCGAGTCTCGAAAGGCCTCCAAATCAGCTCCGCCTAAGGTGTGGCGACTGACAAAAGACGGGGGTAGCTCCACGCTTGAGGCTCGTCGGAAAGACCTCTCCCCACCACTCACCGAGTTCCTGCCCGGTGCGAACCGGGACTCAGTCCAAGGCCCCTTGGAGGAGCGCCCAACAAACCTCTTCAACGACCTTTTGGCCCGTTTTATGAAGGAAGGCCTCTCCAGCAAAGCTCGCGCAGCGACCTGCACAGGAAAGTGAAACTGCTCAGTGAAAAGGAACAGGGGTATGTGATAAGTGTGTGCAAAAGGAATGAAAGCATACCACGCCCTCAGGAGCATCCTCAGGAGGGGCCCCCTCTCCCGCCACAGATGTGGCCACCATGTGGACCCGGCCATACTTTGTAAGCCCAGGTTAAGAATGTGATTTAGCCCGGCCATACTTTGTAAGCCCAGGTTAAGAATGTGATTTAGCCCAGCCATACTTTGTAAGCCCAGGTTAAGAATGTGATTTAGCCCAGCCATACTTTGTAAGCCCAGGTTAAGAATATGATTTAGCCCGGCCATACTTTGTAAGCCCAGGTTAAGAAAGTGATTTAGTCCGGCCGTACTTCGTAAGTCCAGGTTAACAGGTTAAAAATATGAGAAAATTGGCCATCCCTGACGTAAGCCCAGTTAAAAATTATTTGATCGGCCAAATGAGTGTCGAGAAAATCCCTTCGTTTGACCAAAAGATAGTCAAACCCCGACTTTGAGAGTCAAATTTAATGCCCAAGAAAATTGGTCGTCCCTGACGTAAGCCCAGTTAAAAATTATTTGATCGGCCAAATGAGTGTCGAGAAAATCCCTTCGTTTGACCAAAAGATAGTCAAACCCCGACTTTGAGAGTCAAATTTAATGCCCAAGACATTGGCCGTCCCTAACGTAAGCCCAGCAGAGATAAAGATTAGGTCCCCCGAGCAACCGTTGTGAGATAAAATTAGGTCCCCCGAGCGACCGTCTTAAGATAAAAATTAGGTCCCCCGAGCGACCATTGTAGATTAGGTCCCCCGAGCGACCGTTGTAGGAGTTAGGTCCCCCGAGCGACCGTTGTAAGAGTTAGGTCCCCCGAGCGACCGTTGAGAGATAAAAATTAGGTCCCCGAGCGACCATTGTGAGATGTAGGTCCCCGAGCGACCATTGTAGATTAGGTCCCCCGAGCGACCGTTGTGAGATAAGAGTTAGGTCCCCCGAGCGACCATTGTGAAATGAAAATTAGGTCCCCCGAGCGACCGTCTTGAAAAAAGTATTAGATCCCCCGAGCGACCGTTCTGAAGTAAGTATTAGGTCCCCCGAGCGACCGTTGCGAGATAAAATTAGGTCCCCCGAGCGATCGTCTTGAGATTAGAATTAGAGAAAACTTAGAATGACATTGGCCGTCCCTGATGTAAGCCCATGTTGAACTTTGCCTCTGACCGAATGAGTGTCACGCCTGAGTATTTTCCTCTGACCAAATGAGTGTCACGCCCGAGTATTTGCCTCTGACCGAATGAGTGTCACGCCCGAGTATTTGCCTCTGACCGAATGAGTGTCATGCCCGAGTCTTTGCCTCTGACCGAATGAGTGTCACGCCCGAGTATTCGCCTCTGACCAAACGAGTGTCACGCCCGAACCTTGCCTCTGACCATACGAGTGTCACGCCCGAACCTTACCTCTGACCGAATGAGTGTCACACCCGAGTATTTGCCTCTGACCGAATGAGTGTCACGCCCGAGTCTTTGCCTCTGACCGAATGAGTGTCACGCCCGAGTATTTGCCTCTGACCGAATGAGTGTCACGCCCGAGTCTTTTCCTCTGACCAAATGAGTGTCACGCCCGAACCTTACCTCTGACCGAATGAGTGTCACGCCCGAGTATTTGCCTCTGACCAAATGAGTGTCACGCCCGAACCTTGCCTCTGACCGAATGAGTGTCACGCCCGAATCATTTGCCTCTGACCAAATGAGTGTCACACCCGAGTCCTTGCCTCTGACCGAACGAGTGTCACGCCCGAACCTTTGCCTCTGACCGAATGAGTGTCATGCCCAAGTTCCCCACCCAACCTCGACGGTCATCTATAGGTTCGAGTAGCCTCGAAGTCTCTTACCCCTCTTTCGAACTACGATAGGCTTGATTCCCTCGAATAGGGATACGTAGGAATCCTATACCCCTAGGTCCAGCCATAGAACAAATCGTCTATGCCGTCCTCCCATCAAAATGGGATGCCTATAGGTTTGAGTAGCCTTGAAATTCTCTCACCCAAACCGGCTTTGCCGTCCTCCCATCAGATTGGGATGCATTTATCGACAACCCCGCTTTCTTCAAAAGCGACGTTGCCGAGGGGATCTATAAGTACCCCAATCTGAAATCGAACTACTTTAGAGGAATTCTTGGTACCATTTAGGAATAAACTAATGGGCCAGGACCTCACTAGGATAAAACTGATATTCCAGGACTGAGCTGGAATTAAACTCGGAAAAATCCAGAAGCTCACCAAGTCGAGCCGTACGGATGGTTTGGGCACATGAGGTCCCTAGCCATACGGCTACTTTGGGCACCCTCAGCCTCTATCAATTGAACCACATACTGATCATTTCAGGGGGGAGAAACAACATAAGAAGGATTACTCTGTCAAAATCACTGCAGTAGTGTGAGAGAATAGTGAAACAAAGAGTGAAAGAGAGAAAGGAAGATTGGCTAAACCAAAATAGGTAAAGCCACCTTCTCCCCCTCCCTTCTCTTCATCTATAACTCTATTGTCTCTTTAATCTTTGTTTAAGTTTATGCTAATCTTTATATTACTTGCAAGACTTGTCCATTCAAGCAACTTTACATTACTTGTAAGACTTGTCCATTCAAGCAACTTTACATTTATGCAAGACTTGTCCATTCAAGCAAATATACATATATTACTCTATATTTCTCTTGTCCAAGCCATGAGATGATCCAAGGTGCCCTCCATGCCTTGTGTGGAAGAGGTTCAAACCTCGATGATCATGGCTTGTTGATTGTCATTTACATTATTATCTAGTTAAAATGATGCTTTTGTTGGCAATAATGACCATTTGGATGATAAAGCCTCCATCTTTATCATCCAACATTGATCTAGCTCTAAAGTCCCCTTTGGGGTTACAAAGATTCAATCTTTATGTGTTAATTTGATTCCTTAAAGGTTAATAAGTCATAAAAATGCCATCTTGGTGATAAAGTTTCAATCTTTAATCACCAAATGGTCAATTTTGGCCCAAAGGGCATGTTCATCAACTTCTCTCAATTTTCTCGAAAGATTGCTTATGATCACACCCAAATACTTGTTTTGGGGACTAAGTGATGATCATTTAGCATAGGAATGTTGTATTTAAACTTACAAAATGCTTTAAACAAACTTGGATCAAAACAGTTCTGTCCAGTTTCAATAGAATGTTCTGTTTCTGCTCTAAAACTGGACTGTTCTTGATTGAACTGTAAATTCCCAGGGAACTGCCTGTCCATCCGTACGGCTATGTTAGGAACAAGGGCAAAATGTCTGTTTTGCCCTCTGATCCCTATTTTCTTAATAAACAGACCCTTTCAGTTAAGTTTCTCCAAACAAAACCAATAACAGAAACTTTTCCGTTAAATACACACACACACATGCACATTTTCAAACTAACAAGGGAGACTCGGTTTTTCCGAGGCACTTTTGGTGAACCGCAAATATGTTCTTCCCAAAGTGTAACCTGACCTCCGAACTCACCTTCTCTAACCATTTTCATTTGTTTGATTTAAAATTAACAAATGTGGCGACTCCGTTTCTTTTTTCGTTAGGAAAGTTACCCGTGTTTGGCATTTCTTCCTCATACAAACTTTGCTTGTTTCGCCCCCGAGGGACGAGATCCTTACAGCTACTCCATTTTGTTAAGGGGTTCTTGGTGCTGAAAAGTTGTGGTCAATCCCTATTTTATTGCAATAGGTTTCAACTCCTGTATTTTGAAACTCTGTTCCATGGTCAGATCTTATTTTGTTGATGGTCAAGCCTTTAAGATTCTGAATTTTGTTGAACAACTGAGAGAGATGATTTAGGGTTTCACTTTTGGATTCAAGGAGGATAATCCAAGTGAATCTTGTGTAGTCATCCACAACTACAAGGGAATCTCTTTCCACCTAGAGATCTTGTTCTGATGGGTCCAAAAAGGTCCATGTGTAAAAGTTTAAGAGATTTGGATGTGTCTAGTCTTGTTTTTGCAGAAAAAGAGGTTTTCTTTTATTTTCCACATTGACATGCTTTGCACAGCTTGTCCTTCTTGAAAGGGATTTTGGGAAGACCTTTAACAAGGTTAGAGTTAGCCAACTTGGAAATGGCTTTGAGGTTTAAGTGGGCAAGTCTTTTATGCCACAACCAAGACATATCAGATTGGTTGTAGGATAGAAGACAGTTAGCAATGGAGGTTTGGACTACTTCTAGATATAAACAGTAGAGGTTCTTCTTTCTTGCTCCTGTGAGAATGACCTTATTGTTCTTATCCCTGACTTGGCATTGATCTTTGGTGCAGATTACATGGTAACTTTTATCACATATTTTACTAATACTAATCAAATTGTGTTTAAGGCCTTCAACATAAGATACATCACTGAAGATGATCTCCTTGGTTACTAAATTCCCTGATCCTTTTACCCTTGCTTGAGAATTGTCACCAAAGGATACATTTGGACCATACTTTAGTGTTAGCTGTTGAATCCATTCCTTGTTGTATGTCATGTGTCTACTACATCTACTGTCTAAGTACCAAATGCCTTCACTAGATACCTACAAAACAAAATAAAAATTATGGTGCCCTTTATTCTTTTGGGTCCAAAGGATTAGACATTCTTTGGTACCCTAGCCTTGCCACCTAATCTTCTCTTGAATAACTGGTTGAGAGGGTTGTAGTATGACATGATTTGCATCATGTAGGGTGTCAAGGTAAAAGGTTGTGGTGAGTTGTATAGGTGTTCAGTGTTGTATGGGTTTTGATTTCTGTAGTTTGGTTGATAAAAGTGAGATTGCTGTCTAGGGGTAGATGAATGGTATGATGATCTTGGAGAGGGGTTTTGAGAGTGATAAGCATGGTCTCTTCCATTGGAGTATTGCCAATTTTGTCTAGGTTGCCTAAAGTGCCTCTGCTGCCTAGCCTGTCTTGGCTGTCCAGCTTGTCTTGGCTGTCCAGCTTGTCTTGGCTTTCTAGACTTTTGTTCCTGCTTCCTTTTCTGAGTTTGGATATCATCATTACTTGTAGAAGCTTGAGGTTTAAGAATTATTGGAGACTCCACTTTTAAAACACTCTTTTTGGTACTTTCATCCTCCTTTTTATACACATTGGTAGGTTAAATCGCACACATACAAATTAAACCTGGACTAGATTCTAAAAATATATAGCTAGGATAAGTCTAGGATCGATCCATGAAGAACGGTTATTTGTTTCCGTAATTGTCACTTGACAAGATTGGGGGGAATTAATTATTAAATCCTAAAACAGAAATTAAACTAATATGACCTAAAACAATAATTAAAGAATACTTCAGATTTGATTTCGTCCCCAACTAATTATTCAATTATCATCGATATCTCTTTTCACTTTTTACCCTATTCACTTGATCACGAGATCTATTTCAATCCCTGCTTCTTCTTTCAGAATAGTTACTAGCAGTGGCACACTCACTAGAAACCCTAATTAATAAATTAATCTAACTGGCACAGTCTAGATAGCAATATTAATCGATTCAATATTTAAGAAACTAAGATCAAGAATGCTTTCTATGATTATTTCACACAGATAATCATCTAATTTTACTCACTTCACAATTTACCATGGCACATGCATAAATCGTAAAGATGCTACAATGAATCTCTACACTGGCACAGTCATAGAAAATTCTAGCAGAGATCAATTAACCAAAGCAATTAGATTGATCAAGTCTAAAAACTCTAGCAATAGATCTAGATTAAGCACAAGTAAAATTATGACCATGACAAAAAGATTGAAAAGAAAAATACCTCAAATTGATAAAAAGGGGTTCATGAAATCAAACCCAAGGCTTGGATTTAATTCTTCACCCAAAGAATAAAACCAAAATCTAAAATTATGTCTAACGTTATAGGATGAAAAACAATGAATGAAAACCTAGTATTTATAGCTAAAAGTCTAAAACCTAAAAAGAATCCTAAAAGAAAGGAATAGAAAAGAAATAGGAAACTAAAACAAAATCCTAAAGAAAATAAAAAACTAAAAACCTATTTTTCTTTTCCAGTTAACGTGTTGGTGCTGTGTGTTTGTGTACGTATCATCCTTATTGACTTCCGAGAATTGCAGTTTATCCCCTGAGATTTCATTAATTTCCAGTTTAGTCCACCAGATTCTAGAAATTGCATAACAGTCCCTGAAGTATTAAACATTTTCAGTTTGGTCTTCAAGTCTCAGAATGGAAAGATTGGTCCCTGAACACTTTACACAACATTCCCTTCTCTTCTGGAAATTCCTATTAAGTCCCTGGATTTGCAAATTTCACCATAGCTCGCCTATTTTATGCACTTTCCACCTGTTTTACCTATTTTCTAAATAAACACTAAAACACACATTAAAATACACAAAAACCCAAGGATTTCGCTAAGAATAAGTCTAGAAAGTACCAAATAAATGAGTATAAAAACCCATTCATCACAATCTTCCTTTGTTTGAATAGGATAAGATGGTTTCTTGGTAGAAAAGGTGTTGAGACTTTGTAGAACCATAGTCTCAATAGCCCTGTTACATGTTGGAGGAGTATAAGTTTTGAGTGTGGGATTTTCAGCTCCAATTCCAGACCTATCTCTATGATGTCTTTGATTAAAGTGATACAAGGACAGAGCGTTGCTTGATTTGTTCTAGGAATCAATCTTATTTTTTAAGGCATTGTTTTCTTCCTTCAAGATACTCATTTCTTGTTCATTATCTTTTTAAGATTTTGAACATTCAGTCTTAGCTGTTAAGCTTTTAATGTCATTTTCAAGTTTTTGACATTTGTCCTCTAGATCCTTGTTGGTGGTTTCAAGGGTGATATTAGAGGTTTTGAGGATTTCAATGGTCTTGGACTGTTCAAGGTTTTCAGTGATTAAGGCAGGAAAGCTAGAGTCTTGTTTCTTCTTTTGAATTAAGAGAGTGCAAACTAAATTTTTAAAACCTTTAATATTGAGAGAGTTAAAATTATGTACCTCTTTTAATTCCTCAACAGCAGCTAAGGCTTCTAGATCCTCTTCATTGTCTGATTCTTCACATTCTTGTGCAACCAAACATAGTAGAGCTTCTTCTTCATCACTGTGTGAGTGTGATGAATCAAATTCCTCATCACTTAACCTAGATGAGTCAGCAAGCATGACTTGTTCTTTATTTTTGTCATTTTTAGCTTTGACACAGTTGTAACAATTGCACCTACAGCTATGAATGACTTCTTTGTAATGAGTCATTCTTTTTTAACCTTCTCTTTGCTTTTTAGGTTCTTTGCAGTCTGCAGCATAGTGATCTGGTTTACCACAATTGTAGCACTCAATTCTCTTCTTAACAACTTCTTGATTTGAGTTAGATGGAGATGGACTGTATTTCCTATCAAATACTTTCTTTTGGTGTTTTATGGCATTTCTGACAGCCATGGAGATTAGACTTGGAATGTCTTCTTGAGAGATGGGTTTGGGTTCTTGTTTAGGGGGTTATGTTCAGTTTTTTAAGGGCATTGCTTACAAGAGTGCCAATGTCATGTTGGGAAAATTGTTTCTGGGTTTTCTCTTGAGCTACAAAGAGCAAGGGTTTGAGATATGGTAGGTGTTGGTTGTACTTTGACCATCCCTTCAAGCTCATAAGCTTCAAGTTTTCCAAAGTATTGTTCAATAGTCATACTACTCCATTCATCTCCTTCTCTAATAGGTAGAGCTACTTTCTCATACTTTTGAGGGAGATTAGAGTAGATTTTTAGACATAGGTCAGATTGATCAAAAGTTTTGCCATGGTCTGAAATGGCTCTAACAAGATCTTCAAATCTTGTTCTTGCAGCACTCACCTTTTCTCTAGGGTAGAATTTGAAGTTGTCCAAATGTTTGAGTAATTTGTATAGATTTTGTGTTCTTACACTTGTGTGTTTAGTGAACTTAATGTTTACTCCCATGCAGCTTTAGCACTTTTAACTTTAGCTATTTCTTGAGCTAGGGAATCATTTACACTCTTTTGCAGAATGTTTTTCACTTTCAGATTTGCAGTCATTAATTGTCTTTGAGCATCAGTCCAATTTTCAGAAGATTTAATTTTACTATCTCCTCCATTAACTTCATCTTGAGTAGGTGGTTCAACTTCATTTTCTAAGACATACCAGTTCCATATGCTATTAGCATCTAGATAGGTTTTAATCTTTGAAGAATAGATCTCAAATGATCCACAATCATCTATGTGTGGAATGTCCTTTTCATTGTTTCTTCTTGGTTGAGGTATGGTGGGTTGAATGGATCTTTCAAAAGTTGTTAGACACTTTATGGTGAATCCAAGCTCTGATACCAATTGAAAGGCCCTGTTAAACTAATTGAACAGATTAATTAAAACTTGGACAGCTTTGGGTTAGCTGTTGAGAAATAATGAATAAAAAGAATTATGCAGCGGAATATAAATAAGTAAAGAATGAAAAGAACAATGTGCAGTGTGTGTGTAAGTGTATGGACAAGAGTGTACACAGTATTTTCAAGTGGTTCAGAGGAAAAACCCTTCTCTTACATCCACCCCCACTGTTGACAACAGTGAGATCAATTCACTATAATATTCTCTTCAATAAGAGTTACAAGAATTGATAAGGCAAGTTCCTAAAACCCCTCTACTTAATTGACACTTCAATTAAGGTTGCTTCTTCCAAAGCAGAAAAAGAAAAAGGGAAATACACAAGAGTGTTTAAAATAAATAGCTTGGCTGAAAGCTGGCTTGTTGAGGGTTGTAACTGGGTGCTAGATGGCACAAGGTTGTAAAATTGGTCAAGATTGCAGAGGTTTGTTAAGGTTGGCAAAAGATTTGTTCAAGGGGTAGAAAAAGGGTACTTGACAACATGCCAGTATGCTCCTTTATATAAGGGAGGCTTATAGCCATTGGGGAATATGGTTGCAGTGTAGTTAAAGCTCTTCTTGACTTGAGTTAGTCAAGGTTTGACTGACACAATGTCAGTTTCCATTGGGTGCTTGTTGTCAGGTGAGAGATGGCTGTGCAGACTTGATCAATGCTTCAATATGATCTGTTCCAATGATTGGGAGGATGTTTTAATCATTGGAATACTCATTCTTCAAAGATCTGAGGTATCAGTCTTGGCTGTTGGTTGAGAATAGTCTTAGCTGTTGAGACAGAGTAGTCTTAGCTGTTGGGCCTTTACGGCACTATCTGTTGAAGCTTGTTTGAAGTTTGGTCTTTGATAATTCAAATGGTTGTTTGAAGGACTAGAAGTGATGTTTCTTTAGTTTGTTTGTTGTGTATAGGTTGAATGGATTATGCAACAGTTTGGCTGTTGGGATATATGGATGCAGGGGAGCTTAGCTGTTGAGTCTTGTACTGGGCTGCCTGTGCCCAGGTTTTTGTATGCAGTTTGTGATGACTGAAGTTTTGATTATTTATTTATCAAAACATATTTACTATGGTTAATTGTGATTAATCATAGTACGGTACTAACATTTTCATTATGATTGTTATTTATTTTTCAAATTAATTGTCAAAGTGCAATCAAGTTGACCAAAAGTCTCACTTTGTCGTAGCGCTGGATTGGTAGGTATATCAGTTATATTTTTCTTATACCAGTACCAACCAAGTTTAACTTGGTACATAAAAATATGTACCATTACCAACCAACTAAGTCGGTATACCAACTTAGTGGGTACTCGGTTGGTACGGTTCGTATTATCTTATACAAAATGTAGAATATAATGCAAAAACGACTATAAAACAATGATGAACGACGAGTCATAGGAAACTGTTACTACCTCTATCCCAAAATGAAACTTTTAAAACCTTATTATTGATACACTAATATAAATACTACAAGATTTAATTTTTATAAATTTTATTCAAAGGAAACTGTTACAACCTCCGTCCCAAAATGAAGGCAAAAACTTCAAACTTTACCCCTTAAGAATATTTCACTTCATTACTTGACCCAACAAAGGAAACTGTTACTACCTCCGTTTCAAAATCAAACAGTAAAAGAAAGTAGTTTCATGGACTCCTCATTCATCAAATATAAACAACAGCGATTTAAAAGAATTTTCCTTCTTACTCTCAGATTTTTGTTAATTAGAAAAGTGTCTGAAAGTGGAGAGCATTTGTGCAAAAAATATTACTCACTCCGTCCCAAAATGAATGTCCAAAGTAATTTCAAATTCGCTCTTTATCAATAATACATTTGAAAATTTTTGGAAATTCATTTTGAGACGGAGGTAGTGCTTGAAATTTCATTTCTTTTGAACGGAGGGAGTAGTAACCATTAGTTTGGGACGGATGGAGTATTTAAGTTGCTGCAACTACACAATTGCCACTATAAATATTAAAAACACAACTTAATGAAATGGGGCTCAGTTTCTATGATAAATGTATTCTTAGGGCTCACAATGAAATCTGAATTATTGTATCCGGGTTAGATTAGATTAGATTTTAGTTTTTTATATATTTTCTATTAAATATATAATAAAAAATATTTTTGTAAAAATATACTTGGTACACGGTATACCAACCAAACTAGTATTTGTGTACCGTGTACCAACCAAGAATGCATAATCGGTACGGTAGTACCATACCAAACTTTCGGTATACTGATGTTCGGTATACCAAACGCTTTGGTTCGGTTGGTACTCGGTTGTTTGGTATGGTACAAATAGCCAGCCCTACTTTGTCGGGGATGGAGGGAGTATTTTCTATTAAATATATTATAAAAATTATTTTTATAAAAATATACTCGGTATACAGTATACCAACCAAACTCATATTTGTGTACCGTGTACCAACCAAGAATGCATAATTGGTACGGTAGTACCGTGCCAAACTTTCAGTATACCGAAGTTCGGTATACCAAATCGTTTGATTCAGTTGGTACTCGGTTGGTTGGTTTGGTTTGATACAGATGGCCGACCCTATCAAAATTCCCTCAACATGTTTTTTTTTAAGGGTTAATGACAATTTAGGGCCTGAAATGTAGGGGGGTCTTCGGCGGGGGGCCTGATCTTTTTTATTCTACACATCAGGGCTCGACATGCCAAATTCATTCCAGTTAATGGCTTTTTGACGGAATTTGTTAGAAAAGTCAGTTAAATCGACAAAATGGACGGATTTATAACTGATATCATGTTTTAGGAGCTTTAGTGAATATATAGAAACTTAAAAGGTAAAAACCTAAATATCTTACCTCCCCTATTTCAACCCAGTTACCCAAAAGCCCAAACCCATTACAAAACCTAAATATCTTACCTCCCCTATTTCATTTCTCTTTCTCTACCACACAAAATCTTTAGAGAACCTCTTTGTTTAAAACACAACCACCGTCCCCTTCCGCCACAACCACCGCCGTCTGCAACCACCGCCACCGACTCTCTCTCTCTGTCTCGTTTATCTTCTTCATTTCTTACCAACCTCAAGCCACAACCTCATCGTTACAGATTTACACGCCAAAATCACCCTCAGCCACCACTGCAACCACCGCCCTTCCGCTATCGCCATCATCGCCGTCATCGTGTTGATTTGTGCGTTTCTCTCTCCTTCTCCTCTTTTCTCTCCGTCCCTTATCTCTCTCTCCATCCAGATCTGGATGAAATTTGGAGTGTGCTTGTTTAATTTGTTCTTCCTTTTTTGGTTACAGTTCATGGGATTGCAATCTGGACCAAAAGGGATTCACACTGGTGGAGATTAATTTAAGTAACTGTTGTTGATCTTTTGTTGTTTAAATTTTGTAATGGTTTCTTAAGCCAATTTTTTTATTATACAGTTAATATAATTTCAATTTTTGAATGTGTTAATGTGTTGGTTGTGGTTACTAAACTAAGCGGTGGCCGGAGGTGGACGGTGGTGGACGGAGGTGGAGACGGTGGTTAGTGGTGGTTGGTAGTAGTCACTGATGGTGGACAGTAGGGAGGTTTTGTAATGGTGATAGATTTATTTGGGTGGATTTTGATTTGTCTATTAGAAAGTTAATCAAGAAAATATCTCATCTTAATATTGTTAAACATCTTTGATTATGAATATACTCCCTCCTTAATTCCCGTGCATCCCAAAAATGGTGCAAGCTGTTTTGGGACGAATGGAGTACTTCTTATTAAATTTAATAACAAATTCGCATAAATATACGTAGTGAAAAAATTGAAAAACAAAAAAATATATATAGTGATAATTGTTTTCTAAAGCAACATACTTTTATTTTGGGATTTTTTGTGTTTTTTTTTTCTTTCCGAAAACAAACATTTAAGAGGAGGGAGTTATTCTTTTCTTTATCCTAAAGTCCTTAATTTTTTTTATATATTTAAATAACATATAATTTTATTAATATCCTTTAATTCTGATTATTTGAAAAAAAAAAAAAACTTTTTTTTAACTTTAAGAATATGCATAAAATATTTTACATTTAATTTTTTACCCTTTAAGTTTCTATATATTCACTAAATCCCCTAAAACATGATATCAGTTACAAATCCGTCCATTTTTTCGATTTAACTGACTTTTCTAACAAATTCCGACAAAAAACCCTTAACTGGAAAGAATTTGGCATGTCGAGCCCTAATGTGTAGAATAAAAAATATCAGTCCCCCCACCGAAGACCTCCCTACATTTCAGGCCCTAAATTGTCATTAACCCTTTTTTTAAACAAAATTCCTTCAACGTGTTAGATTACATCAATTGTGACGTTGATTTCCATGCGCAAAAGAAATCATGAATCTTGCACATCGTTTTTTTTTTTTACAAAAAAAAAGAATCTTGCACATCGTTTTGATAATAGTCATTAATTACATTATTTTGGGGTATAAGCTTTAATTTTTTTTAAATACTGTATTAAACAGTCAGGTCAATTGTATTTTTCATTAATTTTTTCATTAAAGTAGTTAATATATCAGTACAAATTTCTGTCAAACTTAAAATATACTTCCTCCGCCCCTCTTTAATTTATAAAAATGAGTGTTGACACAAGAACTAACAAAATAATTGATAAAATGATGTGTTGTGAGTGTAAATAGTTGAGTGGAGAGAAAGTGGGGTAGAAAACAGTAAGTAGATAGTTGTTGTGTGTATGACAAGTGAGTCCCATTATTTAAGAAGTATTAAAACATTTCTATTTGGAGATTTTGTATATTAAAGTGGGACAACCAAAATAACAATTTTTATAGATTAAAAGGGACGGAGGGGGTATCTTGAGCATTTTATATTTTACATTAAGGGAGGAAATTACTTTCTCCAACCAACCCCACCATCACCACCAGTCCATAACCGCCGCCACCACCAATTTCTCGGGCCACCACCACCACTACATAAATCCAGCAGTTTTCTCAACCATTTAGCCATAAAAATCCCAAATAAAACCATACACCACTATCTCTTTCACGCAAATTGGATTCAAATCTCCATCCGAAATGCAAAAAATCAGACCTAACACACTGAGATTCGAATTTAAAATTCAATCTATGGCTCCAAGTATGAAAATAAATCAAAAACCACATGTAATGTTCCAAGAAATTAGCGAAAATCATTAAGAGCTCAGAATTTTGTCAAGGATTTGTTAAATGAAGGTAAGATTTCAAACCTAATTTCATACTCCCTCCGTCCCAAAATGATTTTTCTCATTTGCCATTTTTCATTGTCCCAAAAAGTTCTTCTCATTTCTACAATTTAGGCTTAAATATTCATAAACACAATATGGCTAGTGAAGCAAGTGTTCTTATCCTTAAAAAGTTTGAATAGTCAAATGTGAAGACCATTTTGGGACGGAGGGAGTATAAGTTGAGTAGGGGAGACGAACATGAGAATGGGAGGTGGGCATGGAAAGGGGAGAAGGGGCAGCAACTGGGAGACATGGCGAGGAAAAATGGGGATGGGATGAGTGTTTGGTCTGGGAAGAGGGGAAAGGGAGATGGTGGGGCGGGGTGGGGTCGGGGTTTTTCATTAAAAAAAACATTTAATAATGAAAAAGTATTTTTTTTTCGAGTTGGTCTCCTGTAAAACGCGTTTTTCCTAGTGGTTAGGAAAAACGTGTTTTTCAAAACCTTCTGGCTATCACTTTCAAAGGTTATTGCTATCGATCTCATATCTAGAAGACTTTATATTGATATCCAGAAGGCTTTATACTGATATCCAGGAACCTTCTGTCTATCACTTTCAAAGATTCTGGCTATCAATCTCATATCCAGAAGGCTTTATACTGATATCCAGAACCCTTCTGGCTATCACTTTCAAAGGTTCTGGCTATCAATCTCATATCCAGAAAGTTTTATATTGATATCCAGAACCGTTGGGAAGTTCTGATTATTTACAAAAATGACCCTTCTGCTATCACTTTCAAAGGTTCTGGCTATCAATATCATATCCAGAAGGTTTTATAATTATATCCAGAACCGTTGAGAAGTTCTGATTATTTATAAAAATGCCACCGCGTTTTTTTAAAACACGTTTTTCTTAAGCGTTTGGAAAAACGTGTTTTTTCCAAGATTTTGCCTTTTTTTTCTACAAGTTATATAGTAAACGGGCGGGGCGGGTCCGGGTTTTGACTTCAACGAGGCGGGGCGGGTTCGGGGTTCTGCAACATTTGAGTAGGGGCGGGTTTGGGAAATGCCTAACCCTTCCCGAACCCGCCCCGTTGCCATCCATACTCACATGACATGCACATGACTATTTTCTATTAAATTTCTAACTTCGGTAGGGGCTAGGGTGGAAGTGGCATGAAATGTTAATTAAAGTGTTACTCTGGGACAAAATTTGATCGAGGGTGCAAAGTGAGATTGGTTGGATACTTTAGGGGATAAATGTATTTTGGCCTAATAATTTTATATTTACAAAAATTAATATTTGATACCTTTCTGTTACTTTTTAATATATATATATATATATATATATATATATATATATATATACATATATTCTATTTTTAAAAGTGTTCATCACAAAAAGTTTGGTTATAGTAAAATTTATACCAAGTGATATATTTATATTAGTGTAATTATATTAAAAATTAAGAAAATATATCAAATATAAATGTTTGCGAAAATTTAATTTTAATTTGTGTATAATAATTATTATATTTATTAATACTCTAAAAGTGTTACTTGAATTTATATTTTTTTGAGAAAGACAAATAATTTAAAATGTGATGAATGATTTGATTAGTAATTACTTATTAAGAAATTATTTATTTCATCAGAGGTGAGTTTTATTTAAATGTCAGATTTATTTTAGTTAGAAATTATATGCTTTTCTTTTTAGTGATTTAGTTGTAGTTTATTATGGAAGACAAAATAATTTTTCATTAAAGTGAGGGCAAAACAGTCCATTGGGTATTACAAGGGTGGGCTGGGCAGTGAAACGACAAACTTTGAGGAGGGACGCAGTGATATTTGTCCAAACTTCGGGGTGGGTGTGCAATGAAATTAACCCAAAATTAAGGTGGAGCTGACTTTCTTGGGTCTGCCAATCAAACATGACCACATCAGCATCCGAAATGGGGCGTGAATGCATGACGGCATGCCCGAGGCCAAGACTGTTTGCGATTGTCTTCCGCCCAAGTTTTCTTTTCTTCCCATTTTTAATTCCCTCACTAAACTAACCTAAATCAAGCCAATCCAACGGCTGTAATTAACTGAGAAACCTCTACAAATATGTGGTCCATGTTCACTGTTCTCTTCTCCACCTATCACTTTACTAATCTCTCTCTGCAATTAACCAAATCTCTCCGAGTAGATCTAATCTAACAACTTTCATGGCGACCATCCAGTCCGTTAAGGCCCGACAGATCTTCGATAGTCGTGGAAACCCTACCGTCGAGGTTTGTTTTGATCCATTTAATCAGTGTTTTTTTTTTTAGATCTTCGTGTATTTACTGATGTATTGAATTGGATTTGGAGTTGAAGTGTTCGATTTGATGATAATTTTGAGGATTCGGTACTAGTTTAGATTTTGATATGCTTTTCGAATTGAAATATAGAATCATTGATTTTCGAGGTTTTCGATATTGATTTGATTTGTGTTTTTGTACTGAGCATAGTCGTTTTCCAGGTTTTGTAAGCCTCCCGGAAATGAATTTGGCTTGATTTTCTGGTTGTTTGTGTGATCCTGTACGTGTGTGTGTCTGGGAGTGAGATTGTATGTCTCTATGAAGAGACTTAATTTGTGTTCATAGAGAGCTGAGTTTGTGACGCTGGTGAAGAAAGAGGGTCTTTGTGTGCGTTTATCTGATGAGAGATTTGATATGCCTGCGTATGTGTCTGTGAATGATTTTTTACGTGTACAATAGAGTGATTGCAGGTTTAAATAGGCCAATTAATTAACAACTTATTTTTTTTATTTTGTTTTTTATGAATTGACTTGGTGTAGGTGGACATTGGTCTATCAAATGGTGCCTGGGCCAGAGCTGCAGTTCCAAGTGGTGCATCCACTGGTATGATTTATTCATTTGTGAAATTTTCACTTGGATGCCTTGTTTTTTTAAGTGTAATAGATAATCTGTCCTGCCTGCATTTTTTTTTTTTTTTTTGGGGGGGGGGGGGAGATATTTTAGTTTTGTGGATTAAAATTTTGCTCGAGTGAAATGTTAAAAAATAATTTGAGGTTGGGCTGTTTGGATTAAAATTAGCTATCTTATTTCGATATTAGAGTGTCCTTGTTGAGAAAGTTAAAACTTTAAGAGAAATGCATTTACCTTGGAAGTGATTGTTTTTAATCAACTCTCAACTCCTTATATTTCATATATAAGGTCTTAAGGTAGGAAATCATGCCAATTTTTTATCATACATTTGTGTTGAAGATTTCAATAGAGTAGGAGAATTTGAGTGGATTGAAAGGGAGGTGTAATGTTTTCATATTTTGATTAAGTGATGGTGTTCTTCGCTTATTTTTAGTGCATCTTATACTTTTATCTGCTCACTTAATAAAGGCGTTGCCCAGAAAAATATTACTCCCCCCATACCACAATGAATGTCAATTTTATAGGTAATTTTGCCCCAAATGGATGTCTATTTTCTTATAATCTGTGTCCTTAAATGATTTTTCATCACAAAAAAGTTCACTCACTATGCACTTACAAAACTAACAGTTTAGAAATTAGATAGCAAGAATATTTACGCATCTTTGCCATTAAATTTTATAAAAAATAAACATTTTCAGAATTGTCTCTAAAATAAAAATTTGACATTCATTTTGGGGCTGATGGATTACTACTTCAGGCAGTACTTTTTCAGAGTTTGTTTCTGTAGGTAAAGTTTTTTAACATGCATTTAATTATTATCCAGGAGTTTATGAAGCCCTTGAGCTCCGAGATGGAGGCTCAGACTACCTTGGAAAGGGTGTCTCAAAGGTAAGCTTTACTTTGCCTTCTTACTAACAGTTTTATGTGAATTCTGTTTGCTGATCGTTTATTTTTCTTACTGTGTAGGCTGTTGCAAATGTGAACACAATTATTGGCCCAGCTCTTATTGGCAAGGTTTGTTGCATGAGCTTGTAGTTTCTTCGGAATTTTTTTTTTCACTCCTAGATTTGGGTCTTTCCATGTACACATTATTCAAATTTGTGGGAAAATTTCTAATTGATTGAATGAGGCAATTTAAATTGTTTTCTTTATCCTGGGCTGATGCATAACTTTTTTCAATTATAGAACCCAACTGATCAGACCGGCATTGATAACTTCATGGTCCAAAAACTTGACGGTACCGTGAATGAGTGGGGTTGGTGCAAGCAAAAGGTACATCCTGTTGCATCTCTTTAAGATGCTTATAAAGTCTCTTGATTATCTCACGCTTAGGATCTAAATGCTAACGAGTTAAATGCTTATTGTTGTGCAGCTTGGAGCAAATGCCATATTGGCAGTCTCTCTTGCAGTTTGTAAAGCCGGAGCCAGTGTTCTCAATATTCCCCTTTACAAGGTACATCCTTTTGCATCTCTTTAAGATACTTGAGTATTTGCCTAACTATGAGCATGTTGTGGAAGGTTTTCCTGTTTCTTTCTTCTGCTGCTGAGCTTGTCTTTGGGTTGTGGTATCCAATATTTTTAATGCAATCTAAAGTAGATTAGGGCTCTTATCTGCGCTAATTTAACTTGATTTGATGTACATTCTTCTTTGGCTGCAGCATATTGCCAACTTGGCCGGTAACAAGAAGTTGGTTTTGCCAGTACCTGCATTTAATGTTATTAATGGTGGATCACATGCAGGAAATAAGCTTGCCATGCAGGCAAGCTTCTAGATTTGACTTGACTTTATTGATATAATGCTTCCATATTTCCCTCAAATTAAGAATTTCTCATAAACTTGTGTTTGCAGGAATTTATGATTCTCCCAGTGGGTGCCTCCAGTTTCAAGGAGGCCATGAAGATGGGTGTGGAAGTGTACCACCATTTGAAGGTGAGTTATGTTCTCATGATTACTTTTTCTTTCTGCAGAAACATAATACTAATAAGTATATGGAGCTGTGCTTTACAACTTCATTCTATAATTTTTATACAATCCTATGCATCATGTTATGCCCTCTCATTGACAAGCTAAATATTTTTGGAGCCACCGTATATTTATATTGAAGAATACTCTATATATTGCCCTCTCTGATCCTGAAAAGGAGTCCATTAGGCCCTGTTTGGATGTTCTCAATTGAAGGAATCTAGAAAACATCTTTACTTTTATAAACATAAGGGTATAATCGGGAAGCGAGTGATGTGGATTATTTATAGTAGAGTCAATTGGCTTTTCTCAATATGTCTGGTCCACTCTGGGGGGTGTGGTGGTTCATTCTTATGATGGAAGGGAGAGCTGTTATGATGATTAGGCATTTTGTCATCTGTTGCCCATTAATTCAGGTTGTATAATGGCAAATTACATATCTAAAGACTTTGTGCAGTATGGGTAGTTGTTTGAGTTACTACTTGGTAGTGTATTCGTAAGAGTGCTTCAGTTGTAACTTGACTTGCAGAATAGAATAGAAGGAATTACCTCTGCCAGTGTCCAAATCAATGTCTATAAGCATCTAAACATGTTAAGATGTGTATTGTTGATCTTACTTTTAATATATTTTCATATTAGCACATCCAACTCATTCATTAGCTGTGCTGTTGACTAATATCATTCTGTTATTGCAGTCTGTGATTAAGAAGAAATACGGTCAGGATGCTACAAATGTTGGTGATGAAGGTGGCTTTGCTCCTAATATTCAGGTGAACCTTTATTTTCTTTGGCAGCAGTCAAAAGATTATTCTTAAGCTCCATAATTTTATTAGTTTATTGATTGCATCTTGTCATGTGGAATTTCAGGAGAACAAGGAAGGTCTTGAATTATTAAAGACAGCCATTGCTAAAGCTGGTTACACCGGGAAAGTGAGTCCCAGATGCCTTTCCTGCAGTTCAACTTTCTATAAAATGACAGCCCATCTTGATTGCCTGAAACATGATTTTGCTATGTTCACAAGTATATGGTGTGCTGAGTATCTTCTTCTGTGTAGGTTGTCATCGGTATGGATGTTGCCGCTTCTGAATTCTACGGAACAGACAAGACCTATGATTTGAACTTCAAGGAAGAGGTGCGTTTTCCAATATCTGTGACCTTTATTCCAACTTCTATAACAGAGAATGGAAACTAGACTTCTTGATGGTCAATCTCTCAGAACCCCTCCCGCCCTCTAAGGAGCTTTAATTTCTGGAAAATGAGTTGTGGGCCTAAAATACTGCACATCTTTTTTAGGAATAGGGCTTATGGATCACAAAACCATTTGTCCTTTCCTTGTGGGAGTTGACGAGTGTCCTTTGTTAGATTTGAAGAGTCTGTCTTGTTAGGTTCTTGAATGATTTTAATTGGACTAGACAATAATGTTTTTTTTATTTATATATTTGTGCAGAACAACAATGGTTCAAATAAGATCTCTGGGGATCAGCTCAAAGATCTCTACAAATCATTTGTTTCAGAATACCCTATTGTGTCTATTGAGGATCCCTTTGACCAAGATGACTGGGAGCACTACTCTAAAATGACCAGTGAAATTGGTCAACAAGTACAGATTGTGGGAGATGATCTTTTGGTCACCAACCCCAAGGTTAGATCAGCTCTATTTCTTTTTGCTTGAGATTTAGATTTTGAAGTGGAAAAAGAAGTCACTCCACTCTGCCTCGTCTCATTCATCTTTTTAACCATGTTTCTCTTTCACAATGTTAATTAACAGAGGGTGCAAAAGGCAATTGACGAGAAAAGCTGCAATGCTCTCCTTCTTAAGGTATGGGTAACTATACTCCCTCCTCCCCAAATTGAATGTTCAAAATATTTTCAAATTTGCTCTTGATCAAGAGTAAATGTGAACATTTTTTGGGACGGAGGTAGTAGTTTCAAAGCAGACTTTTCAGAGACCCAAAAAGCTTATGCTTACACTCTTCTTTTACTAATCTGCTTATAGGTCAACCAAATTGGGTCCGTAACTGAGAGCATTGAAGCTGTAAAGATGTCGAAGCAAGCTGGATGGGGTGTGATGGCCAGCCACCGCAGGTTTGATATTAATCTGAAAAAAAAAAAAATAGACTTTAGTTTATCATGTTTTATACTGACATCATATTTAACTTGTTGTAGTGGAGAGACAGAGGACACCTTCATCGCTGATCTTTCTGTTGGCTTGTCGACGGTAATTATCATTGACTAAGACTTTTAACTGAATTAGAGTGTACTGCATTAGGGTTCTCAATTTTCTATGTCATATTGATTCATTCTCTCCATGAATTTAACAGGGCCAAATCAAGACTGGAGCTCCATGCAGATCAGAGCGTCTTGCCAAGTACAACCAGGTTGGAATACTCACCTTTCTTGTATATCATACTCCCTCTGTCCCAAAATGATCTTTTCATTTGGCATTTTTCATTGTCCTAAAACGTTATTCCCATTTCTACTGTTTTGGCATAAAAGTGCATAAACAAAACATGGCTAGTGAAACAAGTATTCATATTCTTAAAAAGTTTGAATAGTCAAATGGGAAGATCATATTGGGACGGAAGGAGTATTATTTTTCAGTCAGCACAATTAGTGAATTTCCTTTAATGCCCGTGTGGGCCGCCCTTTCATGGACCCCAGCCATTGTAGCACCAAGTTTCCTTTTTATTTTCAATCTCGTACTTGCCTTGTTTGCCAAGAGAAGGCACATCACTGATGAACATACCAACTTATTTTAACTTAATTCCGAGTGCAGATTTTGAGAATTGAAGAAGAGCTTGGCTCAGAAGCAGTTTACGCAGGAGTAAACTTCCGTACTCCAGTTGAACCTTACTAGATTAAGAAATTGTTGTTTGTGCGGGATCAAGTGCTTTTCAGTTACCGAGAATAATTTTAAATGTGAAAGGGTTCAGTTTGTTGGTTGATGACCCTTGAAACAATAATCGGTGACCAAGTTTTGTTTTTGAGGTTTTAGAAACAATGTTAGAAGTTGATGAAAATCATTTTGGTTTCAGATGTTATAGTATTATCTAGACTTTTTAGAGCCGTTTTTACTTGTTCACTCTTGTTTTATTGGAAATATGGCCATGTGAGATTTTACCTTTTTGCTTATTGTATCAAACAGGACATGGCTAATGAACCCCGCGGTTATATGTTTCCAGGCTTGCATCCTTGTCATATTTTTCTTTTCTTGGGATTTTGCCCTTTTCCTACAAAGTATTGGGAAAACACAAATGAATGCAGGCTTCGTCTTCTTACTCTTTCTTTCTTTGATCAGATTATTTTGTTAAATCCCAAATTTTGCATTTATTAATTGTCACTTTGGCAAGTAATAAATGCAAAGTTAGGGAGTAATTTTCCGATTTGTTGTTTGGTTTTCTTTGATTTTGATTTTTAATTTTATTTAACTTCAAATTGTAATCTTCGTCCCTCTTTCAATCTAAAGCTCATATATGAATTATTTTTGTGTTTTGATTCTTATTTATTTTTTTCATCTTTGGTTTTAGTAATTAAAGAGAAATGTCGGTAAATTGGTGTTTGATGTTATTACCTTATCTCTTTAGTGAAGGGAGCCATTGCATTCTCTTCTTAGTAGGGCCTTGATTTTTCATTTTTTTTTTCTATAATATTCAATTGTTCAATCTTATTTTGTTTGGAAAGTTTGGTTGTCGGTTTATAGCTAACTCAAAAGCCTCAGATTGTTTTGTTTCAGAGTTAAACATTACTCAATGGGAAATTTTGTGAATGACAAGATAAGGTAGTATTCAAGCTATGTTTGGAGAGACTTTTGAGCATCCTCGAGCATTGGTAAGAGAGTTACAAAGAGGAAGAATGAGAAAGGACATTAAAGCAAAACTTTGGATGATCAATGGCTTCATAAGCATGTTGATATCATTGGCGGCATCACGACTTCAAGCAATAACACATTTGTCATTTCTCTTTGGGCAAATTGCAATTTGGTAACCTGAGTTTTACACACAGTTGCAATACCCTAGCTATGTTTTAATTTGTGCCAATTCGGTTACTAAGTTTGTCATTTTGTTGCAATTAGGTGTAAAAAAAACTAACGAATCATTAATTTTTTAACGAAATCAAATACTAGTGCCATGCACGTGACTTTTCAGGGGGTAATTTCGATAGATCAAGTCACTCTTGAAATTATAAGGGTTGAAAGTGTACAATCTAAACTAGTACCTTTGTTTTCTGTTACAAAAAGAAATAAGGGTTAAATTGAAACATTATACCATTTGTGAGCAAAAACCCCAAAAATGTCTGATTGCCTCTTCCACATTCATTATCCGCCTCCCAATCTCCTTCCCATGGCAGAACCCCATCCCACTCAAGACCATGGTCACCGTCGCCCCCTATTTGCCCCCATAATGCCTCCGCCCTCTTCTTCTCCTGTCAACTCCTCCAAAAATCCGGACACTGCCTTCCTTCCCAAATCCAGCCGCTGTCGACACCGAAATCCCCCTCCGCCGCCTTCGTCTCTAAAAGCCGCCGTTCTTCTCTCTTTGGTCTCCGCTCTTTCTCCTCCACCGTCGACGCCTTCACGGCCCTTTCCATCACCCACAACCAGCCTCACCTACGAGATCCCCTCCTTTGTTATTGGTATTTATTGTTACAGATCCGATTTTTTTTTCTTTTTCTTTTTTTTAAAAAAAAGATTTTGATATAGGATTTCGTAATTTTATTTAAGAGAATTTTCGAGAAGGATCATAACACATAAAAGTTAATCAATTAACCGAATTAATTTTATGTGACTTATTTCCACTAGTTATAGGATTTAATTTCTGAAATTGAATCTGCAGAGCATCTTGAAATTTAGAGCCCAAAACGTACGGCCGAAACTAAGCCAAAAGGCAACCACAATTCTGTATTAAGATCAAGAAACCAAGTAATTATTCCACACGGCCGAAACTAAGCCAAAGGCAACCACAATTCTGTGTAGAAGAGTAACTTGTTTCAAGATCCTTTATTGTCTCATCAATCTCACAGATTACAGCAATCCTAAACTCTTTTAGAATTCTGATTTCTGCAACTTTTCTGGATTTCTTAATTGAAATTTGTTTCAGGAAACAGGGTTTCGAAAACCAGCCGTCTGAAAGCAGTTTCAGTTTCCAGATTCGAACTATGTAACAATTTACAGAACAATCTGAACACCAGAAAACGAACAAGATTCTGCGAAATTTGGACCCCATCCGTATGGCGCCATAACAAGCCGTATGGCTCTGAAACAACCGTACGATCTGTGGTTTAGCTTCCCAGCTTTCCAGTTTTTCAGAAATTTTCAAATTCAATCAATCCCAATATCGTGTTCATACATAATCAGATTAAAATAACATGAATTTACAGATTACGAATTTTAACCAATCTAATCTATATAATCAATAACTAATTTATTTCACATACAAAATTGGATCTAAATCATCAATAAACATAATCCAATTATAACATGATAATCTAAGCATGCGATCATACATATGAATCCAATTAATATTATAATCACATAATCCCATCAATAACTAGCATGCATATTTTATATCTCATATAAAATTCCATCACATAAATTCATCTTATCATGATCATAGCAATTAAATAATCTAATTAAATAATTATATCATGATAATATTAGAACAATTTATCATAAACGGGGCTCTGATCCACTGTTGGATTTCGTGCAATCATACGCAGCGGAAGACATTACATGTAGAAACCCAAAGCCTAGATCTGTTATGATCAATAATTCATAATATGTAAGATGAAAGAAACTAACCCTTGTAGATCGAAATATGAAACCTTGGATTTAGATGCTAAGATGAGCATCCTCTACCGGTAATCCACACGTCGAACAGATTTAAGAACTCTTCTTGACTTGACTGCTAGGTCTTACTGATTGAAAAACTTGATGAAGAACGATTCTTCAATTGCTCCCTTTGATTATTATGGTTTGATGATTGAGAATAATCAAACCTAATAACCCTAGTATAATATGTGTATTTTCTCTCTCCAAGAAATAAGTTGTGATTTCACAAATCAATGTTATGGGACTGAATCCCGACTGTACATAATATATACTAGAAGTTTCCAAGATCCTTTAGAGTTTAGAAGTTCTTTTCCAACAAGAAAATACTAAAATAAACTGCAGTTCGCCGCACCAGCCGTACGGCTCCAAGGAAGCCGTATGGCTCTCAAGGATCCGTACGGTTCCTGTTCCGTACTGCCTCGATTGTCGTTCCTTTTAATTATCCACTCTGTGTTTGTAACCCAATAGGATTATACTAAGTTAGCAACAAGTCCGAACCATTCAGAACTCGTAAGTCATAAGCGGACTCTAGCAAGCCATTATGACTACCCAAATAGTATAACTTTGAAATCCCCAAAGTTTCCTCAAATAGAACATAACACAATCTCTTTGTTACACGATGTCTATTGAACGTAAGCCATGGTCGATGATCAACTTACTTTGTTCAATGCTTTCTCGATCCCGAATGTATTGATAATACAAATGACATTGATCCTGTTGGGAATTTAGTGGTACCCCGTTGCAATCTAGATAAAGAACACAAAACCCACAAGCACAAATATGAGAGAATCACACACACAAGAATTGTTTACCCGTTTCGTTCAACACATGAACTACGTTCGGGGGCAATCGCCAAGCCAATATATTATTAAACACTCTTTAATATATTGCTACAATGTGTTCTAGGTCGGAACTATGTTTATATAGGCTAACAAGAGAAACCTAAACCAAATACATGTGAGAAACCTAAACCAAATACATGTGAGAAACCTAAAAAAAACAGCATTTTCCCGAATTCAGATCGCGGCACCAGGCGCCCGCTTGGTCCTGACCAAGCGCCCGCTCACTCCCTTGCGCCAGAAACTGAAATCTTCTGTTAAGACCGGGCGCCCGCCTGCTTTGCTGTGCAGTTTTTCTCCTCCGTTTTGATCTCCCCCAATCCCCGTTTGGTTTGAACTCATTTGCCTCCTTGTTCCCTTTTGGTTTTAGGACTCCACTCCCAACAATCTCCCACCTGGAGACTAAAACCATAAGCATAAACCGATCATCACTCCCACCACGAAATGAATCTCCTTTGAACACATCTTTACTCCATATTGACTTGGCATTGCCTTGCCTCCACGCTTAAGTGCTAAGGCGAGTTGAAACCAAGCGACGTTTCAACCTCTTCGTGTTAGATAGTTCTTGCCTCTCCAAATCAGCTTTTACCTTGATTTCTCCCCGCAAGTCTAACTTCGCCTTCTCCCTCCAGACCCACCTTCCTCGCAATGCTTCCCCTTGAAACTTGGACATACCTTGTTTCTTGCATCGTCTTCTCTTGGTCTGAACACTCTCTCTGTTAGGGCACTCGGACTTCCACACCGCGTTGATCAACTTTATGTCCCTCCCCCTAACACACCGTTTGTTGATGTCTCTCCTTTCTACACCAATAGGCTAGTTCCTTAGCCTCTTGCTCCCACCCGAGCGAACATCGATAATGTAGGTAGAATACAACATCTTCTCCTTAACTCCATGTGCGATCACTTTAGATCCTTTTGTGACTTCCCAAGACCCACTAATGAAGGTCACACCATACCCTTCATCATCAAGTTGTCCAACGAAAATCACCCTCCTCCTTAAATCCGAAACATACATCACATCGTGCAATTGTAAAACAGCCCTATTAGGTGTCTTCATCATCACATCCCCCTTACCTTTGATCTTCAATGATTGATCATCACCAAGATAAACAACCCCAAAATCTCCCGGTGTATATCGCTTCATTGATTCTGCATCCCCACTAGCATGACAAGAAGCTCCAGAATCCAACACCCAATCTTCACCCGACTGATCCTCTCCTAGGATTAATACATCCTCATCCACCATGTGTGCATCACCATCCTTATCCGGACAGTCATAACTAATATGACCTAGCGCGCCACAATTGTAGCACTTGACCGATTTATTTTTCCCCTTTTTCGGTCCTCCCCTTCCCCTAGTTCTCTCCACCCTAAGTGCAACCCCATCTACAGAAGACTCTCCCCTTTTATCTTTCCTTCTCAACTCCTCTTGAAGGATGAGATCTCTAACTTCTGTGTACACCAATGGTGCCTTCGACGTACTAATCGTTGTGACAGTAACCTCCCAACTATCAGGCAACGATTTTAGAAGAAAGCACGCTAGCACTTCATCCGAGAAAGTAATATCAACACTATTCAATTGGTCCACCATACCTTTGAAACTGTCGATATGACTCGCTGCTGTCTGCCCCTCCGACATCTTCGTATTTGCAAACCTCTTTATCAAATACACCTTATTGATATTAGACGGCTTCTCATACATGTCTGACAGCATCTGTAGCAACCCCACCGTTGTCTTGGCCTCCATCGCGTTCCGTGCAACATCGTTGGTTAGAGCACCCCTCACCGCTCCTAACGCCTTACGATCCAACGTCTCCCAATCCCTTTGTGACATGTCTTCGGGTTTCTCACCTAAGGGTTTATGAAGATCCTTACAATAAAGGTAATCTTCAACCCTTGTCCTTCAAATCGTGAAATTCACACCGTTGAATTTCTCGATTGAGTTCTTCATCACGAGCTTCTCTCATCACGACTGCTTCACAAGTCCCCAAGAACGTGATTCAAAATAATCAACGGATGAAACTTTGAATCCTCCTAACCAGGCTCTGATAACAGTTGTTGGGAATTTAGTGGTACCCCGTTGCAATCTAGATAAAGAACACAAAACCCACAAGCACAAATATGAGAGAATCACACAAGAACACAAGAATTATTTACCCGGTTCGTTCAACACATGAACTACGTCCGGGGGCAATCGCCAAGCCAATATATTATTAAACACTCTTTAATATGTTGCTACAATGTGTTTTAGGTCGGAACTATGTTTATATAGGCTAACAAGAGAAACCTAAACCAAATACATGTGAGAAACCTAGAAAAAACAGCACTTTCCTGAATTCAGATCGCGGCACCAGGCGCCTGCTTGGTCCTGACCAAGCGCCCGCTCACTCCCTTGCGCCAGAAACTGAAATTTTCTGTTAAGACCGGGCGCCCGCCTGGTATGGACCAGGCGCCCGCCTTCTTTGCTGTACAGTTTTTCTCCTCCGTTTTGATCTCTCCCAATCCCCGTTTGGTTTGAACTCCTTTGCCTCCTTGTTCCCTTTTGGTTTTAAGACTCCAATCCCAACAGATCCAATCAATTCATTTGAGCATGACCATGCATTTCATCAATACCATTCATCGAGTGGCCCAAAGCTTGACATCTCTCTTAACGAGGAACAAAACACATCTTGTGTCACGCCCCGAAAATCTCAAAAATCCATAAATATAAAATTTACATAATATACATCTCCAAAATACAAAATACCAAACACGGGCGCGTGAATTCAACTATGAAATCTATACCATCAAGCAACACCTCAACGAGATTATAACTCGGAGACTAGAAACAAACGCGGAAGCAAGAACAACTATTACAAAAATACCCAAAGTGCAACCGTATATACAAAACACTGAACAACTACGAACCCACAATAATATGCGTAAAGGCTCCGAAGGGCAACTATCCCAAATGCGATCAACCTGCTCAGAAGATTCCCGCTACAACGGACCTCACAACGCTACCACTTGCTTTCCTGGGGGGGGTTAAGGAAAAACAATTTGAAACAAGAAACGGGGTGAGAACCGACCAATCAATCAATCAACCATCAAACCATCTTCATAGTAGCATAAAAGCTGAAGAGAATACCCCCGGTACCGGAACCAATAACAAAGTAACGTGCCACAAAGGGCGGGAGCCATGCCACAAAGTCATGCTCCAAACGTCTCAACCAAGGCCGATCTGGAAGAGGGAAAATAAGGGCAAAACAATGGTCGACACCATAATGACTTGGCCGGTGCCATCACAATATCTCACATCGCCCGACACAACCACAAATATCAGCTAGACTTTCAAATAAATGCTAAGTAATAAAATACTAGCACGATAAACAACTAAGGATTCCAAAGTAGGGAACCATACCAATTAATCACCATAAAAGATGCAAACGATTACTCAAGAAGAGTTCACAACAATAAACACAAGGAGTTTCTCATAAAAGAGTCCAACAACATTGACCATTAAAACATAATGATTCCAAGATAAGGCACGTACCAAATACATCCTAAATATGATACCCACAAGTTAATCATAAAGAGCACAACCCAAACGGTCGCTCACAAATGGCACAATGACTATTACCAAAATGACCCTAAACATTTACTCATAAAGATATACTAGGACTATGAACTCAACTATCTCATTGTTGTGTTGGTGCCCTAGGCACGTTTGTTGAACGTTGTAAGTTATCATGATAATAAAGAGATAATAGGATTATTATTAGGCTCATGTTTGCTTATAATAATCTCCGTCCCTAGAGCTTCTTAAGCACTAGTATAAGGCTAAATGATCATGGGATGATCATGTTAGATTTATGGGTACTTGTTTGGAACAAGGTACTGGACATGACCCGCGGTATGAGATTTATGTCATGGTCGATGTCATATATAAATCTCATATTAGTTATGTCATTTGAATCCTTAGACATGAAGTTATTATAGTCTTCCACTTGATGAAGATTATGTTTGACATATTCAAACGCTGCCTTAACACGGTAGTTATAAAGTGTATGATTGGCATGATTGGATTCACGTAGGGAAGAATAATAAGCTAAATGGATTTGTCCCTCTTCGGAGAGATGTCAAGCTTGGCCCCTCGAAGGAATGATGTTGGTGAAATGTTTGGCCAAACTCAAATGGATTGATGGATCAATTCATTTGGATTATCAACATATTCGGAATCGAGAAAGTATTGAACAATACAAGTTGACTTGTTGACCATGGACTTGTGTTCAATGACATCGTGGACAAAAGGATTGTGACATGTTCTAAAAGGAATGCGAACTTGTATCTAGTTGCACTATTTGGTAGGATGACGGTTTGCTAGAACCTAATCATATCTTATGGGTTCATGTTTGGGCTCATTGCCAACTTAGTGTAATCCTAGAGGGTCACACACAAATAGAACGAATCGTAAAGGACTAAATGGGAATTATGGAAAATATCAGTGTTTGGCTCTGGCACGGTCGTGCGCCTTAAAATGGCACGGTCGTGCCATAAATCCAACCAAGGCAAACATGTCGACATGATTGGCACGACCGTGTCAAATTACTAAGCACGACCGTGCCGAAAATGGGCGGCTGGGGAATTCGCGCGGACTAGATGGCACGACCGTGCCAGATTATAGGGCACGACCGTGCCAGTCAAGTCGGCCAGAATTCCTTGTTGCCTAATTTGGTGACGGGATTTAGGTTTCCTAAGTCCTTAAGGGTTAAGGATTAGGACCTATTTAAGGATCCTTTCAGCAGTCATTAAGCACATGATTATGAGTGCCTCCAAAGGTTTTTGGGAGGTTATTTTCTTGTTCTAAGATCCCAAAAGTGAAGAACAAGAATATTCATAATTCCATATAGTTCTTACAATTGTGAAAGCGTGTTTCATAATTTGGTCTAGCAACCAAGATCAAGTGTTCTTGATATTCGTTCGTGGTGTGGATACCGCTAGAGGGTGAAACTTATCATCTTCATAGTTCGTGATTCTTGCTTTGTTCGTGATCAAGATTTCAAGCCTCCATCGAATTCAAGGTTGCAAAATCAAAGGCATCAAGGTTAGTATTCTAGTATTCATTATGTTGTATTTGACTTAATCATATGAATGGATCTATGGCTTTGGGTTTCATAAATTTTAAATGCTTAATTCCGCTGCGCATGTTACTACGAAACCCAACAGTGGTATCAGAGCCCGTTTATGTTGATTATTTCAATACATAATCATGTTGGTGTGTATATAAATTTTTATGTGCCTAGCATGATTTGAATATTGGGATTATGATGTTTATGTGGTCTATGCGTTTATGTGGTTTATTGTTTTATAAACTTAATCGCACTGTTCAATCGCAATTAAATTATGGTGGATTTTAAAATTGTTTGGATTATCAATTTTGATTGGATCAAAGCTTTGATATTCTAGGGATTCAAGAATAAATCGTTTATTCAGGTTTTGATGATCATGGTGATTGGATCACCAAGAACACCAAATCCTATTGAATCGGGAAAAACAATTTGAGATAAATTTGGAACTTTAAAATTTGGATTTTTCGCAAGGGGTCCGACCGGACCCAAGCCTTGACCCGGCCGGACCTAGGTTTTGGCGCGGGGGTAGGGTTGGGTTTTTGGGTGTGGATCTTGGGTTTAAATCTCCTATTTGTTTAGTCTTGTGATTCTAAGATTAGTTCAAGGTTGGATGGCTAATCTACGTTCATCGAGATTGTGTTTCCCAAACTTGATCGCAATCAAGGTTTTCAAAGATAAAACGAAATTAGAATTAGAAGAGTTCATAATTGCTAAATTAAGAAACAAAGTTCTTGATTCAATGATTGGAGATCCATGTGGAATGTGGAATGCAATTGGCCTACGTTCATCGAGACCATCTATTGCTAGTTTCGGCCACATGGACTACTTTCTTGGTTTCTTGAATTAGTGCGGAATTGTGGTGTGCCAATGGCTTAGTTCGGCCACACTTCTTGTTGTCTTGAATTGGAGATGACCAAAAGTTCAAATAATCTAATCCTCATAATAATAGAGAAACTAATGACACATAAATATTAGCTTAAATTAATGGAGATTATATTAGTGGCTAAACTTGATGCGTAAACATGTTTATCTGTGTGCTCATAAATGTGTTGTATGCTATATGGTGATGAACCTTCAAGAAAGTTTTAAGTCCTTTTTGCCA